>CM060984.1:103447487-104697487 GCA_030765065.1 Deroplatys truncata
TTGAGACAATATGAATAATCGTTTTTTGCAGAGAAGAATATAATTAAGGGGAGACTAAGTGCCCTATCCGTCAATGTTAAATTTAAAAAAAAATGAACCATTATTTCAAACCATTTATGATATTAAACTGAAATGTTTACAGGATTAAAATGCCTGCCTTGTTTTTAAGTTTACTGATCTACGTTTATACAATATTGTGGTTTATTAAGGAAGATATGATATTTTTTCTTAATTAGGTAACTTTTTTTCTCAAACTTTATCAGCAATTAGTTTTTTAAAACCTAACCTACCAACTTATTAAGGCCAAAGTAAACCATTTAGGTAACTAGTTTAGTTCCTAAGAAAACGGGTCATTTATATCAGAAAATGCCATTCAGGGAAAACATTGTTCAAAAACAAATGGGGAAAAATAACCTCACATATATTTACAAAAAAAACACATTTTTTGAACATTCAGAAGCTGCCATATTTGGAAGTGATACCAATTTGTAGAGCAAAGTTTACCCTAAGAGATGAGCTAAATTCATCTATCTACTCCAAAGAGTGTAGAAGCTTTTATTTTTCTGTGAAGTGGTGCAGAATTCAGAATTCGAGTCGACAGGCGCTAAAACATATTTAAAGCATAAGTGTGATAATTACAGTAATAAAATACAGATCACGTTAAACGGAAAATTCCAATTTAAATTTATTTATAAAATTCTATATTTTACACAAAATATAAAAAGATATGCTTTGACAAATTACGCTATTTAGTCTCTCCTAAACGTGTTTCCCCAGAGTAAAATACCGTACGAGATTATACTGTGAAAGAGAAGCTAATGGTTGCTCTTGCATCGTTCCTAAGTTATATGAGGCTTGTTGTACATTGTGAGGAAAATTGCTTCACAACGTTCTGAAACACCCTGTACATGGTTCGCTGATGCAAGCCAATAAAAACAAGTCCTAGGGCAGGAGTTTTGGGATAAGTTGATGGCGTGTTTAAGTCGGTGGCAGGGTTCCCCCAGGACTTATGCCGTCCCGCTTTGCATCAAACGCTTACCCATGCGGTGCCTGTCAAAGGGAAGAGAGATGTGCCACGATCTTGTGCAACTTAGCTCAACTTGTGATGGGCATTTAGCTCGAGCATTGTTCTCTTGTTGCAGTGATGAAAGGAAGAGTAGAAAATGACGCCTAAAACGTATCCATCATCATGTGCTACTTCTGAACACAAACAACGCATTCTTCTTTTTGCTTTGTATCCTTTCTAGCGCTCCTTTAACCCGTTAATGCCTGAATTGTGTTCAGTTTGAAGAAACAAACTAAAATCTGCATTATTAGCTTAGTTTGCGGAAGTTTGGTCATACCTAACATCATTCCGTGCCTTATGTGATATTGGGCGTATTACTAATAACTGCAATTCTTTTCTTTACTACGTGACCTTAACCGGATTGCGCAGGTGAGGTTTGTGGCTCCAATCGGGAGATCGCGGGTTCCATTCCCACGGCCGACCTTCCCGACTCATGGCTTTTTTCGGGTACTTCCTCGGGTCGCAAGGTGAATGCTGGGAACGTTCATTACATTTCCCGAATTTCCTGTCCCTCCATTTCACCTACATACACATTTCACTTCACCTTTCATCTGCTTGATTTGTTTCAAGGTTGAAAGTGTCGGCGAGAGTTTTGTTGTTGCATGGCAGAGGAAAAGCATGCTCTCTGTAAGCCTTCGTATCCCGAAATGGGGAGGTCTGCGAGTCCCGGACCCTCAGGGAATGTGAAAACTCGTCGGAGGGGGGGGGAGCCGGTTGTACCAGCTGCCATCCAGGGAGTTTTGATCTGTAGAATGTAGGGAACCTACCTTTCGCCCTCTCGTGCGTCCTGGTCCGGCCGTCCTCTGCCTCCTTTCACCTCACCCCTCTCTCCTGGGGCACTCCGTCAGGGGCTTCAGGCATACGAGATCTTTTAGGTCGAGGTTTTTATCCCCCTCCGCAGTTAGTTCTAGTCCTACTGCGTGACCTTAAGAGTTATATCTTACTACACAACGTTATACGGAAAGCTTTTCAAACTCGATTGACGAATCAATTAATTTAATTTAGTACCAACCGTGCTTTATAACTTATTGTACAATGATCTAGAAGATTTTATGCTAAATCCTCCCCTTTACCCCTTATTTATTATACCCAATAAAGTCCGAGCGAGTTGGCGCCGCGGCAATGTGTGCAACTGGCATTCGGGAGGTCGTGGGTTTGATCCCCGGTAACCAACATTGACCCATGGATTTTTCTTGGTTTCCACGTGTCGACAGTCGAATGGTGGTTCAATTTTCGCCACGATTCTCCCGCTCCTCATTTTCTTTACCCACCATCTTGCTTCTCATCTGCTTCACGGCTGTAGGACCAGGAGACGGTGTTCTGCGGGTTGCGCCTGGGCGGTGGATGTGCACTCATTAGAGGTTTCTTCAACGGCGTCTTTGCGGGACTGCTCAGTTAGGTCTCGCCTCCCAGTTGGCTCTGTGGGAAGAACATGTGGAGGTTCGGTAGCTTGTGGGTGGGCCCAGGCGGCGTAGGATGCATTCGATCGGAAAATGTTAGGGATACCGTCCATGCTTGGCCCGTCGTCATCCGGATCTGGTCGTCCTTGGGGTCTCTTCCTTCATCCCACCCTCCCAGGGATCACGGTAGAAGGAAAAGGGACTATTGCGTCCTATTTGCGGTGCTCTGCCCCGTCTGTTGGGGTCTCTCCGTACGTCCGCATCTTCACCTTTACGTAATATAAGTTGAAAAATGATGTAAAAGGATGTAAAACATCGATGGAACATCTGACTTCCTTAACCTCCCCTGGCAGTCTACCAAGTTCTGAAAATGCTGCATAGCCTATAATTATGTACCCTTAGGCGGTAGAATAGTCATCGGTCGAAATGTTCAAGTAATCACATGTTAAACCTTTGTAACTTCTCTGTGGTCCAATAGTTATTTAATAACGTAAGGGTTGCTAGTTACACCTAATACATTGGCCCTTAATATAAAGAACGAAATAGAGATGCTGGTGAACACGAAGACTCCCCACTCCCAGGCTACAAAGTTAACCTTTCTGAAAGAGACACATAGTCTGCGAAAAAAATAATATGCTGAATTGTTAATTATAATATATCGGTTGGCTGGTTTCTGATGTTAGCTAGACACAATATTTTATTATTTAACATATCCTGTTAACGATTTTTATATGATATACAAAAGAAATAAAGCAAAACATTCTTATTTCATAACCTTCTAAAGATACCACACGAACATTTTCAAGAAAATTTTCTCACCCCAAACTACCCTTGAAGTACTCTTCATCTGGAAAGAATTTTGTATAATCTTGCATAATTAATAAACGTTAAGCGATAGACGAAAACCTAATACACGAGAAATGTAGAACTCCTTAAAAATACATAACTTACTTCAAATAAGTTTTTGTGGCATAAGCCATTTCCAAGATATTCGTTATTAATGGTTCGAATTGTTCATTACTTGATCACTCTTTAAAGTCCTTTCAACATTGAGTCGTTTCTCGCGATTACATGGAAACAGTGCGGAATTTTATGGCCAGCATATAGCACCCAATTCTTATATATTTGACTATCGCTATTCCCTTTGTATCTATAACGAAATGCGTAATGTAGCTATTTCTGCAAAGGTTTCTTTAGATTAAAATGAATTAGATATAAAAATTGTAAGAATAGTTTGTATACTCACTAATAACCGTTAGAAAATAGTCATCAGATTTGTTTCTTTATTTCAGCATTAAAACAAGTTTGTGTCTGTTTCTGTTGGTTTTACTATAGTTAAATGAAACTTAAATACTACCGGCAAAGTTCAGTAATTCTTACAATGTTCTAATTGCAGAATGCAGTAGCAGCTATTTCAGAAACGTTAGAGCAGCCACCAGCTTGAATTTCTCACCTAACAGCAAGAGGAATGCCAGTTGTCAACCGTGTCACTTTTACATTTTCTACTACGTATCTACAGTAAATAAAATATTGTTTTATTAGATATGGATAGTTCACTTTAAGTACACGTTTTTAAAAGTCCCCTAAATCTAAAAAACTTTTGTTGAAAAAGGTCTGCGTCTGTATATATGTCTGTATGTCCGTGTTTATGTGAACAGCATAACTCAAAAACGAAAACATACTTGAATATTCAACGTTGCATTCAAGTTCAGCATTTTTTCAAAGATGCAAACGAAGATTTTAAAGAAAATCCTCACCCCATACTAACTTTAACATGGAAAAAGTTTTGTTATTTTTTTATTTTTCTTAAAAGTGCCTCTAATGATTTTGATTAAATTACTATATGTTTAAGATATGTGAATGACAAAAAAATGTAAATCTTGAATTTTCTGCAAATAGCCTGTGAAGTTCCTTTTTATTCTGAATGACTTTTGTATAATTGTAAACCGCAAGAGATGGAAAAAATCGTATTACACAAAAAAGTACATCTCATTACAGCACACAATTTATGTCAATTAATTTTTTGGTGGCATTAACAATTTCCGAGGAATTCTTTGTTGTTCTTTTGAATTTTCAAACACTTATACTTTCCTTAAGTGGCAAGTCGGTATTCGGTTTTTTTTCTAGTAGTCATGCTAACAGCACGTAATTTAAAAGTCACCACATAGCGATCCAATTTTTACAAATTTGATTATTGCATTCACATGACTTTCCCAACTCACACTTCTACAAACTATTCTTACAAAAGCTTACTCTTCTATCTTTTTCTTGTTAATACAGATAAACTCTCATTACTCATTTATTCATTTCAATATAAATATAAAAAGAATGCAATAAGCTAAAGCGATAGTCATTTTCAAAGCCGGTCGCTGTGCAATGGCTTTCAAATTATGTTCTCTTTTATGAACACGAAAAAGAAAGACAGAAAGAAAAGAACAGCAATTTGCAGTTGAGAAAAGTATAAAGTATCTGAAAGTTCAAAATAATAATAAAGAATATATCGGTAATGGATAACGTTACAAAAAAGTCTATTTGGCATGAATTGTGTGCTTCGACGAGATCCACATTTTTTGTGTAGTAAGATTTTGTCTGCCTCTTACGGTTTACCATTATGCAAAAGTGGTTCGGATTAAAGAGGACTTCGGAGGCGATTCCCAAAAAATTCAATATATGCATCTTATTTGCATGAAAATAGTTTAAACAAATGGTATTTTAATAAAAGTCACTAGAACTATTTTTGAAATAATTTGTAGAACTGGGTTAATTTTAGGAGGAGTGGCATTGTAGTTCCTTTGATGGGGAGCCAAACTTGATGTAGTTTCTTGGAGTGTTCGCCCCACTATGGTACACAGTTTCCGGTAGCCTTCGCCCCAACGTTCACTTTCCGGTGGCCTTCGCCCCAATGTTTAAGAATCAACTTTGTGTTTTTATGTTTTCTTTAAATATTAATTATATTTAGGTTTGCCTCGGCTGCGTCAGTAATAATTTGTAGATACATGTGTCTCTTTGCAGGGGGTGATGCGGCTAAATAATGTAAGCTTACACAAATTATAATTTTTTACTTCACTCCTTTTATTAATCCTTCACACGATTAAATAACTCTTCACTTATATAGAGAGCTGTGATATTATTTATTAATTACTGCACTTTTTAACACGTAAACGCTATAATATTCTTGCCGTAATGATTTTTCGTCTCACACTGAATACGTATTAAACTTCTCGAGAACGCGTCTCGCGTCTAGTTAGGAACACTGTCTACCAGCAACTGGCGCCTGAATTTTTACAATTTGTTCTATTTCAGCTTCTGATTGGCTAATACTACTCCAATAGAATACTTTCATTTAACTTAAGCTTTTTCTGGTTGTTGATTGGCTATTTATAAACTGTCTCAAAAATTACATTATTGTTGCGCCAAGAATTATTAGTAGCATTATTAAACTTTCCATTTCATTATTGCCTCTAGGTTACTTCATTGTTACCTATTGTTGACAACTATTGACCTATATTCTCACAGCTCCTAGATTATGAAATTACATAATACATTCACGTAACATTATTAATCATGTACATAATAATATAAACATAAATACAATGACTGTAATATACATTTTATGTTATTTTATACACATATTGCTTTAAGGCGGGCTGTTATTAAATTTACATATTATATAATTAGATTGAAATATTTAAGTGTTAAAAATACTGCCTCAAATAAAAGATAATGAAAATTGTTCTATGTAAACAGTAGTTTGGGTTGGGAATTTTTTTTCAAAATCTCTGTGTGACATCCTTGGAGGTTCTGAACATAATACCAAGTTTCGTATTTTCGTTTTTGAGCTATGCTTCTCACAAACACTCGCACGGTTCTTTTTCTAAAAATTCTTTTTTTGGAGCCAGGAGACTTCAAAACATAATTTTCCGGTGAAATCTCTACATTGAATTTTTGGGTGGAATGCAATGCTTACTCTAAGTATGTATTAGAGAAATTAAAAATCTGACTATCGCTATAGTCAATATGGCCTTCTTATACCTAAAACTAAATGTGTAAATGTGCAATGTAGGTTCATCTATATTATCAAGAATTAGATAAACAGATAGAATATTAATATTTTGTAAGAATAGTTTTTAGAATGATGATTAGGGAAAGTAATGTGAATGCATCACATCAGATCTTTTCCAAATCTTTTTGCTACAGATCTATGAAAGACAATGGAAAATTAATTAAAGCATCTCTCAAAGTTCTCATCAAGACCTCTCTCTTGTTTTGAAGATGACATACGCCGCTTTTACCAGATACCATGTAACTTCATATTCAAGGATTCCATTTTCTTCAGTTTAATATCTGGTAGCCTTTTTTCTAAATTTTGAGCAGTGCTCTCCATTTATTTATCATTCGATCTCAAGGTTCCCTGAGTGCATTGATGCTGAGTGAAGTGTGGAAACATCGAAGCATCTGTTTGCAACATTAATCTCTTAACATTCACCTCTTGTGACCTGCGTGGGTTGATGCAGCATACAAAAGGTGCTTCCCGATCCCTTGGCGACGTCACGTGCAGACGTACTTGCTGCGAGTTATTTTCATGATTTTGGTTTTGTTGCTGGCTCATGCTGGTGGCTCTACCGCCCTTTATCCACGAACATCACCGTTGTTAACGATTATTGGATTGGGGTTTTATGGTTACGAGAAGCTCGGGATAATTTTGCTATTAGGAGATGTTAAAGTGTTTCTGATCAGAATACCCCCAGCTTCATTATCCACCGATCACGCCGATATACGTGGATACCAAAGCTGGGTTTCTCTGGTAAAGGATAGAATATGCTGTACATAATAAATATAGCTGTAAATATTGGCTTGCAGCTAATGATGTTCTGATGGGCTTCCTATCTACAAAGATGGAAGGCATATAATTGAGTGAAGCAAAGAAATCGATTTCTTATTTATTTTTCTCTACTGCGTACTTATAGTAAGTGGAGGAAGCATTGTATTCCACCCAAAAATTCGATATCGAAATTTCAACGGGAATGCACCTTTTAGCTACCTGAATCCAAAAAGGAAGCATTTTAAGAAAATTAGCATCACTGAAAGAGCATCACACAAAAACGAAAAATTAAACACCGCGTCTTCTAAGGATCCGACACGAAGGTCTTCAAGAAAACCTCTCATCCCAAATATTCCTTACATGGAAACGTGTTGTTATTTTTGATTTTATCAAAAATGGCTCTAACAACGAATGTAATAGCCTTGAATGCCTCTTTATTCTAAGTGACATATGTACAATTAGTAAACCGTAAGAGATGGACAAAACCTTCTTCTTCTTTAACATATTACCCTCCTCACTGTGGGAATTACATCCCCTAGGATCTACAAGCCAATGTCTTGGGTCAGTATCCTGTCGAGGAACAAGAAAACTGGTAGGGCGGTGAAGAAGAATTGTTATTTTTGATTTTTGATTTTATCAAAAATGGCTCTAACAACGAATGTAATAGCCTTGAATGCCTCTTTATTCTAAGTGACATATGTACAATTAGTAAACCGTAAGAGATGGACAAAACCTTCTTCTTCTTTAACATATTACCCTCCTCACTGTGGGAATTACATCCCCTAGGATCTACAAGCCAATGTCTTGGGTCAGTATCCTGTCGAGGAACAAGAAAACTGGTAGGGCGGTGAAGAAGAAAGAAATGAAATGTAACTGATGAAGGGGATCATAAGAAAATTCGCGGATCAAATTGTCCAACTTGGTATTCGCCTATCGATCAAGAAAAAGTGCGAAAAAAACTGAACAAAGTCTTACTAAACAAACAAAATTTGATGTGTTACACTCACATGAGTTTCTCTACCCTTGTACAAACTATTTTTACAAATGATTATTCTCTATCTACTTCATTTTAACCGAGATAAACATTTGCAGAAACTATCTTATTGCTAATTTTCTTGTAGGCCCTAAAGAATAGTCAAATCTTTTAAGAGCAGGTTGCTATGTGGAGCATTCCATTCTCTTTGCATATCCAGGACATAAATAACGAATAACGAATTCCCATTTGAGAAAAAGTATAAGTATTGGAGAATTCAAACAAATAACAAGGAATATCTGGAAATGGTTCACTTGACCAAAAAATGTATGTGACATAAATTGTGTATTTTAACAGCTCTACATTTTCCATATAGTAAAATTTTGTCTAACCCTTACGGTTTAACAGTTATGCAAAAGTCAATCAAAATGAAGAGGACTTTTGGAGACATTCCCAGAAATTCAATATTTACATTTCATTTGCCATGAACATATCTTAAACATATGATATAATAATTAAAATCGTTAGAGCCATTTTTGAGAAAATCAAAATTATCGAAAAATGTTCCACGTAAAGGGTAGTCTGTGGCGGGGGAAATTTTCTTTAAAATATTCGTGTCGCATTCTTGGAAGACACTAACCTGGAATATCAAGTTGGTATTTATCCGACTTTTGTGTTATGCTGTACACACACACACACACACACACACACACGACATGCTTTATTTGAATTCAGATCACCTCCGAACATGTATTTCTGGTGAAATCTCTGTATCGAATTTTTGAGTGGAATGCAATACTTCCCCTACTTACTCTACGCAGTAGAGAAAGTAATAATAAAGACATAATTGTCTTCGGATCACATTATCATCATTTCATATGCAGGACAGACAACACATAATTCCTGTTTACCAAGGTTTAAACACCTTATGCTAATTCCTCATCTGATGAAAATGTATGTCTGGTGGTTCGTATACTTCTACGGCATCATGCTTATATCTAAGGTTCCAGGGCACTGAAACGAGTTTTTCAGCTGTAACTTGAGACAATCTGTTTCTTACCTTAGCGTGAATTCTGCCATGGGCGTACCAGTTACGATCACTGGCTGCCAACGACAATGGTATGTTCAAAATTCCTGTAGCCAGAGGATACGATTGCTTATTACATACACCAATCCACAATGTGGCTGAGAGATATGTTGAGCAGCAAGTTTGAAAAAAAAAAACCTACATGTGCTCGAAATTCCGCCAGATTAGCCACAAGAGACCCATTATCAAGTTTACACAAATCACAGAATATTTTGATGTACTCCAGTGGTTGACGTTTTTCATTAACATTAAGAATCACTCCTTAGAGTGTCTACAATGTTTGCTGCTGCATGAATTGCCTTGCACGTGAACTTTCATATCAGCCACGAAATTCCTAGCACCTAATTGGTCTTCTGTATAAATTGCTTTACAACCCTTCAACACTGAATCTACAGGTGTGGAAAGTTCAGAAAACAGCTTGTGCAAGGCTGACAAAGTAGCGTTGTCCCGTCCACTTTAATGATAGCTTCAGACTTAGGTTTCATTAGACACAAAGTTTCTAATTACTGTCAAGTCTCATCCCTCAGGAGGAACTCTTAACAGTTCTGTCGATCCGAACACTGGGGCTAAACAGTTTCCAGTAGAGCTTCTGTGTTCCCTAGCAAACTATCGAAGTATATCACTCTAGCATCCCACCGCATTGGAGGTGAGAGTTTTAGTGTGACGGAAGAATTTCCATATTTTTATTTCCTCTTAGCCTCCAGTATTGTGTTTGAAACGTGGCTATGCTTAAAATACTTAATTATATCTTGCTTAGGAGATTTAGTTTTTATAGCACTAGTATTAGTGTAGCATTTTTCCTGCAAAAGCATATTTCGGCCGCTGTCTGTTACAACAGCGATGAATTTGTTATTACCAATGTCGTCGATAACGTCGATGATACTTGACGCAATATACTGAGTGGTTTTCCGTTGCTCTACAGATCGAATGCTCTTAGGGTCGGTGTAATGATAACTAAATTGAACACATTGTTGCCTGAAATATCTATCTAATCGTCCGAAATTAAGCGCATTTGACTTGTTAATCTTCTGCATAACCACTGCTTGCAAACGCTAGCATTCCATAACCAGCAAACGTCTCCCAAGAGTATCATGTATAGGAGGCTCATAACCACGATGGATCTTCTGAAACACATCTCGCCAGTATTAGTTGGATTCTAACGTTGAAATAGCTACACTTGAAGTGTAAATGGTCCTGACAATACTTTTGTTCACTTCATCATTTCCTACCGCACTTGAAGAGGATGGAGTTACTAACAGCACCTCTGGAAGGTTACGCTGTTCACTACACAATGCAGCGGACGCGGACTTTGTAAACAAAGCCACGTGACAAGAGAGCACCTCAAAATGAAATAAAAACTAGGTGGGGTACGGAAACATATTTTGGAATTAGGTATAAAACAGAGGATGGGAATAGCATGGCTTAGGTAGGGAGGGTGGAAAGCTCGCAAGATTGCTGATGATGATGGCAGGAGGATTTGCCCATTATGTGGGGAACAAGAAGACTGGACGCATATTTTGGCAGCATGCGTGCAGACGGAGAGTATTAGCGAAAAATTATTACCGAAAGTATTTTTGGCTTCCAACAGACGGAGGGCAGCATGCTGAGACTTGATTCTGAACAATCAAAACTGGCCAAGCTTGGGCACATACTTAATGGAAGTACGTGTACTAAGAGATAAGGTGTTTATGTAAATTTTCTTCAAACGTATGTGGTGCTTGAGCACTTGTGTGTGTGTGTGTGTGTGTGTGTGTGTGTGTGTGTGTGTGTTTGCGTGTGTGATTCAGAGTGTTTTTCAATTTTATATGTATATAATGTGGTGATTATAAACATAGTTGTTTCTGGTCCATTCTGCCAGTCACGTATACAGACCAGGTATTTTTCTAGAGAGCATGTACGGTCTTATGACCCATGCGACTGTGTTATGCAATTAATGTAATACTAAATACTTAATAAATATTACTACTACTACTACTACTACTACTACTACTACTACTACTACTACCTCATTGGCTGGTGGGCAAACTACAACTTTTCCCGCTAGTCTCTTCCTCTACATAAAACAGTTCGGTTCAGGTCGTAACTTTTGTGGTTCTTCTCGTGCAGAGAAATTTAAAAAAACAATTATTGTAACAGTTCAATTTATGAAATAAAGTGTGTTTGTTCACATTCACCTATAACTAAATGAATAGTTATAGCATAGGGTTTAAGAGGCTATGCGCAGTTGCTGCTGTTCATTTCCGGTTTCCGGATAAGCCGCCAGTGTACTTTCGTAACGTGTTGAGAAAATGAGTGCTGTGACTGAGAATCCTCTGCCACTGTGGAAAACACAAACACGGGAATTGGAAGGAAGACAATTGCGTTAAATGCTTTTAACAAAATCTGTGAAACGTACCCACCTTTAATCGACAATGAATATTGTTGGCCATTATTTCGCAATAATTCACCTTCTTGGTTAGTGATGCAGAATTGATGCTCGGATAGCTTGGGTCGCGTTTGTTTTCCGTTGTGTTTTAACTTATAGTGCTAATCATTTTCTTAACTTGTTGACTCATAAAAGGTTAAAGCAAAAGTGGTATGCTGATATTGGTAATTAAACTAATGATTTCTAAAGCCTGAAGTTAAGATCAGTTTAATGCAGTATCTTTAACCACAGAAGCAAAACTGTTCAGGTAAAACATTAATTTGTCTACTCTTAGCATTATGTGTTAGAAGTTTAGGATGTAAGGAAAAGTATAGTGAATAAGACATACAGTGTTTAAAAGCTAATGATCCCCAAGCTGTGCAATATACTGTATTAGCAATTTCATTTCACGGGTCCTGTCATCGTCTACGTGGTGCTGCCATGTGCTCTGCGGAGTGATACATTTAAGTTTTGTTTATTTCTCCTTTCAACTTATAGTGAAAAAGTTATAGTAATTCCTGATGCAACTAGTGATGGCTGCTGCTTCTGTACATCATTCTACGAAGGTACCATACGTTTTATAAATTGCAAACATAACTACATTCAACGAGATGACTATGTAGTCTTGACGCCAAAGCAAAGCTATATGTTTTCTCGCCATATTTGCAACATGTTTCTCTTTTACCGCGAAAATTTCGTATTTCGTATTGTCCCTATATGCCGCCATGAGACCGCATTGCTTGAGAGCTGGAAAATCGTGTACGTATTCAACCCGATACGAGCTTTATATACACACGCAGATATTCCAAAATGTTTGGTTCGACATTTCTGCGCATGTTCCTAATCATTTGTTACTTACTAACCACCTCCATGGAAGCGTCTGGTATTTGTGCATCTCTCAAGAGTAGCCAGAAATTATGGTTACACCAATTTATACAATGAAAGGAACAAGTTAAAACAGTTTACAACCTCACTTAATGCAATAAATCCGTTTAGAACGGTTTGATTACAAACCTATTGTATACTTCTCCCAGTAAGTAAATTATTGTGAGAATTGTTATCAATAACACAATTATAAAAGCTTTTGATTCGATGTAAAAACCAAGTTCTCCATTTTGGACACTCTTGAATTTTACTACTCATAATCAGAATAAATTATGTGGAAACTGTCCGAATGTTATAAAACGTCAGAATAATGCTTGGAATATTCAGTAAAACTATTTTATTCGAATAGTCGAATACTACAGTTTTGATTCTCAAACTTCTCACAGAACAAATGTTTGTGCTTACCTGTGGATATACAGAATGGACCATTTAAGCTGAGAATGTACAATATCTCCAAAACTAAGGTTGTAGAAAGACATGTCTTGAATAAAATTGGTTTGATATTATGGAGGAAAGTAAACGTCATTAGCCGAGTAGCACTTGTGCTACTAGTTTGACATGACAATTTAATTTCGCTTTTAAAATCATGCATTTTTGATAAATAATTATTACAAGAGGAAGGTCTTATCATTGAAAGAAGCATTTGTAAACCTCAATTAAATCGTCGTAAAACTATCAGCACTAGTGCTACTGCTGTTGATAGTTTTAAAGTATTGTGCTGAAAAACTAATAACTGATAGATACATAAGTTTTCTCCTACATTCATTTTTGTATTCCTATAATCTTTGCTTCGATTTTAATAGGGATCTAGGAAGTCTATTCTCATGCGTTTACCGTTCACTATTGGCGGTTGACACAACCTGTAAAAATGATTAGATTTGGTGATCTGTGAAATCAAAATATAACAGAAGCGGTACAGCTTGTATCTAACGCCGTATAATACAAAAAGAAACAAAAGTAGTTTTGCCTCTAATGAAATTAATAGATTATTCTCGCATTTTAAACATACAGTGATTATACTAAAAATAAAAAAGTGACATCGTTCTCAAATTGTAATTATCATGCCGAATTCTCCTCTGGCTTATGTTTTTTAGGTAATGTAATTGAGAATTCAAATACCTGTATTTTTGTTACTACATGATTATTTCTCGATCTTCGGTTTCAAAATGGCAACACACAATCGTTAACCTCAACCGAAACCTATCAGCACATGTGCTAATACTATAGATAATTTTCAGAATAGGTATGAAAGTAAATGATACTGGGTAGAGAAAGTAACGTGATTGTAACACATCAGATGCTTTAACTAAGTAATAAAGTTCACTTCAATAGGAAGAGCCAACCTATAAACTCGTATTAAGGCTATCAAACACCCAATAAAATCAGATGAGAATGTATCTAGTTCCTTCATTACAAGTCCCTGTAAGGCGAATGACGTAATCGTGTAGTGTAATCAAGATGTCACAGGATATTGATGTGCTTAGTATGTAACAGGATTGAGTGATTGGTTCTTGAATTCGGACGTATCTACATCGATCGATATTTAACACCGTCTGGAGCAGTGATGCTATCTACATAAGCGTTGGAGAAAGCTGTTCGAGTATGATGCAGCCAGCCTGAAAGAAAAGCATACAATACCCTTGAAAATACCATCCAATTTTGCAACATATCTATTTGTATAAAGAAATATGACGAGAAGAAAAGTTATAAAATGCGAGATCTGAGGTCAGAGAGGTAGCCCAGCTTCCGAAATAGAGTATAATGTGATCAAAAATACCAAATTCATCTAGTCTCAAAACTAATCCCTTAATTGTTTTTCGTTGTATCAATTTTACGTCGCTTTATCTACTTGGTCAAATTGCAACGAATCTGTTGGGAGATACCTCGTGTCTCGGTGTGTAGCGGACAGTTAACCTTATAGATCTCATCCCTGTACTTCTTGCTTTTCTCACGCGTCCACAGAGGCATTAGTGCTAGGCAACTGCACCTCTGCTTCTGCACGTGACGGCACAGCATTCGTTATTTCCATCTATTTTCATTTTTACTTTCTCTACCATTTACATAGTACTAGAAAAGGTATTACATTCCACCCAAAAATTTGATACCGAGATTTCACCGGAAATACATGGGTTGAGCCCCCCTGAATTCGAAAAAGAAGCACTTTTAGAAAGGGCTGCGTGTATATGTGTGTCTGTCTGTGAACAAATAGCTCAAAAACGAAAATTCGGATAAATACCAAACTTAGTATTTGAGTTTAGTATCTTCCAAGGATTCGACACGAAGATTTTCAAGAAAATTCCCTCACTCCAACTACCCTTTAGATGGAACATTTTTTCAAAATTTCTGATTTTCTAAAAAATGGCTAACGATTTTGATTAAAACACCATATATGAAAGATGTTTACATACAAATAAAATTTATGTCTTGAATTTTCAGGAAATAGCCTAGAAAGCCCTGTTCATTCGGATGGAATTTTGTATAATCTTATATTACTTGTAAATTTTAAGCGGTAGTCGAAAACGTAGCACACACAATTTACTTAAAATGAGATTTTTTGTTGCATAAGCCGTTTCTGAGATATCCGCTATTAAAGGTTCGAATTGTTCAATACTTATGGAATTTACGGCCAGCATATACGTAGCTCCAGTTCTTAAACATTTGACTATCGCTGTTCTCTTTGTATTTATAACTAATTGTGTAATATAGCTATTTCTGCAAAGGTTTATTTTGATTAAAATATAGTAGATAGAAAAATAAGCTTTAGTAAGAATAGTTAGTATACTCACTAATAAAGATAGTGGGTAGAGAAAGTCTGAATATATCACATCAGATTTTCTTCTCTCTGCACAAATGTCTAGTTTACTCTAAATGATCGCATTATGTTAGTGTTCCTTTTTCTTATCAGGTGGTAGCCTGCTCGGACCCAACGGTCTCAATTTTTTTGTTTCCGGTGTAAACACGAGGGGCATTATATAAAGGATTGTAGGTATCCTCGTAACCTTGTGTCGGAATTTACGAAGTGTGCTTGTGATAAAAAATTTGTTGGAAAGCCCGTGTGACGCAGGTCGCACCTTGCTCAATGTCTCTCCGTGGGGAGAGGTAGGCCTGTGTAGGAGGTACCGCCGTTTGGATATATCTGATGTTAGGGACCTCGCTTGCGTACGAGCCTGCCGCCAGCATGTGGTCGCCCTCTGAATGATTAGCTCACCTCTTCCTCCTGGAGGTTTCCAGAAGCATAGGCGACTGTACGCTTAGGTGTCGAAATCCCCCTTCGCTCCCAGATAACCATAAACATAACCTTGCTCACAAGTAATGCCGAGTTTTGTGTGCCAACTGTACAAGATGACGAGAAGTTTTCGGGTCCTTAGCGAGGATAATTTGCCTATAATGCCAATTCCGGTTCCTGACTCCACTGCAGTACAAGGACCCAGCCAATTTAATGGCTGTTCCCAAGAATTCAACTTGGCCAACTTTATATCAAACTAAAGTACTGCCAAAGTTGGAAGGGAATTTACTAGTTTCAGGCCAGTCAGTATGGAGCACTTATGTGAATACTAAAACTATCTCAAATAAACGCACACGTGGAAACAACTCCTGGTTGAGTAGAAGTAGTTGTATTTACTTTAAACTCAGCAGTTGACGTCCTGTAAGATAATGTAGCGCCAAGGTAACAGCTGCAATTAACACCAACTACGGTCGTATCTTTACCTTGCGTGTATTTTAGAGCACTTGCTGGTACTGATGTCAACTGAACAAACAGAATGTCACCAAAACTAACCAGAGAGCACTATAATGGGGAAAATATGTTACACTTGACTCTTGGTGTATTCCAATAGCTTGCGTTCACTATACATGGGCTGAAGCGATATTTCTAGGGGCATAAAAAGTAGCTGTTAAATATTAATAATGAAATAGTTACGATCAATTAATCAAGCCAAATTTAATCAACTTCTACAATTTTAGCCCCAGAAACCTGTAAATTAGAAAGTCCTTAAAATTAAACTGAGTTTTATTTATCGGCGTTTTTTAGCTGCTGTCGGGCCCTTAAACCCCACTCACTCACTTTGAATGCTGTGATCCTTAGCGTCCTATTCTATATGCTTTCACGTATGGAAAGCCGATTTAAAGTAGGATGTATTATATTTCGACTGTTGGGGAGCCGAACTTGAAGTAGTTGCAACAGCACGTATGATAAAAAGTTTCCGGTAGCCTTCACCCTAAATGTACTTTCCGGTGGCCTTTGCCCCAAGTGTTTAAAAAATATTAACTTTGTAATTTTTGACTGTTTCTTTAAATATTATATTTATGTTTGCCTCGGCTGCGTCAGTATTATTGTTAGAGACATGTTTCTCTTTGCAGGGTTGTGGTGCGACTGAAGAATGTAGGCTTACACAGATAATTTTACTTCACTCCTTTTATTAATGCTTAACACTATTTAAATAACACTTCACTGATATAGAGAAAGAGAGCTGTGAGATTTTTCTTATTAATTACTTGCACTTTTTAACACGTAAACTATTTTTGTCTCACACAAAATACGTATTAAATTTATTTAACTTAAGCCTTTTTTGATTGTTGATTGGCTATTTTATAAACTGTCTCAAAATTACATTATTGTTGCTCCAATAATGACTAGTAGCATTATTAAACATTCTTACTCATTATTGTCTCAAGGTTACCTCATTGTTAGCAACTTTTAACCTATTATTCTCACAGCTCCTACATTATTAAATTACGCAATACATTCACATAATATTATTACCTGTATACAATAATATAAACATATACAATGACTGTAATATATACTTTTTATATATTGTTACATACACATATTGCTTTAAGGTGGCTGTTGTTGAATTTATATCTTATATAACTAGACTGAAATCATTTATGTGTTAAAGATACTGCCTCAAATTCTATACCAATCTTGTTATGTTACGTCCACATGACTTTCTCTGCGCACTATCATTTACTATTTATTGAGCATTATCGTGTTTTTATGTCCAATTCATATAAATTGAGAAAAACGTTTGCAGAAAATATTTCACTACACATCTTATAGGTACAAGAACAAATCAGAAGGTTGAAGCGATAGCTAACTCTTTAAAAAGTAGTTCGATACATGCTGGCTTAAATTCCGTGACCACAATAAACAAAGGAATGGCTACATAGCACCTCAGAATAGATAAATTATTTTACAACCGAAACCAATAACAATGGGTATCTGGAGAATGGTTAATATAACAAAAATGTTATTTCTCACACACATTTTTGTCATAAGCATTTGTCCCTCTCTTAGGGTTTACCAGGTACACAAAATTACATAAAACTCATTCAGAATGCAGAGAGCTTCCCAAGATATTCCCAGAAAATTCAGGATATACATTTATCCTGCAAGTATTTTAATCAAAATGGTTTAGTCATTTCTGAAAAAATAAAACATGACAAAAATGTTTCTATGTAAACGGAGTTGGGGTGGGGTAATTTCTTGAAAATCTGTGTATAGCGTTCTTCAAAGATGCTTAACTTAAAAACCAGAATTGTAATTAACTCGTGCTTGAGCTATGGCGTTCACAGACACATACAAGGAGCTATTTCTAAAAATGTTTTTATATTCAGGGGACTTCTAAAGATGTGTTTCCTTGTGAAATCTCGATAATGAATTCTTGGGTGGAATACAATACGTTGTCTAATAATTGGTAATTATTATTACAGTCAAGGGAAGGTAAGAAATGAAAATGTACAGGATTTTTATTTAAAGTAAAGTTCACAAAAGCTGACAAAAATGGTGAAAAATTATAAAATAACATGCATTCTAAACTTTAAAAAACCAGAGATTTTTCCACCTGGGGAATTTAAAATATTAATTAGCAGAAGATGTAAATGGACAGGTGCATGCTTATTAATATGCACTCCCAACTTTAAATTTTATTTTTTCTATAAACTATTTTTCAGTATTTTTCCCTACTCAAAATTCGCCACGCAAAGAAATTGTTACTAATTTAGTTCAAACCGTTTATACTGCCTCTCAAAAAGTACATAAAAATTACCACTTACCTTTTTACCTTCTCTATCACGTAAGTAGTGGATAAAGACGTTATTGCATTCCACCCAAAAATTAGGTACCGAGATTTCACAGGAAATATATACTTTGAGGCCCCTGAATCCCCCCAAAAATCCGTTTTTAAAAAAAGGTCCAAAGGTTCCCCTCTCCAAACTACCCTTTACATGGAACAATTTTCGAAATGTTTAATATTCTAAAATGGCTTTAACGGCTTTTATTAACATATCATATATTAACTATATTTACAAAACAAATAAAATATCTTGAATTTTCTGGGAATAACCCTGGGAAGTCCTCTTCATTCGGAAGGAATTTTGTATAAACTTGTATAACTGGTAAATGTTAACGGATAGATGAAAAAACACTGCACAAAAAAATGTAGATATCTTTAAAACACATAATTTATTACAAATAATCTTTTGCGGCATCAGCTATTTCCAAAATATCCATTATTAATGGTTCGGCTGATCAACATTTAGCCATTATTTTAAATTCCTGTGGATTTTCAGGTCTTTCTCGCAATGTCGTGGAAAGCGTATGGAATTTTAAGGCCAGCATACAGCGCTCAGTTCTAAAATATTTGTTTATTGCCATTGGCTTTCTATCCAAAGCACAATGTTAGTGCAGCTATTTTCGAAAAGGTTTATCTTTTTTAAAATTAGGTTAGAAAACTAAACTTTCGTGAGAATAATTTTCATACCTACTATTAAGTACCAGCGGGTAGTGAAAGTAATGTGAATCTAACGCATCAGATTTTTAACATAAGGATTAAATGTTGAGAATGAGTTATTAGCTTGAAAAATCAAGATTTTAGATTTTACAAAAAGTACTTTTTCTGCATTAATTAGGGTTAGTATAAAAGATCTGATATAATAGACGTTTTTGCACTTATTCTCCGTAAAATCTGAATTGTTTATGTAAACATTTTTAAAAACGCAAAATGCGGGTAATTTTTATTAGAACAGTGAATGTACACAATAAAAGCTTAATATTTAAATCACCATACAAGCTAAAACTTTAAATCATGGCAAAAAGATTACTGTTATTATGGAGAATAAGTGACACAAACTTCAACAAGATAGTGTTACGTACTGTGGCTTTTTCAAATTTCACAGATGCATTACCTTAAGAGGAGAGTTTTGAGAGATCTTAACGAATCGCCTATCTATCTAAATCTGAAAGAGCCAAGTACTTTACTTTCTTCTGGAGAACGGCCTGCATATGCCTGATATGCATATAGACTCTTGCCTGAGTGCTGCAGTAGAGAAACGCTGGAAGTCGAGGGTGTGCTGGGAAGCCCCATAAAAAGAAAAGGAAGAATAAATTACATCAATTCGTGATCGGGCAGTAAAGTGGAGAAAGTGTTCCAGAAACCCCATACAGACACGAACGAAAGGTAATGGCGATGTTACTACAGCCATTCGCTATCTTAGAAATGGGAACGTTTTCGAATGCCTTCTTTTTCTGTTTCTACGTCTTTTTGTTTGTTTCACGTTTTGTGTTCCCATTTTACCTCTTATTTCTCCCAATTTTAGTTTCTTCTTTCTTTGTATGCACTTGTTTATTTCTGTATTTATAGCAATATTTTTCCTTTCACATATAGGTACTTTATACCAATCATCTTTCTCACTGTGCCTCTTCCTCTTTCTCTTTACTTTCCCTACCATCTATCTAAAGAAGGCCGAGGAAGTATTGAAGTTCATCATATCTATATTTCACTGGAAACACACGTTTTGAGATTCGCTGAAACATAAAAGTTCTCTTAAATAAACATCCTTGTGTGTGTACTGGTGCATGTGTATATGTGAACAACATAAATCGAAAAGGAAAACTCAGATAGGTACAAAATATCATAGCTGCCGGTGTTTGAGCATACTAAGGGAAGATTTTGAAGAACATTCCTCCCACCAAAACTACTATTCAAATGGAAGGTAAGAGATAGGGGCTGATAAGTGGGGGAACATAAGTGTCATTAGTCCTAAAATGACCTGCATAACGTCCTCCAAACAAAACACGACTAAGAGCATTTACTTTCCTCCATAATATCAAGCAACTTTTATTAAAGACATTTCTTTCTACAACGCTTGGTTCTTTAAGAGATAAAACAGTTAAAAATATTAATAAAATAATGAATCCTAAAACATCTTTAAATGTGAAATAAGTATGAAAAGGAATTTTATCAATGTTGCTATTGGTTCCTAAAGGATTGTTTGATTCAGTTTGATGAAGAAATAGCAAGTGAATTAGTTTTGGAGATATTGTACTGTCTCAACTTAAATGGTCCACCATGTTTATGTATAGTTTTGTATTTTTACTAAAACTAAAACCATACTTAATAAATAATAAATTCAAAAACCTTCATATACTCATTAAAAAAACTAAGTGTCATTCGCTTAATCACATTCAACACAAAATGTTTTTATGGGCGTAATTTTATGTTGGTGGTTGCTGTGATTGTAAAATTTTGGCAAGATAAGGTCCCTGATATGTGTATCCTGCATCCTTAGTATGAAATGGTTACAGTGTAACTAATCTATCTAGTAACTTCGTATTTTTTTCACCAAATATTACATATTAATATTGTAATTGATGTATAATAATTTTAATAAAAGTTAATTACATCAAATATGAATAATTTACATGCTATTAATACATATTCAAACCATTCGGCACCATACAGATATCACATGTGTTTACACGAACGCGCGCATGCACGTGGTCCGATCGAGATTGGAATCTTGGTCCTCCTGTCCAAATCAAGTCTCGGTGAATTTCTCTACTCATGCAGGTGCATCCACCAGGTAGAGGTTTTACAGTTGCGTCGTGTGAAATGATGTGTTCGAAATTTATGAAATTCCACAGTATTTTATATACCTTTAACGGTAGCATGCTTTAAAAAACCAATCTGATGTGTTACACTCACATGACTTTCTCTACTCTTGTACAAACTATTTTTACAAACGCTCATTCTCCATATGCTTCATGTTAATCAAGATATCGAGATGTTAATCTTATTGCTAATTTTCTTGCAGATGCAAGGGGAATTGGTAGGTTTTAAGCGATAGTCAAATATTTTAAGAGCTGGTTGCTATGTGGAGTATTCCATTCTCTTTGCATTACCAGGACAAAAAAAATGAATAACGAATTTGAGAAAAAGTATAAGTATTGGAAAATTTAAGGGAATAACATGCAATAGGTATCTCGAAAATGGTTCACTCAACAAAAAAAAATGTATATAACATAAATTGTATAGTTTAACGCGATCTACATTTTTTGTGTAGTAACATTTTGTCTATCTCTTATTTACCGGTTATGCAAAAGTCGTTCAAAATGAATACTTTTGGAGACATTCCCAGAAAATTCAAGATATACATTTTATTTGTCATGAAAATATCTTAAACATATGATATTTTAATCAAAATCGTTAGAGCCATTTTTGAGAAAATTAAAATTTTCGAAAAATGTTCTATGTAAAGGGTAATCTGCGGTGCGGGATTTTCTTGAAAACCTTCGTGTCGCATCTCTGGAAGATACTGAACCTAAATACAAGTTTTGTGTCTATCCAACTGTTCGTGTGTGAGTTATGCTTTTCACAGACAGACAGACAGACACACACACACACGGACGTGTTTCCAAAAATGCTTTATTTTGGATTCAGGGGGTTACAAAACATATTTCCGGTGAAATCTCGGTATCGAATTTTTGGGTGGAATACAATACTTCCCCTACTTACTATACGTAGTAGAGAAAGTAAAAATGCCACCCTGCTGAGCGCATGCAATGGTGCTATGTAAAATACAAAGCGTAATAGTTCTGGACGTCTACAATACTGCAAATGAATGAGAATACGATTAACCATTTAAGGACTAATACGGAAGAAAAAAGTGATAATGTTTGTACGTGTTAGCGAAGCCCAGTCATTCATAAGGCAGATGTAAATCATAGCCACTACGCTGCGGAAACGGCATGCAGGTTAATGTGCTATAAAGACAAACTTCACGGCAAATAGCGCAGTGGCTCTCCTGGCGAATGAAATTTGGGTTATATATTTTAATTTGGTTTTATTATTACGTAGAGTCATAAAATGTTGAATTGATAAATTTGTCACATAGCCTGTGTCCTAATGCTTCTAATGAATATTAATTTATGCCAATCCGTCATGTATTTTCCCTAATAACCGATCGAGGTGGTGCTGCGCTAACGTGTGCAACTCGCATTCGAAAGGTCTCGGGTTCGATCCTAGGTAACCGCCCATTATGACCTATGGGTTTTTCATGGTTTTCCCAGGGTTCGGCAGGCGAATGCTGAAGTGGTTTCTCGTCTGCTACGAGTTGCTTGCCCCTCATGTTGTAGGACCAGCGGCGATAGATGTGTGCTTTGTAGAGGTTTCTTCTCTGGCGTCGGTAGGGACTGCACAGTTGGGAACCCGTCTCCGAAGTAGGCCCCACCAGCGGGAACCGCCAGGGATTAGGGGCTCGTGGGTATGGTCAGGCCGCGGCGGATATATTCTACCTGAAAACGTTAGGGACTCCGTCCAGCGTGCGCCGTAATTATCCGGATCTGGTCGTCCTTCGGGTCTCTTCCCTCATCTCTTCCACCCAGAGAAGGTTAGAAGCAAAAAAGGCCGTTGGGCATACTTGCGGCGCTCTGCCCAGGTTTTGCAGGTCCCTCCATAAAATTGGTATGTGCTTTTACCTTTTATTTTTCTTAATATTTGTTTGAAACCGTCGGCAAACTTTAGTGAAGCGTATATAAATTGAACAAACTTAACACTAAATCTTATATAATTATGACTGGGAAATCATACGAGATAGATAACAGTTTACTACTTGAAACATGTGGAACTCATTTGTATATTCAGTTTGTATCAGATACATGTTTTAATAGCGTTAGCAAGTATTACGCCATGTAAAGGACATGCTTGAAAGTTTGCGATCCTTCTTTTCTCTTTCTATCGCAAGAACTCGTTACATTTTGAATACATTTAGAACGTTTTTGAAGCAAGTTGCTAAACAGTACAGCTTATGTGCTAAAACACATTTATAGTACAGCAATTAACAACGATATTCCATTTCCTCTAACTCTTAAGAATCTGCAAAAGATAGGCAAATCTAAAGAATGATCTTACCTGCCGGAAAAGTAATTATTTGAATCAGTAATTTTAAATGGCTTTAAGTGATACTTATTTAACTAATTAAATTGTTAATCGAGCGAGGTGATGCCGTTCAAATGCGTGTGACTCGTATTTGGGAGGTCTTGGATTCGATTCCCTGCACTGCCCACCATGACCCACGGGTTTATTCTGGGATTTTCCCGGCGAATGCTGAAGTGGTTTCTTTCACCCCCGAATTTCCTCTCTCTCCGTTTTGTTGCATTCATCATTTCATTCATCCTTCACCCTGTTAGATCTGTTTCAGGGTTCGAAGTGTCGGCGATGGTGTTTCGGTAGGGCTTGGGAGGGAAAAAGAATTATCACTTTGGAAATTTCTCCGTCCCTCAGCTTTCGGCTGATTGCCAGGGGTATACGGACCCCCCTTCGGAACAGGGTGGTGGTCCCTCTGTGGGGGGGGGCGGGCATCCCGGTCTGTCTGTTCGACTATCGGGATGTCTCAATCTGGAAACCTGTCATTGCTATGCCGTCACTCCTGGTTCCGGCCAATATCACGCATCCCCCAGCCAGAAAGTTGACTCACGAGGCCAGGACCGCTATCTATCGCAGCTGCTGACTTTCCTCAAGATGGCACAGGATATAAGTTGCATTAGTATAAACAAAAGCTAAGTGATCTACTAAGTATATATTTGGCTATTCCGGCAGGATTTTTACACATTTCTTGGCCAACAAGTGTACATGATAGGTTATTCTACTCTAGTGGAATATTCAAGCCACTCTATTCTGCTCTTTGAATAGAACAGGCGTGTGTGTTTTGTAAGTATGCATTTCTTAGACGTTTGTCTAAAATGATCAGCATTAACGTGCTTTAGTTTTCTATTTTTCTTTCTTTTCTTTTTAATCGTTGTTTCTTGTTTATCCTTCTCTTGTATTTACTAATACTTTAACTCCAGCCGAATTATTTTTGCTTTCTTTAGTGTATTGTTCGCTGTCAGCACGAAACATTTGAGTTGTGTAAGTAAAGTTTTCAACGGCTACACTGAAGCAAACGAAACATCCTATGCCAAAAGAGACGAGAAGGATTTTAGAGGTTTTCCAATCGAATGGTGATGTCATCTGAAATCTCTTACTGAGTGCTCTTCAATTCTGTTTAGTCTCTTTTTATATGTATTTTACTCTTTCCCTTTTCCCAAATGTGTTCGCTATCCTATGGTTCGTGGAAATGTTTGAAACTCTAGCACCGAATAAAGTGTGAACTTTCCATTAACATGTCAAATCGTACATGAAAACACTTTCAGGATCGAGAACCATCAAATCGAATTTCTTCGTGTAATGCGTAGTCTATCCATAGACATACCTCAAACTTAATGGTCTAGTGCTTGAATAGCTGCGCTTCTGTGCTCAAATGACCACCCAGAACACCAGTCTACAAGTGCAATAAGTGTATCGATGACTGAGAGAGCTTGTTCGGTAAGTTCTATTTGCTTGAAGTTCTCTTCCTTCAGTGGGAGAGACGAAAGACAATGTTTTATTAGAGCGCAGTACACATTCTTATGTTTAATTAAATTATAATAATAGTGTAATAGCTTAATGTTATTGTTTTATATTTTTGATGCTGAATTTTCTGTTATTAAGGGCAAACGCATGTTTAATTTTATTTCAAAATATAAACAAAAATAAACAGCATAGCTTACAACGATATAGGTTAAAACCGTATACAATTTATAGTTTACATTCTCTTGACGAATTTTGGCTTGTTCAAAATCAATATATGAGCAAAATAATTTAAAGAGTGAAATTACCGTTAAATGAGGTGCAAAATAATAGTTGCTTTTGCTATATAGCTGCAATACTTTTGACGTAGGACATTACCAAGCTTTTATAAGCAATTCCACGCAATTCTACCCCTCTTCTACAAATCTTCTAGGTTGCTTAAATACAAAGTATGATACGAATTTATATTTTTGAGTTAAGCTGTTCACAGACACGGATGTTTTTTTTTTCTAAAAATGCTTTTCTTTAGGGTGCTTTAAACAGATGTATTTCCGTGAAATGTCGTTATCCAATTTTTGGGTAAAATGTAATACCTTCTCCAGCTACTAGTGCGTGGTAGAGAAAGTAAAAACGGGTGCAATGTGATGACTTTTAAATTCCAATTGTTACATGACCACCAGAAAGACAATGAAAATTGACTTAGATTTGAAAAAAAAGAATTATTTGAGACTTCGAAACAAAAATAAGGAATAGATTGGAAATGGTAAATGCCAAAATATGATTATTTGATAGACATCGTTATTTTAACAAACCTATTTTTTGTGGTGTAAGCATTTGTCTATCTTTTACGGTTTACAAGTTACATAAAATTATACAAAATTAATTCAGAATGAAGTGGTCTTCCCAGGCAGTTTTGCAGAAAATGAAAGATATTTTATTTAATTTGTCATCCAAATATGTTAAAAAAATGTGGTACTTTAATCAAAATCGTTAGAGCCACTTTTGGGAAAATAAAAAATAATGAAAATCTTTCCATGTAAGGGGTAGTTTTGATTAGGGGGATTTTCTTTTAAATCTTTGTGTCGCACAGATTTTAAAATTAAATAATAAAAAAATTGTTGGATGTGTTACATTCATGACATTCTCTACCCACTATTCAACAAAATATTATTACAAAACCTCATTCTTCTTTCTATTTTCTGTTATTGGACATAATCATTTACAATAATGGTTTTATTACATATTTCCTATGTAAAAGGGGATTAGGGGAGTACATTAGGTTTAAGTGACACTTCAATTTTTTAAGAGAGGATCGTTCTCTTTGTATGATCACGAGAAAAAGGAAAAAATAAGGACTTTATAAATCAGAAAAGAATAAATATATGTAAATTCAAACCAATATCAAGGAATATCAAGGAAATACCAAAAACATGTTTTTGATATAAATGTGTGCTTTAACGAGATCTACATTTTTTGAGGAATGAGATTTTGTCTTTCTCTTCCGGTTCACGTTATGTAGATATTATTCTGAATAAAGAGGACTTCAGAGGATATTCCTGAGAAATTTCATATACCAGTTTTCATGAAATTTTCTTAAAGATTTGCTATTTTTATAAAACTCATTGAAGCAATTTTTGAAAGTTTCAAAATATTCAAAACATTTTCCACGTGGAGGGTAGTTTGGGGTGGAATATTTTCTTGAGAATCTTGGTGTCGCATCTTTGGAAGCTACAGAACTTAATACCATGTTTGGTAATACCAAACGGACTCTTAGTTTTTGAGTTATGCTCTTCAAAGACAAACACACGGACCTTTTCTTAAAAAGTTCTCAAACTTATACTTCCGGTGAAACTCGACATTGAATTTTTGGTTGGAGTACAAAGCTTTCTCTGCTTATTAAAAATGTATTTACCAGTAACTGACGTGCATGGTTGTGGGAGTAACTTTCAAGCCACTGCAAAGAGATCTCACAAATTAAGTAGAGTTTAAAGAGAGTAGAAGGTTACGTTGTTCATAATATGAGAATGTCAATAAATATTCGGTGAATTAGGGCTGCAACTATTGATACATAGTACTTCTTACATATATCTATTTGGATATAAATGGAAAGTTACTATTTGGAATCCTCCAGTTCATAATTCAGAGTTAAAATAAAGGACGAAATGGAAGTACTCCCGGCACACGTTTTTACATTGGAACGTAGCTCCTTAGGGACCAAAATGCTGGGAGTATAAAGATATGAATATTCTACGGATGAAGACTACGAAGATGGGCTTTCAATCGGTAACAACAATAATAAATACTGACAAAGGAAAGTGAACGGTAAACCAGGTATGAGGAGAAGAAAAATGTTGAGTTAGCACAAGGAAACTAAACAAGAGTGGACAATGGCTGATGAGTATGGGTGAGAATTTGTGGAACAGAAGAGCTTCGTGACTCTAGAGTGGAATTGCTTTGTTGCTATCTGTGGCGAGACATGCTGAACGAAGAAAAGCTACCATCTTTTGTTCTAGATATGCTGGTTTTTACTTTCTCTACCACGTAACTGGTAACCTAGTAGGTAGAGAAAGCATTGTGTTCCACCCAAAATATCGAGATTTCATTGGAAATAAATGTTTTGACACCCATTGAATAAAAAAAAACATTTTTAGAAAACGTTGTATGTGCGCCTGTGTATGTATGTGTGTATACTGTTGTGAGTAGTATAATTCTCAAAAATGCCACTAAAGACTTTAATACCATATATTTAAAATATTTGTATGACAACTAAAACGAATATTTTCAATTTTCTTGCAATAGCCTGTGAACTCCTCTACATTCTTAAGGAATTATGTATAATTTTGCATAAATAAATTGTCAACGTTAAGAAGTACATAGAAACATACTGCAGAAAGAATGTAGATCTCCTTAAAACACATAATTTATTTCCAATGTCTGTTTTGTGGCATTAGCCATTTCCTAGGTATCCATCATTATAGGTTTGGATTTTTTAAATTGCTATCGCTATTCAGTTGTTTCCCACGATGACGGCCTGGCCCTTTAACATAGAATTTTAAGGGCAACTTACAGCCACTCGCTTTTAACATATTATTCACTTTTCGCTCTATCTCCTTGTAACTTCAACAAAACGTGTAATGAAACTGTTTAAGCCAAGGTTTATCTGGATTAACGTAAAGTAGATACAAAAAATAAGCTTTCGTAAGAAGAGTTTGCAGAACCCATAAACGAATTGAACGATTGTTATGAAATAAAAAGTTCATATTGTCGGTTATTATAAGCCATATATAAATTAGTTGGCACGCAGTAATAATGACGTACGGTGAACACTTCTGGCCGAGAGAAGTAATACTTAAAACTACTGATTAATACTGTGCCGTTTATAATTTTATTTTACATGAATGCAACAAATACAATCGTATACGTACAGGATATTCATGACAAAATTGATTCAAGTAAATCCATGAAATTGGATTTAGAACTCTTGCGAGTCATTTTCCGGATGCTTATGTAAGGACAGGCTATGATGGTATGATTTTTAGTGAAACTATCACCTCAAGTTCGACACGTGGGTGGATTATGCAAATCATGCTGATACCCGTGTAAGCGGGACCTAAGACATTTTTCAAATTAACTGTAATTTTGGTTCATAGAAATGTAATTCTGAGGTATAAAAACATATTATAGTATGGCATTTATTCATTAAAAGATAAAGAACACATAGAAATTGCTTAACTAAATTATCTGAAACAATATCACCACTGTGTATAAGCACGTAACAAATACTCTTCAAAATCAACCCACAATATACCTTGTGGTTTTAGTGATTATTTTTTGTTTCCCAGGCTAAAATGCCTTCATAAAATGCTTTGTCTGGAATGTATTTAAACATTTTGTGTATATCTTGAAGTTTGATCTCAATGATTGAACATACACCGTTAGGATAGGCCTTTCTGATAGGAAGCTCAGGGAAATGTAGATATGTTGGCCCAAGTATGAAAGAATGTTGAATTGCTCCCTCAATGAAGGGTTTTGCCACTACTAAACCCAATTGTTCTGCAGAAAAGCAGAATTTCATGAATGTAGAAACACTGAAGGATACCTTTTTGTCTCTGGGAAAGTCCTTAACAGAAGTCTTTATGGCATTGGCAGTTTTTTTTTTGTAATCATGTGGCCGCAGTTACTGAAATTATACACATCCTCGCTTTCAACTGTAGTATCTGTAAAATTTCCTTTAGCACTTGAACAAACTATGTGTTCACACACATCCTTCATCGTATAAAGTCTGTCCACATGCCTCAAACGTCTTTTCACTACTGCAAAGCCCCTATCTGATGGTAAAAAGGAGTGTCCTCTGATAGGGAAAAGAAGTCTGATGCTCAAGAAATGCTTCTGAACAGTTAATGCCATTAAAGGCCTGATAAGTGTTCTTATTTTGCCCCGGAGGTTGAAGTAATGGAGGAGAAAATTGCATACCTCATTTGGGCTTTTTCTAGCTTGTCTCTCATGGTAGATATAGAAGGATGCTGAATTAGTTTTCATGTTATGTACAGAGAAAACTGAAAAAGTAATTTTTCAATAATAATACATGTCCTGTATTGGTAGTTTAGGCAAGCATATGTTTTGCATGTCGAAAATAACACCAAGAAAATCCTCTCTCTCGACACTTAACTTGGTTGCGTCTTCTGCTGCAGCTGCACCACAATCCTTTAGTAAATTGCTTTTTTATTTTAAAGTTCAGTTCTTAACATGTAATGCATGTGTCTACACTGGGCCTACCAAACCTTAAACGGAAATGGGTATTGAAATATTTGTAGTGATAATAGTGATAAGAAACATTGCTCTTAGGATATTTGGCAAGAAACATACCATTTTTTTTTTACAGTCAGTTCACTGTCTAGATAATAAACCTCAGTGTTTCCACATGATTTATGTGCTCCAAGCCTTTAATTTATGCACGTTTTACTGTAGCTCTCTTATATTCAGAACTTCTTTTAATGTCCTTTCCCCTTTTTCCGATATTATCACCACAACTTTTTGCACTATCCGTACATAAACCACTGCTATTGGATACCATTGTGATTTTTTACTGTCTAAACTTAGGTCTACCACACAAAAGTAATGTATTTCCAACCTTGATCTATGACTAAAATTAATTACAAGCAAAACAGCTTAAGTCCTGGACTAAAGTTGTTTTACCGCTAATCACGAATAATCGAACAATGAAAATGTGGTACAGAAGCCACGGATTAAAGTCATTTTGCCATCAATCGAGCAGCTTGTGCCTCAGACCATCACTGTAATCGTAACTCCAATCCATGAAAATGTGGACTTAAGTTGTTTTGAAAATCCACTATTAATTACTTTATTCATCTACTGTATATCTTTGGCAGGGAAAGTAATATATGACAGTGGTTCGAAAGAGATATAAACTATTTTTATTAGCTTTTCCGAGTACTAAAACACACATTTAAACCACTATCACATTTTAATTTTTACAGTAGACCAGATATAGGAATACTGTAATTAACTTTTGAAACAGGATAACTCACGAGATATAAAAGAGGAAAAGAGAGAGTAAGAGATAAAAAAAGAAGAAGAAAATATCTCTACAGCACCACGAGCGTAGCTGAAACCTATACTCATACCATTGTGGTCTACTAACTGTCTTGCACGCCGTTGTATGGATGTTTTCCATAAATAAGGGGTTGAAAATAAGGATGGTTTGAATGTCATAAGTAGCCTACGGTGATTCATTCGTACCAAAAGTATGCTTCCAAAGCGTTGTCCAGATTGATCGAATGGTGGGAATTTGTATACAAGAGGTCGTAAATATGAGTTGGGGTAATTTTCTGAAGCTTTAAGGTATCCTATAGTTTTACCAAGTACATAAGTACTGGCCTTATTGGCCAAACAGGCCTGAGAATAAAGTGTGTCGTTTTGTAAAATTTCCAGGTACTGAATGAATATTTTTACTAGATGGGTTAAACAGTGCAGATTTTCACATAGGAGTTTGAAAATATGTAGGGGTAGTTTCTGAGAACTGTAAGTAGCTGAGGTTTTTGGTGGATTCTGTATTATAAACGTATCCATTTTTGTCCAGATAGGTCAAAGAGTTTGATTTGCACGCTAGGACCGAAAATATGGACTGAAAAATGCATGTACTGGAAATTTCTAAAAGTTTTTCGGTAGTTATCATTCTTTTCAGATTATAAAATATAAAACGTTTTGTAAAGATCATACCAAAAGCATTTATTGATAGAGTTCAGCGAAATTGCAGAGATATTTGGTGATACCTACCCGATATGAAAATTTTCGGCTAAAATAACTAATTTTTAAAACGTTTTAAACCTCCCCACTCACTCCTTTACGATAGAAGTAATTACAAGTCTGCCATGTTTACAATAAGGAGCAAAAATGTACTCTAATATTAATATTCAATTAAAAAGGGTTGAAATTGTGATAATATGAAAGCTCCTCATAAGACTGCTTCCCCAGTTTTAAACATTTTGGTAATACAAGGCATGTTTTTAAAGTAGATACCGTTTTAATATTTCGCCACTGCAGCGCTACAGTCGCGCGATCGCTTCCCCCATTCATTAGGAAGGCAGATATAGCTATGTGCGATCGTCATTTTGTGTTTTCCTGTTGTTAGAGCGTTTCGAAATGTTCAAAACAATCGAACGATCCGCCGACTGTGAAGTCAGATGAATGATTTGTTTTTTGAATGCGAGAAATGTTATGTCAGTATGCATTCACCGCTAATTGTGCGAGGTTTATGGGGAAACAATACTGAATAATAGAATGGTGTGTAATGGATTAGACAGTTTAACGCAGGTCGTGAACATGTGCATGACGAGCCGCGGAGCAGTCGAGTCTGCGACCACGGTCGCACAATGTTTTGGTGCAAGCTGTGGAAGAAAACAATTGGAGGACAGAGGTTTCATCATATCGGTGTTATCTTTGCATTTTCCACAAGTTTCAGGTCAGTACACTACAACAGTGTGACAGAACGCTTAGAATTTCGGAAATGGTGCTCAAGTTGGATGCCCAAAAATCTTACTCATGACCACAAGAACAAGCGATATGCAGAGGAAGGCGATGATTTGCTAAGGTACATCGTTACAGGTGAAGAGACATGGGTATCTCACATCGCTCCAGAATCAAAGCAACAATCCATGGAGTGGAGGCACACAACATCCCCGTGAAGAAGAAATTCAAACAGACGATATCCGCTAGCAAAACCATCTGCACGGTTTTCTGGGACAGACAAGGTATTTTGCTGGTTGAATTCTTGCCCAGGAACGCAACAATCAACAATGACGTCAATTGTGAGACACTACGAAAGCTCCGTCGTGCAACACAGATCAAAAGGCATGGAATGCTTTCGTCGCGTAGAATCCTTTTTGTTCATGACAATGCCCGGCAACAAACAGCCAAACAAACTCAAGATTTGATCGCATCATTTTATTGGGAACAATTCGATCACCCTCCCAACAGTCCGGATTTAGCACCAAGCGATTTTCATCTGTTTCTTTATCTGAAGAAATTCCTTGGTGTAAAACACTTCAACAATGATGATGTGAAACAAGAGGTGGAGACCTGTCTTTCATCATAAGCGGCATCATTCTTTGACGAAGACATAACTGGTTTCCCTTTACGACAAGTACCTGAATAACGACGGTAAGTATGTGGAGAAGTAGTGTAAGCTAATAAATGATAATAAAGTATTTGGAAAATAATGTGTTATTTTTTTAAAAGAATTATCGTTGTTTACTTTAAAAATACGCCTAGTAGTTTATAGCCTATGTCCGTCCGGAAGAACAGTGCTTTTCAACAGTGAAAGGATTGATTGAGTGGTATCTGACACACCATTCGCACATAAGCGCACGTAAGCATTTTCAACCTCTATATTATAGTATAGATCAGGGTCGGCCACCACTAGGCACATGAATCAAATAATGATCCGTCAAGACAGTTCGATTGGCCCGCCGATAGCTTAAGATCGATTTGAGCCTAGTCATCATTACACACTGTTCCTCTTTCGAATTTTAAAAGAGCAACATAAATTTAGTTATAGATTCATTTTGGGTTTCTTAAATCCAAATTCGCTCAGTACTATAGTTGAAATTTAAACAGCAATGTGGTTTTCCACTTCTCCGAACTTAACTGAATTTTGGAAATATGTCCCTTCTTACCGATTTCCTGAAATCTTCGATATAAGGCTGGTGTGCAGATTTGGCATACATTTGTGAGTAAGTGTGAATTTATTAAGAATAAATTACAAATTACAAATGCACATCTTGCTAATATATTTGTTCTGTACACAAAATATTACACTTAAAATTGAGAAATTGGTAAATAACAAGTTCAAAAGCTATATTAATATTACAGGTTATTTAAAATTCACTGGAATGTTCTTATTAAATATTGCAATAAGGAATACTCCCATTACAATTCTATGTGTTTCATTTTATGATAATTTTAAAATATATGTAAAGTATATGATGCTCTTTTAAAATAAAAAAGCGAATAATAAGAATACCTGAATGATCTATAAAACATTATATGTTAAATATAGGCGTACAGTTATACTTACCTGAATACTTTACTAATGTCTATGTAATACTTTAGTTCAGGTTCAAAATAGCTATAAATATAAATTTAATTACATGGCTCCTCAAAAAAGTTTTATCAATTCACTTGCCAAAGTTCAAAACAAGTTGGCCATCCTTGGTATATATTACTTAAGAAATTATTGGTGTATTCCTAATCGGGGGTTAACCAAATAGCTGTAGTGCTAGACCTACAGTATGTTGATTTAATCCTGTTTCATCTTATCTTTTTTGCATTTGCTTCCTCTCTGCTACGGAACTAGAAATATACCTCAATCGATGGAGACGAAAAAATTACCAGGGAGAGATGTTATAACTTTCTATAAACAACAAAGTAAACTCTCGAACCCGAGACAAAACACTTGCTGCTCTTAAAATCCCGCTCGCGATTCTGAACGCTTTAATAACCTCACATCGCTCCATGTACCGACGGAGGCTGCGTTTGAATGTAAGTTCTTCTGCGACGATACACCAGCGCAATAAAAAGCTATCACAACGTGCAGCTGAGTGTATATAGAGATGTTGCGAGAGAGAAAGAGAGATGTGAACGAAAAAAAAATAATAAATTCCTTTCACCCGCAGTTCTGTTTGCTATTTCTTTATTTCTTCTTTCTCCATCTCCTGTTTCTTCTCCTTTCCGGTGTTGCGGTTTTGGAGTATTTCCGCGCCTGTAGTCAACTGACGTGTTTTCTGTTAGTCAAACTGGATTTCACACTTGAGCGCCGCAAGTCGCCTTTGACATCTTGCCAGACCTCTCCGCGGTGAACAGCTGCGCGGATTTTGGTGAACATCCGGAATGGGGCTGTTACCTTCCTTGGTGAATCAACACAGGCTCCTGAGGATCGATGACTCAATGCAGGAAGTAAAAGAAATACTTAGTTTCGCTATTTCTCTCTTCCAAGATAAGCATTCACGACGATTACAGAAGACAAAGATTATATGCCTATAAATAATATGGAATAACATACGCTGTGCAAAAATAAAGCACTGCTATACTTTATTTGATCCGAGGAATTAATCGAACGAGATGGCTCAGACGAAAACGCCTGTGGCCCGCACTAGGGAGGTCTCGGGTTCAAACCCCCGGACCCCACCAATCTGACTGAAAGTTTTTTTTCCGGTTTTCCGCGGTCGCTAGGCCAAAATTCTGGGCTGGATAATTTAATTTCTAAATTCTCCTATCATCCCTTTCGTCAGATTTCATTTCCTTCTTTTTCACCGCCATACCAGGCATTGGGCTAATGACCTATCCTGAATATGCTATGATCCAAAGTTTGCTTACTCCTCGACAGGCTACTGACCCAAGGTATTGGATTGTAAGCCCTTTGTGGCAGTATTTTATATCACAACACTGTAAATGCCAGAGTGATTGTAGTGTAAATAAGCATTATTGTAGGACAATGGTTTGAGATGTTTGTTAATTATAAGCATTGTTAGGAAATAACTTTACACGACCTCACTGAAACTGACAATAGGAGCGGATAAAAATGAGCGAGGGGGTGAGTTGTTTATTAATTAGAAGAGACAAGCAAATGACGTCAGATTGGCGCGCTTTTCTTTAGAAATGGAGGAAATATCTTCCCTAGAGCATATGTGTTCGTAATTTTGATTGGATATAAAAATAGACGCTAATGTTGGCGCGTTTTATTGACCAATAGCAGCTCGGTTATAATCTTTAGGCATGTCGGGGTGAGGGAGTATAAATTCCGTGCCAGAGACGGGTAACACTCAGTTCTACAGAATCATGCACAAGGCAAACGTCGCGCAGTTCAACAGAATCATTCACGGGTTACACGTCGTACATCTCTCGCGTCGTAAAGTTAGTCACAAAATGTGAAATACTAGAATTAATAATGTACAGCAAATAAGTGATTATAGTTACATTCGAAAATATAACAGTTTCAGTCGGGCGTGTATCAAGAGTAATTATGTGAAATTAATAAAGTGTGACGGCAATAAAGGTGTATAAACAAATTCTTTTATCAGTGTTATCTTTTAGTAACAACTCCTTTCCGTTTACACACCCTGTTCAAGAGATTTGCTCGACTGAGTAATAATAGCTAGCCGGAGGACAAAGAACCCAAAATTCAAAATAGTAAAACAATAACAGGCGCCCACGAACGATACCGCGACACCTTGGGGGTGCAAGTCCTACAATGGGGAGGGTATCAGTTAAAGAGGAAGAATAATTAATTCATTATTGTTGTTGTATTGTTGTATTATTGTTGTATTAGAATTTTACGTTCTCCAGGGCTTATCTAGAGTAGAAGGAGGAGGTAATACACTCTATCCTGAAATTCAGTATAGAGATTTCACCAGAAGCGCACATTTCGAAGTCTTCCGAGTCAAAATTTAGAAAAACATCTTTGCGCGAGCAACACAACTAAAAACGAAATTTAATACTCAGCGCGATACCGTTTAATACGTCTTGTAAATATTTTCAAGAAAATTCCTGCGTTAAAAATAATCTTCCACAGAACCTTTCGTTGTTTTGGTTTTGAGATTTGGATTAAAATATCTGTATTTAGGATATTTTATGATGAATAAAATTTACAGCTTAAATTTTCTCTTATAGTCAGTAACATTCTCTTCATTCGCATTGAATTGTATGTAACTTGGAATCTATACACACTAACTTGGAAATAAATAAGGAAAAACTTTTTTGTAGTAGTAACCGTTCCCAAGCTATTTTCTGTAGATCATTTGAATTTTCCAATGTTTTAAAAAACACACATTTAAAACCTAATGTCCGTTACTTTGCTCATTAACCCGAACAAAGCGTCTGCAGTATCAGTATTCCGATCTGTTTTTTCAACGTTCGAATGTCGACAAGCTTTGTGCTCTCCTCGTATTGACGTTTCAGTCAAAATTTACCACAACTTACAGGAAATCTAAAATAAAGTGCTTTATAAATAAATTGCATACTTATCTACGAGAATGAATTATAGATGATAGAGAAATACGTGATTGTAACAAATCAGCTTTTTTGTTTTAAGGAGGCTTGAAGATTCATTACCGATCAACTACCTCACAAAGACGGGAATTATCGCTGTTTGAAATAATTCTGCACTTTTTCTAAAAAGAAAACAACAATAAACGAAACATCTTCACCAATGTATCCAGACTTGATGATCATAATGGATGTGCAGCGGTATTTCCTGATTACACCATACAATATAGTCTTCCCAACTGTCTTTGTCTTTTTCTTGTGAATTGTTTGCAATTCAACTCTCACTGGAATATATAGATTAAAAAGATATCCTACATAATTACATAATATTCTCCGACTCGTTGAGTGCTTTAACATCCCTTCAACAAACCTTAACCCCTCTCAAAATATTGTTAAAGAACTTCAGAAGGTGTAGAACCAAATGCTAATCTCAGATAAATTAGTTCATTCGCCTGGACTCCGTCTCATGTCGGAATTATGGGTAATGAATCAGCTGATAAAGCAGCCAAAGAAGCTACCAAACATCCCCCTCAGGACATAAAAATCCCACAGACCGACTTCATCAAAAAGACTTGCATTAATCAATGGAGACAAACATGGAAAGCCACGTCCAGAAGAAAGTTACTACACGATGTCTACATTTCCGAGGCCAAACCTCAACACTTGTCATTTCAACCGCAAAGACCAAGGTGTATTAACTCGACTACGTATTGGATCATACTTCTATAATGCATAAACATCTCCTCAACCGTGACCTTCCTCCTGTGTGCGACCTCTTGCAGATCCAACCTCACAGTTCATCATCTCGTCGCTATGTACAACACAGTGAAAGATGAAACATCCTCAACAGCCTACCAGATGCCCTAAATTCAGCACAACAAAGAACTTTAAACTTTGCGAAAGTGATAAATTTGTATAATGTGTAACACACCTATTTAAGAGAATTAATGTTATATGTACTATTACTATTTAAAATATTGTGTTTTCATTGTAATCATGTTCTGTATTCTAAAGTAGTCAGTTTAAAGTTGAAGCGACAATAAAGAATATGTAAATTGTAATAATAACTTAAAACAGCTTGAATCAGGCAGAAGACATACGTTGCAGAAACTTCTAGGCATTTCAAAGCAGAGTCTTTAAGATAAAAAGATATATAGCTAAAAAAGATATAGATTCTGAAATGCAACGCTGGGGAAAATACGCCTAATGATAACAGAATGTTAATGCGAAACACCAGAGGACATCAAACATTAACAGCTCAAAGACTATCTCAGAGCCTTCAAGTTGAAGTGGTATATTTGTTATTAGTTGGTAGTTGGAAGATGCTTCATGTTTATATGCCCCATGTATGGAAGCCAATTTGTCGCAGTCACTTCGTGTTATCTTATTGCTGGGCGCCTGTTATTGTTTTATTTTGCATTTTGGGTTCATTGTGCTCCGGCTAGCTATTATTATTTTTCAGTCGAGCAAATCTCTTAAACAGGGTGTGTAAACGGAAAGGATTGTGTTACTCAAAGATAACACTCATAAAAGAATTTGTTTTTACACTTTTATTACCGTCACAATTAAGTTCACATATTGATTCGTGATACACGCCAAACTGAAACTGTTATATTTTCTAATATCACTATAATCACTTATTTACTGCACATTATTAATTCGCGTTTCACATTTATAACAAACTTTAAGACGCGAAAGATTCTGTAGAATTGCGTCGTGTACTTTATGTATGCTTCCGTTGAACTACGCGACGTGTAACCCGCGAACGATTCTGATGAACTAACTGTGCGACGTATAACGCGTGCATGCTTCTGTTGGACTGACGAAATCTGCCTCTGACTTTAGCTTTTTATACTCCCACACCCCGATATGCCTAAAGATTATAACCGAGCTGCTATTGGTTAATAAAACGCGCCAACATTAGCGTCTATTTTTATATCCAATCAAAAATTACGAAAACATATGCTCTAGGGAAAATATTCCCGCTATTTCTAAGAAAAGCGCGCCAATCTGACGTCATTTGTTTGTCTCTTCTAATTAATATTCAACTCACCCCCTCGCACATTGTTATCCGCTCCTATTGTCAGTTTCAGTGAGGCCGTGTAAACTTATTTCCTAACAATGCTTATAATTAACAAACATCTCAAATCAATGTCATACAATAATGCTTATTTACACTACAATCACTCTGGCATTTGCATTATTGTGATACAAATTACTGCCACAAAGTTACTTATGAGTGATAGCTAGTGCACCGCCCTAGCGTACCTCTTACTCAATGACTTAATCTAGAGGAGAGTGCAAGAGCTACAAAGGAATTTTCGAACCATGGCTAAGGGGTAACGGCTAAACCCAGGATAAGGACTAGGAATGCCCCCCCCCAAAGCATTTTTTGAAAACACATGTCGTCTTATATTCTGGATTTATTTGGCAAAGTCTTTCACAAAATAACTTATGTTGTGAAATTTTACAATATTTACGGAACCGTAATCCACGTCTTTACCAAGCAACCTTTCCTTTCTGAATGTCACAGATATACATAGGAACAGTAATGGACTAATTGCTTAACGTTTTAAGGGCATTTTTGAAATATGTTGCTAGTTTTTTTTAGTTTTGACATGATATATACTTTTAGCAGAACACACATCTCAAACGAGGCAATCATGGTGGCTTGCTGTTGTGATTCTGGTGCCAACATTGTAGTGAAAAATTAGCGCAAGGTAATATGTGCTGCCAACACTGGTAGTGCAGACAGCACCTGAAAGGGAAATGGATTACAAACTACGAACCTGATCGTTGCTACTTATTTAGGGCCGTAAACGGCAAAGCTTAGCCGAGAGATGTTTTTTTAGAAGGTGAGGGGACAGGAGCATTTTCGCAATGAAGATAGAAAACATGCACTTATACAGTCATCTTTATTTATTTAATGGTACTCATACAGAGAATGAATTTTAATGCACTTATTGCTTAATGTATTTAAGGTCTGAAAATCGGCGGTACTTAAAAAGAATAAAGTATTGAACAAATCCAACCATTAATAACGGATATTTCGCAAATTTCTGATGCCACGAAAAAGTTATTTGAAATAAATTGTGTGTTTTAAACATATCCACATTTTTTGTGCAGTGCGTTTTCGTCTATCACGTAACGTTTACCAGTTACAGAAGGTTATACCAAATTCCTTCCGAATAAAGAAGACTTTCCAGGCTATTACCACAAAATTGATTGTGTACATTATATTTGTTTACTAATAAGCTTTAATGTATTTTAATCAAAATCGTTAGAATGATTTTTTAGAAAATAAAAGATTTCAAAAAATGTTTCAAGTAAAGGGTACTTTGGGGTGGGGGATTTTCTTGAAACTCTTCGAGTGGCATCTTAAAAAGATACTAACCTAAATACTAGGTTTGGTATTTATCCGACTTTTAGTTTTTGAGTTATGCCGTTCACAGACATACACACAGACACGCTCCAGACCTTTTTCTAAAAATGCTCTCTTTGGGTTCAGGGGTCTCAAAACATGCATTTCCGTTGAAATCTTGGGATCGAATTTTTGGGAGGTATGCAATACCTTCTCTACTACTGTGTACGTGATAAAGAAAGTAAAAAGTAGGAAATTGGTGGCGACATTCGTTGTAAGCCATGTTATTCGTCACTCCTTACGTAATCTGGTATTCCTACAAACCTTACACAATTTCACTTTGTCTTTTTACTTCACTTTAGCTACTTTTTCATTGCTTCACGAGATTCCGTTAGTCGCAATTTTTTTTATCACATTGGCGCTAACTGCTTATAAAATATCCACCATCGCTAAGCGGTCGCCAAGTAGGGCCCAATATTATGAATAAATTAACAATTCCTGCTACTTTTAGAAGTCAGCACACTACACAATCGAGTCTACATATAAAAATCTGCTGTGCTCGGCTCACATGATCTTCTCTACTCTTGTACAACCTATTTTTACAAACGCTTATTCTTCATATACTTCATGTTAATCGAGATGTTAATCTTATTGCTAATTTTCTTGTAGGTGCAAGGGGAATATGGCTTTAAGCGATAGTCAAATCTTTAAGAGCTGGTTGCTATGTGGCATATCCCATTCTCTTTGTATGTCCAGGACAAACAAATGAATAACGAATGCCTATTTGAGTAATAGTAAAAGTATTGGAAAATTTGAGTGAATAACAAGCAATATCTCGAAAATGGTTCACTCAATAAAAGAAATGTATATGACATAAATTGTGTATTTTAACGTGATCTACATTGTTTGTGCAGTAAAATTTTGTCTTATCTCTTATGGTTTACCAGTTATGCAAAAGTCGTTCACAATGAAGAATACCTTTGGAGACATTCCCAGGAAATTCAAGATGTACATTTCATTTGTCATGAAAATATCTTAAATATATGACATTTTAATCAAAATCGTTAGAGCCATTTCTGAGAAAATTAAAATTTTCGAAAAATGTTTCATGTGAAGGATAATCTGGGGTGGGGGATTTTCTTGAAAACCTTTGTGTCGCATTTCTGGAAGATACTGAACGTAAATACCAAGTTTGGTGTTTATCCGACTGTTCGATTCTGAGTTATGCTGTTCACAGACACACACACGGACATGTTTCCAAAAATACGTTTTTTGAATTTAGAAGGCCTCAAAACATACATTTTCGGTGAAATCTCGGTATCGAATTTTTGGGTGGAATACAATACTTCCCATACTATACGTGGTAGATAAAGTAAAAAACACCGGTTTCATATGTTTCGTAACATTTCATAGCTCCTACTCGGATATGAAATAATGTTCGTAAGATTAATACCAGAAGGCAGAATATTACCACATTATTTACACTGGGATTACAGACCTCTGAAGTGTATATTCACAACTATCCACTTCACGCTAGCCTACAATCAATGAACTCGACTTTCATAATTCCCCGTGAGGCTAAGCACATAATTAACAAAACCAAGTCTAAAAAAGAAGCTTTACACACATTAACAATTAACCATTAAAGCTAAAACTAACAATTTAGCAAACTCTTATCAATTTTATTAAATAAATACCGCTTTAACATATTCATATAAACTCCCAACCGTTTAACAAGTATATAAATGCTGTGGAAACAACAGTTCTTTAAAGGCATTAAGAAAAACTGTAAAAAATAATAAAATTATCTAAAACGATCAATGGTATTCAGAAGTTGCATGCATTAACCCAAATCTCGAGAATACAATTATAACAAGAATTAAATTTAGATAAACATAAATCCCGTCTCTGTCTCCGTTAAATACTTTCTTGTATACAAGAAGTAGCAGAATAAATCACAACGGGCAAGCCCAACGGAAATCCCAGTCAGAAACATTCTAAGCCAATGCAAAATTTCATAGCTTATTAAGCATTCGACGACTTACCAAGTTTAAGATGTGCCCGTGGCACAGGCAGTGAAAGCACTCCCTACCCCCTGTAAAGTCCAAAGCAAGCCAAGCTGGAAAAAGCACCTACGCGAACGAGCGGGGAAAAATGAAATTAACAAGAAGCATGATACCGTAATCTAATGGAATCATAGCGCACATTATGATTTTCACAGAATAAATGCATGCTTATTTTAAATATTTAGTGCATACAAATGGGATGTCTAGTGATAACAGCCATCTACTGACAGGAAAATTCGAGTTGCGCATTTAAGTGTCAGAATTTTTCCAGCAGCGCGTATACCTAAGTGGAGACGTTATGGTTTAAACCCAAAGTGGTTTGAAGAATAATTTTTAAATGAATGTCATGATATATAACCGATATATGTGAATTTCGCAAGTAGAGAAAGTCATGTGAGGGTTTTCCCGATTCAAAAAGAAGGTTTCCATTTAAACTCATTAGAGGCAAATGCATGCACAACAATGTACAATGTACACGCAGTACTTTGGTCCATATTACCTTAGATATTTGTGACAATTCGACTCTTGGTTAAGTTTTCATTTCCTTGAATTCATGCGTGAATTAGAGTGAATCACTTGCAAGAACACGTAGTTCTTGAACCTTAAAACGTTTCGGTTAAAGTATTTATGGATGAAGGACCTACGAATAAATATGCACAGTTTGATGGAATACCAGTTGAATGTTTTTTCTTGTAATTTTTTATTTTATTTTATTAACACTTCCCTCAATTAAGGGCTGCCATATAGACAAAGTATACCTATACAATTAACAAATTTAAATTGATAACAATAATGGCGAAGTTAACATATCAAAATAATGAAAATCAACTTAAAATAGAAATATAATGAATTTAAATAGGAACAGAAAGTGGAATAAACAATCCTATTATGCAGTTAAAATAAATAAATATATAATAATTCATTAATTTCAATGATTTGTAAAGTGGTATATCAATATTATATTGAATTAAAATGATTTCTGAGGATGAGAATTGATCCTCTAATAGCCATGATTGCTATTTGATAAAGTAGGCGTTTATCTAGGGCATAATCTACCCAAAACTTGTGTAGATTTTTGGGTATTGTCTCTCTAGCTCCTATCATCAATCCTGTGACTGAGGTTTTATTTAAATTGTATATATCCTTGTAATAGGAGATAGGGGTTCATAAATGCCTTTTTACCTGCGTCTACTTCTTCGGGCTGTTGACAGTGGGATTCAAAGCGCACAGTAGAATCAATGATTAACCCACTACTGTCAGATGATGTCGATGCGCCTGCTGCCACCACTGTTGGATAATCCATATACCTCCTCGTGGACCTGAAAACCTTTTTCCTTCATACCTGCCATCACACTTCTTATTTTGTGATGTCTGCTGTTTCGCAGCACTTCTCCGTGGGCAACACCCAGAACGTGTGCAAGGGTTTCGTGCTCTCTGCCACAACGGCGACAGAGGGTATTGTTCTGGGACCTCCGTGGTAAGGAGCGTACAGCAATAACTCCAGCAGTCATTTTGATGGCATCTCCCCATTCAGAGCAAGAAAGTCCGCGTTGATCTCGGATCCATTTATTAGCAGGTGTGCGATCGCTGAACATTTTAACTCCTCTTCCTTTGTGCGGTAATTCGCTCCAAAGTTGCAGATGTCTCAGATGTCGTCTTACTTTCCTTGCATCTGGGAGAAGGCTTACAGGATCTCTGATGTCTTTTGAGTGATGTTGAGGAGTCGTAAACAGTTTTGAGTTTCTTGATCAAAATCTCTTACAATGTTAACAAGTGGGTCCTTGAAGCATTTTAGAACTTTGCAGATGTTTATACGTGGGAATCTAACCTCCCATGAGGCGCAGAATAGACCAAGGCCTTTATAGTTTCTTTCAGAGTGTACCATATGGTCTGGAACGTCCGTTGGTAACAGTAAAATGTTTTTAAAGTGCATTTTAAGATTTTGTTAGCATCAGTTAAACCTTTTTGTGTAATTTTATCCATTGGAATAACTTGAAACGGATAAATTAATGTCGTTGAGATGGATGAGCTTAGAACAATACATTTCTGGTCTGCTTGTAACAGGGGTGAACTTTCTAAAGTTTCAGCTTTTTTACGTAACTTTTCTAAAGTTTGATGACTGCCAAAAATTATTTCATATTTTAAGTTGATGCCTAGGTAAAGTATTTTCTCATCAGTGTTTTGTCAGTGAATTTCATTATCTGCAGAAATCATAATATTATTAGGAGAATGTTTTCCATTTCTAATGGATAAACAAATAGATTTTGATGTATTGATGGCGAGACGGATTTCTTGAAAACGTTGTATTGTTAATTTAGTTAATTCTTTTGCTCCTTCCAATTTTTTCCCAATGATCACGGTATCATCTGCGAAACTCATAATTGTTAAATTCTGACAATTTGAAGCCAACGATTAACCATATTATTCAGACCAAAATGGCACACTGAGCTCTTCCATAGTTGCTAGATTGTAAAGAATAGGAGATATAGGTGAACCCTGTAATACGCCCCTTTTTATTTCTATCTGATTTGTTTTACTGCTATTGGTTTCAAATATTGTGGTGTTATTTTCTTGTAGACTCATAATTAAACGTGATAATTTGCTAGGAACACCAATGAAATCTAGTGTTTTGTGAAGATGTAAATGACCTATGTTATCGAAGGACTTTCTTATATCCAGAAACACTATAGTTATATTGTCTTTTCTTTCTTTGGTAGATTTTAGAGCCGCATTGGGAATGGTAGTTTTGATGCGAGTTCCCGGGGATGGTGTAAAGCCTCGCTGATAAGGGCTTAAGGTTATATAATTACGCAATCTACGGTCAAGTCCTCTTTCAATAATTCCAGATTCTAGCATTCTGGTAGCTATTTTAGCAATTATTTCTGAAGCCAGGTCATTCTTAATTGTTCTCATCAACACGTGGTCAGGACCGCTAGCCGTATCAATCGATATACTTCTCATTGCATTATTTATTTCTTCTTTGGAGATTATTGTATTAAAGGTGTCGTTTATTCCTGTTAAATCGATATTACTGATTTTCTGAGAATATTCCTGTAAAAATTGATCATTTGTTATAGAAAATATATTTTTAAAAAAATCCTGTATTGTGTTACTATTCAGTTTACAGGTTATGTTATTTTCGTTAAAGACATTTCCAACTGCTTTCCTTCTTTGATTATAGTAGTAATATTGTGTTATTTGATATTTATAATTTGATTTTCTTTTTAATCTCTCTCTTTTAGTCACCCTTTCAGGATTAGTTGAAGTTTTATGCGAGCGCTGTGTTTGTATAAACCTTTTTGTTTTTCCTTGCCGCATAGTATTTTGCAGCGGGATGTTTAGGACCTGGTAGCACATGAATAACATCTGATAGAAACGAAAGAAAATCTTTTACTGTTTTATGAAAGCCGTCGTTACCTAACTCAGGTGAGTATTTTTCTTTCCAAGTTTGTAGTTGCTTGCTATATTCGTTCAGCTCATACAAGCTCATGCTTCCTTTTTATGTCCACCTGGATACTTTCTTTCTAAGAACAACTTTGTGTTGTATGTCCAATGTTCAAATAAGGATGTTTTGTTTTTATATATTCGTTATAGTGAACTACAATTTCAAGCTAAATTTCTAATAGTCCAGTAATTCCACCCAGAGCAATCTGCACTATAATTTGCTGCATAAAAGATGGCTTGATAGATCGTTTTAAAACTGTTAAGTGCTCAAATGCTAATATCAGATTAACACGCCAGCATGAAGTAATAATATTTGCATTTTCTGCCCGACTCGTGTGCTGTTGCTGTGAAGAAGGAACTCATCTATCATACTGTGTGCGGGAGAAATTGACAACGGACTTGCTTTCTGAAAGCGCCTCGTACATCAAACATTAAAACTGGGAACATGAGCGGCCAGAGCCATTAGGTAAACAAGATTATAAGCCGCTTCCTCTGCGCTTGAGCACCCAATTCCATTTTGGGAGCAGAGCGAAAGAATGGCACAGAAAAGGACCGGCAGATTTTTTTTTTCTCGAAGGATTAAAAATTGCAGCAGCACAGCATCTGTTCGTATCTGTCCCTCCATCTGGTTTTCTAATGGATGTCTCACTCTTTTGGCTACAAATCTGCTCATACTCGTATTATACAGTTAGTTTTTTATATTCCCCAAATTTTTCACTGCCTTACGTTCTTAAGAAAAGTATGAGAATGAATTAGGAGATAAGAGTAGCCAGAGGAAGGGGCCTCCTGTAACTAGAGCACAGCACAGCAATTAGGCCATAGTGATACCTGTTTGCTTTCAACGTGACTCCTGGGAGCAAGGGTTGAAGGGAAGACCCAAAGGATGACTAGATCCGGACGACGATATGCATTACAAAGATGGGGTGCCTAACAATTCCAATCTGTTCTGACTACCTCTACCGACTAGCTCTGCTTAAGTTCCGCGTAACCCGGGGATCCCGTGGCAATCGAAGCATCTTCCAGGAAGGGGGCCCAACAGTCTCACCAAACGACAGCGAGAAATCTTTCCAGAATGCAAATTCCATCCCCTGCACAAACACACCATTCACTTCTCCGAATTTGACTTAATTTTGAAACGTGTCCCTTCAGACCGGTTTCCTGAAGTTATTGACCTGTTCTAAGGTTCTTTACAGTCCGGTCGACGATACGTGCAAGCAAGGGTGGGATCACTAACGATTCCAGGACGAAACCAGTTCAGACGCCTGCACGACTCTTCCTATGTCACTTCAATCTGGGGGACGTGGAATGAAACGCGCCCTTCCCACGAAGAGACCCCAACCCCCACATAAGTGCCACGGAGAAATCTTTACACAATGCAAATTCCACCGTCCGCCGCAACACACCAATCGCCGTCTCTTGGTCCACAAACGTAAACCATATGAAGGTGAAATAGATAAAAGGAAATAATGGAGACAGGAAATTGTGAAAAGTAGATTAATGGTAGAAGAGGAACTATCTCAGCATTCGCCTACCGATCTGGGGAAGCCTAGAAAGAACAAGGTCAGAGATGCCGTTCCTTTGGAAATCGAAAAAAAAACTAACTTAATGTTTTTTATTTTAAATGGGGGATGTATCTCTTCTGATAAAATGGAACGCAATATTTTTAACCACTATTACTTAGCTATCTACACAAATTTAAGTGCATAAAACCCAGGCTTTAAAAGAAAGTGGTCCCGGACTTTTAATTAAACTTTAAACAATGGTAATTAGAGCAACCTGATGAAAGCCGGAAGATCTGTGGTTCAAATCTCGGTTATGGCACTGAATTTTTCAGTCGTCTGATTCTACCTTTCCAACCTTGTCCTACACGGCTTGTGTGGAAGAACAATTAATTACCATTGATTGAACCAACATTGGTTAAACTATGTAGACCAGGACTTATAGTACTTACCGCATTGTAAGTCATCACTGGGGTATATAATCTCAAAATAATTTGAGATCTCCTTGTGGTTTGCCGGGGAAAAATGAGAGTTGGGGAAATTAATGTCCTATTGACATGTTGCAATGATAGCTGAGTTGGCTAGAGCAACCGAACGGAAACCGGAACATCAGTGGTTCAAATGCTAGCCGTGACATTGAATGTTTCATTCATCTTTCCAGCCTTTGAATAACTTTGTATCAGGTAGTATTATTTACCTCTCAGCTTTTACGAATAATATGATAAGATGCAGAGAAAGTGAAGAATTTTGCATAAAGAAGTTTTTGAACAGCTGGCACTAAAAGTAAAGAATTTAACATGAGTCATCCATACTAAAATTGAACTGAAATTGAAGATAAGTGGAGTAACACTTTTATAATGGTCCATTGTTACCACTATTTTTTCTTGCGATGAAAATTTTATGTATATTAAACGGAGGCCTTGTATAGATTAATTCAGTGGCGGATTATTTGAATGATTAGGAAATGTATTCGCAGCATAAGAAGAAATCCTGGAAGCAGCGGAAAGGATAACGTTGGAATTGTTAGAAAGAAGTAGAGGAAACATACACAAGGTAAAAAATGTATATTTTTATATTTACATTGTAAAACGAACAATTTAGAAAATCCAGATTCTTTTTGCAACAGTTCTCTATATATTATAGAATATAATTACTGTATAAGTGGGCATGCTGTCAGTACTGGTGCTATAAAGGGCAAAAAAACAACAAACTGGAGCTCACGTTGCGCATGTCCGAATATACATACATTGGTATTTCCACACAAATTTCAACTGGATACTTTATAATTTAATATTAGGGTTGTATAAAATAAAGAGTGAGATTTAAATCCTCCGCCAAACTTCAGAATGTGATACTTGACTGGAAATGCATCACAAAAGTTCATATTACCCTGTGCTCAGAAATGCATAGTTTTCATGGTAGATGACACTGACGGCATTCCCTCGTAACTTTTAGTATGCTTTGTGTATGTTGCAGACAGTGTGATTTAAGCAACGTAGAAGCACAATGGTCCGACATTCCAGGAACAAGCCGAGATAGTGTTCGTGCATGGCCAAGCAGGTGGAAACGGTCGAGAGGCAGCACGGATATACTGAGCCACGTACCCTGACAGACAGCACCACACACATCACACAACATTTGGAGTCATTTTCGGCGTTTGTGTGAGCAGGGGTCCTTTGAGACAGATGAACGTTCAGGATGGCCACGGACTGTGCGTACACCAGATGTGGAGGAACATGTTCTCCATGATACAAGCTCCGGGCAATTGGCCCGCCAACATGGTGTAAGCCAAAGGACAGTTCCCTGCATCCTACATCACCTCCAACGTGTGCAGGGATTATCACCGGCGGATTTTCCTCCACGGGAAAGATTCTGTAGCTGGTTATCACCATTATAGGATTTCTGTCTTCAGCCTTCTTCACCGATGAAGTGACCTTTGGTAGAGATGGCAGCATTAACTTGCATACTGGTTATCTGTGGCCTACAGATAAACCTCACGGAAAGCTTGAAGCGTCTCATCAGCAGCGGTTAGAATCAATGTTTGGGCAGGGATTATTGGTAACTGCCTACTTGAACTAGTTGTTCTTCCACCACGGCTGAACGGTGAAATGTATCTGGACTTACTGCAAAACACTCTGCCTCCATTTCTGGAGAATGTATCTTTGGCAATACGATAGGCAATGTGGCTGCAGCACGATGGAGCGCTAGCCCTCTTCTGCATTAATATTCACTGACACCTCAGTATCTTTCCCAGACGTTGGATAGGATGTGGGGGCCCTGTTGCATTGCCCTGCTGCATTACCCCCCCCCGTGGAGTTTGGTTTATGGAGACATCTAGAAAGCATTGTATACGGTGAGCCTGTTTCTGATGTTTAGACTCTTCAACAGCGTGTCCACATAGCCTATGACGATATTCGGACACAATCCGAAACATTCGAACGAGTGAGACAATACATAATGAGATGTGTGAACGTGTGCACTGCATCCCATTGAGACCACTTTGAACGTCTGTTGTGACATTAATGGAATTCAGGTCATGTACTGTGTGCCATGGCTCTTTGTTTGATATCGCTCCTCAGTGTCATCTACCATGGAAACTATGCATTTCCGAACACAAGTGATATGAACTTTGTGCTCCATTTTCCAGTAGTAATCAACCCCTGAAGTTTGTCGGTAGACTTCGAAATCATCCTATATAGTATCCTCCAATGTAAGGTCACTTTACCTAAACCGGCGCCTATACCAGATGTGAGTGACGAGGGCGAGGACGTAGCTTAGGGATGTCATCGGGAGGGTTATACGTTGCGAGTAGCTGGAACGGTGGTGACAGGTAGCACGTGTAATTCAGATTCCAAGAGAGGCTCTAATCTTTATAATAACTAACCTAAACTACATTGCAATAGGGAGAGACTTAGACAGCTTTTGGGTTTACCTGGTTGACGGAAGACGTTCGGCTTTCCACCTTCATCGTGCCGTCACAAAACTAGCACAAATTGAATTTAAAGTGACGACCATCACAGAGCCCTGCTGGGCAAGTAATAGGCAGAACCCGGCCGTAAAAGGCTCAAAGTCAAATATCCCAGGAGTATGCTGACTACTGCTTTAAACAGCACTTACCTAAGCGGATGTCAGCATGATTTGCATAAACCACCCACGTTTTGAACATGAGGTGATTATTCCCCTAAAATCATACAATCGCTACCCCTGTTTACATAAGCATACGGGAAATGACTCGAAAGAATTCTAAAGCAAAAATTCATGGAATTACTTTAATTAATTTTAACCTGAATATCTCCAACTTTATAAAATTAGATGTAAACTAAAACTATAAGCGTCACAATATGATGACCTGTTAAAACTGATTTAATTTTGTTCGTAGAATTGCTACATCCGTCTTTCAGCCTCGTTCTGCAAACATTTCCAACCGCAAAATAAAACTCAACTGTTAACACTTGTTCATAAACAATAATTTTGTCGTTAAATTTTGGTTTATAACTGATAAACCCTGCGTTGGTGTCAAAAAATATTCACCCACTTTTCCTTAATTTTGTTACTAAGAAAACAGGAGTGTACTATGAAAGTACAGCATATTAAACTTCACGTATTCAGGAAATGTGTGTATGTGGTAAATTCATCTCTGGCGGGTTTGTTGACTCGCAGCTTACTCACGGAACAGAATTCAATATGAGAGAGGAAAAAAGGAGGACAGACAGGAGAGATACTACGTGTACTTGGTAGCGGAGACGGAATTGGAGGGAAAAATGTAATGAGGTCGCTATGAAAAAGGATGCAGCGAAGGCAGCAATATTTTGCTCATCATTCTAAGTAGTTGGTACTTAGGCATTCCATTTTATAATGACCAGATACAAAGTGAAATGGGGAAGTTTCTGGTTGAACTTAACAAGGTGCCATATTGTGACATTTCGTGAACCGTCTCCAGGACACACCTTTTGAATTTTACAAGTCTACAGGAGTGAGAATAAAATAACTGCAGAAGAAAAAGGCACTGCGCGATGCATTCTCAAAATTCTATAATACAAGGTTTGTGTGATACAAATAACTAGGGATAAATGATTCACACCAGCACGAGCGACCGCGGTTATTAAGGCAAGGGCTTGTGAATGGGAGGTCCGAAGTTCAAATCTCGCCAGAACCATCCTTTCTACAGATTTTTCCATGTTTTCCTCAGTCTTCATAACTGGCAAACACAAGGGTGCTTGGACCGGGAACGTTTTCTATCCAAATTCTCTTTCGCAATTTTATTTCTTCGTGTATTATAATGAGCAGGCTAAGTATCCGGGACAACTTAAGAGTGAAAATAAGTTTATTGCGTATCAAGTAGGCTGGAGTGAGATGGCGCATTGGGATGTTGTTTACCTGTGAGACCGTGTACAATCCGCTTCGTCACTAAAGGTACAAAGAGCGCCAAAGAAAATCTCACTGCACCTCGCGTCTATGTAACATTATTTATCGTTGCATCTGGCCTTGCAAAGTCATGGCCATTTAATTGGTTGCTTTAGGCCACGTTGCAAGGATTGCCAGTCCTTCTGCTAAATAGTTACGCCAATAACCACAGCAAAGGTTACAATAGGCGTAGAAACAAAACATATGTTTACGCTCTCGATCGTATTGGCTAAAAGAGAAAGAGATAGAGTGAGTGCATTCTGTTTGTCATACAGACCTATTATCGTGATTGGTAGCCCATACATACCTCACATAGTGAAGGACACGCCTTTGAAAGGGTAAAAGCTAAGGGGAAATCTTGGTGAGCATCCAGGTTAACGAAAGCAAAATGTGTCGTGTAAGAAGATTTTCTGGGCGTGCAAATTAAAGCTTGAATGGTATTCATTAAATACATAGCAAGGCAGCACTGTATAACAAAAATAAACCGAACTGATTTCTCATAGTGGTATCAATGCTTGTTTCTGTATAGAAGTAAACATAACTAAATAATAAATAAATAAAGCAGAAATTTTTCCTAATTGGTTAATATACGTTTATTAACATATTTCTATAACATATTATGATCATAGGAATACAACAGCGTTATAGACAAAAATATAATTCCAATTTTATTGACATAATATGCATGTCATATTCGGTAAACCATATACATATTTATCTCTAGTTTCTAAAAATAATCAATCAATTATAACAAAAGAGTAATTTGCATTTAGTAAACCAATATCATAATCTGCGAATGTTTTACGGGGAGTGCCCACTTACTGATGAGAATGTAGACCGCCTTCCCCACTTTCCTGGAATATTTTTATCCAGTAATTTACTATAAAACACTTTTGTGCACTACCGTTACAATTGCTGTAACAGTGCGACCAACCTCCCACATACCCACGCTACGTCCACAAGTAATTTTGCTAGTATATGCCATGACTGTTTCTAAGACAATAAACACGTTTTGGTTTCAATAACACCAGAAAAAGCATGGCATCAGCCTCTTCTCTTTTCCCCCTTATTGCTGTGTTATCAAGTCACCACGCTCTGTGATAGGTAAGGTGAAGGATACGCCTCAAAAGACCCCAGAAAACGATACAAAATCCGCCGAAGATTTTCTTTGGCGCTCTGTGTACAATAAACTTTGCCTCTCATTCCGATGTTTGTGTCTTACTTCATTTTCTCCCATTGCTAGACTGTACTGTTTACAGTAACAAATACGGCAGCGCATTGGCATCTTTGTTTACATCAGCAGTGCTGTGTTTATGGAACTCGATAATAAGACTGCAAATACATCGGTTGCTAACTTGTCCCGGATCCTTAGCCTGATGATGAGTGTCACCGCCTGTGGTGGAATATGTATTAAAACGGGCGTTGAACACTACTAAAACAAATCGGATGTATTACATTCACGTGACTTTCTGCACTCACTCTTCTACACACTCCTTCTACATTTACATATTATTCTATTTCTTAATGCAGATAAACGTTTATTTCAAATTTACAGATTTCGTTGTAGGTTACAGTAGGTAAAGCAACAGGTGTTTAAAGAGTGTGTCGCTATACGATGGCTTTGAAGTTCCATACTCTTTGCATGATGAATCAGTTAGCTTGCACCACGATGAGGCGGCAATTTAAACTATAGCAATCGTCATCACCTTTAAAGCCATTTACCTGCTTCCTTGTTGGTTCTGCTGCCGTGACCTCGTAGCTCATTCTGTTCTCATGTGTCAGCTGCTCTAGTGGTAAGCTACGAGGTATTTCTCTCAGGATATGCGTGGGCGTTTTTATAAAGGATAACACTACTTTAAGTTGACTGAGAAATGTATATTTTAGTTGCTGAAGTGAGTTGCCGACAGTTTGAGATGAAGAAATAGACCTTCTGAATTGTAGCGCTGGATATTCTAGTAAGTGTTTCCGCAATAAAAGAGACTAGTAGCGCAAGATTGTCATGAGTCGCTAAAATGCTTATGGGCGAGACCTTTCGCAATAGCCGCGAAATCCTACTCACACAACCGCGTCACTACGCGCTTAAAATATCACGAGTATGTACCGTTATTGGTACTAGAGTCAGAGTAACCCTCTGATCTAAAATTGCATGCCTTTATTACTTTTAGCTCCGCCTACTTCATTACTCCCACCAACATTATTTACACCTGCAATCAATACTTAAAAATCATGCTTGTGCCTAATAACTTTGTTACTAGAGGGCCCGTCTAAAATCTCAGATTCTAAGTGTCTTTCCCCTTTCCAGAATTCTGCCTACGTCACCCTGCAAACGTACTGAGCTTATAACCTAACTGAATTCCCAGAATATTTAAGCTAATGCGTTCGCTACTTCGGCTGTCGGTAATGACTTTGGTTAACATGACTCGCTAATGACCTGTTTTTCAGACAAACATTTAAACTTAAGCTTATTATTACCTTATACGTTGATTTATTATACGGAAAATTTTTGTTGCAATTATTTCTTTATCTTACTGTTATCTATTTATTTAACTATTCATATCTGCCGTCAATAATTACGGTATCAATGACTACAAGGAAAGAAGAGGAAAACTAATAGAGACTTACACTTGAAAAAGTTTAGGATTTCGAACATTCAAACCGGTAAAACTGAATATGTATCTCGAAAATGAGTAAAGGCACAAGTATTTTTATTTGACATAAATGGTGTGCTGTGACGAGATATGCATTTTTTGTGCAGTAAAATTTTTCTATTTTTACACTTTATCAGTAATACAAAAGTCATTCAGTATGAAGAGGGCGTTAGATGCTATTCCAGAAAATTCAACAGATACGTTTCATTTGTCATGTAAACATCTAAAATATACCACAATTACTTTCGTCAAAATAGTTAAAATCATTTTTCAGAAATAAAAAATGTAAAACAAAATCCATATATTTTCTTTCAAAAATTTCGTGTCGTATCTTTGGAAGATACTGACTTAAATACCACGTTGGCTATTTATCTGCTTCTCGTTTTTGAAACATGCTATTCACACACACAAGCAGACGTTTTCATATAAGTGGTTATTGGGGTTCAGAAGGCCTCAAAAATGTATTTCCTGAAATCTAGAAATCTAATTTTTGGTTGGAACGCAGTACTTCCTCTACATACTGTAAGTTGTATGTAGTAGAGAAAACAAGCAACTGATTCACCTGATGTATCAAAATTTGATTTGCTTTTGACTTTGCTATGGACTTGTTTATGCGAAGCAATAAAAGTACAGATTGAAAATTGATCATGCTTTACCTAAAGGAGTATAAAAGATTGTAGTTATAACTTGACGACATTTACACAGATTAGTAATGGATCCTTTAGGAACCCCTTGTAGCTAAAACCTAAATGAGAGGTAAGAATTTAACCCTAATTTGTAATTATTTACTTTAGCGTCCAGTGACCGATTTATTTTAAGCCAAGCTTAATATTTCCTAAAACTACCCAAATGATGTTTTGGGGTGACCTTTTGAGGTAAAGGTATAGTTTCGGAAATGAAGTTAAAAGCTTCATACTTGCACACTTGCTCATTAAACCTCATCCTTGTCGACCTCCATTGTGTAGTGGTTACTATTCTAGCCTGTGGTTCTCGATGTCGTGGGTTCAAACCCGGAGGAGGGCGACGGATTTTTTTCGGGCGTAAAAATCCTTAGCATGGCTACCTTTGGAAAGGAACTAAAGCCGGTGGTCCCGTGTCGTAGATTCACGGCACGTAAAAGAACCTCAAGCCTGATAAAGAGGACTCTAAGCAAAATTTCCGGTCTTTCACGCCGAATATAGAATGGGACGCTAAGGATCACAGCAGTTAAAGAGCGTTCATAAACAAAACTAAATTTCACACCTCATTCTCATTTCTTCTTATTTACCTCCCCCTTCCCTTATAGGAGGACCGAATGCCGACTGCTACCTATAAGGACCGCTAGGGCCAAATCGCCCCATGTTGGTTTTCATTTATATGGTCAGATTTTATGGTCAATGTAAGCTGCATATATTTTTTTTTATTTGTTTGTTTTTACTTTCACATCTTTTGCTAAATTTCTATTATTATGCTTAAATTAATTTTAATTATCTTCTAACTAATATTTATCACTTTGAAAACATTTTAATCTGTGTTTCATCAACTTAATAAATTCTAGGGATTGTTTCAACATCACTTACTAATAGTGAATAGAATCACACATACATCAAGATATTAATAATAAATACTTCAATATGACTTCACTGTTATACACTACACTCTCTACTAGAGATCACTTCTGTTTGTTACTACTCTTGTCACACCAATCTCGTCTTCATTTGTTAAATTTGCCCATATTGCCTCCCCCACAATCTCCCTCTGTGGTTTGTCTTCAGCATCTGCATGGTCTTGATCCAGCTCTTTATTGCTTGCAGCTATGTACTACGCTCGAAGATCTTCGCAAAAATCAAAAATAAACTTCCAGCTACTAGGTAGTTTACAAGTCAGTTCTTTATATAACATCCAGGAATTTATGGTGGCCAAATAAAGAATATTGTAGAATGCATGCATTGACCTTCGTCTTTATAATTATACTGACATCGCAACTAAGGTGTTCAGAGCAGTAAAGCGGAACTAATTCCTACCATGTGATTTACTCCACGTGGGGAAGATATTCTGAGGTTTTAATTGGTTAAAGTTAGATATGAGGCGGCGCCGTGGCCGAGTGGTTAGACCGCTCGCCTTCCACCGGGGCGGCCCGGGTTCAATCCCAGGGACCTGCATGTGGGATTTGTGGTGGACGAAGCGGCGTCTGGGCGGGTTTTCTCCGGGTTCTCCGGTTTCCCCCGCCATTCATTCCACCAACTGCTCCATCACCACCTTTCCTTTCATCCATTTCACCAACATTTCGTTTCATCTACTTCCTTCATCCCATACCAGGCATCGGGCTGATCCCCCATCCTGGATGTTCTGTCTGATCCATGAGTGTCTGCTCCTCGACGGGCCTCTGACCCCAGGCACCCGCCTGTAAGTCCTGGGGGGTGTAAGTCCTACATAAGAGGAGGGTAAACAGATAATGAATGAATAGATATGAATGGATTCCTACTGAATGGATTTGGGGTAGTAGCTAATTCTGCGCCAGTTGACATTCTCAATTGGTCTGTGCGTCTCAGACCTACCATTCCTAAAAAGACATAAGGAGCAAGAAAGAGGCAATGCCACTTGATTCAGCGGCTGTAAACAAACAGAGAGTCAAAATGTACTGCTGTGCCTCTCAAATCTATCCTCCAGATAGACTTTAGACAGGGGTGAATAATTCTGTAACGATGTGTCATAGGATGTTGCTTTCTTGACAAAAATGTTCCCCTCTGCGAGATCTATCGTTCCTCAGTTTGTCGCAGAGGTCATGAAACACTCTGTATATGCATTCTAAAAGTTTTCACCCATGTGATCTGTTTTCGTTCTCAAACATCGTGTTTCTTTATCGTCGAATTTGGGGCACCGAATGAGAAAAGCAAATCTGTTAGAGTCACCTAACTGCTGATGATGACGAATGCCCTCGTAAACGTTATAGTTTTAAAAACTTAGAAATTGAAGGTTAGTATAAAGATAGTGTGACTCATTGTAAATTCAATAAGTAAACGTCTGTTGTTCTAACGCTAAACAAAACCAATGCTGCATACATGCGCATGGGAATAACAAAGCGGAGCTAACAATAAGCTGACACCAGCACACGCAGCTGGTCCATGATATCCTAGGGCTGTTTGTCATGAGCTGACAGGAAGTACTATTGTTGAAATACCAGGTCCACCATACCAAACGATTCTTATTATACCCACTTAAAGGTACTGAGGAGATAGCTTCGTGGCACCTATTGTCATTGTATTAGTGTAGTAATATTCTTCTTGGTCTCACAGACCACCTGCGTTTACTTAAGGGTTAAACCCAATGTAATGTCACTGGAGGGGTAGGGAGATACTCGATGATCTCTAGTGATCTCGGTTTTGTCACATTATGATTTTACGTTTCCAATTGGGTTTATATACTCAACTTTGCGGTTCAAATCCGTCAATGAAATCATTCTTTTTTGTGCAAGGCGCAGCATTTATATATAATATTAAAGCAGGAAGTAAAGACCCGAAGGATCATTCGGCTAGCCAAACACTGGGATTTAATTAACAAGATATTAAAAATGCATAGGAATTAAGTTTCTGTACCATACTTTGTGTAAATTTATGCCCAGAAATTTTAAGCCAGGGCCTCGGTATGCTCCCAGTTTCTTAGTAGAGAAATAATTGATCACTATAAAATTGGGTCTAAGCCATGATAACGTATGTTTTTATGTAACCCAATAAACAAAATTAGGTTAGATTGAGATATATAAAGTTGATGAAATTTGTCTGCTGAACACATGATTTTGATTGTTTTCAATACTTGGAATACGAGTATTCTTTTAAATTCCTTTTATAAAAGTATTAGTGATCATATATATACCAGGTGGCCCACACAAGGCGTCCTTAGTTGAAGTTAGTTTATACCGGATAGCGCGGAGACCGCTAAATAGAAAACCAATGCTTGAAAACGAACACTTTAACCGCTTTTACTGATCCCACAGATCCTTCGGTAGAGAAACTGCCTGCTATTTGTAGTGTTCCGCGTTTGATTCCCAGCTGGGCTATAGAAAGCTGACTTTAAACAGAGACATCTCACGGTATGCCCAGGGTCTGGTGTTTGAATGTGAGAGCACCAACCTACCATGTGTGTGTGTGTGTGTGTGGAAGGGAGTATTATTGGTTATTTAATAAGCAATTCACCCATTTACAAGAATTCAGGATTACCACTTGACGCAAAATGAGCACATGCGTTAAGTCACTTAGTTCCACGACAGTTAATCTCCAGCACTACAAAGTATATGGCACCAAGTGGTGCCGCAAAGTTAACAAGATTAAACAAAATTCTACTTCGATTATATGTATTTATGTACCCTTAAATGTGCGTTAGAATTAAATTCCTTCTATTGGTACATTATTCATAATCATGTCAAAAAACATGTCCCCTTTAGTGAACGAATTAATGTAAGGACCCATCAGGCGCACGTTCTATCAGTAATGATCCATCGTTTGTTAATATCATCTCTGTACGAGAGAGGAAAAAAACAACCTGCGCCAGCCTGAGTTGCATTTTGGTGCGTCTCCGCACAGATCGTAACCATATCCGTGTGTTCGTTATTGGTGAAAGTTACGTTTTTGTCTGAAAGACCTGGCTCGAATTACAAGTAGGAGACCACGCGACGCTTATCAGTACGAAATTGCCACGTAAATACATGCAGACATAAGCACTACCGCAGAGACCTTATGCTTCGTACCTGCACTACCCCTTTGAATATCAGCGATGCAGCAACTTCTTTTGCACCTATGTATGCGGGAAACATAAAACTGCAAAGGACGGCTGGTTTGGACCACCCAGTGTGTGTGTGTGTGTATATATATATATATAATAGCAATAGTAACAGTGGATTTGTTTTCAAGTTTTTCTAACTAGAATGTCATCAGGTTTGTTAGGAGTTAAGGTTTGAAGTATCCATTGAAAGAAATTGCGTTCTATTATTTTTCTTAAGCGCTATTTAACTAACCCCATTCTCATTTCCCAAACATTCAGAAAATTAAAATAACGCTTGCACCATAATTAAAATTGTTGTTACCATAGCCCGAATTTCGGTGACCTAAAATATTTGCCTATGGAATCATTCTAAAGCTTTTAAAAAATACATAATAATCGCAAATAAAGACCTAATACTAAGCTTTACTTGATTTATTAAACCTAGTTAGAAAGTTATAAATTAATTTATACATATGTATAACTGCTATAAAAGAAGAAAAAGTAAACCAGAGCGATGATATAATTTAGAAAAATAATTTAAAATTCATTTGTTTCATTTTATTCTTTGAGGAATCTGTAAATAATACTAAGAAAACTGTTTTTGAAGCAGACTTTACAAAATTATAGATTAACTCCTTTGAGTTTTCAGATTATACAAAATACATTGAAATGAAGAGGACTTCGCACCTATGATACGGCATAAGAATAAGGACAAGAGAAACCTGGCTGTACACACTCATTAATGCAAAGAATGGAAAACTAATCTGTCTCGTCTCTAGTTTGGACATGAATTCGTAACAGAATTAACATAACACATGTTCAGGTTAAGGCTGAAAAAGCAGAAAATGCTTAATTTTGGTCACCCCAACACGCACATGGGGGGGGGGGGGTTGCAACTCGCTGGCAGCTAAAATTCGGGACTTTGGTGTGTAAATTTAGGGGTTTTTATATTACATTGAAAGATTACATAACACACAAAACCTGGGGTTTATTCACAAAAAACGTTTGGCTTCTCTACATAGCTAACAAAGGAAACAGGTTAAAGGGAGATGTCACAGACCGTAGACCAGCCACACACGACTGGTTCCAACGACCATTTACTCTCGAGTAAAGCTAATTTCCACCACTGTGTCTAGCCAAAGCTAGACGGGTCACACCAGACAATTTCAAACAGATTTCTCCCTTTGTCGTAGTCCGCGCCAAAAGGATGACCGTTAAGCCGAAATATATCTAAGGAGGCCCAATAATGCTACGTCTGGTAGCGACAATACAGCAAAACAGTGAGTCTGGTAATGACAATGAAATTATTATGCCATAATATGTACCTGCTTCCCTGGCATTGCCACCCCTCCAACCGCAAGTGACCTTCAGAAGATTAACCATAAAGTAGCAGCGTGATTTTCTTCATGAATGGAAGGAAATAAGCGACTTTGTCGAGTTTTTCAACTGTAACTTTTCACTGTCAGTATTCTAATCTGATTCAACTTTCAATGGAATTTCACTTACTTCAAATTCTCACTTCAGTAATACGAACTGGTTCAGTTTCCCATCACTTCACGTTCTTCAAAATGTAGTCTCTTGTTGCGGATGATTCACTTGCTGGGGAATCGAACGCAAGTCTTCTACAATCTCTCGCTCGTCGTTGCACTTGCTGTACGTCACACAGTCGTCACAATTTTACTCGGAGAACCACACATGATGTTGCAGCAGAAACGCGCTCATCAACTCGCTTACTGACTCAATGACCAACTCAACTGACTGACTGACTGACTGACTCTCCCCGCGAGAACGCTCACTTACATAGTCAATGAAATCTTCCACAGAATATTCTAGAACTGTCTGGACACACATTCTGTAGACCCGACGAAAGAGACATCCAGCAGATTCTGGTTTTTTGCCGATAGCGCTTCTGGTGTTTACACCGGAGAGCGCAACTTACCTTTGTTTACCTCAACTGCCTGGCGCCGACCTCTCGATTACCTTGGGCATAGCCGCTGCATCAAAGTAATTACAAAGTTACTTACTTTTCTCAATTGAAAGTAAATTTGTGATGTTTAAAAGTTATCATTAGGTAAAATGACAATAATATAAAACTGTTTATAAACTCAATGTAAATACAAGAAAATGATTAACCAAAGTCTCAATGGGTGAGAAAATTACAACATATTGACGTCAAGTCCAAAACATGCCCTAAAATAGAAAAGAACATAGAATAGCTAAAAAGACCTAATAAATATGGACTTGCATAATCTGAGACCCATGAGAAGGATTTATGTACACGTTAGCAATATCCGTGAAACAACAGTTAAAAGTTGACGTCATCAGAATCTGGGCCCCTGTTTATTACAGGGAAATATACGTCTTTTTAGTGTCTCAGTCTCTCTGCCATTTACAGTCTAACAGCATTACTTGTCGTAAAAGGCTTTTTCTTTAGTCATTTTTAACAAATAATACTACAAGTGCGTGAATGAATCATATTCAATGAAGTTCAAATCAATCGGGATCCACCGAACTGAGAATCATTTAACATGTGTCTTATCAGAATAAGGGAAACTGTAGAAAAAATCTGATGTGTTACACTCACATGACTTTCTCTACTCTTGTACAAACTATTTTTACAAACGCTTATTCTCCATATGCTTCATGTTAATGGAGATATCGAGATGTCAATCTTATTGATAATTTTCTTGTAGATGCAAGGGGAATATGGTAGGTTTTAAGCTGAAGCTGGTTATCGAGACCCAGGAGAAATAATAATAATAATAATAATAATAATAATAATAATAATAATAATAATAATAATAATAATAATAATAATAATAATAATAATAATAATAATAATAATAATAATAATATACGATCGAACATAGCGACGAAAATGTGCTGAATTCATGTTAGGAATGGGTTTTGGAGGAAAGACAGAGAAACAAAGTTTGCTCCCTCGAAGCAGAGGTATTTTACCTGCGATGGTCAACGAACCTGCATACCGGAAGCCTCGCCTTTATACTTTTGGCTCGGACAGGGTTTACAACGGTTCCCAAGGCTTAAAAGGGTGAGGAAGTAGATGTGCCTTATCTACGATCTAAGAATGTTCGGGGGAAGATTTTAAAACTCAAAATAAGCTGTAAGAGGCAGATGTGAAAGTTGTCACGTGGGGGTAGCCAATAACAAAAAAAAATCATGAAACAAAAATTATAGCCAATCGAAAGATCGCGTAGGCATCATATGATACGTTTGAACTTAAAACAGAACGAAACTTAAGAAAGGGAGAGGGGAAAATTCTAGAGTTTTGGCGAAAGGCGTGAAGGAGGAAAGACACGCCGAGACTAGTCGGGTACAAACTAACCATGACAACGGCCGAGGCACATTCCGGTACAAATTAACCACGAGGACGCGACGAAACAGAATTAGAACAAAATAATCAGAAGATTTATAGCGTAAAAGTGAAGTTGTGAAATCTAGGCAATTCGAGGGCTAGTCGGAGAAACACATAAGTAGCGACTTCGAGAGTAATAAGAATAACAGTGGTTTCGACGACGAAGGTGGCGGGTTGACCAGATAGGAATCTACGTAACAAAATAAAGATATCACCCAAACTTCTCCGGCAGTATTATTAATCTCATCAAGGCAGTGTCACCACCCCTGAAAAACAAGAACCTCAGCTCTACCGAATCAAATCCCAAATCCCTGCCATCCAAACCACGAACCCAGGACTCTGAGTACACTGAAACAACTGCCAGGAACAATACAGATGCGTCAGAGGTCAGCGTCATTTGGCGCCCACTACGTTGGGGCTCGAAATACTGCCAGCGGATAACGCACCCGGAGAACCGACAACGGAAGGAAGACGACGCCGATGACGACATCAGCAACCACCAGCAGCAGAGTGTACCGATAGACGTAGGGCAACAAGCGACATCGACGCCGCTCCATTACAACGAGGAAGCAGACATTCAGCGCAGACAGCATCAGTGTTCAAAAAGTGTAAGTGTAGTGAAGTGTTTTGTGAACTATTACAACACTTCGCAGCAGCTCAACCCAGCACCGAGTAAGTGTTAACTGCATGATACATAGGTTAATAAAATTTTGGAAGGGAGTGTATATGCAATAGATATAAGTAAACTGGGTTATGTATGTTTGTAAATGCTGTTAAGAAACAAGAAATTAACCGGCAACGATATGGAAGGTAATAGCAATGAACAAGGGGAAAATTTCACTAACAATAGCACGCGGGTAGGTGTAGAAAATGGAGATATCGAAACATTAGAACACCAAGTTACCGGATCACTTAACGCGAGCGAAATGCTGCAACAAATGTTGGCTCAATTGAGCCTCCTAAACACTAAAATATCAGAACAAGAGCAAACACTTGGGCAAACACTGACTCAACGATTATCAGAACAAGAGCAAACACTTGGGCAAACACTGACTCAACGATTAACAGAACAAGAGCAAACACTAACTCAACGATTATCAGAACAAGAGCAAACAATAGGGCAAACACTAACACAGCGATTAACAGTACAGGAGCAAACACTAAAACAACAATTGTCCACCCAAGAACAAACATTGCAGCAGCAGATAGCCTCACAATTAAGCATCCAACATAAGGAAATCAGTCAGGGCTTAGAAAATAAAATACAGGGTGTCTTGTTAGAAATTAGAGCAAGTCAAAATGTAATCTACGAGGATGTAGAACATATAAGAAACGAACTAAAAGCAACACAGAATAGTGTAGAGGTAGTAAGGAAGGAACTTGTCGTGGAAATAGACGCCATCAGGGCACAACAAATTGTAAGCAATGAAAACTTAATATGTACAATTAGTGATAAGGCAAGGGAAGAAGCAATGACAGTCTGTGTAGCATTACAGAATAAGCAGCAGGCAGTGGAAGCAGGGGTAAATGATAAAATTAACAAAATAAGGGAGACCATAGAGGCACAGAATAGCTCGCAGATAAGCGAGATCGCTAAATTAAGGGAGGAACTGACACAGACCGTCAATGCTCGCAGGGACGCACTAGCGGAAATCGAACCGCGACCCCAGGGAGCCACGGACGCGCGAATTACCTCTCAGGTTTCCGCGCTTTCGTCGTTCCAGTGTAACAACCCGAGTAGCGAACCGAGGTCGAACGAACCTGCCTGCACTCCTTCGGCCTCACCGCACCCGGCAAGTGAAATGTCAAGCACCGTAGGGCCTCTGCAACAATGCAATATACCTATACAATTTTTGAATGAACTGCCAATCCCCAAGTTCAACAGTGAAGTCGATAATGCGAAGCAGTTCATTAATGACCTCGAATCTTATTTCGCGCTTAGGGGAATTCCCGACCGTTACAAAATGGTAATTATAAAAAGGAGCTTGATAGGCCCGTCCCTGAGTTGGTTTCGATTGACGGTAGGCGAGCATGCACAATATGAACATTTTAGGTCTGCATTTTTGGAAAAATATTGGAGTGGCGTTGCACAGTACAGAGTGCGCGCAGAAATAAATAATGGCCGATACAGGGATGAGAAGCGTGAGTCGATGGTTGACTACTTCTTGCGACTCGGCCAATTAAGCCAACTCCTGGACCCACCGATGCCCGAAGGTGAATTTGTATCCCTCCTGACACGACACTTCCCAGACGTTATACGTCATCACCTCGTGGTAGCACGCCCGAGGACGCTGAGCGAAGCCATTGAACTACTTACCGCTCTGCAGGGGTACGGAACGCGGGAAGAAGATAGGCCCAGAATCAGGACTGAAGGCAGACACAGTGATCGGATAAATTCGCATCGTAATGATGGGACGAGGGCACAAGGTGCGTTGAACAACTACTCCACAGTCCGACAGCGTTATCAAGAGCCATTTGCAAGAAATCGGGAGAGAAGCTATAGGCCCTGGAACCAAACGGGCACGGGTAGGCCACCGAGGCAACATGAGGAGTATCCCGTTCACTACCTGAGATTCTCCAGGTACCCGGCGAATAGTAGACAACACTGGGGAAATAACCTCCACGGTGGAACAGCGGACAGGCCAAGAACGCCTCCGAACCGCCCAGAAACTCCCCCGAACCGACCTGGAAACACCCCGGGCAGGCCTAGGACACCTCCGAACAGGCCAAGAACGCCTCCGAATTGCCCAGAAACTCCCCCGAACAGGCCAAGGACACCTCCGAACAGGCCAAGAACACCTCCAAGCCGGCCAGCGACCCCACGACATAGAGATGAGGACCATGGGCTCTCAAGCATGCCTACGTACAGCTACGCATGGACGCCGAGCGCGTATCTATCACAGACACGACAGCCGCAAAATGTCCACCGCGAAATGGATGACGCGATAGGTCACCGAAGCGGGGCAATGGCAGGACAAAGTATAGGCCAATGGATAGGCCCCAGTCAAGGATCGTGGCCACGACGGTCGGAAAACTGGAGACAGGAAGAATTGTAGCGTTCCCAGGCTCAACCTCGGAGAATGCGCGCAGGTTCTCGCATTACACAGGGAACGAAAACAAAAATACCAGAAGAACCATTTTTATTGAATATTTGCACATTGGGAAAAGGCATTAACGTGGTAAGAATTTTCACGCAACAACTGTGCGAAGGGAGAGATCTTAACGACACGCCTCTGCAGTCAGCTGATGAATCGGAAGTAGGTCAAGCACCCCAGTATTGTGAGTTAAACACAGAAAATGAAAATGTTTATTTCGGTGAGAGACCGGACGACTTGCAGGTAGTCAGTGATCAAAACATGACCCTATCAGGTATACGCGAATATGTAGCATCAACAGACTGCTTAAACCATCAAGAGAAAGAAGGAATACAGACGTATGCATATGTGTTGGAAAGGTCCTTATCGGATATCACAAACCTTCGGGGACAGGGTATTTCAACTCCAACAGTTAAGGACCGGGAAAATAATCGGTAGGTACCATCTATCATTGATTCGCCCATTCAAGCAGGATCAAGGAAATTTAGTAGAGTCGGATAGGGAAAATGTACAAACGCACTCGGAACACCAGTAAGAAAAGTCATAGTATGCGAACATTGTTTACAAACAAATTGGTAGCTTTGGGATAGCAATGTCCTGTTAAAACCGTGTGCTTGACATTCACGATGTTAATGACATACAGTAAGAAAACCGAACAGAATGTATACCTGGCAAAAAAAAAAAAAAAAAAAAAAGGTACCAAAAGGTGTCTTGAGTGTGGAGGCTGCTAATAGCTTCAAGAAAACCAGCATTGTATGTAATGTGCAAGAGAGAGAGAGAGAGAGAGAGAGAGAGAGAGAGAGAGAGAGAGAGAGAGAGAAAGATGGAACTAAGATGTGTAATTAAAAAAAAAAAATTATTGTTTGAAGAATGTATTGTGTGTATAAGCAGATTTCTTAAATGTAAATGTTTTGTAGCCTGGTTGTTGACGGCCAGATACTATGTAGATTGTTTTTCTTTTACTTGGTGAAAATACTTGTGTAAATTTGAAATTGTATTGTGTACAGTGATTGAAATGTATTGTGAACAGAATAAATGTGTAACGGTGGGCTCGCCATCAAATCGTCGTAAGCCACTGACTAAAAAATGAATGAATAAATAAATAAAATGATAAATGAAAGGAATAGAGGGAGAGAGGGACTTTAGATTAGCTTAGATGGGACATTAACGATAAACCCATCATCCAACCTAAAGGTCCGATGATAAGTTTACCGTCAGGGCATATGAAGCTGGTTATCGAGACCCAGGAGAAATAATAATAATAATAATAATAATAATAATAATAATAATAATAATAATAATAATAATATACGATCGAACATAGCGACGAAAATGTGCTGAATTCATGTTAGGAATGGGTTTTGGAGGAAAGACAGAGAAACAAAGTTTGCTCCCTCGAAGCAGAGGTATTTTACCTGCGATGGTCAACGAACCTGCATACCGGAAGCCTCGCCTTTATACTTTTGGCTCGGACAGGGTTTACAACGGTTCCCAAGGCTTAAAAGGGTGAGGAAGTAGATGTGCCTTATCTACGATCTAAGAATGTTCGGGGGAAGATTTTAAAACTCAAAATAAGCTGTAAGAGGCAGATGTGAAAGTTGTCACGTGGGGGTAGCCAATAACAAAAAAAAATCATGAAACAAAAATTATAGCCAATCGAAAGATCGCGTAGGCATCATATGATACGTTTGAACTTAAAACAGAACGAAACTTAAGAAAGGGAGAGGGGAAAATTCTAGAGTTTTGGCGAAAGGCGTGAAGGAGGAAAGACACGCCGAGACTAGTCGGGTACAAACTAACCATGACAACGGCCGAGGCACATTCCGGTACAAATTAACCACGAGGACGCGACGAAACAGAATTAGAACAAAATAATCAGAAGATTAATAGCGTAAAAGTGAAGTTGTGAAATCTAGGCAATTCGAGGGCTAGTCGGAGAAACACATAAGTAGCGACTTCGAGAGTAATAAGAATAACAGTGGTTTCGACGACGAAGGTGGCGGGTTGACCAGATAGGAATCTACGTAACAAAATAAAGATATCACCCAAACTTCTCCGGCAGTATTATTAATCTCATCAAGGCAGTGTCACCACCCCTGAAAAACAAGAACCTCAGCTCTACCGAATCAAATCCCAAATCCCTGCCATCCAAACCACGAACCCAGGACTCTGAGTACACTGAAACAACTGCCAGGAACAATACAGATGCGTCAGAGGTCAGCGTCAAAGCGATAGTCAAATATTTTAACGCTGGTTGCTATGTGGCGCATTCCATTCTCTTTGCATGTCCAGAACATAAAAAAAATGAATAACGAAGTTGAGAAAAAGTATAAGTATTGGAAAATTTAAGGGAATAACAAGCAATATCTCGCAAACGCTTCACTCAACAAAAGAAATGCATATGACATAAATTATGTATTTTAACGCGATCTACATTTTTCGTGTAGTAAAAGTTTGTCTATCTCTTATGGTTTACCAGTTATGAAAAAGTCGTTCATAATGAAGAATACTTTTGGAGACATTCCCAGAAAATTCGAGATATACATTTTATTTGCCATGACAATATCTTAAACATATGATATTTTAATCAAAATCGTTAGAGCCGTTTTTGAGAAAATTAAAATTTTCGAAAAATGTTCCATATAAAGGGTAGTCTGGGGTGGGGGATTTTCTTGAAAACCTTCGTGTCGCATCTCTGAAAGATACTGAACCTAAATACCACGTTTGGTGTTTATCCGACTCTTCGTTTTTGAGTTATGCTGTTCACAGACACACAGACACACAGACACACAGACACACAGACAGACACACACACACGGACATGTTTCCAAAAATGCTTTTTTTGGATTCAGTGAGTCTCAAAACATGTATTTCCGGTGAAATCTCGGTATCGAAATTTTGGGTGGAATACAATACTTCCCCTACTTACTATACGTAGTAGAGAAAGTAAAAAAACCTTTTAGGTATAGGTGATTCGATGGAAGGGGACACGCACGCTGCGACCTGCACAGATAGATCTATTGTGACTTCCGCCTCCAGGAGGAAAGGATGATGTGAAGGAACCGCAGGAGGCTACAGGCCGTCCATAGAGACGCGCGGAATTCCCTAAAATTTCGAAGCTCACAGACCCGTTCCACTGCTGGAGTCGTCAAGAGAGGTCAATGAACAACCCCCCAATAAGCAGTCCTCTGGTTTCCAAGAGGAGTACTCTTTGTATTGAGCATACATTCGCGCCATCTGTCCGGCACCGCCATAGGCCCGAAAGCTAAAACCATATCTGAAAGATCAAAATGAAACGGAATGAAAAATAAATTATGGAAAGGAAATCGTGGTAGAGAGAAAGAAAAGAACACCCCGGCATTCGCCTCCAGACCCCAGGGAAAGCACGAAAACTCCATAGTTCAAAACCGGCTGTCACCGGGATCAAACCCGGGACTTAGGGAATGCGATTCGCACACTGCACCACTTCGCTGTATCACTTCAAACGAGGCTTCAACTCGGGACACACAGAGTGAAAGGAAGACATACTGCTTCCTCACCAAGGAAGTGGGCTGTCCTTAGTGATATGAATGCTTCCTAATGAGGAGAGGGCTTGGATACAACATTCTATCAGCGACGTCTGTTAAATATTATCCGTGGAAACATGAAGCAAATGTAGTTATTCTCGAGTTACTTTGTGCCCATATCCACTCTCCTATAATTTAAGTAAACTCTGTTTACATTATATTTGTGAGTTTCGTGTACACTTTCATTCTACCAAAACCGCATGAATAGTAATGCCCGTTTTGGAAACTCCAAGACGGTAATTCTGGGAACATCATGCAGCTAACTTTGTACCTACAAATTTCCTACCAGAATCTCCAACTTAGTGGTTCAAGCCCTATTAAGTTACAAGCAGCACTCCTTTAATCCCAGAAGTTTAACTATATAAAACGGGTTAAATTGTGTATCTGCCTTTAGCAGTACTCTTGGATTATACCAAGGCAAATTCTAACATCCATTACTAGAAATAGAGAGGAAGGAAGATAGTGAAAGGGAGAGAGGATAGAGTAGAAGGATATAAACGGGGAAAGACAGAATCTTCGTAGTTGACGCAAGCGTTAAGAAATGAATGTCAAGTTTCGCACACATTTTTTGTACTTTTTTACTTTCTCTACCGCTTACGAACAGCAAGTAGGGGAAATACTACATTCCACCCAAGATGTCGATACCCAAGTTCACCAGAAATACGCGTTTTGAGATCCCCTCAATCCAAAAATGCATTTTTGTCAATGTGCATGTGTGTGTCTGTGTATGAACAGCATAACTCAAAAGTCGGTGAAATACCAAACATGGTATTTAAGTGCAGCATCTTCAAAGAATGCTACACGAAGGTTTACAAGAAAATCTCCCACCACGAACTACTCTTAGTATGGAAAACTTTTATTTATTTTTATTTTCTCAAAAATGGCTCTTAACTTTTGATTAAAATCCGGTTTTATTAAGATTATTGACAATTAAATGAATTTGTTGAAATTTTTGCAAACAGTCTCTGGAGTCCTCTTCATTCTGAATGACTTTTGGATAATTGTAAACCGTAAAAGATATACAAAATCTTACTACACAAAAAATGTAGATCTCGTTAAAGCACTCAACTTATGTGAAATTCAATTTGTTTGGCATTAACCATTTCCGATATTTTCTTTTTTATTAGTTTGAATTTTCAATTACGTTATACCTCTCTCAACAGCAAATCACTATTCTCCCTCTTTCCCTTTTTTAGTTTAGCGTCCTTAAACCGGGAAGATCACATTTGACAATGAATGAAGGATGCTCAAATGAGCCCGGGTTCCATAGAGCTTAAAGCTACCCGACATTTGTCTTTTCAAGATAAGGCAAAACCCCGAAAAAACCTCATCTGGGTAACTCACCCTAACCGAGATTCGGCCTCGCGACCTGTTGAATGTGGGCCGACACGCTACCCTCACACCACAGAGGCGGGAAATTGTTTTCTTAGTTCCTTATTATGTTCATGCAAAGAGAACAGAATTTCAAAGCCATCACATATCGTCCAGCTTTGAAAAGTTTTGACTATCCCTTTAGCCTGCTCTATTCGTCTTGAACCTACAAGGAAAATATGTAAATTGAGTAACGAATATTTATGTGTATTAACAAGTAGATAGAAAAGTAAGCTTGTGTAAGAATACTTTGTAGAAGAGTGAGTAGAGAGCCATATGAACGCAACACATCAGTGTATTAGTAACATTTCCCTGTGTGTGTGAGTGTGTGTGAGTGTGTCCATGAACTGCATAAATGAAAAACGAAACATCAAACTTAGTACTTAATCTTTTACATCGCTACAAATATATTTTTTTTTTTAGGTTTTAGGTTTTTAGATGGTTACTTTCTCTAATTTCATATTACACTAACTACAGTAACTTTTCAACAATCAAATTAGGATATTTATAGCCTTTATAGTATAAAAATATTAACATTTTCGCAAAAAAACTGTTATGTTTTATAATAATAATCAGCAAACTCCATTCAACTGAAAGCAAATGTAACCGTCAGGATCCAAGCGTGCCATTACGCCACTTGACACATTTGACTGCAGTCGTGGTACTCGAACTCGTGACATTCGGCTTTGAATGATGGCCGTTTTTTTCGATTCGCTCTAAGGATCACACCTATTTGAATCACTTCGGTTGTAATGTCGATGAAAAGGATATAAAAGCCGATTTGGCAATTACAGGAAGAGCGGCATACGTAGGAAAATAATTCCGGCAAAAAGGATTAAGTTCAGCGCCTTCAAGGATGCGACATGAAGTTACTCTATTGCACTAACCTTCAACAATAAAATTAGGCGATTTATTTCAAAGCCATTGCATAGCGATATGCTCTTTTATAATGTGACTGTAGGTTTTGTATTGTACAACGAAATGCGTGAAATGTGTGAACTCTGGATTAACAAGAACTATAATAAGCTTTTGTAAGAATAGTTTGAAGAATAGTGAGTAGAGAAAGTAATGCGAATGTAACACATTAGATCTTTAAAGTCATATTATTATATGATACACCTGAAATCTTACAGAAATAATATAAATAAATTTCTCCTAAAATAGAAGTAATTATGTTTAATTCAAAAGCTCTTGTTTTCTGTACTTAGGTGGTTCTCACATAAAAACACTGGAACGGATCAATATTTCTTGAACAACGATCCAGTCTATGACATTGAATTTTTCACCCTTATTCTATCCTAAGTTTAACCTACATACGACATGTGTGATGAGGCAGTATTTTTAACACTTAAATGATTTCAGTCAAATTGTATAATATATAAATTCAGTAATAGCCCGCCTTAAAGCAATGTGTGTATGTAACAATATATAAAAAGTGTATATTACAGTCATTTTATATGTTTATATTATTGTATACATGTGTAATAATGTTATGTGAATGTATTACGTAATTTAATAATGTTGGAGCTGTGAGAATAATAGGATAAAAGTTGCTAACAATGAACTAACCTTGAAGCAATAATGAATTTGAAAGTTTAACAATACTACTTGTAATTCCTGGAAACAATAATGTAATTTTTGTGACAGTTTATAAAATAGCCAATCAATAACCAGAAAAAGCTTTAGTTAAATGAAGGTATTCTATTGGACTAGGATTAGCCAATCAGAAACTAAAATGAAGCAAAATTTACAAGTTCAGAAGTCAGTTGCTTGTAGACAGCGTTTCTAAGCGGACGCGAGACGCGTCCTCGAGAAATCCAATACGTATTTTGTGGGAGACAAAAATAGTGTACGTGTTAAAAAGCGCAAGTAATTAATAAAAAGCAAATCTCACAGCTCTCTCTTTATCAGTGAAGTGTTATTTTAATCGTTTAAAGAATTAATAAAAGGAGTGAAGTAAAATTATAATATGTGTAAGCCTACATTCTTCAGTCGCACCACTCCCTGCTAAGACATTCATGTCTCTAAAAAATAAATACTGACCTAGCCGAGGCAAACATAAATATATAATATTTAAAGAAACAGTCAAAATTACAAATTTATTATTTTTAAAAATTTTTGGGGCGAAGGCTACCGGAAACTTTTTACCATACGGGCGGTTGCAACTGCTTCAAGTTCGGCTCCCCAACAATCGAACTACAATACAACTCCTTCAATACAAAAAACTTCTTCAAATTGGCTCCCAAAGCGTGGGGCAAATAACAATACAACAAAAAACCTACTTCAGTGAAAGAATAATTAATTATCATAGGCTTACTTAATAGTGGTTAACTATGAAGAGCGGAGCATACATGGGGACTTATAGTAAATCGCTCGGGGTATTGAGGGAGGTGGGATGTTATGAAGACTCAATACACTGTAAAATAAGAGCAGTAAAGTACCGGATGAAGCTGATGCAGGGGGTAACTCCACACTACGATCCAAATGTTATAAATACCAGCGAGAAAACCTGTCTCCTGAGTTTTGGGCAGCTGATTTGGAAAGGGGTTTGAGGAGAATAGGAATGGGCTCAGTATGTCAAAGAGACGAAACAAATGACAAAAACATATGGAAAGGTGTCTAAAGAAGACTAAGAGACATCAACCAACAGGAAATAGAATCGGATTGTAAAATTAAACCTTCTCCAAGTCTAGCAAATGAAATAAAATTGAACTGGAGTAAAGAGGCATATATACTTAATTTAGGAAGAAAGGAAAGATCAGGAATGGCATGGTTTATACTGGGGAGCTGGAGGGCACAGAAAATGACTGACGATTCGCAGGAGAATCCGCCCATTCTGTGATTTGGATGAGGACTGGGTACATATTTTGGCGGAATGTGCGCAGTGGGTGAACCAGCGAACGATTAAACTCAAAGAGAAGTTCTTAAGTCCGTCAAGAAAGAGATTGGCATGTTGGAAGCTACTGGATGACCAAAGGAACTGCCAAAACACAGGGAATTTCTTGGCTAAGTGCGCGAAGCTAGGTCAAATTTGTTGTTCGTCAAAGGTAATTTATCTCTATTTTCCTTTTTCTTGTTCCTTTTTGTTTTGTTTTTCTGTTGTTTATTTTGTCACCATACCTTTAATCTTAAATATGCATGTACGGTCAATGATCCATGCACTAAATACTTGTGTAACAGCTTCAATAATTTGAAACCAATAAAGATCCATCCGTCCGTCCGTCCGTCCGTCCATCCATCCATCCATCCATCCATCCATCTGCCTGTCCGTCCGTCCGTCCATTCATCTATCTGTCGCTCTATCTATCTGTCTGGTATGTCTGTCTGCCTGTCTAGTCGGTCGATCGGTCGGTCGGTCTGTTGTCTGTCGCCATTGGGGTATGATATTTCAAAATGAATTTGAAAATAACTCTGTTAAATACAACGCCTTGTGTTTGCAGGGAAAATCTGAGTCATTTGGGGAATTTATGTCGTGCCTGCATGTTACCATGGTAGCTCATTTAGCTAGAGTGGCGACACAGTAATTCGAAGATCCATGGTTCAAGTTCCGGCTATGGTACTGAAGTTTTCATTTGATCTACCCTTCAAACTTAAGCCTACACCCGGTAAGTTGAAGGAACAACTAATTATCATTGTCATAATAGTGGTTATTTATGAAGCCTGGGACTTAAAGTACTAATGTACAACGTTGTAGTGATATGATATATCATTTGTATATTGTACAAGTGCGGAAAGGATATCTTTGCAGAACGAGGAAGAAGTTTGAAAATACAAAACGAAGTCGAGCAAAGCACTGTATTGTATACTATTTTTTTCGACGTTTATAGATAATAGAAATGCTTACTCAAAAATAAAATTAATCACTATCAGCTGTTCAAAAATAGTATCAAGGTCACCGTAGCATCTGTGAGCTGGTGATATATTAGTCGCGTCTGATAATTTGACCAAGTCAACAACCAAAGGTGACATGGTTGCTTACGCCGAAAGAGTTATATTTAAACGCTGCATAAATTAAATCGTAAGCAAATGTTAACAAATAGAGGGAAGTAAAGACGGTAAAATTCAACCATCAAAATGATTATATATGTTTGGAACAATTAATATACATATCAGTAGTTGACATTACCTATAAATAAAAGAAAGGTTCATAGCATTTAAGGATATGAAACCATAAGAGCAGAAATAGTGCTTGAAAATAAGATAACAGAACAGGTTAATGTATTCAATTACATGTTATAATATAACATATACTACGAATAATGATATAGATGTAAAACTAAACAGATATAGACATCTATGTGGTACAATAGTACGTGAATTGAAAAATATAGTTAGGAAAGAAACTAGTGATAGGACGATACACTATATCTCGATAGTCGATACTGGTACCGATACTGATTTTTGAGCACCGATAATCGATACTCATTTTATAAATCCTGTAAAGGCAATAGCTTATTCACCTAATTATGTTCTTATTAGTGGTGTTCTGTGTATAAACGCATGTAACCAATTTTGTATTGCACGCTAATTTTGAAATTGTTCCTGTTTAAGATTCTCCATTTGGGAGCATTTCTTTTTAATTTCTCTACTACGTATAGTAAATAGGGGAAGTATTGTATTCCACCCAAAAATTCGATACCGAGATTTAACCGGAAATATATGTTTTGAGGCCCCCTGAATCCAAAAAAAGCATTTTTGGAAACATGTCCGTGTGTGTGTCTGTGTCGTATGTGTCTGTATGTGTCTGTGTGTCTATGAATAGCATAACTCAGAAACGAACAGTCGGATAAACACCGAACTTGATATTTAGGCCAGTATCTTCCAGAGATGCGACACGAAGGTTTTCAAGAAAATCCCCCAACCCCGTATTACCCTTTACATCGAACATTTTTCGAAAATTTTAATTTTCTCAAAAATGGCTCTAACGATTTTGATTAAAATATCATATGTTTAAGATATTTTTATGACAAATAAAATGTATGTCTCGAATTTTCTGGGAATGTATCCAAAAGCATTCTTCATTGTGAACGACTTTTGCATAACTGGTAAACCATAAGAGATAGACAAAATTTTACTACACAAAAAGTGTAGAAGTGTGAAGTGTTAAAATACACAATTTATGTCATATACATTTTTTTTTGTTGGGTGAACCATTTTGGGGATATTGCTTGTTATTCGCTTAAATTTTCCAATACTTAAACTTTTTCTAAAATTCGTTATTCATTTTTTTGTCCTGGTAATTCAAAGAGAATGGATACTCCACATAACAACCACCTCTTAAAAATATTTGACTATCGCTTAAAGCCTACCAGTTGCCCTTGCATCTGCAAGAAAATTAGCAATAAGATTGACATCTCGATATCTCGATTAAGATGACGCATATGGAGAATAAGCGTTTGTAAAATAGTTTGTACAAGATTAGAGAAAGTCATGTGAGTGTAACACATCAGATTTTTTATCCTGACGATGCCACAGATGATCCCCTGTTGTAGTCAAGAATAATAATAATTTCTTTGCTCCCCTTTTTATATAACTACCTTTTGTGCTGAGAACTTTCTTTTAAGGAATTTTCTGTGCATATTATGGAAATTAGTCGTACGTTATACCTGTGAGCTACCTCGAGGCTGAGTTTGACTTGCGCAAACACAAACTAACAGATGCCAGGAAAGAACAAATATTTGCATGCGCTGTATTATCTCGCGTCTGAAGTTGTCTTTATTTCTGCCGGATTCACATATTTTAGCCACCGGAATGAGTAAATGTAATAGCTAAGAATGAGTCATCAAGCCAGGCTACTCAGAAAGGTGCGTCAGCTAAATCAGCTTCATTCACAACTCAGTTAACGCTGCATGTTACATGAGTACCTCTACTCTTCCTCCATTATTTTTCATGCTTTTATTTAGAAATCAGAGCCAATGAAATATAGCACTGATTCACCAACAGAAAACGCAGTCCAGTTCTATCAAGAACTACAGCCCAGCAAATATTAGGAGACACGTGCACGGCAACAAAGTGATCTCGACTCCTTTCATTCCATCTAGCATAATTTTAAAGGCAACAACTTTCAATAATGCAAAACTCTAGAATTTAAAGGTATCAAAAAGGCATCGAAGGTTTATTTCAAAGTAGTAGACATACTTTAATACCACCGAGTATTGACGGTATTGAGGTCCCATCTCTAAAATATATTATAATTAAATTATATAAAACAATGATTTTACCCAGCTTGCTATAGAAGTAAATGCTGGACATTAACCAAAGATCAAATTAGATCAGAATCAATAGAAATAAAATTTCTTAGGCTATAGCTATAGATCACTTAGAAATTGAGAAATTAGGAGAGAACTAAAATCTTTAAGTATAAATGGAATTATTAAGCAATATAGAATAAAATACAAGGCGCATCCAGAAAGTAAGTTTCCCTATTTTTTTAAACAAAGAAAACACAGTTACATGAAAAACTTGATTGACAATAGGTACAGCAATGTTTGAGCTATTTTTCGACATATTCACCAGAAGAATTGAGACACTTGTCGTTCGTGGGATCAACTTTTGTATTCCTGTGTCGTAGAGTCTGCCGCCGTGAATGAAACCAGTGTGTGACAGTCGTCTTCAGTTCTTCGCCGTTGTCAAAACGCTGCCCATAGGACAGAAATTCAAGGAGGTGCAAGAAAAGATGGAAATTGCTGGGAGCAAGATCAAGACTGTATGGTGGATGATCAAGCAGTTCACAATCGAACTCCTGCACAAAAGTTGCTGTGCGCAGAGCTTTATGTGGACGAGCATGGTCATGGACCAGCACAATACCTGCATTAAGCATTCCACGCATTTTGAATCTCACGTCGCAATTTTCGCAGTGTTTCACAGTAACGGCCAGCGTTCACTGTTTCACCTCTGGGCAGGAAGTCAATAAGTAGAATGTCCTTCCTACCCCAGAACACCATGCACATCACTTTATGCACCGACACAGTCTGTTTAAATTTCGCCTTGACCGGAGATCCATTGTGACGCCAATGCATTGACTGCTGCTTGGTTTCCGGGGTAAAATGAGAAATCCACGTCTCACCGTCCGTGACGATCCTGTCGAGCAACTCGTCGCCGTCATCATGATACCACTCCAGTGCTGCTCCTAAGCGTTTCGTTTTGTGCTCGGGTGTCAGGTTTTTCGGCACCCACCTTGTCGCAGTAATCTGTTCGTGTTATCTTTTTTGCTGGCGCGTGTTATTGTTTTTACTATTTTGAATTTTGGGTTCTTTGTCCTCCGGCTAGCTATTATTACTCAGTCGAGCAAATATCCCTTGAACAGGGTGTGTAATCAGAAAGGAGTTATTGCGAAAAGAAACACTGATAATAGAATTTTTTTTACACTTTTATTGCCGTCACACTTTATTAATTCAATATACTTAATCTTGATACACGCCTGACTGAAACTGTTATATTTTCGAATGTAACTACAATCACATATTTGCCGCGCACTATTAATTCGCTTATTTCACATTTTGTAACTAACTTTACGACGCGAGAGATTCTGTAGAATTGCGTAATGTGTACTTCATGAATGCTTCCGTGTAACTCGCGAGAGAGATTTCTTAGAACTGCGCGACGTTTGCCTTGTGAACGATTCTGTAGAACTGCGCGATACCTGCCCCCAGTTTAAAAATTTATACTCCCTCACCCCGATATGCCTAAACATTATAATCGAACTGCTATTGGTTAATAAAGCGCGCCAACATTAGCGTCTATTCTGTCAGCCAATCAAAATTACTAATACATATGCTCTAGGGAAGATATTCCCTCCATTTCTAAAGAAAGGCACGCTACCCTGACGTCATTTGTTTGTCTCTTCTAATTGATAAACAACTCACCCCCTCGCTTCATTGTTACCCGCTCCTATTGTCAGTTTCAGTGAGGTCGTGTAAACTTATTTCCTAACAATGCTTATAATTAACAAACATCTCAAATCATTGTCATACAATAATGCTAATTTACACTACAATCACTATGGCATTCACAGTGTTGTGATATAAAATACTGCCTCAACCTGGCACACAATTTCTGAACAGCAGGTGTAAGTGACAATTTCATGCAACAAGATTCCGATGATGGCTGCTGAGCTCCGTAAATCGTTAGGCGACGGTTTTTCACGAGTGCTACCGCACCAGCTCAACAAGGTCATCGTTGATGAGGGGCGGTCGCCCAATGCGCTCATCATGGACACTTTGAGGACCTTCGGAAAACTGCCTACACCAGCGACGCACTATCTGTTTGCTTATGATCTTCGGCCCGTAGACCTGACAGAGGTGACGCTGAATTTCGCGCTATGTTTAGTGCAATAAGGGACTTTATCACTGATCGAACCTCGCAGGCGGCCTGAGAAGGAATAATAGCCCCGCGTACTGGCTGCAGGCGGGACCTGTCCGGCTGGCATATGATTGATACGTCATAGATCTGTTACGCATGCGCAATTTTCCCGGCTAAATACGTTTACTTTAAAGTAAACAAAACCGGGAAATTTACGTTTTAGATGCGCCTCGTATTAAGAATGTCAGAGGAAAGAATATGCAGAATAATCTTTTAACTATCAGCCAAAGGGAGAATAAACATGACAAGATCACTACGAAAATGGAATGAGGAATTTCTAGAAGCCGAAACTTACTGAAAAGTCTAATCCTTACAGTTGATGATGAATAGTTGGGGGATAAAATACTGTATACTGTATGTGGTAAAAATGCAAAAAGCACGGAAAGCAGGAATTTCAGCTTCCTGCGCATGATAACATGAGCGAGAGGTGGATAAAAAACACTGTCGTTTTTGTGAACGAATTTGTGAACGTCTTGTGGTTTGCCGGAAAACATTTGATGGTAATTTAATGTTGTTATGATACCTCAATTGGTTAGAGCGGCGGCATCGTAAACCGAAAATCCGTGGTTCAAATCCCGGCTATGGAATTCAATTTTTCAGTCTGATTGTACCTTTCCATATTTAGCTTGCACATGGCAGGTGTGAAATACCACTTAAGTATAAACGATAGCATATATAGGTACATAATTATACAAAACGAATATCACACCAAACAGAAGCGAGCTGTATAAGTATAATTAGACATCGGTTTTTATTAATTAGAAGGTCTAAAATATTAATGCATTTTTTTCTGTCAAAATCTTTAAAATGTGCTCTATAATTTCGAAAATATGCACTAAGCATGCACTAAAATTGTTACAATTCCGATCGATGTAATTTGATTTAGAGCATACAGTGATCATTTCCTCAAAAACTTAGGTTTAGTTAATGGCGTTTATCGATTAACATAAGTTTGTATGCTGAGAAGGATCTAAGGATCAAACGTCTGCAGATATTATTGGGTAACATTTAAAAGCACTTATTATGGGGAAATTTCTTCCGTTTTCACCAAAACGTTAATGTCAGAATTCCCTAAAACACTACACAATTTACCACTTGGTTTTCTTGCATACTTTAAAAGAGGACTCTAAAATGTACTCTGAACAATACTGAGAATTGATAAAGATTAATGTAAAGACAAACCAAATCTTTTAGAGCTCCTTTTTTGGGGGGCCCTTCAGCTACAGCTTTGAGATGCTTCATAAATACAGTCAAGTTTCTTTGCAAATATTTTCTCCAATGTAAGGACTATTATTTTGTCACTAAAGTGTTTAAATATTAATTTTATAATTAAAAGTTGAAAACACATGGAATATATATTCAATTCGTGGAAAAATGATAATACAGAATTGCAATTATATGCACTTTAAAACACACAAACACAGAAGAGCGTGAAACACATTGGAAAACTTAATTTCTATCAAGTAAAAACAAACTGAATATGCATTTGTATAAAAATCCGATGTCTAGTGATGATTAACATCAAAAGAAACTTTTCTATAAAAGCGGAGTAGTGAAAGGCTTGAAGAGTGGCAGTGTCCTTTGAACATGGAAGGACGTGTTTCCCTTAGAAAGACAGACACTTGGCAGTGACGTCCATTTCCCTTCCAATTTCTTCCACATCATTTTGTTATGACAGAAACAACTCCCTGGCGGTATAACAAGCGCGGTCACCAGGGACGCTATATTCTCGTCAAACGGGTCAAGCGAGGTGTCAAGTGCACCGAGCGATATTAATGTCCAATACTTCCACTGACAGCTCGTCCTCGGGCCGTACATAAAATTCGCAACACTAACACAAAATTAGAGTGACACTTTCCCTTACTTATTTAGGGTTTGTAGCTTAAACATAATACCTGTGGAGTTAGCTATTCGAAGCTTTCTCGACGTTGGTTATTGATTATAGCAGATGCCACATGCAGATGTAGATGCCACATATATTGAGAGGGAAATTAATGGTCATAGAACGATTATATAAATTTGCATCAGGAGGAGAAGAACAAAGAGAACAAAAAATAAATGAATGTAAAGTATTAACAATATTTAGAAATTGTAATATACAGTGAATGTAATAATACAAAAGCCAAGCAAAATATCAAGAAAAGATAAGAAAAGAACTATAGGAAATACAGAATGTATCTTTATTGGTATCTTATATTTGGGGACGTGTTCCTGACATCAAAACAATAAAAAACTTTCATATGAATATGGGTCTGAAAATCGTTTATTTCAGACTTACAACACAAAAACGAAAGTTAAAAAAATTGCTCGAAGTGGCTTCCTCTTGCTTCGATGCATGCAGTAAGCCTGGTGTATTTCGTATTTGGTCAAATCCAGTTTGGATACGCCCTGTCAAAATGTCAACATCAGGTACAGGAGTTGCATAAACCAAGGACATCAAATGTCCCCAGACGAAGAAATCCATTGGATTCAAATCAGGCGATCGACCAACGGGCCCCCGACCAATCCATCTTTACGGAAATCGAGCATTCAGAAACTTACAAACTATCATACTGAAATGAGCTGGAGCTCCACCGTGTAAAAACCACATTCGTTGGATGATGTTCCAGAGGCACATTATCAGTTAAGTGATGCAACTCATTTCTGAGAGACTGGAGATAGGTTTGTCCATTCAGACGCGGAATGAAGTAGAGAGCAATATGGTAATCATAAATGATTCCATCCCAAACGTTGAGAGAGAATCTCTGTTGATGGTTGTCTTGTCATACTTCATTAGGATTTTCAAATGTCCAGTAATGAGTGTTATGAAAAGGAAAGATGCCGTCGCGAGTTAAACCAGCCTCAACCGTGAATGAGATACACGCTAGGAAATTGATGAACACAGCCCACTGCTGTAACATGCGTTGACAGAAACGTCTGCTTGGCTCAAAGTCCGCCTCATTTAATCCTTGCACACTTAAAGCTGATATGGGTACAGAAGATTTTCATGCAGAATTCTCCAGATAGTCATATGCCTAACTCTTTCCCTTACAGTCATACGTCTTGTGCTTTGTGATGGGTCTGCATCCACACCACGAAAAACTCGTTCTTCAAGCTTAATGCCTCGTACCGCTCTTGGTCACTCAACATCCCTAGTACTCCTCCTAAATGTCTCATTCTCTCTCAAGCGTTGGTGAATTCGTGCGAATGTTCTTGCACATGGTAACGGCCTGTCAGGGTACCTTTCTGCATAAAGTTCATGTGCTCGTGCTCATTGCCGTCTGCACGGCCATACGTGTATTACATATCCGTCTGTTGTGGAATACATTTTGTTTGACCTATAACAACGAAACGGTTGATTTTCAGACCCATGTGCATATGAACTTTTTTTTACTGTTTTGATGTCAAGAAATATATGACGCCAATAAAGATACACTCTGTATTTTAAAGTTTAATATGCAAATATACGAGGGCTGATCAATATAGACTGAGACTGATTTTTTTCTGTAGTTTCCTTGCTAGTTTTATGTCTCTACCACGAATACTTGAAAAGAGCTGGGTTTCGTGTGTAATGTCCATAAGCGATAGACTGTCGTAACCGTAGGTTGGTAGTAATGCTGTATATTGTTGACCCTACTTGAATTTCGCATACCAAGAAATGGAGGTGACACGAGAGGAACAATACTGCGCAATAAAATTTTATTTTCGTTTAAATCATACAGCCTTGAAACTTTCGAAAAGCTGAAGAAAGCATACGGTGAAGATGCACTACCTCGTGCAACACTACTGTTACAGCAGCTACTACACGTCGGTATTGGTTACACTGAGGAAGCACATTACAAGGAAACATCCAGAACATCATCGGAATGCGTGGCGACTTCATCACAACGCGCGGCCTCACGTCCCAAATCAAGTACAGAAATTTTTGACTAAATTCAACATTACCTGTGTGCCGCATCCGTCTTAAAGCCCCGGTCTTACCCCCTGTGATTTCTTTTTATTTCCATTACTAAAGGCAAAGCTCCGGGGCATTCGATTTGAGAGCACTGAAGCAGTGCTAAAGAAAAGTGAGGCGATTCTCAAAGACCTGACAAAGAATGGCCTGCACCATGTGTTCGAGCACTGGCAGAGACGCCATAAAAAGTGCATTCAGTTAGGAGGGGACTACTTTGAAAAAGATCATGTCAACATTGAAATGGAGTAATAAATATCTGTGAAAAAATCTGATGTGTTACACTCACATGACTTTCTCTACTCTTGTACAAACTATTCATACAAACGCTTATTCTCCATCTACTTCATGTTAATCGAGATAAACATTTGCAGAGTCTATCTTATTGCTAATTTTCTTGTTGATGTAAGGGGAATATATATTTACAAGGGCAAGTTGGAAATACAGTAGCCTTTAAGCACATACATATCTCTTAATAGCTGGTTGCTAGGTGCAGCACCATTCCCTTTCCCACAATTAATACTCTTTGCATATCCAAGACAAAAAAATGAATAACGAATTCCCATTCAAGAAAATAAGTATTGAAAAATTTAAGGGAATAACAAGTAATATCTCAAAAATGGTTCACTCAACAAAAAAAAGAATGTATATGACATAAATGTGTATTTTAACGCGATCTACATCTTTTGTGTAATAAACTTTTGTCTATCTCTTATGGTTTACCAGTTTACCAAAAGTCGTTCACAATGAAGAATACTTTTGGAGACATTCCCAGGAAATTCAAGATATACATTTTATTTGTCATAAAATATGTTAAACATATGATATTTTAATCAAAATCGTTAGAGCCATTTTTGAGAAAATGAAAATGTTCGAAAAATATTCCATGTAAAGGGTAATATGGGGTGGGGGGATTTTCTTGAAAACCTTCGTGTCGTATCCTTGGAAGATACTGAACCTAAATACCATGTTTGGTGTTTATCCGACTGTCCGTTTCTGAGTTATGCTGTTCACAGACAGACACACAGACACACAGACAGACAGACGCACAGACACACACACACGGACATGTTTCCAAAAATGCTTTTTTTGGATTCAGGGTGTCTCAAAACATGTATTTCCGGTGAAATCTCGGTATCGATTTTTTGGGTGGAATGCAATACTTCCCCTACTTACTATATGTAGTAGTTAAAGTAAAAATCAGTCTCAGTCTTTATTGATCAGCCCTCGTAGTATGAGGAATAACAGTTAGAATAAACGACGAACGCTAGCACTGAGTGAGGTCAACAGTAAGTTATCCGTCGTCACAGAATGAGAAAAATCAACAAGCTGAAGGACGCTATTGTATCTTTGATGTAGCAGTCGCGTGATCGGCGCAGAAGAGAAATTATTGCCGAAGATAGGGAAAAGTTAGTGCGAAGATATTTGCAGAAAGGTTGAGCGTTAGTTCATGGTAATTGTATACTGGGGAAATCTTCATGGCGAGGTATTTAATTATTATTATTATTATTTACATCGCTTTAACTACATGCTCATATCGCGACGGATATGTTAGTAGATAACTCGTGGATAGAAAGGCGGACAGTTAGCCCTCTAAGTCCCATCTCTGTAACCATGCCATTTTGCTACGTCACGTATCCACAGAGACCTTAATGCATAGCAACTATATCTTCTGCTTCGAGTCGTGCAGATAGCATTAGGGTGCGTCCAGACTACTTGCTTTCATTGTCTGTGGATAGATGGCATTGCATTCGCTATTACCACCTATTTTGCATGCTTACTATTGTTTTAGACTTAAGGTGGAACTTTGGGTCGTGGTATTAAATATCCAATTCGCTACTTACCTTGGCGGCTGAGGAAAACCACCAAAAAGCCTCATTCAGATTGGTAGGCCCACGGAATTTAAACCCGGGACCTCTCAAATGCGAGCTTCTATTTAAATACACCTCCCGCTCGGTGTATTTAAATAGAAGCTCGGCGAGACAGGTAGAGAAATAGTAAATTATCCACACATAGAGAAGTACCTGCATTTAGATTTTATGACAAATATATAATATTTAACTCCCCACATAATTCAAATGCGACCATTTTCAAAACGCTGTATTACTCTGAAGTCGTGTCACAAGCTATGTATGAAAACGTGTCATGGTTTCACATTTTCATTACTCTGAAGAAGGCCTCGAAACAAATGAGGTTGAAAGTTCGGAAAGGGATTGTAAATATCACTCGGTTGCAATGGCGTGATGTTAAAACTTAAGGAGTTCCTTGTCCTTTTGTATGAAATAGTTATTTATAGACACCTGAAACTGAAACTAGAGCTACCTTTGTATTTGCACATGTTTAATAACTCGACTTGGTTTCGTTGGCTTTTACATTTCATTGACTTTTTACAGGATTAATTTCTCATTGCGATCGCATTATCTATTACAATTTAAATCGGCATACTTCAATTTAGTGCAATGTGTTTTCAAGTTAACCTGTTCCTCGTATTGACAGCCTTGTACTTTCTTTGATGTGAATCGTTATTCTTTTATCTATGGCCTGAATAATCGATAAAATGACGGCAGATATAAATATGGGTGAAATTGAATTCCAAGAGCTGCCGAAAGGGTAAAATTGGAACTGCTACCAAAGAAAGCCAGAAAACAGCATGATATAGCATGTAATCGCTTCATTTACTGGTGCAAGGTAAACACCGCAAGCGAATCTACAAACGATTAAAACATCTACATTTTTGCAGCACACGTCTATTCATCTCACTCTAGACGCTATTTCTCTTAGTCGCAGATAGGCCTGGAATCAATTATTTAGTTGTTACTTTACAAATTTCGGGGCTTGTTAAAGTTAGTGTATTCCATAAGTGTTAAAAGTGATTCTATTTTGCTCGTAAGACTACTACACTCGGCCTAGGGCCTTGTTTCGCAAACATTCCTACTAGTAAAATAAAACCCTACTTTTAACACTTGCAGTATAAATGACTATTATGATACAAGTGTTAAAGCTGAAGATATACTTATGAGTAGGAATGCTTGTGGAACGAGGCTGAAAGCCGAGTGAGTTATGTTTTAGTAGGGGATAAAATATTATATTTCACATTAGATTAAAATATATTTTGCGATGGTAACTTTTGTTATATTTATTTGTCGAACCCCACGTTTGGGAGCCAATTTGCGGCGGTATTACTGATAATGTTTGTGTATTTGTATTTACTCCACGTGGTGAAGCCATTTTGTGACGTGATTCTTTGTTAGGTTTGTTTTAAAGAATGCTACTATTATTTTATTTAATTTTTGGTTCACTGTCCTCCGCCTAGCTATGATCTTTATGGTCGAGCACTTCTCTTTATACAGGTTGTGTAAACGGAAAGGAATTTTTTATCCAAAGATAACACTGATGAAAGAATTTGTTTTACACTTTAATGTCGAACACATTCACTATCACATTTACACTTTGATCTTGACACTCGCCGAACTGAAACTGTTATAATAACTTCATTACTGATCATTCCTAATTCGCGTACTTCAACTTTTTGTATAATTAACTTTACAACACTTTAGATTTTTCATAACTCTGCTACGCGTAACTTGCGAATCATAGCCGACGTGTAGTGTACAAATATTTCTGCTGGACTGAAGGCGACGTGTAACGTACAAATGTTTTCGACGAACTGACGGACTGAAGGCGACGTGTAGTGTACAAATATTTTCGGTGAACTGACGGAGTCTATCTCTAACCTAGCCCTTTTTATACTCCTACACCCCGATATGCCTAAAGATTATAACTGAGTTGCTATTGGCTAATAAAACGCGCCAACATTAGCGTCTATTTTTTATATCCAATGAAACTTATGAATACATATGCTCTAGGGAAAATGTTCTAGCAAATTCTAAAGAAAAACGCGCCAACATTACGTATCTTCCTCGTCTCTAATAATGATAAACAGCTCACCCCCTAACTGCATTATTGCACGCTATTATTGTCAGTTTCAGTAAGGCCGTATAAACTTACTTCTCAACAATAATTACAATCAACAAACATCTCAAATCAATGTCACATAATAATGCATATTCATACTGTAATCACTCTTTACATTTAAATAATTTATGATCCAAATTACTGCATCAATTTAAAACTTAGTGAGAATTATTACCCTCGCCCAATCTCGTACGTTTAAATTTTTCACTCGGTATTAAAATATTCCTATTAAATCCCATTCTTTGCAGGTGACTAAATTATATTTGCAGACTCTGAATGAAATTTACAAAAACCAACTTATAAACTAAGTTAATTGCAAAACAGTATAAAAAATTGAGGCAGTATTTTTAGCACTTGAATAATTTCAATTAAATTATATAATATGTAAATTCAATAACAGCCCACCGTGAAGCAATATGTATGTAACAGTCATTGCATATGCTTATATTATTGTAAACATGTTTAATAATGTTATGTGAATGCATTACGTAATTTAATAGTGTAAGAGCTGTGAGAATAATAAGTTTAAAGTTTCTAACAATGAGGTAACAATGAGGTAACCTTGAGGGAATAATGAGTTTGAGAGTTTGAATGCTACTAGTCATTATTAAAACAACGATAATGTAAATTTTGTGACAGTTTAAAAATAGCCAATCAACAGCCAGAAAAAGCTTTAGTAAAATGCAGGTATTCTACTGGACTAGGATTAGCCAATCAGAGACTTGAAATGCAAAGCTTACGAGTTTGGACGGTTGAAATATGTGCAGTTGCCTGCAGACCTTAGTAGTGACCGGATGGAAGATGCATTCTCTAGAGAAATATTACCTATTCGTGTGAAACGAAAATTTAAGTATACGGGTTAACAAAGTGCAAGTATTAAATAAGAGATTCTCACAGTTCTTGATATCAGTGTAGTGCTATTTAATTTGTGTCAAGGATTAATAAAAAGAAGTGAATTTAAACTTAAAATCTGTGTAAGCCTACATTCTTGTCGCACCACGCCCTGATTAAGAGAAACATATCACTAAAGTAATACTGACGCAGCCGAGCCAAACAAACATAAATACTATCTATAGAAGCAGTTTAATAACAAAGTTAATATATTTTTAAAAAACTTGGAGCGTAGCAATAAAAATACGTTTTCAAAAATCGGCTTCTCATACGTAGCAGCATATTACGTAACAAACAAAACTACTTCAAATTGACGCCCAAAGCGTGGTGCAAACTCCTTCAACTCCAAAAACTCAACTAAAACATCAACAACAGTAAACTACTTCAAATTGACGTCCATATGTGGAGCAAAAATAAACAACTCCAACGCTAAAGAGAATAACTTCTTCAAATTAGCTTCCCAAGCGTGAGGCTAATAAATTAAATAAATTAACAACTACCTCAAATTGGCGCCCCTACTGGAGCACAGAACTTCAAAATATCCACTAGAAAATCTAAAGTCATGGATTTCGAAGGAAAAACACAAAAAAGAATAAAGATAATGAACAACAAAATTATTAAACAGGTTTCCAGATCCGAATACTTGGAACGTATAACCACAAATTTAAGAGAGTAATGCAGAAAGTAAATTAAATAAATTTATAAGGGTAAATGGGGGCTATTAAACGGACATTATTAAATAAAGTACGATTTTAAAATTTATAAGTTGATGACCCTACCATTCCTACTTTTTTGAACTTAGACTTGCACATTAATAGAAAAGAAAGAATCAACATGTAGAACAACACAAAAAACAATGCTATGACCATTTATGTAGGAATCAGCGCATATAAATACAAGGAATAAGGGAGATCGGAAGACCGAGACAATGTTGAAAGGGCCAATTTTAAAGGTTTGTGAAATCAGAACGGGCCAAAACGCTCAAACCGTATAGTATCTGATGATGATGAAATTAAAGTATTATTTTAATCTCATACCATAAATTGGTAGGTAGGAATCTTTAGGTAGATGTAAGATATGTCACTGCATTTTCATATGTTTAGTTGTCTACTTGATAAAAGCAAATAAAGGATGCTTCTCTCTTCACAAGCGCGTCCTAAGCGTGTATAACAAATAAACATCAACAGGGAAGCAGCGCGTGCGTTTAATTCTCTCAGGAGCTAATGCACGGCCAGGTTTTTTTGTGTAGAGCAGTAGCTAGCAGGAAATCTCTTGACAGACGCCTTCCGTTCTGTATTTGCTCACACAGCGGAAAAGTACGTGCTCTCTGCTCCCACATTGATTGCGGTTAGCACTAGCAGCAGCTGATCCAATAAGCTTCATAGTCCCACAAAGGATAAGCTTGTGTCAGCTAAGACAGGTGTACATCTGATCCTCTTATGAGGTCTTCTGTTCTGAATCATTTATTGTCGGCTCAGAATATTTCGCAAAACTATACAATTATTCTTTAAGAGTGTGTGCAAGGGGTTTAGATCAAAATTTGGTGTTTAAAATACCATTATTATACAAAATTGTTTTCTTCTTTATCTAAAACTTTTAGGTATGTATTTCTTTGGCAAATGGTGTAATAGTAATTTATGCAACTATTGAAGGTAAGATTACACATCTTCTTAATACTATAATATTAAAACACAGTGATTCAAAGAACGAACCGAGCGGGATGGCTCAGGCGGTAACGTCTACGACCCGTAATCGGGACATTAAAGCCGGTTATCGAGACTCAGGAAAGAAAACAATAACAACAATAATAATATACGATCTAAATCAAACATAAGGACAAAAACATGCTGAAAAGAAATAAAGGGTATACAGAGAATCAATTTATGAAATAAAGAGACGCCCGCTCAGTAAATTCATACTAGGAATGGGTTTTGTTAAAAACGCAGAAAAACAATTTTTGTTTTCCTCGAAAGGAAAGCAGATGTACCTGCTATCGGTGACAAGAAGTTTACCGGAAGTTTCGCTTTTGTACTTTGACTCGGACGTGAAGTTAACAATGGTCTCAAAGCTTAGCAGGGTCAGAAAGCATACGTGTCTTATCTCCGATCTAAGAATATTCGTGGGAAGATTTTAAATTCAAAATAAGATGTAAGAAGCAGACGTGAAAGTTGTCAAAGTGGTGGTAGCCAATAATAAATTCATGAAACAAAAATGATAGCCAATCAAAGTCCGCGTATACATTATATGATACGTTGAATTTAAAACGGAACGAAACATAAGAAAGGTGGGGGAAAATTTTAAGTTTGGTGAAAGGCGTGAAAAAGGAAAAGAAACGCCGAGCCCACATTCGGGTAAAAACTAACTACGAGGACGGTTGATGAAACAAAATAAGAAGAAAATAATCAGAAAGTTTGAAGTGCGAAATGAAGTTGTGAAATTTAGGCAATTCGAGGGCTAGTCGGAGGAACACATAAGTAGCGACTTCGAAAGTGATGACAATAATAACAGTGGTTTTGACAACGAAGGTGGCGGGTCAACCAGATAGGAATCTTCGTAACAAAATAAAGAAATAGCAACTCAATCTTCACCAGCAGCATTATTAATAGCATCACGGCAGTGTCATCACCCCTGAAAACCAGAACCTCAGCAGTACCAGAACAAATTCTTAATCCCTGCCACCCAACAATCGTTGGATAATTTAATCCGCGAATTTTTCTGCCACCTCTTTCATCACTACATTTCATTTCCTTCTTCTTCACCGCCTCATTGGGCTGATCACCATCCTGGATATGTTATGACCCAGAGTTTGCTTGCTACTGACCAAAGGCATTGGCTTGTAAGTCCTTGTGGGCGTAATTCCTACACAGAGGAGGGTAATCCGTGGAAGATGATTTAAAGAATGAAAACGCGTGTAACAGATGCTTTCGGAGGAGATATGGACACTTACACAGCCTGTAACTCTTTTTAAGACGCTTTCCTATATAACAAACTCATCGTGATATGCCAACAAAGTACTCCACTTTGTTAATACTGCGCATGTGTAAAGGAAACTTTCACCTAACTGTATTAGCGTAATCCGCTGAAATAGCGACGTTTTTACTTCTAACACATTCGCTAGTTAAGAAATCAACTGTAGGCATCATTATTAAGCTTAAAATTTAGGCGAGCTCTAAACTTCGTTCTCACCTTCTTTATTGCGCAATTTCTGATTTATCATACCCATTACTTTAAACTAATTAACACACACACACACACACAAACACACTAACCTAAGCCTAACCTCGCGTAAATCTAGAAACCAAAAGGACCCGATCGATTCCTACGGCTCGCTACGGCCTGACGACCTCCGCTCGTCTCATATTCGTTTCTTCCTTCGTATTTTTCTTTATGTTTGTTTAATAACACTGTTGAATATAAATCATATTCGTTAGTCTAGTGCTCATTTCGATTTTGCAGTGTTTTTCGCTCTAATGTTGGCGGCTGTACAGAATAAACTGCATAGCCGCAAAACGCCTACTAACGGCCAAACCAACAACTTTGAAGTAGATATTGAAAAAGCTCCAAGCGGATAATCTTGATGATTATAGCCCGAGTGAATGTCATACTAAGATTATCCACGAGTTGTATATTGCATTTTATGCAATCTTATCATGATGAATTGTCGGAAATAAGTCATGAAATAACTGGGCATCCATAACTGACATACGTTAGAGTGTCTTCATGTATTCATAAATGAGGCGTTTGCTTCTCTATCTGCATTTCATTTGCTATTACTTGGCGTGCTGGACCTATAAGCCACTTGCATGTATTCCCTTTCTGCGCGGGAAGTGAGCAGGTATTACGAACTATGATGTAGCCTAATATCCACACAGCGTGGCAAGTAATTACGCATTCATATCTTAATTATTCTGTGTTTAATAAGTACAGGAGTTTCTGCAACTTCATGGTCCAGAGAAAAGAATGTCACAACAGGTTTCATCTTCTCTCTATAAGCTACGGCAACTTGAAATAACGGCAGTACGTCATTGTTATTATTGACACGCGTGTCATAATGATATTGAATATAATAACAAGCTGTTTATACTGATAGAATTGCATAAAACTCATTAAGTAACAGTTACGCCCGATTTAAGCCGCTCTCTTGGGAATAATTTTGCAGTTTTGTTATACATTTTTGTTTCCCTACTGAGAAATCCGCTTCAAAATGTGTTCTCTCTTGTTTGCATTTTGTGATACATGTTGAATATATGAAGCTGCATTTCAACCTCGTTTTTCAATACGTACCTACCTAACTACCTACCTACTTCTTTAATCAACTTCTTTACCCTCCAGATTAGGCTACTGTGTTGCAGCTTCTCACATCATTCCATCTTCTCTTGGTCGCCACAAGTTTCTTTTCTTCCAGGATTATATAATGTCTTTTCTCATCTATCCTCCCACATGTTCCTTCCATTCTTATCTATATTGGTGATTTTATCATTAAAGCTAAATAAATTCAATTCTTCCCTTATATCGTATAGATTAGTTCATTCTATTTTGTATATCCTTTAACTCTTAAACATTTTCATTTCAGTAGCTTGGATTTTAGACTTCTCCTTAAGAATGGCAACCTAGTTTTCAAACTCATAAGTGAATTCAGGCAATTGTTTTACTGAATTTTAAACACTGGTATTTTCTCATTTTCTTATTTTCTTTTACTGTTCTTTTTTGTATTGCATCACAGAGAGAGAGGCAGAGTAGGCAAAATAGGTTTGCAATTATACATATAACGTTATGGGCGTGAAAAAACAATGATGAACAGTTTCATTTCCGGCAAAATAGGGTTCCTTCTCACTACGCACGAATTGTGAGAAGAATTTACAACTGAATAGGACGAAGGGAATTAGCTGAATAGCCACCAACATTTCCTGATCTCACCCTTATGAATTTCTTTCTTAGGGTTATTTTCTTAAAGATAAGGTTTTTGCTAAAAGATATAATTCATTTCATTAGGAAGCATAACAAGAGAATGATGCAAATAAAAAATTAAGCAGTAAAATGAGCTTGAATATCAAATCTACTTCATAAATCAATATATCAGGATTTCTTTACATACATCATGTTTTAGTACTATTTTTGGTCCTGCGCCTTGGCGCTGTAGGCTATAACGTGACTTTTTGGTTCCCGCCATGGAATGCGCCCGGTTCGATCCCACCCATAGGGGTGCGATTTTATGTCCCGGGTGTAGGACTGGTGCCCATTCAACATCGTGAGGCAAGTGAGGAGCTGCGATAGGTAGGGATTTCGGCCACGAAGGCCAAAATTAAGGCTTGGGGATGCGTGATGCTGACCCCATTACCTCCCTATATCGGTTGCATGATCTCCCACCTCTGCCGTGCACTAGAGGCCGGCAGCCGGGTTGGCAGGTCTAGGCCCTTCACGAGCTGTAGCGCTAAGGGATTAATTATTATACCTACTTTTACCCCCCCTGTATATCTAAATATGCGTAATGTATCGTCATAATCGTTATATCCACCATCGCTAATATCATACCCTAATAATTTAAATGAGTAACCACACCACATATAACCAATTATTTCTACGTGCATACATATATACGAAGTTTCCAGATTTGTTCGGCTGTTGCCGCCAGTCGTTTGTCTGCGCAAGACGTCAATACTTCGAAGCGAGTTTATCACCAGTGCCTCTGGCAGAGGACTAGCAAAAGATGAGTGAAAGGGGTGAATATCAACAGTTTCGAGGTCACTTTAGTTGTATCGTACCTTTCCAGTATTTACATTTGGAACGTCTTTCGCAATCCAGTAAAAAAGCAATATAAAAAATCTGCTATGTTGCCTCACATGACTTTCTCTATTCTTGTACAAATTATTTTTACAAACGCTTATTCTCTATCCATTTCATGTTAATCGAGATATGACATATTAATCTTTTTGCTAATTTTCTTGTAGGTGAGGAGAATAAGGCAGGCTTTAAGCGATAGTCAATCTTTTAAGAGCTGGTTGCTATGCAGAGCATTCCATTCTCTTTGTATGTCCAGGACACACACACACACACACACAAGCGTGCTCAAAAAAAACAATAACGAATTCCCATTTCAGAAAAAGCATAAGTATTGGAAAATTCAAACAAATAACAAGGAATATCTCAGAAATGATTCACTCCATATGACACAAATTGTGTCTTACAACTAGATATACATTTTTTGTGTAGTAAAAGTTTGTCTATCTCTTACGGTTTGCCAGTTATATGAAACTCATTCAGAATGAAGAGGACTTTTGGGGACATTACCAGAAAATTCAAGATACACATTTCATTTTCCATGAAAATATCTTAAACATATGATATTTTAATCAAAATCGTTTGAAGCATTTTTAGGAAACTCAAACTTTTCGAAGAATGTTCCATGTAAAGAGTAGTCTGGGGTGGGGGAGTTTCTAGAAAATCTTCGTGTTGCATCCTTGGAAGATAATAAACTCAAGTACCAAGTGTGGTATTTATTGGACTTTTTGTTTTTGAGCTATGCTGTTAGCAGACAGGCAGACAACAGACACATGCACGGACATGTTTCCGAAAAGGTTTTATTTGAATTCGGGGCACCACAAAATATGTATTTTCGGTGAAATCTCGATATAGAATTTTTGGGTGGAATGTAATGCTTCTCCTACTTACTATACTAGTAGAGAAAAATAAAAATACATAAAATATATTTAAATTTCTTAAAGAAACCACCCTTGTGTCCTGTAAATTCGCAATCCCAGAATGCATGCTGATAGGTATCACAAATAATTGGACGAATTTTGTAGCGAGAGTCTACACTTAGCACTGAACCGTGCAAACTCTGTGATAGGTAGTCACTTCTATCTGGAGCACAAAGAGCACGCAAAATGTCCTAGTGAAAACCAGTTCTTCACCGCCGCATCAACGTAAACGCTTGTACACCTTGCCTTTGAGACAAGGGACTCGCTGTACTAATGACGTCATTTTGTCATTTATTTAAACCGACCGGCGGTAAAGGCCGAATAAATATGAAGACCTGCACCAAACACACACACACACACACACACATCATTATACCGTTATTAACCATTGCAGTGGAGCGCGCATGTGGCTGCGTTTTGTTTATCCTTTAATCTCCTGATGACGGGGTGAACGCTACATACTGAACAGTTTTATTGTGTAACTTTGTGTATTCTTATTTTTTACTTAGAGCAATCTTGTTTTTTCAACACATATATAATTTTTGAGTTTTATTTATTGATCACTCATTCAAATATAAAGGGTCTTTCAACAAGAGTGTCCTATCTTTAACATGTGATAGCTGCCGTTGTTATTGAGTTACAGCAGTCATTTTTTTCATGTGGTTACGGTTGTTATTGACAAATTGCCATAGAACCTTACAGCATTCAGCAACGCGTAGAAATTGTGAAAATGTATTGTCAAAGTAGATCATCTGTTCGCCAAACCTTCCGTGTATTGCGTGAAGTTTACGGTGTGTATAATCGTCCCTGCGAGAGAACGATTCGGCGTTTGATCGATAAATTTGAAACAAGTGGTTCTGTCAGCGATCAAAGAACTTCTGTACGTAATCGACGTAAGCGCTCCAACGGAAACATAGAGTGAGAGTTTACATGAGCACGGAAACAAATCAATTGCTCGTCGAGCGCAAGAATTGGGCTTTCGCCGACCACAACTTGGCGAATTCTGCATCTGCCTTGAAGTTTCACGCTTACAAAATGTTAACTCAAGAATTAAGGCCCAATGACCATAGGTTGCGCCGTGTATTCGCTGACTGGGCTACGGATTTTTATCGAAAAATCATCTTCAGCGACGAAGCTCACTTTTGGATGGATGGTTGTGTAAACAAACAAAATTGCCGCTATTGGAGCATCGCAACCCAATGCAGATTCAAGAAGGACCACTTCATCCCCAAAAGGTTACTGTGTAGTATGCATTTTGGTATGGTGGAATCATTGGTCTATATTGTTTCCAAGCTGAATATGGAGAAGCTCTAACTGTCAATGGAGAAGATACCGGGCTTTTATAGGGGACTATTTTTGTCCTCAATTGGATGGTATGGATCTCAGAAACATCTGGTTCCAGCACGATGGTGCCACATGTCATACTGCTCTCGAAACAATCGATGTTTTGAAGGAGAAGTTCAGAGGTTTCATCCTTTCCCGTGGTGGTGAATTAACTGCCCCCTGAGGTGATTTAACGCCGTTGGATTCCTTCTTGAGGGGGTTATGTTAAATCTCGAGTTTATGTCAACAAGCCAAAAACAGTTAATGATCTTATGAATAACATCACGGGTGTTATTAGTGAAGTTGGACCTAATTTACGTTCTACTGTCATTGAAAATTGGGTCAACTGTATACGCGCAACACAATGAAGTCGCGGCGGTCACTTAACTGATATTCTCTTCCACAGGTAATGACATTAATTATGGTCCAAAATAAAAAAATAAATAAACCTCTATCATTTATAGTACGTGTTTTATTTTAAGTTCAAAGATAGGACACTTGTTGAAACCCTATATATGTATTGTTGTCTTAAATAGATATTTCTCATTAAAAGACGTTATCTTTATCATAGCGTTTCATATTTTTGTATGCAATGCACAATAGATTTAAGTTATATAAACAATTTTGAAGGTCATCGAAACTTGCTCATCTGCAAGATATAAAGCATTTATACGTCTCTTGAAATTTATTCCGAATACTTAACTTGACGTTTTCATTTATTAAGTTTTTCAAAATATTGTAAAATTTTCTCAAGAAGAGAAAAAGAAGTCATCAAGTCAGCCTTTCAAATTTTCAGGAATTTTCTTGCTTGGCAAGTAGAAATGCTTTAAAATATTTTATATTAGTAAGTATTCAACTGAATGTAGTTTCTATAAAGTGATTTCGAAATTCTGGACCGATCTTAGAGGCGTGTTTAAGTCCCAAGATTGTAAAAGTTTGCGTAACGTCAAAACTCAGTCCTGATCGTTTTATGGCGGAAGTAATGTGGCTACAATGGAATACTTATATACATTTTGGAAACTATAACATTTCAATCTTTTACGTGTATCGTGATTTGTTTCATGCTCTCAGACGGACATACTGATAAAGCTACTGCTCAGCAACAGTGAACACTTCTAAAAATAATTCAGCTTATAAGAACTAACAGCCCGCTTGAATGTTAATGGATGCCATGTTGCAGAAACTTGCACTGCAGACGATAGTTTCAAAGAAGGCGTTCTTAAAGGAAAACCAAAATGAAAAAGCGAAAATAAATGGGCTGATATAAGTAAGTAGAGAGCATGATAGATTCAAAGGACCCAGCGCTTTCATCTCAAAGGCGAACCAGCAGAGAGGGATATCTATAAAAGGGTTCCTTAATGCAGTAAATCTAAGAGATCGTCTTGCAGCAAAGAAGCTTTTTTCTTGGGAATGCTAATGATACAACTAACACACTGAACGGACACCAATTTTGAGACTACAAGAATGAAGAATGAAAAGTAACTTCTATAGAAGGGTGGATTAAACTAAATGAAACCCTTTCGGGAACATCAGGCACTGTGCTCAAATTAAATATGTATTGTAATACTATAGTATAATACATTGAGAGGTGAGAATTATTTGAAAATCTGATGTGATACATTCACATGACTTTCTCTACCCTCTATCGTTTATTAGTGGGTATACAAACTATTCTTAATACTGCTTACTTTTCTATCCACTACATTTTAATCCAAATAAATGTTTGCAGAAATAGCTACATTACACATTTCGTTATACATACAAACAGAACAGCGCCAGTCGGATGTTTAAGAATAGAACACTAATGCGGGCCTTAAAATTCCATATTGTTTTCATGCAATCGCGAGAAACAACTGAATGTTGAAAGGACTTAAAGAGAATGGCCAAGAAATGAATAATTCGAACCTTTAATAACGGATATCTCTAACACGGTAGTGCCACAAAAAACTTATTTTAAATAAATTCTATGCTTTTAAGAGATTACATATTTTTGGTGTACTACGTTTTCATATATCGCTTGACGTTTAAAAGTTATACAAGATTATACAAAATCCCTTACAATGAAGAGGGCTTCACATGCTATTCCCAGAAAATTCATGATATACATTTTATTTGTCATGTAAATATCTTCAACGTATGGTATTTTAATCAAAATTGTTAGAGCGTTAGAGCCGTTTTTCAAAAGTCAAGAATTTTTAAAAGTGTTCCATGTAAAGGGTAGTTCGGGATGGGAGATTTTTGTTGAAAATCTTCGTGTCGCATCCTTGGAAGATATTGAACCTAAATACCAAGTTTGGTATTTTTCCGACTTATCGTTTTTGAGTTATGGTGTTCACACACACACAGATACACACACGGACACGTTTACAAAAATGCTTTATTTGGATTCAGGACACCTCAAAACATGTATTTCGATAATCTCGGTATCCAATTTTTTAGTGGATTACAATGCTTTACCTACTTACTGTACATAGAGAAACTAAAAAAGCAAGAATCTTAATGAATAATTTAACCACTACCTTCACACATAACCACTAATAAGACCAATATGTGGACACTAACGAGCTCTACATTCTTTCTGTAAGAAGCTTTAATATGCATTTTATAATTTCGGAATTGTTCAAAATTCAGTAAAAATTCAATACTTCTCCTATTTACAGAACATTCAAGATATAGATTTTGACCTCATGGAAATATAATATGATACTTCTGATATTTTAATAAAGCTTTTTAGAATAGTTTTTGAAAGACACCTGATGTGTTGCTTTTATATGAATTTCTCTTCCCATTCGTCTACAAACTATTCTTAAAAAATATTATTGGTCTCATTCTTAATCCAGATAAACGTTTGCAAATGTGCTGTTACATATTTAATTATCAGGTACAACGAGTTTGAAAGTGATATTCAAGTCTTTGAATAAAGGGAAGCCTACTCTCTATGTGACCAAGGGAAAAAAAAGAAAAGAAAAAAGCGATTAGTAAGCAAAACATATTTGAACATTCAAATCAGTAACAAAGAATATTTCGGAAATGATACTGCCATAAAAATATTTGACATGAATTGTGTGTTTCATTGAGATAAACAGTTTTTTGTGTATTAAGTTTTGCTTATATTCTACAGTTCACAAGTTATTCAGAATTATACAAAAAGCATTCAAAATGAGGAGCACTTCACAGTAGCTTTGCGGAAAATTCAAGATATATATTTTATTTGCCATGTTAGTATCCTAAATATATGGTACTTTAACCAAAATCGTTAGGGACCTTTTCAGAAAACAAAAAATAACGAATCGTTTTCCATATGAAGGATAATTTTAGTAAGAAGAGTTGCTTGAAAATCTTGCTGTGTATCCTTGGAGGAAGTTAAATTTAAATACCAAGTTTGGTATTTGACCGACTTTTGAGTTCTTGAGTTATGCTGTTCACAAACTCATGGGCAGGCATGCAAACATACGCCCGTGAACTACACAACAACCCCTTCATGCTGAATGAATTTTGTATAATTGGTAAACCGTAAGAGACAAACAAAATGTTACTACACAAAAAATGTAGATCCCTTTACAATATACAACTTATTTCAAATACACTCTTTTGTGGCACCGACCATTTCCGAGCTGTCCATTACTATTGGTTTGAATTGCACAGCATTTTCTTATTTTTAAGTGTTATTCAGTGCTGTCGTTATTCAGTTGTTTCTCCTGTGTCGTGGAAACAGTATGGAATATCAAGGCTAGCATAAACATTTGACTATCGCTTCGGTTTCGTGTTCCCCCTGTGTCTAGTGTAATGAAACTAATTCTGAAAACGCTTATCTCGATTAATACGAAGTAGATAAATAAGCTTTTGTAAGGATCGTTTGTAGAACCTATATAAATAAATCTAATGTGATAATTCACATGAATTTTTCTACTCTCTATCCTTTATTAGTGGATATACAAAATATTCTTACTAAGACTTATTTGTCTATATACTACATTTAAATCCAAATAAACCTTTGCAGAATTAGCTACATTACATGTTTAGATACAAAGGAAACAGCGATAGTCAAATGTTTAATAATTGGGCGCTATATGCTGGCCTAAAAATTCCATACTGTTTCAATGGAATCGCGAGAAACAACGGAATACTCACAGGACTTCAAGAGAACGGTTAAGTAATGGACAATTCGAACCGTTACTAACGGATACCTCAGAAGTGGCTCACGCCACAAAAAACTTATTTGAAATCAATTGCGAGTTATAAAGAGATCTATATTTTTTGTGTACTACGTTTGCCTCTACCGCTTAACGTTTACCAGTTATACAAGATTATACAAAATTCCTTTCGAATAAGGAGGATTCCTAGGTTATTCCCAGAAAATTCAAGATATACATTTTATTTGTCTTGTAAATATCTTTAAAATACAGCATTGTAATCAAAATGGTTAGTCATTTTTTTAGAAAATAAGGTTTTTCGAAAAATGTTCCATATAAAGTGTAGCTGGAGGTGAGGGATTTTCTTGAAAATCTTTGTGTTGTATCTTAGGAAGGTACTGGACCAAAATACCAGGTTTGATATTTATCAGACTTTTCGTTTTTGAGTTATGCTGTTCACAGGCGCGCGCGCACACACACACACACACACACACACACACACACAGATACACAGAAAGACAGACATACACACGACCTATTTTCTAAGAATACTATTTTTGGTTTCAGGGGCTCAAAACATTTATTTGCGATGAAGGCTCGGTACCGAATTTTTGGCTGGAATACAATATCTTTTGTATCTATGTACTTGTTAGAGAAAATAGTAAACGATAGTGGTAGATTGAAACAAGCATCTAAAATTTGTAGGTAGTATGCTCAAAACTTACAGATAAACAAAGAACTGATAAACCATTGTTTAGCCTTTATCATTCCTCCTGACATCTAGTTTGAATGATGAAGACAAAATATGAAGGGACTCTTTATTAGTATAGTTAGCGGTTTTAATACAGAAATTACCAACCTAGGTGTAAGACAGGGCTGCCCAACGTCTCCGACAATTATATATATGCACAGGGTGGACCTTTAAGTTGAGAGTGTACAATATCTCCAAAACTAAGTGTTGTAGAAAGAAATTCTTTGATAAATGTTGCTTGACATTATGGTGGAAAGTAAATGATATAGGGCGACGTTGTGATGTTTATTTTATGGTCAATTTAATATTTCTAAATGGGAACCTATCTTTTTTATGTTGTCAATCTAGTATGTTCAGTTTGTGTGTTTGAAATCATGCCATGACAAATACAGTCAATGTCACTAGGGCCATAGTCACTGTGTTACAGGATCTTGAACTCTTATATGAATAACCCGCGAAATTTATATAACCTGTAAAACATTACATATAGAAAAAATGTAGATCTCATTAGAATACACAACTTGTGTCACATAGTTCCATTTTTACTTTCTCTACCACGTACATAGTAGGTAGAGGAGGTAATTGCATTTCATCTAAAAATTCGATAACCAGAGTTCAACGGAAATGCATGTTTTGAGGCTTCCTGAACAAAAAAAACACTTTTAGGAAAAGGTCAATGTGTGTGTGTGTGTGTGTGTGTGGACAACATAACTCAAAAACGAAAAGTCAGCTATACACCAAACTTGGTATTTAGGTTCAATATCATCCAAAGATACTATATGAAGATTTTCAAGAATATCTCTTCACCCTAAACTACCCTTTGCATGGAACATTTTTCGAAACTTTTTATTTTCTAAAAACTGGCGCTAACGATTTTGATTAAAATACAATATATTAAATATATTTACATGACAAATAACATGTATATATTGAATTTTCTGGGAACAGCCTGTGAAGTCCACTTCATTCGGAAGAAATTTTGTATAATCTTGTATAACTGTTAAACATTAAGGATAGACGAAAACGTATTACACAAAAATGTAGGTCTCTTTAAAACATATAATTTATTTTAAATAAATTTGATTGTGGCATAAGCCATTTATCAGGTATCCGTTATGAAAGTTTTGAATTGTTCATTTGTTGGCCATTCTCTTAAAGTCCTGTCAATATTCTGTTATGTCTCGCGACTATATGCAGACAGTATGGAATTTTAAGGCCAGCACATAGCGCACAGATCTTTAAAATTTAGCTATCGCTGTTCTCTTTGCATTTATAACGAAATGTGTAAGGTTAATTTGAATTAAAATGTAGTAGACAAAGAAATAGTAATAAGCTTTTTTAAGAACTGGGTATACCCACTAATAAACTTTAAAGGGTAGAGAAAAGATTGTGCATGCATCACATCAGATTCTTTGTTGTATACGTGTTCCCAAACGGGTCTCCTAATAGAACTTGTTTGAAAGCCAGCGTTGTTTCTGTTTTAATTTTCTTTCTATAAGCACGTTACTACTGTTTAAAATACAAACGTTTGTTTAATGTTTCGCATGTTATATGCAATTAAGCCCGTTAAATAATATTAAGGACACTTGGTAAGGATCCCGGATATTTTTACGCCTTTTTGCAATTGGAAAGGAAGCCAGTTTTCTCTAGAATTACACCACCTAGGAAAAAGAACCTTTCACTGCTAATTAAAGAAGGTTTTTTGAGTATACTGGTATAAAGAATTTTTAGCTAGCTAGAATTTTTTTAATTATAAACATATTTAAATACTGTAAAATAATTTCTAAAAAAATTTACTTTTATCTGAAACTAAAGATGAGTTCTCTGCATCAAATGTTTTATTATACAAGTTTTAATAAGCAGCTTAAGATAGCAGGTGAACTATTTGTCCATTTGAAGGATTAATTTTATTTAAAAGAAAAATAGTCAAATGGAAGTAATTTTTTGGTGTAATTTACCTTACATTTATACTTTATATCGTAAAAACATAATTTGGGATCAAAAGCTTTAATCTATAAATGCAGCTTAATATTCTGTACAATCACAAAAATTTTAAACTTCTAAGTTAAATAGATTTTGAGAAAAGTGTACCTGAAGTTTAAAAAATAAAACTTGCGGTAAAAGACAAAAAATAAGGTGAGGACATTGTTACATACCAGTATACTACAACTCTGCACCATGAGCGCTTTAAAGGTCCAAACAACAAACACAAATTACATAGGTATGTTACTTATATTATTTGTAATCGATTACACAATCGCCTTCTGTGGTGTAGTGGTTATCATGCTGGCCTATAGTTCCCGAGGTCGCGGGTTCAAACCTGGCGGAGGGCAATCGATTTTTTCGGGCGTAAACATGCTTAGCATGGCTTCCTTCGGGAGGGAAGTAAAGCTGGTGGTCACGTGTCGTACGTTTATGACACGTAAAGGAACCTCAAGCCTTATAAAGAGGGCTCTGAGCAAAATTACCGGTCTTTCACGCCCAATATAGAATGGGACGCTAAAGACCATAGTAGATAAAGCGCGTCAATTTATTTATCGATTACAACAAAAAACCAAAAATAAATTTTTTGAACCTAAGTCTCTATCAAGTGTCCTTAAAGAAATTCTAGTTTAGTATATTTCATGAATAACATAGTAAGGGTATAAGAATTAATGTTTATAAGATAATTATGTGATGTACACGAATTTGTAACGTGTAGAGAAAGTGTTATGTTCTAAGTCACATTTTTGTAAGCATTTCTCTTCTCTGGCATTACAATTCGTAGTGGAATAAGGAACCAGCTACAGTATAATTCAGCCCAGTTCAGAAAAGTTGGTGTGGTTACGCCAGTGAATGCTGAAGCTAAACTTTGAAATCTCCGCAAACAAGGACGCGGTCTTCACCGGAAGACGGAGGAAGTAGAGGCTTTATTTTCAAGTTATTACTCGCGCCAACAGCTGCGTCAGAAAACAATGGACTGCCAAAGTGGGTGGGAGAGATTACTGTGGAAGTTGTCTACTATCTTATGTGCACAATAACAGAATGTGGTAATGGAACTCTAAGCGAAAGTTTCATGCTGCTCAACAAATCCTCGATTGTGTCTGTGACAGCTGCTAAGGATGTCTGAATGAGACTATTTTTCCTCATTGGTCTGCGTAATGACCTGAGAAGGAAATTTCAAAGCGGCTTTAGATGTGATTAGAGATCAGATATCTCAATATCCTGAAAACGATTCTTTAATTCAAATATCAGAAAAACAAGTGGCATGGGGAAATATATTGTTGCACGTAAGTATTTCAATTAATGAGGAACCAGTACACCTAAACAAACTAGTACTTTTTGTAGAATATTATTAATAATTATACTTAATTAATTGAAATTAATTATATATTACGACCAATCCTAGTCCATGACATATATAATATACCAATATAATGTAATATGGTAATATAATTATATAAATAATAGTATAAACCTCAAATCCTGGCTATGGCATTGAATTTTTGAGTTAAATCTATATTAAAAACTAATATAGTGATTGGCCTTTATTTTTAAACTCTCAATTACTTATTATTTAATTACTCTCAAAATTATTTTCTGTTACTTCCTGCAAATCATAATGATTATTCGACAGGTTTGGTTTCAGTCCACATTTAGTTGTAGGTATATACTATCAGGACGTTAGAACAAACAATAACTGTTTAACATCTGATGTGATACTTTCACATGACTTTCGCTACCTTTTATCGTTTATTAGTACGTATAGAAATTGTTTTACTCAGGCTTATTCTGAGAAGGAAATTTCAAAGCGGCTTTAGATGTGATTAGAGATCAGATATCTCAATATCCTGAAAACGATTCTTTAATTCAAATATCAGAAAAACAAGTGGCATGGGGAAATATATTGTTGCACGTAAGTATTTCAATTAATGAGGAACCAGTACTCCTAAACAAACTAGTACTTTTTGTAGAATATTATTAATAATTATACTTAATTAATTGAAATTAATTATATATTACGACCAATCCTAGTCCATGACATATATATAATATACCAATATAATGTAATATGGTAATATAATTATATAAATAATAATATAAACTTCAAATCCTGGCTATGGCATTGAATTTTTGAGTTTAATCTATATTAAAAACTAATATGGTGATTTCCCTTTATTTTTAAACTCTCAATTACTTATTATTTAATTACTCTCAAAACTATTTTCTGTTACTTCCTGCAAATCATAATAAATACTCAACAGGTTTGGTTTCAGTCCACATTTAGTTGTAGGTATATACTATCAGGACGTTAGAACAAACAATAACTGTTTAAAATCTGATGTGATACTTTCACATGACTTTCCCTACCTTTTATCGTTTATTAGTGCGTATACAAATTGTTTTACTCAGGCTTATTCTTCTTTCTATTACATATAATGCAAATAAGCATTTGCAGAAATAGCTACCTTACACATTTCGTTATAGATACAAAGAGAATAGCGATAGTCAATTGTTTAAGAACTGGACGCTATACGCTGATCTTAAAATTTCATACGTTTCCGCGCAATCGCGAGAAACACCTGAATGTGGGAATGACTAATAAATGAACAATTCGAACCTTTAATAACGGATATCTCAGAAACGACTCGTGCCACAAGAAAACTTATTTTAAATTAATGGTGTGTTTTAAAAAGATGTATATTTTTTGTAGAGTACGTTTTCGTCTATCGCTTAACGTGTACCAGTTATATAAGATTATACAAAATGACTTCACAGGCTATTTCCAGAAAATTCAAGATATACATTTTATTAGACATGGTATTTTAATCAAAATCGTTACAGCCATTTTTTAGAAAATCAAAATTTTTGAAAAATGTTCCATGTAAAGGGTAGTGTGTGGGGGGGGGAGTTTGTTTAAGGTCTTCGTGTCGCATCTTTGGAAGATATTGAACCTAAATATCAAGCTTGGTATTTATCCGACTTTTCGTTTTTGAGTTATGCTGTTCACAGACACACCACGTAAATGTTTCCAAAAATGCCTTACCTGGATTCAGGAGGCCTCAAAACATGTATTTCTGGTGAGATTCGGGTATCGTATTTTTGGGTGGAATGCAATACTTCTCCTACTTACTATATGTAGTAGACAAAGTAAAAATCTGTTTCGTATATGCAAACGTTGGCATTTCAGGCTCTTTACACGAGCACATAAGAAAGAAAAAATGGCGCTTAAAATGTCAAAGTATATTGCCTATAATAAGGGAAAATCATAAGCTTAATACCACAACGTAACATAACCCATGCATTTTAACGAAATCTACAGTCCTGTTTCTCTTTCTCTTATGGTTTCCCAGGTACATGAAATTAATTGAGAATGAAGAAGACTTCACAAGCTATTACAGAAAACTTAGGATATAGTTTATGCAATTATGATATCTCACAGGCGAGCTATATTAATAAAAACTGATGTGCTACACTCACATGACTTTTTCTACTCTTGTACAAACTATTTTTACAAACGTTTATTCTCCACATGCTTCATGTTAATCGAGATATCGAGATGTTAATCTTATTGCTAATTTTCTTGTTGATGCAAGGGGAATTGGCAGGCTTTAAGCGATAGTCAAATATTTTAAGAGCTGGTTCTATGTCGAGTATTCCATTCTCTTTGCATTACCAGGGCAAAAATAAAGAATAACGAATTCCAATTTGAGAAAAGTATAAGTATTGGAAAATTTAAGGGAATAACAAGTAATATCTCGAAAACGGTTCACTCAACAAAAAAAAATGTGTATGACATAAATTGTGTATTTTAACGCGATCTACATTTTTTGTGTAGTAAAATTTTGTCTATCTCTTATAGTTTACCAGTTATGCCAAAGTCGTTCACAATGAAGAATACTTTTGGAGACATTCCCAGAAAATTCAAGATATACATTTTATTTGTCATGAAAGTATCATAAATATATGATATTTTAATCAAAATCGTTTGAGCCATTTTTGAGAAAATTAAAATTTTCGAAAAATGTTCCATGTAAAGGGTAATTGGGGTGGGGGGATTTTCTTGAAAACCTTCGTGTCGCATTTCTGGAAGATACTGAACCTAAATACCAAGCTTGGTATTTATTCGACTGTTCGTTTCTGAGTTATGCTGTTCACAGACACGCAGACACACAGACGGACATGTTTCCAAAAATTCTTTTTTTGCACTTAGGGGGCCTCAAAACATGTTTCCGGTGAAATCTCGGTATCGAATTTTTGGGTGGAATACAATACTTCCCCTACTTACTATACGTAGTAGAGAAAGTAAAAATTATAAAAACCATTTTGAGTAAACACAAAATTAGGAAAGGACGTCTATGTAAAGTACTGTCTCTTAAATATGAATTATGCTATCTGTGGACAGACAGGAAAATACACATATATACTCCAAAATGGTTTTTGATTCAGTGGATCTCAAAGCACTTTTTCCGGTGAAATCCAATACATATCAAATTTTTGGGTGGAATGTAATACTTCCCGTACCGAAGGTAAGGAACAGAGAACGACGTCTCAGCAAGCATGAGACCTTGAATGATATATATGGTGTTATATAAGTGGACGCAGTACTCAGCGAAAAGACACAGTTGACACGTCAGTTTTAGCATAGTTCCCTTCAAGAGAAAAGCGGCAACACTGCACGTTCGTCCTACAATGTAGGAATTGATTCAAATGGCACAATGCGTGTATCTTCCATTAAAAGTACTAAATGTAATCGATTGCATGCATGTCTATTATTGGAGAAGTCTTATCTCTATCAATTCATGTATAATATAAGTACACGCAACACGCATATTGCTATTTGTACCCGGTCCAATCTGAAGTGTGTCCGAGAATAGGTTTTACTTCACACCAGGCCTGTGCCAAATCGTCAAATTTTGTTTCAATTAAATTATTTTGCATTTATTGACTGTTATTGTTATTAATCATCATTATTAATAGTAGTAATTACCCACGCATTGCTGCTTGCGCTGCTTAGGTACCCAGTTAGATTTTCGTACCGGCATAGATTCTATCCCTTGCTGGGAGGGGGGCCTGATAAGGGATGCACTCAGGACCTTGGGACTAATTGAGGAGCCACTTTACAGAAATAGTGGTAGTTAAGGTCCACATGTAGACGGTATACGCTTTATTGATCACATGCCGCCCCCATAACTGCACTCTGCACAGAATGTTCTTGTGGGTGGACGCAGGGAGGCGGAGTTTGCAGCTGCCTTGTTGTAATTATGCGCAATTGGCATATTAGTATTGCGATAATTGTGCTATTCAGAATATCTAAACAAGGCGGACCAAAAATTGTGATCAATTAATATTTTCTATCCTTATTTTCACTACGATCCGGATCCGATCCCGATAATAATTTTTTAAACTAAGTCCAAAACCGATCCGTGGGCCGGACCAGGCCAGGCTGGGCTTAGCCCCGAGCCTGTGCATTATCATCGAACTAAGGTAAAAATCTCGAGCAGTTGTGTCTTTCACTGCCTTTCACCCGTCTGTTATTCATGTAGTTTTAAAAGGTATTTTGTCTAAATGACAAATGCCTTGTACCAAAATTAAGCATAGCATTGTGTAAATTTACAGCTTCGTATGCGGTTCACCATGTCCCAGATTCGTAGAAGTCTCGTAGCAAATAGGAAGTAAACTGATCGTAGCTTAACTTTAACCAACAATTTAAAAAACACACATATATATATATATATATATATATATATAGTCAGCGCTTCTTATCTATTTTCAGATAAATATATAAAATTTAAAATATATAAGAAAAACTAAATTCATTAGAAGTTTAAAGAAAACTGTCACACAGCAAGGAAAATAAAATTATCAAAACATTATTACTTTTATTACAAAAGAAAATAACTACAATATGCGGCGGTATTACTTATATTATTTATATTTTTGTTTACTCCACGTGGTGAAGCCATTTTGTGACGTGATTCTTTATTAGGTTTGTTAGCTCCATCTGGTGTTAGCAATTTGCGGCACTATTAGTGTTTGTTTGAAAGAATGCTAATGTTATTTTATTTAATTTTGGTTCACTGTCCTCCGGCTAGCTATGATCTTTTTGGTCGAGCACTTCTCTTTATACAGGTTGTGTAAACGGAAATGAATCTTTTATCCAAAGATAACACTGATGAAGGAATTTGTTTTACACTTTTATTGTCGAACACATTCACTATCACATTTACACTTTGATGTTAACACTCGCCGAACTGAAACTGTTATAATAACTTCATTACTGATCACTTTTAATTCGCGTACTTCAACCTTTTGTATAATTAACTTTACAACACATTAGATTTTTCATAACTCTGTTACGCGTAACCTGTAAATCGATAATCGACGTGTACTGTACAAATATTTCTGCTGGACTGAAGGTGACGTGTAACGTACAAATGCTTTCGACGAACTGACGGACTGAAGACGACGTGTAGCATACAAATATTTTCGGTGAACTGACGGAGTCTACATCTAATCTAGCCCTTTTTATACTCCTACACCCCGATATGCCTAAAGATTATAACTGAGTTGCTATTCGCTAATAAAACGCGCCAACATTAGCGTCTATTTTTATATCCAATGAAAATTATGAATACATATGCTCTAGGGAAAATGTTCCAGGAAATTCTAAAGAAAAACGCGCCAACATTACGTAACTTACTCGTCTCTAATAATGATAAACAGCTCACCCCCTCGCTGCATTATTGCACGCTATTATTGTCAGTTTCAGTAAGGCAGTATAAACCCACTTCTCAACAATAATTACAATCAACAAACATCTCAAATCAATGTCACACAAAAATGCATATTCATACTACAAACATTCTTTACATTTAAATAATTTATGATACAAATTACTGCATCAAATAAAACTTGTTTTTGGGGAGACGTAACTTGACTTTACGTTTTTTCATATGCGGTAATACTGAGGATTTTATATTTAATAGTCATAAATAGGTATTCAAAGAAAATACTCGTGGTATATTTTATAGAGTTAACACCAATTAGTATCTAGGATGTGGCATATTCAATAAATCAGATTTACGGTACATATTAGCAGTTATATCCTGAGAAATGCTTTCAAATTATTTCATACTATCTGGAATGTTTTTTCGTTTCCAAATCAGTATGTCAAATTGAACTTTTCCGTACTCCAAAACCAACCTTTTATTATTCCCTTCAACTGTTTAATCAACAACTTAACTGCAACATATGACTGCGTCTATATCCAACATAACATACAGTACAATATTTAACCTCCAAGTAAAGTATTTCGACATAGTATGAAACAAGATATTGTACGTAACTGCAGGAAAGTGTGTTTTTCCTGTACAGTTAAGTAAATAGTAAAATCACCGCGGACTTTCGAGACTCTATAATAAATGATTCAAGCATATATATGTTTCAGAAACTGACGAGAGATTTCTTTTATGGGGAGGGGATAATCGGAGAGCGAAAAACAAACTTTTTTCAATAGATGAGAAAAGAATATGCCCTGATCAGACATAGGAAATCTTAAGCAAGTTAGCTACACTCAAATCATATGGCAAAACAAAGAACGAAAACAACAGCGGTTAAAGGTTGCTGATGGCAGGTAAAACATGGTCTGGAAAGTATTTGAGTGTTAGTACAAACCAGGGATGGAATGTTTTGTTTCATTTTTTGTTTTTTTTAAATCTGCGGCCCAATACGTAAAGTCCAGTAACAGCTCAACCTAATTTCCCTTCATCCTAGCTTTAGTGCTTGGAAATTCCTATGTCTGGCCATAATATTACACACAGTCATTATTTGACTTCCATTTTGTGAAATAATGTGTAGCAAAAGCTTAAGATATTTCTTCGAAACAAGTTTCCAAGAACGTAAATTATTGTTTTCTTGCTGTGCCTTTAAACAAGAAAGAAAAAAATGGTTGTCACTGATGTATCTACTTAATATTTTACAAATTATTTGTGACTATTATTAAATAATTTTACTTGGTCCTTGGTCATTTCTCTGTAATTATTTAGGTTTTACCATACACCCTGTGCTCCGTACTTGTACTGCTCGTTTCACCAGTAAAAAGCCTTGCTCCTACCCTTATAACCACAGGGTGCCAAGAAACTTTAGGGGTAAACATTTCTAGTAAATCCAATTTTACCAAAAAGCTGTTCCTCCCTCTCTTCTCACTTCGTGGAATGATCTTACGAATAGTTCGCAAGAACCGAAAACTGACAACGTTGATTCTTGAAGTGTCGATTCAGCCTCCCTTTGTTGGTCTCTTGCTTAATTATGGCCATGTGCCAGTTAGATTTATGGCCTGGCGGAATTTTATAGTTAAGTAAATAAGCAGTGTAAGGGACGACGACTTTGGCCAATTTTCTTATTTTAACTTCCCACCTATTTGTAAAGATTTGTAAAAAGTCAGCCTTTTGAGCCGACATATAACTTTTTAGTTATGCTAAGATATAACTTTTTAGCATCTTTGCAAAGATGGGAGAAATTTAAAAAAAAAAGGAATTGGCCTAAATCATCTCTCAGTATGGTATGAGTACGGTACAAAACAAAGTACCTACATTAAAAAGAGTAAATAATAAAGAGCTGTATGCCTGTCCGGTTGTATGTATGCGGAGCACACGCTATTTTTAGTACGATTGTGTCAAAATGGAACAAGCTTACAGCAACACAGAGTATGCAAATATGTCCATGGAGGTCCTTTAACCATACATTCGCAACTATCTCTAATTCGGCTCGTTTGCGACCCGTGTTTAGAGACTTTTTTGTTTTTTCTCTTATCATGTACTTTCAAACGTTTCTGTTTGTGCTATTAATTAGGATGCATCCCGTATGTATTTAAAGCCTGCTTATTTAATGACACTTTTACTAACGGTACATATCAAGACTACTTATTTAGTAGTTTACCCTTAGAGAAAGAGAGACAAGGAGAGAAAGAGTCAGACTTTCCTTTTTATAACATTTCATTCAACCTGGAAACCACTAAGAGCAGCGAAAACTTTATGCCGCAAATTTGTAGATTTCATTTACATACAACTGTTTTACTTGTTTTAATTACTTTCTTTACCACGAACAAGGTAGGCAGAGAAGGTATTGTATTCCATTCAAAAATTCGATATCGAGAGTTACCGGAAATACATGTTTTAAGACCCCCCGAATAGGAAAAAGCATTTTAAGGAAAATGACAGTATATGAGTCCGTATGTTTATGTGTGTGTGAGTGTGTGTGTGTCTGTCTGAACAGCATGCATAACACAAAAACCAAATGTTGGATAAATACCAAATTTGGTTTTATATATCAGTATCTTCCAAAGATGTATATTTTTCAATTTTGTGGGAATAGTCTGTGAAGTGCTCTTCATTCGGAAGGAAATTTATATCTTGCATAACCGGTAAACGTTAAGCGGTAGATGAATACGTGCTACACAAATAATGTAGATCTCTTTGTGGCAAATTTTCTTTAAGCAATAAAAAATTTGAATGTTGTTTACTTATCCTAGCTTGGTTGCTAAGCATAACGAAATAAATTATAATTTATCTACAAATTCTAGAAGTTAAATAATCACATATTAATATGTAAATAACATGCTAACAGTTCAAATTCATTTTACCTCCTCTACCACGTACATAGTAGATAGAGAAGGTATTGCATTCCGACGAACAATTTTATACCGAGATCTCACCGTAAATACATGTTTTGAGTCCCCTGAACCCAAAAAAGGATTTTTTTTAAAAACGTCTGCGTGTGCGTGTGCAAATATGTTTGTCTGTCTGTGAAGAGCTTAACTGAAAAATCTGATGTGTTACACTCACATGACTTTCTCTACTCTTGTATAAAGTATTTTTACAAACGCTTATTCTCCATCTAGTTCATGTTAATCGAGATAAACAATTGCAAACTCTATCTTATTGCTAATTTTCTTGCAGATGTAGGGGGAAAATATATTTACAAGGGCAATATAGAAAAACAGTAGCCTTTAAGCACATACATATCTCTTAATAGCTGGTTGCTAGGTGCAGCACCATTCCCTTTGCCACAGATTATAACTCTTTGCATATCCAAGACAAAAAAATCTGATGTGTTACACTCACATGACTTTCTCTACTCTTGTACAATATAATTTTACAAACGCTTATTCTCCATATGGTTCATGTTAATCGAGATATCGAGATGTCAATCTTATTGGTAATTTTCTTGTAGATGCAAGGGAAATATGGTAGCTTTTAAGCGATAGTCAAATATTTTAACGCTGGTTGCTATGTGGCGCATTCCATTCTCTTTGCATGTCCAGGACATAAAAAAAATGAATAACGAATGTGAGAAAAAGTATAAGTATTGGAAAATTTAAGGGAATAACAAGCAATATCTCGAAAACGGTTCACTCAACAAAAGAAATGTATATGACATAAGTTGTGTATTTTAACGCGATCTACATTTTTTGTGTAGTAAAATTTTGTCTATCTCTTATGGTTTACCAGTTATGCAAAAGTCGTTCACAATGAAGAATACTTTTGGAGACATTCCCAGAAAATTCGAGATATACATTTCATGTCTCATGACATTATCTTAAACATATGATATTTTCATCAAAATCGTTAGAGCCATTTTTGAGAAAATTAAAATTTTCGAAAAATCTTCCATGTAAAGGGTAGTCTGGGGTGGGGGGATTTTCTTGAAAACCTTCGTGTCGCATCTCTGGAAGATACTGAACCTAAATACCAAGTTTGGTGCTTATCCGACTGTTCGTTTTTGAGTTATGCTGTTCACAGACACACACACACACAGACACACACACACACAGACACACACACACAGACACACACACGGACATGTTTCCAAAAATGCTTTTTTTGGATTCAGGAGGTCTCAAAACATGTATTTCCGGTGAAATCTCGGTATCGAATTTTTGGGTGGAATGCAATACTTCCCCTACTTACTATACGTAGTAGAGAAAGTAAAAATGAATAACGAATTCCCATCTGAGAAAATAAGTATTGAAAAATTTAAGGGAATACCAAGCAACATCTCGAAAACGGTTCACTCAAGAAAAAAAATGTATATGACATAAATTGTGTATTTTAACGCGATCTACATTTTCTGTGTAGTAAAATTTTGTCTGTCTCTTATGGTTTACCAGTTATGTAAAAGTCGTTCACCATAAAGAATACTTTGAGACATTCCCAGAAAATTCAAGATATACATTTTATTTGTCATAAAAATATCTTAAACATACGATATTTTAATCAAAATCGTTAGAGCCATTTTTGAGAAAATTAAAATTTTCGAAAAATCTTCCATGTAATGTGTACTCTGTGTTGGGGGGATTTTCTTGAAAATCCTTCGTGTCGCATCCTTGGAAGATACTGAACCCAAATACCAAGTTTGGTGTTTATCCGACTGTTCGTTTCTGAGTTATGCTGTTCACAGACACACACACACAGACACACAGACATACACACACACAGACAGACACACAGACATGTTTCCAAAAATGCTTTTTTTGGATTCAGGGGTCTCAAAACATGTATTTCTGGTGAAATCTCGGTATCGAAATTTTGGGTGGAATACAATACTTACCCTACTTACTATACGTAGTAGAGAAAGTAAAAATGGAAAGTTGGATAAACACCAAACCTGGTATGTAGGTTCAGTATCTTCTGAAGATGCGACGCGAAGATTTTCAATAAAATATCCCCACCCCAAACTACCCTTTACATGAAAATGTTTAGAATTTCTTGATTTTCTAAAAACAGGCTCAAACGATTTTTATTAAAATGTCATATATTAAAGATATTTACATGACAAATAAAATGTATAACTTCAATTTTCTGGAAATAGCCTTTGAAGTCCTCTTCATTCGGGAGGAATTTTGTATAAACCTGTAGGCAGCTAGTAAATGTTAAGCGATAGACGAAAACGTAGAAATATTGATCTCTTTAAAGCGCATAATTTATTCCAAATAACCTTTTACGTGGCATCAGCCATTTTCAAGATGTCTGTTATTAATGACTCGAATTGTTCTTACTTGGTCATTCTCTTAATGTCCTTGTTTCTCGTGATTGCATAGAATCTGTTTGTAATTTTAAGGCAGCGTATAGCGTCCGGTTCTTTAACATTCGCCTATCGCTGTTCTCTTTGTATCTGTAACGAAATGTGTAATATAGCCATTTCTGCAAAACTTTATTTGGATTAAAATGAAGTACATAGAAAAACAATCTGATCTGTTACACTAACATGACTTTGTCTACTCTTGTACAAACTATTTTTACAAACGCTTATTCTCCATATGCTTCATGTTAATCGAGATCTTAATCTTATTGCTAATTTTCTTGTAGATGCAAGGGGAATATGGTAGGCTTTAAGCGATAGTCAAATATTTTAAGAGCTGGTTGCTATGTGGCGCATTCCATTCTCGTTGCATGTCCCGGACATACAAAAAATGAATAAGGAATTCCCATTTGAGAAAAAGTATTGGAAAATTTAAGGGAATAACAAGCAATATCTCGAAAATGGTTCATTCAACAACAAAAAATGTATATGACATAAATTGTGTATTTTAACGCGATCTACATTTTGTGTGTAGTAAACTTTTGTCTATATCTTATGGTTTACCAGTTATGCAAAAGTCGTTCACAATGAAGAATACTTTTGGAGACATTCCCAGAAAATTCAAGATATACACTTTATTTGTCATGAAAGTATCTTAAACATATGATATTTTAATCAAAATCGTTAGTCATTTTCGAGAAAATTAAAATTTTTGTAAAATGTTCCATGTAAAGGGTAATCTGGGGTGGGGGGATTTTCTTGAAAAAATTCGCGTCGCATCTCTGGAAGATACTGAACCTAAATACCAAGTTTGGTGTTTATCCGACTGTTCGTTTCTAAGCTATGCTGTTCACAGACAGACCCACAGACAGACACACAGACACACACGGACATGTTTCCAAAAAATTGTTTTTGCACTCAGGGGACTTGAAAACATATATTACCGGCGAAATCTCGGTATCGAATTTTTGGGTGGAATACAATACTACCCCTTCTTACTATACGTAGTAGATAAAATAATAAGCTTTAGTAAGCAGGGTAATAATCCATAGTAATGAAGATAGAAGACAGAGGAAGTCATGTGTAAGTATCATATTCAGATTTTTACTTTCTCTAAAACGTATAGTAAGAAGAAGTATAGATTCCACCCAAAAATTCGATACCGAGATTTCACCGCAAATACATGTTTTGCGACCCCCTGAATCCAAAAAAAATCTGATGTGTTACACTCACATGACTTTCTCTACTCTTGTACAAACTCTTTTTACAAACGCTTATTCTCCATATGCTTCATGTTAATCAAGATATCGAGATGCCAATATTATTGCTAATTTTCTTGTAGATGCAAGGGGAATATGGTAGGTTTTAAGCGATAGTCAAATATTTAACCGCTGGTTGCTATGTGGCGCATTCCATTCTCTTTGCATGTCCAGGACATAAAAAATACGAGTAACGAATTTGAGAAAAAGTATAAGTATTGGAAAATTTAAGGGAATAACAAGCAATATCTCGAAAACGGTTCACTCAACAAAAAAATGTATATGACATAAATTGTGTATTGTAACGCGATTTACATTTTTTGTGCAGTAAAATTTTGTCTATCTCTTATGGTTTACCAGTAATGCAAAAGTCGTTCAGAATGAAGAACACTTTTGGAGACATTCCCAGAAAATTCGAGATATACATTTCATTTGTCATATTTAACATATGATATTTTAATCAAAATCGTTAGAGCCATTTTTGAGAAAATTAAAATTTTCGAAAAATGTTCCATGTAAAGGGTAGTCTGGGGTGGGGGGATTTTCTTGAAAACCTTCGTGTCGCATCTCTGGAAGATACTGAACCTAAATACCAGGTTTGGTGTTTATCCGACTCTTCGTTTCTGAGTTATGCTGTTCACAGACACACACACACACACACACACACACACACACACATACACACAGACACACACACGGACATGTTTCCAAAAATGCTTTTTTTGGATTCAGGGAGTCTCAAAACATGTATTTCCGGTGAAATCCCGGTATCGAATTTTTGGGTGGAATGCAATACTTCCCCTACTTACTGTACGTAGTAGAGAAAGTAAAAAATGAATAACGAATTTGAGAAAAAGTATAAGTATTGGAAAATTTAAGGGAATAACAAGCAATATCTCGAAAGGGGTTCACTCAACAAAAAAACTGTATATGACATAAATTGTGTATTTTAACGCGATCTACATTTTTTGTGTAGTAAAATTTTGTCTATCTCTTATGGTTTACCAGTTATGCAAAAATCGTTCACAATGAAGAACACTTTTGGAGACATTCCCAGAAAATTCGAGATATACATTTCATTTCTAATGACAATGTCTTAAACATATGATATTTTAATCAAAATCGTTGGAGCCATTTTTGAGAAAATTAAAATTTTCGAAAAATGTTCCATGTAAAGGGTAGTCTGTGGTGGGGGGAATTTCTTGAAAACCTTCGTGTCGCGTCTCTGGAAGATATTGAACCTAAATACCAAGTTTGGTGTTTATCCGACTGTTCGTTTCTGAGTTATGCTGTTCACAGACACACAGACACACACACAGACACACACACACACACACACACACAGACATGTTTCCAAAAATGCTTTTTTTGGATTCAGGGGGTCTCAAAACATGTATTTCCGGTAAAATCTCGGTATCGAATTTTTGGGTGTAATACAATACTTCCCCTACTTACTATACGTAGTAGAGAAAGTAAAAAAACCATTTTTGGAAACATGTCCGTGTGTGTGTCTGTGTCTCTGTCTGTGAACAGCATAACTCAGAAGCGAACAGTCGGATAAACACCAAACTTGGTATTTAGGTTAAGTATCTTCCAGAGATGCAACACGAAGGTTTTCAAGAAAATCCCCCCACACCAGATTACCCTTTACATGGAACATTTTTCAAAAATTTTAATTTTCTCAAAAATGGCTCTAACGATTTTGATTAAAACATAATATGTTTAGGATACTTTCATGACAAATAAAGTGTATATCTTGAATTTTCTGGGAATGTCTCCAAAAGTATTCTTCATTGTGAACGCATTTAGCATAACTGGTAAACAATAAGAGATAGACAAAATTTTACTACACAAAAATTTGTAGATCTTGTTAAAATAAACAATTTATGTCACATACATTTTTTTTGTTGAGTGAACTATTTTCGAGATATTGCTTGTTATTCCCTTAAATTTTTCAATACTTATTTTCTCAAATGGGAATTCGTTATTCATTTTTTTGTCTTGGATATGCAAAGAGTATTAATCTGTGGCAAAGAGTATGGTTCTGCACCTAGCAACCAGCTATTAAGAGATATGTCGATGCTTAAAGGCTACTGTATTTCTATATTGCCCTTGCAATTACAAAACAAAGGGAACATAGAACGCCTTAAGATGTAATCCAGTATTTTTAGAACTGGTCGCTATGTGTAAATGTAATTCTCTTTGCATGTCAAATTATCGTTTCTGCAAATGTTTATCTCGATTAGTATGAAGTAGATGGAGAATAAGAGTTTGTAAAAATAGTTTGCACAAGAGTAGAGAAAGTCATGTGAATGTAACACATCAGATTGTTTTATCATACTTCAATTGTGATTTTCTCTTTTGTGGACGTTTTTATGTCATACAACGTTTAAAATATTCGAATGCAATGTTTTTCATCCTTTCTTTATAACATACTTCCCTCTTGACCTTACTCATTTTTGTTTTTATTTCTCCTTTATTATTAATACAATTTTAAATTGAATTTTCAGAATATATAAGTACTTTTTGCAAATATTTTATATGTAGTATTTTCTAACAATATTAACTGATTATTATTACATGTATATTCCTTGACTTTATAATTCCAATATGGCTTAGTAAATTAATAAATGCACCCATTACATTCATTTAAAAACAGCGCCAAGCTCAAGTGGTAAGAGCATCAGCACGGACGCCATTCGTGTACCGGCGGTGACATCGAATTTTTTAACGTCTGATTCAACTTTCCAACTTACAGCTTTCATCACTCATGGTTGTCATATATCAATTTGTTTTCTAAACAGCAACATCTTCGCATAAAGAAATGTTCATTACTTTGATGGATCTATTTCTATGCAGATATTTATCATGATGAATATGAAGCGTATAGAAGAATATCTTGATATGTTAATGTGCACATGACGTTTTCTACCATATTTACAACTATACCCATTTCACAAATTACTCATGCAAAAGCCGATTTTTTTCTAATTTATGTTAGAGCGGTTAAAAGAGTCCAATACTCCAATATTATACACTTTTTAGGCTTAGAAAACACTCAACTGTTACTGAATGCTAAGCATATGTTATGAATTCTTCGAACCGTTCATCAGAGATCACCTAAAATTTTATTGCAGTGCTTAAAATTGGGAAAATCAAACGACGGACAGCAAATATTTCGGAAATTGTTAATGCCAGAAATATTTTATTATACATAAAGTGTATGCTCTTAAAGTTGTATAGTTATAAAAATTCAGGAGAATGAAGAGGATTTTGTTGGCTAAATAACATTAAAGATATATAGACAGGTATTAGCATATGTTTGGGATAGAAGAGGATTTCAGCGCTGCGGCAATAGTTGGCCAATTTCGCTCTCGTCACTTCTGGGAGGGAGGAAAGAGGGATGTGTTACGGGAGTGCAGAAGCCGGACTGATTTAGTAGCTGCAGATGCAACGCAGGCGGGGTCCCTAACGTTTCCACGTACATCTTACTGACGTAACGTACTGACGAACGACTTGGGTAGAGAAGACGCTGAGTAAGATAATTTTCTTCGAAGGACCTTTGCGACCACACGAAGCGCACCAGCTTCCGCTGCAACCCTGGAAGATGAAGAAGGCATTGTCATGAAAGGAAATGAAGGAGGCATTCATTCTGTTTAACCTCCTCATATGCAGGACTTATATCCCCAGGACTTACAAGCGGGTGCCTGAGGTCAGAGGCCCGTCGAGGGGCAGACACTCATGGATCAGACAGAACATCCAGGATGGGGGATCAGCCCGATGCCTGGTATGGGGAGGAAGGAAGTAGATGAAACGAAATGATGGTGAAATGGATGAAAGGAAAGGTGATGATAGAGCATTTGGTGAGCAGATGGTGGAATGAATGGCGGGGGAAACCGGAGAACCCGGAGAAAACCCGCCCAGACGCCGCTTCGTCCACCACAAATCCCACATGCGGGTCCCTGGTATTGAACCCGGGCCGCCTCGGTGAGAGGCGAGCGGCCTAACCACTCGACCACCTCAAACATTGACGTTTTAATCCATGTTGAAGACATAAAGACTAATAAAACATTTTCCATCTGAGCGTTGTGTCTATTTCCCGAGAAACTTCGCCCTATACACTTAAATGGTGTCCGACTTAGATAATTACAATTTTTTGTATTTATATTCTCATTTATGATTATTTTTGTCTCACAGAAGACCTCAAAACATGTATTTCGGGTAAAATATTCGATAGATAGTATTTAATACCAGTACTTACTGCATATAGCACCACAGGCGGTGGACAATGATGTGGCATGAACAGTTACGATGACTGAGGAGAACGTGGAAAAAATCTCGGTAAGGGAGGACGATCCTGGAGGCATTTGAACGATGAAACTCCACGGATCCGCGTCTTAATGACCTCGGCCGTCGTGTCGGTACGGTAAAATATCTATATCGAAGTTTTAGAACGAATAAATTTTTCCTCTGCTTCAGGTTCCTAAGCGTCAGAGAAAGTAAACAATCTTTAAGGGAAGAAACTGGCGAAAATTGCCGAAAATGACATTTTTAGGCTTTTAGGCAGTCTTATAAATTACTATTTTACTCTTTAATTTGATGTATACTTTATTGTTGTATAAAACACCTATACTTTAAGTACTTTTATGCTCGACCATGCAAAATGAAGTATTTATACGACTGGTAGCAGTACTATAATGGACCTCATTAAATTCGACCAATCAGAAGTGGCCACGTAACATTGTGCAAGCGCAAATATCGATTATTCTGCGTAGTACGTCTCACAACGCTAGCAACTTTGTTTGACACACGTGCTACAAGGTCATTTGTATTGTAACCATAGATAAAGGAATAACGATTGTAACACATCACTCAAACCAGAAACGAATACTTATGAAACCTTTAATTTAGATACATGGTGGAGCATAAACAGTCGTATGAAACTTGACTATAATGGTGATTAAGACGCTCGTATGATAATACTCGCGTTTTAATTAATACCATTATAGTCTTGTTGCATAATATACTATTAAATGGTACTGAATTGTCATTTAGTACTGTGAATTCTGCAGCACTTGAGGCAGTATTTTATATCACAACACTGTGAATACCAGAGTGATTGTAGTGTAAACTAACATTATTGTATGACAATGATTTTAGATCTTTGTTAGCCATAAGCATTGTTAGGAAATAAGTTTACACGGCCTCACTGAAACTGACAATAGAGTGGGTAATAACAATGAAGCGAGGGGGTGAGTTGTTTATCACTAAGAAGAGACAAACAAATGACGTCAGGTTAGCGTGCCTTTCTTTAGAAATGGAGGGAATATCTTCCCTATAGCATAAGTATTAGTAATTGTGATTGGCTTACAAAACAGACGCTAATGTTGGCGCGGTTTAGTAACCAATAGTAGCTCTATTATAATTTTAGGCATTTCGAGGTGAAGGAGTATATATTCTCGAGCGATAAGCATGTTTCACGCAGTTCTACAGAATCATTCGCGAGGTACACATCACGCAGTTCTCAGCATCTCTCGCGAGGTGCACATTACGCAGTTCTAAAGAATCATTCACGAGGTACACGTCATACAGTTTGGAAGAATCTCTCGCGTCGTAAAGTTAGTTACAAAATGAGAAGTACGCAGCAACTAATACGAGAGTAATTGCATTCGGAAATATAACAGTTTCAGTCAGGCGTATATAAAGATTACAGATCTGAACTATTAATTAAGTGTGACGGCAATAAAAGTGTAAAAACAAATTCTTTTATCAGTGTTATCTTTTAGTAACAACTCCTTTCCGTTTACACACCCTGCTCAGAGATATTTGCTCGACTGAGTAATAATAGCTAGCCGGAGGACAAAGAACGCAAAATTCAAAATAGTAAAACAATAACAGACGCCAAGTAAATAAGATAACACGAGAGATTACATCATAACTTCTACAGACTTTGAAGCAGAGAAATAAATTTGAGCGCATATTTCAGGGAATGATTTTTGCTAAAAATTTGTAATACTGTTAAATGTGACATATTCTGTGTGCTCAAACGCTGTGGTTTCCTTGCAAGTTTGTTTTCTCCACTTTTGCTTTGAACAGGTTTTTACTTTCTTTACTACGTATAGTAGGTAGGGAAAGTACTACATTCCGCCCAAACATTCGATACCGAGATTTCACCAGAAATGCATGTTTTGAGGCGTCCTGAATCCAAATAGAACATTTTAAAAACAAATATTAACGTATTTACATGACAAATAAAATCCACATTTTGAATTTTCGGGAAATAGTCCATGAAGTCCTTTTCTTTCGGAACAAGTTTTATATAATCTTGTATAACTGGAATCTTGGAAACTATGGAATTTTAAGGTCAGCTATAACAGAACGGATAACGAATTCCCATTTGAGAACAGTGTAAGTATTGGAAAATTCAAACAAATAACAAGGAATATCTCGGAAATGGCTCACTCGACAAAAAATCTACGTATATTATATAAATTTGTGTTTTAACGGGATCTATATTTTTTGTTGTAAAAGTTTGTCAACTCTTACGGTTTACCCGTTATGCAAAATTCATTCAGAATGAAGAGAACGTTTGGGGAAATTCCGAGAAAATTAATTTACAATGAAAGTATTTTAAACATATGACATTTTAATCAAAATTGTTATAGCAATATTTGAGAAAATCAAAGCTTTCGAAAAATGTTTCATGCAAAGGATAACCTGGGTGGGGGGATCTTCTTGAAAATATTTGTGTCGCATCTCTGAACGATACTGAATCTAAATACCAAGCTTGGTATTTATCCGACTTTTCGTTTTTGAATTATGTTGTTCACACCACAGAGTCATACATGACCCTTTTCTAAAAATGATTTTTTGGATATAGGTGGCCTCAAAACATGCATTTCCGTGATATCTCGAATTCGAATTTTTAAGTGGAATACAATACTTCCCTTACTAACTATATGTAGTAGAGAAATTAAAAAAGATCTTTAAATACAGTTTTGTTTATTGTACGCCAAGGAGATAGGACCGCCGTTTTAATTAAAGTGTGAGACCCAGATTCTCTTATCATGGACTGCTCCAGACATGGGCCTGTGTACTTGTAACCTCAGGGAGGTTTTGTAGGCTGTGACAACGTCAGAGATACATGCACAAGCAATGTAAACGCCAGAACGCGCTGTCTCGCCGTTTAGATGACGTGTTCATGAAGCTCTTCTCTCCTTCTTTCCTTCTTTTTATTTTTTTCTTGTTATTTGAATATATCCCAGCTTAAAAACCTCTAATAGCAACAGCTCCAAAAAGTGGGAGACAAATCACCCCAAGAGAGCTTTATTTTTTCTTCCAAAATTTGTAATATATGAATCAAGTAACTATAGAAAAACGACATTTTTCTGTTTTATGTGATGTTCTACAAAACAATAATTAGTTATAAAACGCTCATTTCGTCGTTTATGCATTAGCTACTGTCGGAATATCTATTAATGTCGTGTCAGCATGTTGCCATGGTAGCTCAGTGGTTAGAGCAACCGGACGGAGACCGGGAGATCTGTCGTTCAAATCCCGGCTATGGCATTGCATTTTTCAGTCGTCTAATTCTACCTTTCCAAACCCTTCCAACACACGGCTTGTGTGAAAGAACAATTAATTCCGTCTATTAGTGTTGCTTTCTCTGCCTCTAGGTACGAAACAATTCAAGAACCGCTCCAGATATGAATTGAAATCTAACATATATGAGTTTGGAAACATTTTGACGACACACTTAAAATCCAAATGAAATGGCGTACATAGTGGGTGGAGAAGATATTGCATTCCACCCAAAAATTCGACACCGAATTTATAAATAATAATGTTTATGTATTATAAACAATACATGTTTTGAGACCCCTGAATAAAAAGAAGACAGTTTTAGAAAATAGCGCACGCGCGCGCGCGCGTGTCTGTCAATGTTTCTCTGTGTCTGTGAACCGCATAACTAAAACAAATGTCGGTTAAGTACCCAAATTGGTATTTAAGTTCAGTATCTTCCAAGGATGCAACACAAAGATTTTAAAGAAAACTCTCCCAACACAACTACTTTCACATGGAACACTTTCTGAATTTTTTAATTTTCTAAAAAATGGCTTTAATGGTTTTGATTAAAATAGCGTTTATTAAAGATATTTACAGGACAAACAAATTGCATATCTTATATTTTCTGGTAAGAGCCTTTGAAGTCCTCATTCGGAAGGAACTTTGTATAATTCCGTATGAGGTAAACAAACTTTAAACAACAGACGAAAACGTACTAATCAGAAAAGTAGATCTCTTTAAAACTCACAATTTATTTCTTTTCTTTTCTTTGGAATAAGCCACTTTTGAGGTATGCGTTATTAAAGATTCGAATTGTTCATTTCTTAGTCAAGTTCCTTTCAACATTCAGTTGTTTCTCGGGATTGCATGGAAACAGTATGGAATTTTAAGGCAGCGTATAGCGCCCAGTTCTTAAGACATTTAACTATCGGTGTTCTGTTTGTATCTATAACATGTGTAATGTAGCTATTTCTCCAAAAGCGAGTATAAAACAAGTTTTAGTAAGAATAGCTTGTATACTAACTAATAAACGACAGAGAGTTGAGAAATTCATGTGAATATATCATATCGCATTTTTAAAAATTGTTTCATACCCCCGTTAACTCCTATGGTCATATCGGAGGTTTTGGCTAGAGAAACAAGTGATGGTGTTGAAGTTTCTTAGTAGCTGAATTGTAGGTTTCTTATCATTAATTTTTATCAGCTTTTATCAAGAAACACAATCACTACTTCCAGACTCTACGTAGTATAGGAAATGATTACGGTTAAAGAGAAATTACCGGCCTCGAGACGGAAATCGAACCCGGGAAATTGGTTTGAGAAGCCAGAACGCTGACCACTCAACCACAAAGGCAGTCCCATTGAAATTGGCGCAGGATTAATGGTGGTGTATATGTAAAGCCAGTACTCAACATATCAAAGCCTACTTAGTTTTATTGTGTGAATATTGGAAATACCGAGTGGGATGGCGTAGCGGTAATGTGTGTGGTGCGCATTTAGGAGGTCCCGGGTTCAAGCCCCAAGACCAAACCAATCCTACCGAAGACTTTTTCGAGGCTTTCCTAGATTGCTAGGTGAATGCTGAGTTGGATTATTTGATCTGCGAATTTTTCTCTCATCGCTACATTTCATTTCTTTCTTCTTCACCGCCAGACCAGGCATTGAGCTGATCACCCATCCTGGATATGCTATGATCTAAAGTTTGCTTGCTCCTCGATAGGCTACTGACCCAAGGCATTTGTTTGTAAGTCCTTGTACGTATCATATAGTTGCTAAAAATCATTATTGATCATCATGATTAATGTATTATTTCAGATTTTTTATACATTAAAACTTAAACCTACAGCTATTATGAAACTATATGCAAGTCAAAGATGCTGGATACATTTTTCAGGGGTGTAGTTTATATTTTATAGAAACAATTAATTACTTTTGTTCATAAATCTTCAATGAATAAAACATATAAACTGACACTAATGAATCTTGAACAGTAACAAGAGGTATATATTTTACAAACGCTTATTCTCCATATGCTTCATGTTAATCTTATTGCAAATTTTCTTGTAGATGCAAGGGGAATTAGTAGGTTTTAAGCGATAGTAAAATATTTTAAGAGCTGGTTGCTATGTGAAGTATCCCATTCTCTTTGCATTACCAGGACAAAAAAATCTGATGTGTTACACTCACATGACTTTCTCTACTCTTATACAAACTATTTTTACAAACGCTTATTCTCCATCTACTTCATGTTAATCGAAATAAACATTTGCAGACTCTATCTTATTACTAATTTTCTTGTAGATATAAGGGGAATATATATTTGCAAGGGCATTATAGAAATACAGTAGCCTTTAAGCACATACATATCTCTTAATAGCTGGTTGCTAGGTGCAGTACCATTCCTTTTGCCACAGATTAATACTCTTTGCATATCTAAGACAAAAAAATGAATAACGAATTCCCATTTGAGAAAATAATTATTGAAAAATTTAAGGGAATAACAAGCAATATCTCGAAAATGGTTCACTCAACAAAAAAAAATGTATATGACATAAATTGTGTATTTTAACGCGATCTACATTTTTGTGCAGTAAAATTTTGTCTATCGCTTATGGTTTATCAGTTAGGCAAAATTCGTTCACAATGAAGAATACTTTTGGAGAAATTCCCAGAAAATTCAAAATATACATTATATTTGTCATCAAAGTATCTTAAACATATGATATTTTAATCAAAATCGGTAGAGCCATTTATGAAAAAATTAAAATTTTCGAAAAATGTTTTATGTAAAGGGTAATGTGGGGTGGGGGCATTTTCTTGAAAACCTTCGTGTCGCATCTCTGGAAGATACTGAACCTAAATACCAAGCTTGGTGTTTATCCGACTGTTCGTTTCTGAGTTATGCTGTTCACAGACAGACAGACACACACACACACACACACACACGGACATGTTTCAAAATATGCTTTTTTGGATTTAGGGGGTCTCAAAACATGTATTTCCGGTGAAATCTCGGTATCGAATTTTTGGGTGGAATACAATACCTCCCCTACTTACTATACGTGGTAGAGAAGGTAAAAATTAACTCTCTAGTAAAAAATGTGAAAAATAGATGTGTGGTCCATTAACCCCTCAAGGTAGGCAAAGTGATACCGTGGTATATTTCATTGTCTTCCTCAGTGTGAAAAAAATCAATAATAAATAACGGGAAATATATTAAGTTCTCAATTAGCTACTCAGCCTCCATTCATGAAACATTAAAATGAATTTATCCTGTAAGGATTTTACGACTAATTAAACTTTATTCCTTCAAAACTTTTCAAATGACCATCACATTATACATATCCACTCTCGAACCTATTATGAAAATTTTTCATTACCAAAATATTCTCTGCTCCATCCGGAAATCAAACACGGTTCGTTTTGCATACTATCCAGCGGTACTTAACACTTTATAAGAACAGAAAGGCACGTATACAACTATTCTAATTTAACTCTTGTAATCCTTCTTTGAAAGTGAGCAAATAATAATTTCTCTAGGCGATCGGGTCAATAGCAAAAGTTTTCTTGTGCTCAGATTTACTTAGGTCTGACTTTATTTGAAAAGAAGTGATTCTATAAAGCTGTCTTCTATTAGAGACTCTCTTATTCTTTTTATCTTTAGTTAGGATTGTGTTTACCTTAAGTAGTCCACTTCAGCTTCATCATTGCTTATTCAAACAACCGATTCTCTTTTCTGAATTCATCTTCCATCGCCTTCTTTGGTTATGGATCTTCATTAAGTTTAATTACTGCTATCATTTCTTGGTTTGCTCTTCCATCAGCTTAAATGAAGTGCTTCAATTTGGGTTTAAAGGACTTTATGGTGAGAAAGAACAAGTGCTTTAATCAAAGGGATGAAGACAGTTTTATTTGTTTCTACAGCTCACTCATTTTAGTTATTATGCATTTTTAGTCAACATTGTCGTTTTAACAGCTTCCAAAGGCATAAACACTATAGAATGTAACTGCCTCAGTTCTGGGTTCGATTTCAAGCTGGGGATGGAAATGTTTCCTTAGCCAAGATAATTCCCCATACTCCCTAGAATCTGGAAGTACTAGTCGGCCACGATATGAGTGCATTCGGTGGCAATACCTAACAAGTGGACCGGACGTCGGAAAGACGGTCAGGCTAAGAAAATATTTGTAGTTCCGAGTTGCGTTTACTAGCAAGACTGCGGTCTGCAAATGTAGTAGTGTTTTCATTGTGAAACTTTACATTTCCTTATCGCCTTTCCCTCACTCCCCTCCGATACCACCTTGATGACGTTATTGTCAACAAAAACAGCGGCGCCGTCCTCAAAGCCTACTCATATCGTGGCAGACTAGTGTGAGTGAGAGTATAAATGTGTGTGTGTGTATTTTAATGTTTATAAGACAATCCAACGTAAACAAACCCACAAATAATAAACGAGTGAACTGCATTACCCATTAGCAGTTGTTCCAAAGGCAAATTTGCCGATATGACCTTAGATGTTAAAGGCAACATATAACTGGGGGAGGGAGGGACTGTGGAATGTCCGGAGAGGTGCTCAAAACCCCTGCCGCGATTACATCACATGATGTCTTTCAAGCAGGTAGACAACCTGGGTTCATCCTTATCCCGAACAAAAGAAACTCATGTGACTGCTTAGAATTTCAATGAATCGAATCACGACAAAGAAGCTGTGCCTGTAAAAAATTGATTTGTTGCGTTCACATGACTTTCTCTACTCATTACTCCACAAACTATTCTTACATATACTATACTTTTATTACACATTTACACATTCGTTGTAGGTATAAGAAGAATATAGTAGACTAGCGACAGATTTTTAAACGCGATTGCTATTCGGTGGCGTTGAAATTCCATGGTCTTTACATGACCGCGAGCAAAACGAATAGCGACTTATCATTTGAAAGTATTTGAAAATTCAAGAAAGTGACAAGAATATCTCAAATGGTTAACGCCGCAAAAAGTTTCATTTGACGTAAATTGTATAGTTTAACAAATTCACATTTTTGTAGAGTATGACGTTGTCTATCTCTTATCGTTTACCAGTTATACAAAAGTAATTCGGAATGAAGACGACTTAACAGGCTATTCCCAGAAAATTAAAGTTACGCATTTTATTTGACATGAAAATACCATAGGTATATTGTATTTTAATCAAACTTGTTAGAGCCATCTTTGAGAAAGTAAAAAATATCGAACAATTCTGCATGTATAGGCTAGTTAGGGGTGGGTGGAGTTACTTCAAAATATTCGTGCCTTATTCTTAACTTAGGTATCATGTTCGACGTTTGACCGAGTTTTAAATTTAAGTTATGCCGTTCACAGAACAAACGCGCGCATGCACACACACACGTGCACACATCCTTCTTTTTTTCTAAAAATGCCTTTTTATAATGTAAGGACCTCAACATGTATTTAAACTATTGCATTTCTATTTTTTGGGTGGAATACAATTCTTCCTCTACTTATTCATTAAATAGTGGATAAAGTAAAAAGTAGTTCCATATAATTAATATAAATATAAAAGGGAGTATATCCTTCATAACATTTATCGTCCACGTTTGTTAGTATAATTGTCGTTGATTATTTGTAAAATTAAATGCAACTTCAACTTCTGTAATACAGTTTATATGATTAGCTACGGAGGAGCATTTCACAGGTAATTGTTCATTGTTTATAAATATAATTTCCTGCAGATTAATTAATTCGTAAATGAGTAATTCAAAATTATCGTACCAGTCCTACTTCTACCAAAAACGTAACAACTCTCATATTTCAGAAGCCTAGATGACCTGATTTTTAATTTCTTTTTCAGTTACCTATTGCAGGTAGAGAAGGTATTGTATTCCATCCAAAACTACTAAAATAATCTGATGTGTTAGACTCACATGACTTTCTCTACTCTTATACAAACTATTTTTACAAACACTTATTTTCCATATGCTTCATGTTAATCGAGATATCCAGATGTTAATCTTATTGCTCATTTTCTTGTAGATGGCAAGAGGAATATGGTAGGCTTTAAGAGTTAGTAAAATATTTTAAGAGCTGGTAGCTATGTGCAGTATTCCATTCTCTTTGCATGTCCAGGACAAAAAAAATGAATAACGAATTCCCATTTGAGAAAAAGTATGTGTTGGAAAATTTAAGGGAATAACAAGCAATATCTCGAAAGTGGTTCATTCAACAACAAAAATGTATATGACAAATTGTGTATTTTAACGCCATCTACATTTTTGTGTAGTAAAATTTTGTCTATCTCTTATGATTTACCAGTTATGCAAAAGTCGTTCACAATGAAGAATACTTTTGGAGACATTCCCAGAAAATTCGAGATATACATTTCATTTGTCATGAAAATATCTTAAATATATGACATTTTAAACGAAATCGTTAAAACCATTTTTGAGAAAATTAAAATTTTCGAAAAATGTTCCATGTAAAGGGTAATCTGGGGCGGGGGGGATTTTCTTGAAAACCTTCGTGTCGCATCTCTGGAAGATACTGAACCTAAACACCAAGTTTGGTATTTATCCGACTGTTCGTTTCTGAGTTATGCTGTTCATAGATAGACACACACATGGACATGTTTCCAAAAATGCTTTTTCTGGATTCAGTAGCTCTCAAAACATATATTTTCTGTGAAACCTCGGTATCGAATTTTTGGGTGGAATACAATACAATACTTTCCCTGCTTACTATACGTAGCAGAGAAAGTAAATTTCAATAGAGATATCAGTTTAAATACACTTTATGGTTTCCCCTGAATACAAAAAGCGTTTTAAAGAAACGTAAGCGCGCGCGTCTGTAAACAGCACAACTCAAAGACGAAAAGCTGAATAAATATCAAAACTTGGGACATAAACTCAGCATCTTCAGAAGGTGTCCAAGAAGATCCTCCCTTCTTTATATAGAAGGCTTTTCTTTATTTTCTTGTTTTCTCTAAAAACACTCCTACGATTTTCATTAAAATGCCTATGTTAAGTATTTTTTCCGTTTGAAAGATGCACACCTTGAATTTTCTGTTAACAGTCTGTGAAGCCTACCATTTTGAATGTGTTTTATGTATTGACAAAAATTGTTTATTTGGAAATGACGCTACATATCCAAATAAACAATTTTTGTCAAGTAACTTTTTACTTTCTCTATTACGTATAGTAAGTAGGGGAAGTATTGCATTCCACCCAAAAATTCGATACCGAGATTTCACCGGAAATATATGTTTTGAGAGCCCCTGAATCCAAAAAAAAAAGCATTTTTGGAAACATGTCCGTGTGTGTGTCTGTCTGTGAACAGCCATAAATCAGAAATGAACAATCGGATAAACACCAAACTTGGTATTTAGGTTCAGTATCTTCCAGAGATGCGACACAAAGGTTTTCAAGAAAATCCCCTACCCCAGATTACCCTTTACATGGAACATTTTACGTAAATTTTAATTTTATCAGAAACGGCTCTAACCATTTTGATTAAAATATCATATGTTTAAGATATTTTCATGACAAATGAAATATATATCTCGAATTTTCTGGGAATGTCTCCAAAAGTATTCTTCAATGTGAACGACTTTTGCATAACTGGTAAACCATAAGAGATAGACAAAATTTTACTACATAAAAAATGTAGATCGCGTTAAAATACACAATTTATGTCATATACATTTTTTTTGTTGAGTGAACCATTTTCGAGATATTGCTTGTTATTCTCTTAAATTTTTCAATACTTATTTTCTCAAATGCATTCTCGTTATGCATTTTTTGTCTTGGATATGCAAAGAGTATTAATATGTGGCAAAGAGAATGGTGCTGCAACTAGCAACCAACTATTAAGAGATATGTCTATGCTTAAAGGCTACTGTATTTCTATATTGCCCTTGCAAATACAAAACAAGGGGAACATAGTACGCCTTAAGCGATAGTCAAATATTTTTAGAACAGTCGCTATGTGTAAAATGTAATCCTCTTTGCATGTCAAAAGAGCATTTATGCAAATGTTTATCTCGATTAATATGAAATAGATGGTGAATAAGAATTTGTAAAAATATTTTGTACAAGAGTAGAGAAAGCCATGTGAGTGTAACACATCAGATTTTTTTGTAACATTAGCCGTTTTCCCAGGTTGAGGGGTCATGCGGCATCTATAATGCATTTTACAAAATATGCGATAGGCGAAAAATTGTTTTCTTTTCTGCATTGTGCTTGCAACCAAGTCCATACAGAGGGATATGGTTTAGACGTTAACGTCTATGGCCCGTATTGGATTCGATTCCCGTGGCCAAAAAAGTCCATGGGTTTTTTTTTCGAGGGTTTCCACGTTCCCGCCTGAATTTCTTGTCCTTCCATTTCATCTCCATTCTCATTTCACTTCACCTCTCATCTGCTTGGTCTCTTTCAGGATTGCAAGTGTCGGCGGGAGGCTTCGATGTGTGCCTGGCACAGGAAAAGGATACTCTCTGAGGAAACCTTCGTCTCCCGGACTGCGCGCGATCTCCGAGTCCTGGGTCTCACAGGGGATGTGTAAACCGACAGGTGCGAGGGGGTCGGCTGCAGCAGCCAGTACCCTGGGAGTTTAAATCTGTAAATGGTAGGGACCCTACCATCTGTCCGTCGTGCCTCTTGATCCGGCCGCCCTCTGTCTCTTACTTTTTCTCTCGTAGGTCGAGCTGCCAAGTCTCCTCCACTTCTAGTTCTATCCTAACAATCAAGTCCATATTGCCTAATTTAAGTTTATATCTAGTAAAAATGTATTGTTACTAGGGTAATGTCAATAGAAGAATTGATTTTTATATGTAAAAAGGAATTTCCTATGTGAAGTTGTAATGGATACAGAGAGTCATATGAGTGTGCTACTTCAGATTTTTGTTAAAGCATTCCCACATACATTCTTAACAAGTTTGTGATCCCACATTTTGGTGTAGATAAACAATTAAACTTCTTTACGCTGATTGTTTTTGGTTATTTAAACATCCAATTGTACAATATCTACCTATATAATTTCGTTCATGTCACCCAGCTAGAAGTACTCAGATTACTCAACTCAACAACCAATTCTCAAACTTACTAAACATTCTTATTCACTTATTAAGAGTTCCTGGCTTTATCCCCCCCACCGGCGATTGACCATCTCTTTGTACCAGGTGGAAGGGAAGTCATTATATTAATTTAAACCGGAACTTACTTATTTGGAACATATTTTGCATCTTACATTTTTTCTATGATAATTTTCTGCGGAGATATTTTAGGTTTTTCGAGAACATAAAACACTTAGGTAGGCAACGCTGCTGCGCGCGGTAGCTAGGACCGAGTGGTGGTGGGGCAATCTGCCTTTCAAAACCAGTAGTAGGTTGCGCGTAAACTTTCGCTGGCGCGTGGTTAAGAGTGTAGATACAGCAAATCTATGTTGAAAATTATGCTGTGAGGGTATTCTTCCGCCCATGTATGGATGTCGTAAAAATTGAAAATACCATTTTTGTAAAGGTAGCTTCGTCTTTTGCCATAATTAAATGTGGCATATCTGCACCTTATTCTAGGAACTAAATAATGAAAGCAAGCCAAGGCGCAATAACTGTTCTATCAGCGTCCTAAGAACAAACCAACTGGACATGACGACTATGTCCATCTACAGGATTTAAAATTGCTTCCTCTGTGGAGACGGTATTTCATGCTCTCCCTCTTTCGTATGCCGGCTGCACGCTCCCTGAGGTTTACGTATGATTATTATCCATTAAACACACCTCGGGTTCTTTTATCACTACACCTGTGAGTTTCAATACGATGTTACTCTAACAATGAATCAACTTCTAGTGGAGCTGGCATAAATATGGTGTGCTTTTCAGTAAGCGTCCGCGAAACGCTTATTTCGCCAAAACATTACACCGCCCTTTCTTCCTGTTTATTTAGTTTAAGTGTCATGTAGAAAACAAAACCGCTGGTCCCCCCACTTCCCAGTTCAAGTATGCTGTTTTGATTACGTTCGGGAGCGGTTCTCACCATGATCTATCTTGACGGTATTTGGAACTTGGTTAAATATTAAAAATACTGAATGATGTCACACAGTTACTATCGAAACTAGATCAGAAATAGGTTACTCTATGCATTGCGGCGATCACCTCCTCATCCGTGCTGTTAGGCTTACCTTGATGCTTCTCCCGTTGCTTCCAGAAGTTCTCAGTGGGTTGGTTCTCTTCAATTTATCCTCGGCAGGCCTCAGTAATTTTTCTTAAATTATATGGGAGCATGGACTTATCCTCGGTAAAGGAAAACGTAGATCTCGGGTGGTGATATAGGAAGACATAGACTTGCTTTGTTTATGAAAAGATGACACTGCCGTTTCTTTTTATTTAATTAACACTCGTAGTATACAAAACTAGTATTGCCGCTGTAAAATACTGTCCACCGCTGTTAAACTATGGCGCGGATATGAGACGAAGTTTAAATATTCTTATTGTCGCTTTAAGAGTAGCAGATCTTAGGTGTGTTGTTAGAACTATCTTGATTCCCTGTTTTGGCGCGATATCTCACACATCCTGCAGCATCTCTCCCTGACCACACATGACATAAACTGCCCCGAATTTTCCCCAAACAGATCCATTTATAGTCTCAGGCTTCTGAGGCTGCTTCCTTTCCTATTGGTCCTTTTTTAGCGCGACTCGACGCGTCTAACTATTTCGAATAAACTTTCAGGGATCTCATTGGTCCAAGTTTAATATAAATCGCGGCTTTTCCTACATTTACCGTTAAGGTTGTCTTTCTCGCTCACTTGGTCACGGCGAATTATCAAATAATGGGACAAAGGCTCTACACCCTCGCTGTAGGAATAATAGCACTGCGACCGAAGAGAGGTAATAAAACTAGGTTTTCTGCCTTCGAAAGCACTATTCCTGTAGCTAAAACATTCCCTCGTGGACAGTATTTTAACATAGCGCTTAAATTATTTACATTAAACCATTTATAACTCTACTAATATTAGTAACCTAGATAGATACATAATGTTAAATCACCCTTCTTAAAATATACAAGCAGTATGAGAAAAAGATATTTACATAGTACGATTTAACATCAATAAAAGTTAATTAATAACTTATCTGTAATTACAGTTCTTGGGCTCGGCCTAGAATTGCCGTTTCAAATTGCCCTGTTCTGGAAAAGAATAAATTTTTTTAGCACTTGAAACAATTTTCTTTTCCAGAATAATTCCTCTGATTATGGCCTTTGTTCGTTTGTTTTGTTGACAGAGACCCTTCGCTATACCTGTTCTTTCACAAGGGTTCTGCCAAACCAGTGGTGTTTACATTTGGGTCATTCACTCTACACTCTCCCTTTTAAAAACAGGTTTCCGAGAGACATTCTTATACACAATACATTTCCCGCACACGAATAACTTGTGACGCAAACAAATACTCTAATACCCAATTTAAGTTCTAAGATTAAATCTATTTACATACATATTGGTGCATAATTATTATGCCTTTATTTATTTCTTTACATCCTTATTTATCGGGTGTATTACCTTTACTATTTGTTCACAGGGTTGCTACCTCCTTTCGAGTAAAACTAACCTGATTATTTTCATTACATTCTTCACCCTTCTCATTCTCTAAACATTTGTATGGTTTGAGCAACTGTTTATGATATCTCCCTACGATTTTGGAATTCTTTATTTCTTGTAACTCAAATGTATCCGAGCCAAAAATGTTAATCACCCGGTATGGACCTTTAAATAAATTTTCCATTCTATGATACCTTTTGTTCAGAATGCTAGACTTTTTCTTGTCCCGTACCAATACTAAGTCTCCCAATTCGATCAACCAGTGTTTTCGTTTCTTTTTCTTAAACTTTTCTTTTCTTTTCTGCGCCTTATTGGCCATTCTTTCAAAAGCTTTCTTAAACATCTCTTCTTCCGTTAGTGCTTTCGGATCTTTAGCTTCTAGTGTCTGTGGTAATTCCCCTTCAAGTGTTTCCATTAATTTCCCCTTCATCAGCTCGATGGGCTTATAACCGGTAGTAGGGCTCACACTTTCATTTAAAATACTTTCGATGCGCTGATAGTGATTTGCCCAATCACTGTGTTTTTTATTGGCCAAAATTCTCAAATAAACCGAAATGTCCCGTATTATTCTTTCGCAGGGATTGCTTTGTGGGTGGTATTTTGAGCAATGATACAACGTGATTTCGTTTTCTTTTAAGGTGTCTACAAATTTTCTGCTGGTAAATATTGAAGCATTATCACATAAAATTGCCTTCATCTTTCCAAATTGTGGAACATACGACTTCATTATCTTCCTTAGGCATGTTTCACTTGTAATCTTCCTGACTGGGTAAATTTTCACAAATTTTGAAAATACATCTATTAACACCACTATATACCTAAATCCAAATTTACTACAAGGCATCTCACCATGACAGTCCAAGGTCACTAACATGCCTGGTTTTTCCCTTAGTATGGAGTTTGTCTCGTATTCATATTGTATATTCAATGGCTTTGCTTTTTGACATTGTAAGCATGTCGAAATTATTCTCCTTACTTTATGATGTAATTTTGGAATATACAGATTTTCTTGGATCATTAAAGCTGTGCGTTCTGAGCCAGAATGTGCTAGAGCTTGATGGAACGTGCTTATGAGTTCATTCTCCATGTTCTTAGGTATATATGTCTTCCATTTCTGTATTTCGCTGCCATGTAGTTTATATAACACGCCCCCCTTTAACCCTATATTTCCCTTGATATTTTCATCTATTTCTGGGGCCTTTTTTATTAATTTATTTAACTTCTCATCTCGTCGCTGCTGGTCCCCTATTCCTTTTAATTCTTTTATCAATCCTTTACTCAAGGGTATTTCAATACTCATTAATGTTACTTCATTTTTAGGGCGTTCTATTCTCTCCGGTATTTCACTGTTGTTATGTAACCTAGACAGCAAATCGCTAAAAACATTTGTTTTTCCTGGAATGTGTTTCACCTCAACATCATACGAAAGAATCTCATGGATGTACCTAGATAATTTAGTACTCGTAAGCCGACAACGTTTCATAAATGAAAGACTCACATGATCTGTGTATATAATAACCTTCTGTAGATATATATATGATCTAAATTTCTGTGGGGCGTAATACACAGCACAGATCTCTAATTCGGTGACCGAAGCATTTTTCTCTATTTGACTTAAACCTCTTGAAGCGGTACTTATCACGTGCAGTTGATTTTCCTCATCTGATTGGGCTAGGACACACCCATATCCGTGACCTGAAGCATCCACGTAAATTACATATGGTAGGTTGTCCTTGGGTCTCTCTAGTAGAATTGATTTTGCAAATAGTTCTTTTATCTTTTCAAAAGCTTTCTGGTGTACCTCGTCCCATTTCCATCGCACTTTCTTTTTAAGTAATTCGCGCAAAGGTGCTATTTCTGCGGCGTACCTCAAGATAAATTTGCTTTGATAATTTAGCACTCCAAGAAACGACCTAACCTGCTTAACACTCTTGGGCGCTGGTATTCTTCTCACAGCCGCTACTCTTTCTTCGTTTGGCTTTATTCCTCTATCATTAATTACATAACCTAGAAATTCCACCTCACGGATGCAAAATTTGGATTTATTAATGTTCACCGTCATACCGTTTTCTCTCAGCTTTCTAAGCACATAATCCACATGTTGAATATGCTCATCAAAATTTTCATCAACTATTAGAAAATCGTCGATATATTGGATCAAAAATTCGTCGGCTGAGTCGCCAAATATTTTATCGATGGCTCTTAATAGTCCACTACATGACGTAAGCATACCAAAAGGCATTCTCAAAAATTCGAACTGTTTCCCAAAAAATAAAAAAGAAGTATACTTTCTAACATCCTCGTGAAGCTCAATCTGCCAGTATGACGCAGTTAAATCAATAGTGGAGAAATACTTGCCTTTGGTTATTTTTGACAGCAATTTTTCTACACTTTCGCTCCGAAATCTGTCTGGTTGAGTATGTTTATTTATCTTTCGACCATCTATCGTCATCCTAAGTTCGCCATTGCGTTTCGTCACCCAACATAATGGACTGCTGTATGGAGAATTTGACCTTTGTATTATTCGGTCTCTCAACATTTTATCGATCACTTGTTTGGCTCTCTCCCTTAATGCAATCGGAATATCCCGATACTTGTGTGTGAAGGGTGCAATATCTTGTACCTTAAAACTGTGTTTGTATGCTTTGCACTTGCCTGGGACGTCCGAAAATACCGCTTTGTTTTCTTGTAACATTCGCCTTAATAGATGCCTTTGTGTCTCTGTGAGGTTCTCGGCAAGGGTCACTTTCTCCTCTACTGCTTCTACCTGGCTGCCGGTATCTTGGAATTCTTTATTTTGGGCGTAACCATAATCTTTCTCATTGTGCTCCGTATACCCGTTGTAAAACCTGTCAGCGAACGCATGCATCTCATCGGTTTCTTCCCCTTGTACTATAGCAATTAATTTCTCACTCCTACCTGTTTGTACTAATTGTACGAAAAATCTTTCTTCGGCGATATCTTCTTCTCCTTGGGTTTTGTTATAAGTATCCGGCTTCATGCCCTCTACAAAAGGGATTTCTAATGGTTTTCTGTTCTTCTCTATTTTCAAAATTTTATCAGCAAAATCAACCCTAGCTCTTAATTCAAACAAAACGTCACACCCAATCAAAATGTCACAAATCAAATTATTGATTACCAGAAAAATAAACTCAAATTTTTCTTCTCCTATTTTCATGTTCAACATTACTTGCATTTTTATTCGGGTAACCTCTTTGTTAACTGCTACCCGGCATACCGTGTTCCTTATGGGTAATGTCATTAGCTTAATTCCTTTATTTACCAGGTTCTGATATAACCTCAGGCTGCATACACTCACATTGGCTCCAGAGTCTATTAAAGCGTTATATTCTTCATCCAATAATACTACTTTTATGCTAGGGGAATCTGTCAGATTCTTTTCCGAGTGATTTTGAATAGTAGTTATCAGTTCTCCCAGTATAAAGTCATTTTTGAGCCCTGTTTCACATTTTCTGTTTATTTGAGAATTTTGCGCGCTTAGAATCCGCTCCGAGCTCTTGATTGGATCCTGTCTTAGTTTTCCGGGTTATCGACACTATTTGGTGCTCCGCTAGTCTCTTTCACATTTCCCTCTCTCTGAATTTGCCTATAGTTTTCTCTGCTTCCTCTAAAATGTCCCCGGGAAGGTCTCTCTCTCCTTTCGTTTCTTTCTGGGTAATTTTCGTCATACCTCTCTCCTATATCGCTTTCCCCTCGGTCAGAAAAATAATGTTCCCTGGATCTGTTTTCATTGTTTCTGCCTCTCCTATAGTTAAAACGGCCCCTGTATCTTGGTCTGGTTTGTATAGCATTTATGTGATATTGGTTATCACCTTCCCTCCTGAAACGGTTATTTTGACAGTTTCTGTTCCCGGATTGAGGCACGTCGTTCCAGTATCTCTCTCTGGGGTTATAGTTCCCTCTCGCGTTTCCTCTCCAATTCGCATTCCTTGCATTATCTGGTATTGGTCGAACTGTATAGTTTTGTACGTGGTTCCTACTACTTGTCTCAAATGATGATACCAACTCAATCAATTCGGGAATAGAATTTGGCTTCGCAATGAGTAGGTAATGGTGTATACGTTCTGGATAATGTGGTACAATCATATTAATGAAATCCCTCTCGCTTATGGGTGGCTCGATTAGTCTACTACTCTGTGCTTTAGTTAGCAAATAATCTACCATGCTTAGGTTTCCGCGTTCATCGTACTTGCCATTAACTAGGACAGATCTCACCTGGTTCTGAGTATTAGTACTCCAATACTTATTCAAAAATGCCCTTCTGAAATATTCAAAATTATTATTATTCTCTCCCAAAGTCAATCTTACCCATTGGAGAACCCTTTGACGTAAACCTTTACGAACGATTAACATCTTTAGCTCGTCCGGAATCTGCTTCAAACAGAAATACTCCTCAAGGTCATTTAGGTATTGTTTAGGATTATCAGCCGAATTTTCCTCGAAAGTAGGTACCCCTATCTCATTTAATAAATGGTAGTTTGCATTACTTGCAGGGTTAGATGTACATTGGTGCCCTGAATTGAAATTATATGGGTCGGCAGCTGGACTTTGGCCTCCATTTGCCTCCCTAAAAGTGGTGCTAGTTTCACTGGGTGAGCTATCATCACTCTGTCTCACACTTATCCCTAGTCTACCAATAGAGCGTTTTAACTCCTTTACACAATTTTCATGCTCTTCCACCCTCTTCACAATTTCATGATGATTTGAGAGCTGTTCAGTCATTTTTGACGAAAGTTCATTCATCTTTCCCTGATCCTTTTCTAACACTATTCTAAATTCTTTGAACTCCCTTTGAATGTTAGATTCTAAGGTTCTTTGTTTTTTTTCTAAAGAAACATTTACAGCTCTTAAGTCATCATCCAATTGCTCCTTTATGGCTAAGCTGGTAACACTTAATTCTGTTTCTACATCCTTCCTTAATTTTTCTACATCGTTTCTTAGACATAGTTGTCCTGCCTGAATTTCTTGCACTACCTTCCCTTGCTGACTGAATTTGGAGTCCAATTGACTTTGTAATCGGGTGACCTGTTGACCTAAATATTCCCTCATCTCCTGAGCTAATTCCCCTCTCATCTTCCTGTTTTCCTCTCTGACATATTCACCTATCTGTATACTCTGCTCATTTAATTTCCCTTCTAAATTTTTACTTTGTTCACTCAAATTTCTTTTTGACTCCTTACTCAGCTCATTTAATTTCCCTTCTAAATTTTTACTTTGTTCACTCAAATTTCTTTTTGACTCCTTACTCTGCTCATTTAATTTTCCCTCTAAATTCTTACTTTGTTCACTTAATTTTTCTAAGTTTTTACTTTGCTCAGCTAATTTCCCCTCTATCTTTGCGCTCAATTGTTGGAGGAATATCATCAGCTGGTTCTGACCTGCGTCAATGACCTGCTCAATCGGTGATTGACTTTCCAGCCTCACTTCTACCTCTGCTGCACCCATATTTTCCCCATCTGTTGTTATGCTGACAATAGCCTCCCCATTCAGTTCTTCCAAATCTTCCCTTGACCTACTCATGGTTCCGTTAGCAAGTTCTACCTCCCTAGTAATGACTTTACCCCCTCTCAATAACATGTGTTCACAAAACTGAGTCACTACTCTGCATGCCTTTTTGTTTGTTTTTGAATAAATGTTCTAACCTGTATTTTTTTCAATGTTAACTGATGCGTTCCGGGTTCGAATCCTGGTGAAGTTCTAGAAGCGATGTTCTCAGCTGTTTTGTTGTCCCACGTAGGTAGACTAGAAGTTCGCGTTGTAAGTTTGTTCTGCTGTGCCCCTTTCCTCTGAAGATTCTTGTCTGTTCGTTGTTTCCTAGTCCTCCATTTGTGTCGTTCTTCCCTTCGAGCTCCACGTTATGGCGCCAGTTTGCGGCGATCACCTCCTCATCCGTGCTGTTAGGCTTACCTTGATGCTTCTCCCGTTGCTTCCAGAAGTTCTCAGTGGGTTGGTTCTCTTCAATTTATCCTCGGCTAGCCTCAGTAATTTTTCTTAAATTATATGGGAGCATGGACTTATCCTCGGTAAAGGAAAACGTAGATCTTGGGTGGTGATATAGGAAGACATAGACTTGCTTTGTTTATGAAAAGATGACACTGCCGTTTCTTTTTATTTAATTAACACTCGTAGTATACAAAACTAGTATTGCCGCTGTAAAATACTGTCCACCGCTGTTAAACTATGGCGCGGATATGAGACGAAGTTTAAATATTCTTATTGTCGCTTTAAGAGTAGCAGATCTTAGGTGTGTTGTTAGAACTATCTTGATTCCCTGTTTTGACGCGATATCTCACACATCCTGCAGCATCTCTCCCTGACCACACATGACATAAACTGCCCCGAATTTTCCCCAAACAGATCCATTTATAGTCTCAGGCTTCTGAGGCTGCTTCCTTTCCTATTGGTCCTTTTTTAGCGCGACTCGACGCGTCTAACTATTTCGAATAAACTTTCAGGGATCTCATTGGTCCAAGTTTTATATAAATCGCGGCTTTTCCTACATTTACCGTTAAGGTTGTCTTTCTCGCTCACTTGGTCACGGCGAATTATCAAATAATGGGACAAAGGCTCTACACCCTCGCTGTAGGAATAATAGCACTGCGACCGAAGAGAGGTAATAAAACTAGGTTTTCTGCCTTCGAAAGCACTATTCCTGTAGCTAAAACATTCCCTCGTGGACAGTATTTTAACATAGCGCTTAAATTATTTACATTAAACCATTTATAACTCTACTAATATTAGTAACCTAGATAGATACATAATGTTAAATCACCCTTCTTAAAATATACAAGCAGTATGAGAAAAAGATATTTACATAGTACGATTTAACATCAATAAAAGTTAATTAATAACTTATCTGTAATTACAGTTCTTGGGCTCGGCCTAGAATTGCCGTTTCAGCATCTTACAAGTAACAAACTATTATCTTCATACACTTTCCTGAAATAATTTGGAAATTATTCTCCAAATTCTGTATCTTATTTGGAAAAATAATTTTTTTCCAGAAAACAGCTGATCACAGAACAAAACGCTATTATACATTTCGGTTTGTAATCTTTATGAACTACATATTAGAAGTGATGCAATAAGTTTTCTTACAGTCTGTATGCATCCTTCTTTGGGGAAAGAAGGATAGTGATGAATAGTTTCCTAAAGAGGTGCCAAAAACATATGGACAACGACGGTGGCCAGTTTCAGCAGTTCCTTTCATAAAGTTGGTAAGTAAAGCCTTTAAAAGTAGTTTTTAAAATGTTGTATGGTTTCATCCGCGCCTTTATATTATAGCGGCAGGCGGCAACGAGCGACGAGGATGCGGACAGGAAAAACACCGCAGCCGGTTCATAGTTTTTTGGCTCGCCTTGTACAACTACATTTTCATCTAGCTCAGTTATCTCTTGGATGTATTATTAAGCATTAAGTACAGTGAATGAACATATTCATCAGCCTGGTAAATATTCAGTGCTTCACTAGCGAATTGCTTCATTTAAACACTTTTGAGTACGCAAGGGAAATAGAAGCAGCAAAGAGGCCTGTCCTATCTTAGTTTAGTTTGATAGGGGAGGAAAAATTTGCCCTTCACAGGATTTTTGTAGGACTATTGCGCATCTCCAATCTTGTTATCATTGATCCAGAAGTCTGATGTTCATGAACTGAATCAGGTTCTGGATCGTGATGGCTGACTGTCATCCAATTTTGGAAATTTGCTCCGAAAATATGAGTTTGTTTAGAGAACAAGTGCTGGGCACTCGCAGAATAGATGGGCGGCTGTCTCATCTGCCTGTTGACACGTCCATCCTATGAAGGTGCCTTTTGAGGGCACAGAGTCCTACAAAATGACTCGTTGCCTTCAGAGCTTTTTCCTCGTGACCTGTAACTGCTGAATATCTGTATGAGAGCTTTAGAGATCTACAGAGGAGTTCCAGTTTTTCTCTGAGCAACCAGATAGCCAGCTAAAGCGGTGCTGATGGCAACCACAGTGTGGTTTATAAATAGACGAAATAAAATGTTGCTCAGTTTCGTTCTCGACAGCCTCACCTGTTCTTTCATTGTTCAGAATTCCCACATTCCCAGTGGGACTCACGGCATTCTAAAAGAAACTTGCACTTAACCAGGTGGTTATAGAGGGCTTTCAGACCTGCCTGACTATCGGAGAGCATAAAAAGCACCGTATTCCTACAGCGTCTTCTTATATTCTCCAAAGCACCAACTAAAATAGCAACAATCTCTGCCTGAAAGAATGTGTTATAGTCCTCCAAGCTAAATGAAACCTTGGTATCATTGCCATAGAGTCCAATCCTGTCCCAAATATGATTTTGGAAGTATCATCACTTTAATGCTGTGTCATATTAATTGGTTAAAGTTGCTTCCCTGGCCGCCTGGTGCGCTGCCTCGTTACAAGATTATCTCACGAGGTAGCGTACTGGTCGTTCAGTGAATTAATTGCTGACTGGCTTTGTCGTCTTCGGGAGTGAAACTGTTATTGACGAGGCTTCTATCCTTGGTTAACTGCATATTGGGGTTGGCTTGGCTCTTTTTCTTCTTTGTTTAAATGTAGCTCTGGCGCAAATAGTTTGGCTTCTGACCGTTCGAATATCTTTGTATCCGTTTGTGTAAAGCTTTTTGTAATTGTTTTCAAGCGGAGAATGGTTTACAGCAGTTAATATTGAAAATGTTACTTAATTCGATTTGAGTAATTTGGCATTTTAATGGGTTTGTTCTGGTGTGTGAATTCTTGGACGCGTCAAGCTGAAGTTTCTCGCACTCGTTGTTGAAGCTACAGTTAGCGTGTTCAGTGAACAGTTTGTGGCAGTAATTTGTATCACAATAATGTAAATGCCAGAGTCATTGTAGTGTAAATAAGCATTATTGTATGACATTGATTCGAGATGTTTGTTAATTATATGCATAGTTAGGAAATAAGTTTACACGACCTCATTGAAACTGACAATAAGAGCGGATAACAATGAGCGAGGGGGTGAGTTGAATATTAATTAGAAGAGACAAACAAATGACGTCAGATTGGCGCGCTTTTCTTAGAAATAGCCGGAATATTTTCCCTAGAGCATTTGTGTTCGTAATTTTGATTGGATATAAAAATAGACGCTAATGTTAGCGCGTTTTATTAACCAATTGCAGCTCGGTTATAATCTTTAGGCATATCGGGGTGTGGGAGTATAAAAAGCTAAAGTCAGAGGCAGATTTCGTCAGTCCAACAGAAGCATTCGCGTGTAATACGTCGATCAGTTAAACATAAGTATTCGTGAGTTATACGTCGCGTAGTTCAACGGAAGCATACATAAAGTACACGTTACGCAATTCTACAGAATCTCTCGCGTCTTAAAGTTTGTTATAAATGTGAAACACGCGAATTAATAATTTGCAGTAAATAAGTGATTATAGTAATATTAGAAAATATAACGGTTTCAATCCGGCGTGTATCACGAGTCAATATGTGAATTTAATTAATTGTGACGGTAATAAAAGGCCCAATCTAATATACTGATGGTTCTAGATCCAAATCGGGAACGGGGGCTGGGCTTTACGGTAATGGTACCAAGATTTCTTATAGTCTTGGTACCTTAGCTACAGTTTTCCAGGCTGAGGTTTATGCAATCCTAGCCAGTGTCATGGAAAGCATTAAAAGGAGATATAAGAATAAGGTACCAGTGCTTGGGCATAAAACCCACCCCTTCTCAAACTAGAACTAGAACTAAACGGTAATAAAAGTGTAAAAACAAATTCTTTTATCAGTGTTATCTTTGAGTAACAAATTCTTTCCGTTTACACACCTTGTTTAAGAGATTTGCTCGACCGAGAAATAATAGCTAGCCGGAGGACAATGAACCCAACATTCAAAGTAGTAATACAATAACAGGCTCCCAGCAAAAGATAACACGAAGTGACCGCGACAAATTGGCTTCCATACGTGGTGCAGATAAAAATGAACCACCTTTCAACTACCAACCACCAACAAATATACCACTTCAAGTTTAAATCAGACTTTGTGCATTATTATCTTGTCATTATGTGCTGAGAAAGTTTCGAATAATTTTAATAAGATGTTTATAAAATATATGTACACATATCCTTACTGCTTGAGTTTGTTGGGACATTTCGCCTACCTGGTTGTACGCGTAGTTATAGCGCTCTTATAGGTTGGCGGAAACAAGGTACTTCCTATTACTAGTAATGCTTTATTTACGCCGCATGTTAATATCGCCGAAGATGACTGCAAGAGAAACTGTACTTAGATGGTATTATGGATACAGTCATGTTAAGATATTGCGGGCATGTTTTTGTTCGGTGCTAAATTTCAGTAGTTTCCTAATTAGTGCAATGTCTCCCAGTTTTAACATAACTAGAAACCCTGTTTTGTAGTGAAATAAAATGGCTTGCAGCGGTAAATATAAAATACTCCACAGTAGTCATTAATTCTCATCTTACAAGCCATTTCCCACTTAAAATATCAAAACTTCCTATTCTAATTTTAATTCCAATTGCTGATTGCTGTATTGTGAATATAAAATCTATTTATTTAAATATTTAAACTCAGGATTAATTCATATTTATCATTTAAATTGATACAAACTGATTAAAAAATACATCTCTATACGTAATCCCCCTTAATATTATTCTTGCTATGCCACTGGTAGTGGTGCTTTTACATATGGTTAAAAGGGGCTCAGGTAAGTACTTAAAATTCCATTTTTCCACTCAATGGCGAGAAATAACTAAATGTCGAAAGGGCTGTAAAAGAATGACAAAGTATGGAACAATTCAAACCATTAATAACGGATACCTCGGAAATGGATAACGCCACAAAAAAGTAATTTGCAATATATTGTGGCTTTTAAAGAGACCTCTATTTTTGTGTAGTACGATTTCGTCTATCGCCTAACTTTACCAGTTATCAACATTATACAAAATTCCTTCCGAGCGAAGAGGTCTTCACAGGCTATTCCCAGAAAATGCAAGAACATACATTTTAATTGCTGCGTAAATATTTTTAATATATGGCCTTTTAATTAAAATTGTTAAAGGCATGTTTTACAAAATCTAAAATTTTGAAAAATGTATCACATAAAGAGTAGTTTGTGGCCGGGAGATTTTTTTGAAAATCTTTGTTTCGCATCTTTGGAAGGTACTGAACTTAAATACCAAGTTTGTATTTATATGACTTTTCGTTTTTGAATTATGTTCTTCACAGACACACACATACGCACACACACGAGCTTGTTTTAACAATTTTTTATTCAGGGATTCTCAAAACATGTATTTACAGTGAAATTGTGATATAGAAATTTTAGGTGGAATAGAGTACTTCCCTTCCTAATATGTACGTGGTAGAGAAAGTAAAAAGCAGGGGCGGACAAAATAATGGTAAAATTAGACATTAGGCATGGAGAGTGTCGAATTTATGAAAAAGCGGTTTGTTGAATAACAATATCTCTTTACCCCATGCAACATGTAAATGATAGAAGGAAGGAAGTATAGCACCAACGGGATACAGATTTGAGAGCACTGAATGCATTTTCAAAATCTGAATATACCTAAGTTATCGCATACCACTACTGCAGATTTTGCTTGTGTAGATTCATTTCTTAGGTATATGTTTTTTATCAGTATAACCGGACTTTTATTTCCACAAAATCCCTTCTACATTATTTGACTAACACCAGAAAAAAATTCTAAATATGTGCGCCAGGGGTATTTCGTTTACTTCTGAAAATGACAGGTTTTCTGATGGGAACGGCGAAAGAATATCATGTGTTTAAAATGATCACACTTGATGTGTTTGATTTCTAATAATGAACTTGACATTCTATGTTTATTGATAAATCAAGTTCGAATATTTAAAAAATGCTGGTTTTATACTACCATCGTAGATTGCTGTAGCATTTGAAGTAGGTAGTATCTTTACGTTATTTTACCACGCTTTGGGCGTCAATTTGCAGATGTTATATTGTTGTAGGAGTTGTATTATATTTCAACTGTTGGAGAACCGAACTTTAAATTCGTTGCAACCACACGTATAGTACCCGCTTTCCGGTAGCCTTCGCCCTAAGTTTAAAAATATTAACTTTGTAATTTTGACTGTTTCTTTAAATACTATGTATTTATGTTTGCCTCAGCTACGTCAGAATATATTTTAGACTTGAATGTCTTAGCAGGGTTGTGGTGCGACTTAAGAATGTAGGCTTACACAGATTATAATTTTACTTCACTCCTTTTTATTAATGTTTGACACGATTTAAATAACATTTCACTGATATAGAGCTGTGAGATTCTTTTATTAATTACTTGTACTTTTTAATACGTAAACTTATTTTTCGTCTCACACGAATACGTATTAAATCGCTCGAGGATGTGTCTCGCGTCCGGTTAGGAACACTGTTTGCAGGCAACTGAATTGATTTCAACCGCCTAAACTTGTAAATTTCTGTATTTCAAATCTCTGATTGGTTAATCCTAATCCAATAGAATACCTTCATTTAACTAAAGCTTTTTCTGGTTGTTGATTGGTTATTTTTATAAACTGTCAGAAAAGTTACATTATTGCTTCCAAGAATCACAAGTAACATTTAAACTTTCTAATTCATTATTGCCTCAAGGTTACCTCATTGTTAGCAACTTTTGACCTATTTCTCACAGCTCCTACATTATTAAATTACGTAATATATTCACATAACATTATTACACATGGATACAATAATACAAGCATATGCAGTGACTGTTACATACATTTTACAAATTATTACATACACATATTGCTTCAAGGCGGGGTGTTATTGAATTTACATATTATATAATTAGACTGAAATCATTTTAGTGTTTAAAACAGTGCCTCACATTTAAACTAACTTAAAATTCATAGGCATGGGATTATATCCAATCATTTAACATTTTCACTCAGTTGTAAAATGGCGATTTCTTACGGCGATAACGATTTTCAGGTAGATAGTATTATGAATTGGAGACTAGCAGAAGGCCCGTTACCTTGGAATTTCATTTTCTGTCATTGCTTCCCTTTTCTTGGAGGCATTTAGATACACAATCCAAAGCAGGAGTGGCGTAAATAACTTCCTTACCAGAGTCCCAGAATTAGTCAACCTGCTTCATACTATAATACAGATGAAAATGAGGGAAACCGCCATCCTGAGAGGGAAGTGGAGGTGAGGGTTCAAATCTAATAACAAATCCAACTTCGTCATCCCTAACCCAGTATATGGAACATTTAAGTGTGCTGGCAGCTAAGCGAATTTTAATGTTTGCCGAAATCTCTTGCTTTAACTCTTGAAAGTGAAGTCTAGAAATAAATGTCCATAACATTTCAACATTTTTTGTGACCACCCTAATTTCCATCTTCAAAGGTTTAATGACATCACAAGTTAAGTAGGGTCGCAAGGGAACCAGGGTTTCTCTTTGCAGTCGTTGTTATTAGCAGATTTGAGATGAAGTATCAAAATCATAAATTTTATATTGCTGGTTACCTTGCTTTCCTTGCTGGCGCTGTTAACTTAGCATCTACATTGTCCAGATGCGTTATTATATATTTCAAGACATGTTACGCTTTATTAAAATGCCACTTTGCAATTCTTGTTTCATTATGCACACTCGGTCAATTTAAAACTGGCCGGTGTCTGAGCGCTCGAATGAGTACCTCGGGAGCGCTCGGGACAGCCGGGCTTTGTTCACAAGGCTGCGTGTATTATTGTAGTAGTTATGATGGGTAACAAAACTATAACCACAAAAGTCTTCCAGAAAATAATTCATACACGAGACTTCAAACAAACAGATGTTTAAACACTGAATATTTGTAATCAAAACAGACTATTGATTTATTGTTCAAATGGAGCATGGCAAAAGCTCGTTACAAGGACACGCCTATTGCAACACTCTTAGCTTAGTGGTAAAGAATTAACTTACTGTTACCGAGGTTGCAAGTTCAAATCTCGTTGAAACCACACAATCTGTTTACTTTTTCTGCGTATAGTAAGAAGGAGAAGTATTGCATTTCACCCAAAAATTCGAAATCGAGATTCCAAAATCCAAAAAATTCATTTTTAGAAAAAGGCCCGTATATGTGAGTCTGTGTGGATGTGTGTCCGTGAACAGCATATCTTAAAACCGAAAAGTCGGACCAAACTAGGTATTTAGGTTCAGTATCTTTTAAAGATGGAACATTTTTCGAAAATTTTGATTTTCTCAAAAATGGCTCTATAGATTTTGATTAAAATATCACATGTTTAAGATATATTCATGGCAAATGACATGAGTTTGATGAATTTTCTGGGAATGTCTCAGAAGTCCTCTTTACTCTCAATGACTTTTGCATAACTGGTAAACCGTAAGAGATAGACAAACTTTTACTACATAAAAGATGTAGATCTCGTTAAATCAGAATTTATGTCATATATACTTTTTTGTGGAGCGAACCATTTCCGAGGTATTCCTTGTTATTTGTTTGAAACTTCCAATATGTATACTTTTTCTCAAAGGGGAATTAGTTATTCGTTTTTTTATGTCCTGGACATGCAAAGAGAATAGAATAGTTCACATAGCAACCAGCTGTTAAAAGATGTGACTATCGCTTAAAGCCTACCATATTCCCCTTGCACCTACAAGAAAGTTAGCAAATGTTTATCTCGATTAACATGACGTAGATGGAGATTAAGCGTTTGAAAAAATAGTTTGTACAGGATTAGAGAAAGTCATGTGACTGTAACACATCAGATTTTTTTCCCCTTTCAGTTTAAATACATGAGTAAAAATAAAACGTGTTTTCTTCATTTGTTACGTATGTGGCGTTTATTTAGTCCGTCATACCAGTAGATGGCGACCTTAGCATTAATCTTTGGTGGAGATTTCATACTCACTAAGTTTAATTTTATATCCACAAATATTACCATGGTTGTAATTATATTTGTAAGTAAAAGAAGTAACACAAGCAATATTATTTAAGTATGTTGCAATAAAACGAGTGGTAAAAAGACATCTATCCACAGCATCGAACTCGAGCTGCTTGCGTAGAGGTTAAGTCGCTTAACTACTGCTCCACGTCATGCACCCTGTGAGCGCAGCCCAAATCAGTGCCTTGTGCCTTGTATACGTGCTATGTAGTTAGCCAAAGCGACGCACAGAGGTTGGCGTGCACTCATTCGAAGGGACTTTCAAAACATTTGACTGCTCAAGAGACCGGCTGCCATATGGTGGTGTCAGACAACTAAATGATGTGTGACGTCAACGATCAGATGTCTTCTTGCTCCCGACTTTTTGCTAGGAAGTCAGTGAAGTATGGAGCAGGTGAGGCAAGCGGAAATGGTAGATGCTATTAGCGAAAGACTGCCATTCCCCAACTCCTTATGACGAATCCCAGAAACGATGTTATGTCACAGGAGTATAATACTTCACACGCAATTTAGTTGTCTGACTCCCTATGACTATGCTAAGTTTTGTAACCGACATGGTATCTACGGTGTTGAAAATTATAACAATTGGTTTACATTGCTAGTCTAATTTCTGTGATTAAGAAGCCATCCATGAGCAAGAATGCTTGTAAATTGATTGTCCAAAATAGTATTGGTTGCAATTACCTCTTGACCAACGTTAAAGAGAAGAAATTGGCAATTCACGACAAGGATTTTCCAGAAACACCTAGGGATAAGCGTCCTGCCACCCCCTCCAAAAAGAAAAACATATAAAATGTTGGGAAAATATTTTTGTTAAGTTTAGAAAGTAATAGCACACTCAAAGGTCGGGCGTAGCTTTTTGTAGTGTGTTTTCCAGTTTTAAGGAGAAGGTGGCTGTTTGCATACCCTGCTCGAGCTAATGAGTCATCAGACTCCTGTTTCTTTTCGGAACATGTTTTGACAGTAAATTGAAATTGAATTTTATTTATGGACGCTCTTTAACTGCTGTGGTTCTTAGCGTCCCATTCTATATTGGACGTGAAAGATCGGTAATTTTGCTCAGAGGCCTCTTTATCAGGCTTGAGGTTCTTTTACGTGCCGTAAATCTACGACACGGGACCACCGGCTTCACTTCCCTTCCGAAGGAAGCCGTGCTAAGGATTTTTACGCCCGAAAATATCCATCGCCGTCCGCCGGGTTTGAACCCGCGACCTTGGGAACTAGAGGCTAGCACGGTACCACTAGTCCACGGAGGACGACGTTTTGACAGTAGTTATTCTGACAGGGTTATCTACCTTGTCAATTTAAAGAATGGAATACCTAGCTACTTCACCTCTTATCTTTCACGTAACTGACATTTCATTATCCTCCTCATGCTTTCCATGGATTCATTAACACTGCTGGTACTAAGGGTTGTTGCACCTCTATCTGCTTCGCGAAACGAATAATGCAGAGTATTTTTTAAGCATACTCATTGTTTTTTTTTCTTTCATCCCCCCCCCCTTTTTTGACTAACATGACCATTCACCTGTTTCCTTTTTATCAGTTGATTTTTCTTTTTTTCTTCTGTGTTTCACCGCACACTGAAACAAACACCTATGCCCAAGGCAACACTCGAACTATCAGTTTCCTTAGCCTTAGTAAAGTTACTGACAAACGGAGGGACCACCAGAACCGCAACGGCCTTTTTGCTTATACCTAGTCCCTGGTAGGAAGGGAGGGTGGGAGGGATGAGGAAAGAGACCCGAAGGGCAACCAGATCTGGATGACGCAAGCATATATATATAAAACGAAGCACCATTTACTGTTACAATTTCAGTATTTGAGTCAACTTTTTTGTCGCTCTGGGGCGGGACCCACTAGGAGACGATCACTCTAAGAGTGGACACCCACCCCTAGCCATGACCCAGCAAACATCGTCGCATAGTCTTACAACCTTGACGATGTCAAGGAAGATGATAGATACAGAAAATCAGAGGCAGAAGAATCGTGGTAGGAAATGAAACACCCAGCATTCGCCTACCGACCCGGAGAAACCCTAAAAATCCATAGGCCAGAGTTTTCGGTCACCGGGATCGAACCCGGGATTTTACGAATGCGAGTTGCACACGTTGCCGCGGCGATACCTCGCTCCTTACCCTTGGTGCTCTGTGGCGAAGAGATTATGGATTGGAATCTCGCCTAGGGCATGAAGTTTTATCTATGTAAATGTGCTAATGGTTGTGTGTATGTGTGTTTTAGTGTGTAGGTGGGGACATGAGCCAGATGCAATAACAAAAGGAAAGGGGTAATAGAGAGAAAAATACCAGAACAAACACTGAGGTAAAACTAAGATAAAATGAGTAACCGAAAGAAAAGAAATCTGATGCGTTGTATTCGCATGGCTTTCTCCACTCACTCTTCTATAAACATACTTGCAAAAGGCTATTATTCGAGCTACTTCTTGTTTATCTAGATAAACTTTCAATTAATATTTACACATTTCATTGTACGATAAAATAGGTAAAGTCAGATTTTTAAACAACCTGTCGCTACATGTTGGCTTAGAAATTCCACGCTCTCTATAAGACTACGAGAAAAAATGAATAACAAATAGGTATTTTAAAATTCAAACCAAGAACAAGGAATACCTTGGAACTTTTTAACTTTGGAAAAAACATTTGACAATTTAACGAGATGTACATTTATTGTTTAGCCCGATTTTATCTTATCTCTTACTGTTTACCGATTATGCCAAAGTCATTCAGAATGAAGAGGGTTTCAGAGGTTACTCCCAGAGAAAATTCAAGTTATTTCTACACCTTATTTGTCGTAAAAATATCTTAAACATATATTTTAATTAAAACGTTACAGGCATTTTCGACAAATTCAAAGCTTTTGAAAAATTTTCCATGTAAAGCGCAGTTTGGGGTGACGAATTTTCTAGAGAATCTTTGTGCCACATCCTTGAAAGAAGCTGAATTTAAATACGAAGTTTGGTATTTGTAAGACTTTTCGATTTTGAGAGGTTGTCTATGGTTACGCTGCTCGCACGTACATAAATGCACCTTTTTCTAAAAAAAATAACTTTTTTTATTAAGACGGTGTGCTACAGAAACTACACAGAAAAGGCAAACCTCCGCCTAGGTGTAGGTAAATTTTGCATCCACTCAAAAGTCGTCGTCGTTTCTAATGCTCCCTTTAGTATGAGACATGACCTTCGGGGGTCACCTCATTCCACCAAGCAATCGCTGGGCCCATTTTTGAGGTGGAGGCACCGAGCGGGCGGAGTCCGTTACCTCCGATGGTAGGGCGATGATAAGAATGGGGGTGGAATGAGAGGACCTACAGCTTCTACCGTAGACTTCGAACCACATGGGTCCTTAGTTTACATGGGCAAGTCAGATCTGAAGGCATTGAGGGCGCCAATCCAGGGCCGGAAATTGAACCCGGACCCTCAGTTCGAGATCCCGAAACGACACCACTGCTCTACTCCGGCGCCTCTCACCCAAATGTTATGTGTTACAAAATCATAATCTCCGGCCTTTAGTTGGACACAACATGCCCGCTGCCACTATTGCAATCCTTGATATTAAGATTAAAAGCTTTGAAATATCTGCATTGACTGCATATTTATGAAATAATATATCAGCATATACAGGGTTATTCAAAAAGAAGGACCAGATTTTACATATTCATTTTTAATGAACGACAATAGATAGCGACATATACGACACATCATTGAATAGAGGAAAGTTCAAAGTTTTAAGCCTCACCTATTAGTTCTATTCAGTGCCTACAGCGGCGCTGTGTCTGTTTATGAGAAAATGGCGACACCACAGGAAAAGTTGTTTTTGTGCTGCATTATGCAAAGAGTTGTTTCATTGCAGCGCACATTTCGTTGTAAGTTCAACAATGAGCCGCCTCGTCATAAACAATTTACAATTGATACAATAAATTCGTAGATGATTGCGTGTGCAAACGGAAAAGCACTGGTCCTCCTCGCATAACTAATGGTGCTCGTTTTGAACACATAAAATAAAATTTTAAACTTTTCTCTATTCAGTGATATATCGCATGTGTCACCATCTATTGTCGTTCATTAGAAATAAATATTTAAACTCTGTTCCTTCTTTTTGAATAACCCTGTATATAAAATATCAAATAGTTCGTTTTGGAAACAAAATAACTGGAACTCTCAATATAGATTTTCTCTTAATTTCCAAAATAAAGAAGAGGAAAGAGAAAAAGTTTCTAAAATTTCTTGGTAGTTTTCTAACTGAGCTCGAACCCCGGCCCATCCGGTGTACCGAAATTTTGAGACCTCGTAGCAGAACAAAGGAAAGATGAAGCGCAAAGTGAACAATAGAATGGGAGGAAGAAAGCCAAAGAAAGAAAAGCGAGTGGGGACATAAAGGAAGAAGGAACTGAAAGGGCAAGGAAATGAAGCAGGGAGGTAGCGGTCGAGTCGGAAAATTAAACAACCTGTTGCACAATAGCCCTCTTCCTGGAGACCCTAGGCACAGAATGAATTTGGTTCTAATAAAATCATCCACCTCTTTTTCAGAGTTAATGCAAAGAGTTTTCTATATTCTCCTGCCACGACCTCCTACTCGTCTCGCTTCTTACATATCCATAACAGTATAAAACCTTCAGAAACGGCTCTCTTTAAAAACACTGCAAACTTGCCGTAAGATCCAAGGAAACATGTTCATCGAACTACAGCGCTCATATGGCGTTTATGTGACATAGACCCATTAATGTTTCAGGGACACCATTGGAAATAATCACGTTTGATTAACTGATAATAATCATTACCTATACAACAAGAAGAAAATTATCAAATAATTAAATCTCCTCGTGGCAACTATGTCACAGATTCTTTATGCAGTGGTTTATACGTCACCTAATTTTGGGAAATTCAAAACAACAAGGTTGCTGTACTATTCAATCTTCATTAGAAGAAAATAACAGTAGATTTTGGAAAAATTCGAAGAAAATAAAAAACAACTTGTGGAAAAGTTTTATGTGTGAATGAATGAATATTTATTTACATACGGTATACATAGCTTTCTATAATCGCACGGGTCCACAGATCGTACCTGCTGTTATAATACACAGAATAATAAAAAAGATTAATAATAATAATAGTAATAATAAAAGGAAACGACAACAAGTAGAAGGAAACCAGAAAACAATTACCACCACAAGAAAGCACTATTGCTCGAAAAATTAAAACATTTAAATAGCATCTTAAATATCCACAACCCTCAAAAAAGCGGTACACCGTTTTCCGATACATTATTACACCCAAAGAACAATTAAGAGAATATATACAGCACACTAACAATAAGTGAACAAATCTGATGTGTTACACTCACACGACTTTCTCTACTCTTGTACAAACTATTTTTACAAACGCTTATACTCCATATGCCTCATGTTAATCGAGATGTTAATCTTATTGCTAATTTTCTTGTAGGTACAAGGGGAATATGGTAGGCCTTAAGCGATAGTCAAATCTTTTAAGAGCTGGTTGCTATGTGGCGCATTCCATTCTCTTTACATGTCCAGTTGACGCTGACCTCTGACTCATCAGCTGTGGTGTTCCTGGCAGTTGCTTCAATGGACTCAGAGTCCTGGGTTCGTGGTTTGGATGGCAGGGATTTGGGATTTGATTCGGTAGAGCTGAGGTTCTTGTTTTTCAGGGGTGGTGACACTGCCTTGATGAGATTAATAATACTGCCGGAGAAGTTTGGGTGATATCTTTATTTTGTTACGTAGATTCCTATCTGGTCAACCCGCCACCTTCGTCGTCGAAACCACTGTTATTCTTATTACTCTCGAAGTCGCTACTTATGTGTTTCTCCGACTAGCCCTCGAATTGCCTAGATTTCACAACTTCACTTTTACGCTATAAATCTTCTGATTATTTTGTTCTAATTCTATTTCGTCGCGTCCTCGTGGTTAATTTGTACCGGAATGTGCCTCGGCCGTTGTCATGGTTAGTTTGTCCCCAAAAGTCTCGGCGTGTCTTTCCTCCTTCACGCCTTTCGCCAAACTGTAGAATTTTCCCCTCTCCCTTTCTTAAGTTTCGTTCTGTTTTAAGTTCAAAACGTATCATGTGATGCCTACGCGATCTTTCGATTGGCTATAATTTTTGTTTCATGATTTTTTTTGTTATTGGCTACCCCCACGTGACAACTTTCACATCTGCTTCTCACAGCTTATTTTGAGTTTTAAAATCTTCTCCCGAACATTCTTAGATTGTAGATAAGGCACGTCTACTTCCTCACCCTTTTAAGCCTTGAAAACCGTTGTAAACCCTGTCCGAGCCAAAAGTATAAAGGCGAGACTTCCGGTATGCAGGTTCGTTGACCATCGCAGGTAAAATACCTCTGCTTCGAGGGACAACTTTGTTTCTCTGTCTTCCCGACAAAACCCATTCCTAACATGAATTCAGCACATTTTCGTCGCTATGTTCGATCGTATATTATTATTATTATTATTATTATTATTATTATTATTATTATTATTATTATTATTATTATTATTATTTCTCCTGGGTCTCGATAACCAGCTTCATATGCCCTGACGGTAAATTTATCATCGGACCTTTAGGTTGGATGATGGGTTTATCGTTAATGTCCCATCTAAGCTAATCTAAAGTCCCTCTCTCCCTCTATTCCTTTCATTTATCATTTTATTTATTTGTTCATACGTTTGCTTAGTGGCTTACGACGATTTGATGGCGAGCCCACCGTTACACATTTATTCTGTTCACAATACATTTCAATCACTGAACACAATACAATTTCAAATTTGACACAAGTATTTTTTTTTTACAAAATACAGAAAAACAATCTACATAATATCTGGCCGTCAACAACCAGGCTACAAAACATTTATATTTTAGGAATCTGTTTATACACACAATACATTCTGCAAACAAAATTTTTTTTTTTAATTTAATTACACATCTTAGTTCCATCTTTCTCTCTCTCTCTCTCTCTCTCTCTCTCTCTTGCACTTTACATACAATACTGGTTTTCTGGAAGCTATTAGCAGCCTCCACACTCAAGACCCCTTTTGGTACCTTTTTTGCCAGGTATACATTCTGTCCGGTTTTCTTACTCTATGTCATTAACATCGTGAATGTCAAGCACACTGTTTTAACAGGACATTGCTATCCCGAAGCTACCAATTTGTTTGTAAACAATGTTCGCATACTATGACTTTTCTTACTCGTGTTCCGAGTGCGTTTGTACATTTTCCCTATCCGACTCTACTAAATTTCATTGACCCTGCTTAAATGGACGATTGGAGTTGATATACCCTGTCCCCGAAGGTTTGTGATATCCGATAAGGACCTTTCCAACACATATGCATTCGTCTGTATTCCTTCTTTCTCTTGATGGTTTAAGCAGTCTGTTGATGCTACATATTCGCGTATACCTGATAGGGTCATGTTTTGATCACTGACTACCTGCAAGTCGTCCGGTCTCTCACCGAAATAAACATTTTCATTTTCTGTGTTTAACTCACAATACTGGGGTGCTTGACCTACTTCCGATTCATCAGCTGACTGCAGAGGCGTGTCGTTAAGATCTCTCCCTTCGCACAGTTGTTGCGTGAAAATTCTTACCACGTTAATGCCTTTTCCCAATGTGCAAATATTCAATAAAAATGGTTCTTCTGGTATTTTTGTTCTCGTTCCCTGTGTAATGCGAGAACCTGCGCGCATTCTCCGAGGTTGAGCCTGGGAACGCTACAATTCTTCCTGTCTCCAGTTTTCCGACCGTCGTGGCCACGATCCTTGACTGGGGCCTATCCCTTGGCCTATGCTTTGTCCTGCCATTGCCCCGCTTCGGTGACCTATCGCGTCATCCATTTCGCGGTGGACATTTTGCGGCTGTCGTGTCTGTGATAGATACGCGCTCGGCGTCCATGCGTAGCTGTACGTAGGCATGCTTGAGAGCCCATGGTCCTCATCTCTACGTCGTGGGGTCGCTGGCCGGCTTGGAGGTGTTCTTGGCCTGTTCGGAGGTGTCCTTGGCCTGTTCGGGGGAGTTTCTGGGCAATTCGGAGGCGTTCTTGGCCTGTTCGGAGGTGTCCTAGGCCTGCCCGGGGTTTTTCCAGGTCGGTTCGGGGGAGTTTCTGGGCGGTTCGGAGGCGTTCTTGGCCTATCCGCTGTTCCACCGTGGAGGTTATTTCCCCAGTGTTGTCTACTATTCGCCGGGTACCTGGAGAATCTCAGGTAGTGAACGGGATACTCCTCATGTTGCCTCGGTGGCCTACCCGTGCCCGTTTGGTTCCAGGGCCTATAGCTTCTCTCCCGATTTCTTGCAAATGGCTCTTGGTAACGCTGTCGGACTGTGGAGTAGTTGTTCAACGCACCTTGTGCCCTCGTCCCATCATTACGATGCGAATTTATCCGATCACTGTGTCTGCCTTCAGTCCTGATTCTGGGCCTATCTTCTTCCCGCGTTCCGTACCCCTGCAGAGCGGTAAGTAGTTCAATGGCTTCGCCCAGCGTCCTCGGGCGTGCTACCACGAGGTGATGACGTATAACGTCTGGGAAGTGTCGTGTCAGGAGGGATACAAATTCACCTTCGGGCATCGGTGGGTCCAGGAGTTGGCTTAATTGGCCGAGTCGCAAGAAGTAGTCGACCATCGACTCACGCTTCTCTTCCCTGTATCGGCCATTATTTATTTCTGCGCGCACCCTGTACTGTGCAACGCCACTCCAATATTTTTCTAAAAATGCAGACCTAAAATGTTCATATTGTGCATGCTCGCCCACCGTCAATCGAAACCAACTCAGGGACGGGCCTATCAAGCTCCTTTTTATAATTACCATTTTGAAACGGTCGGGAATTCCCCTAAGGGCGAAATAAGATTCGAGGTCATTAATGAACTGCTTCGCATTATCGACTTCACTGTTGAACTTGGGGATTGGTAGTTCATTCAAAAATTGTATAGGTATATTGCATTGTTGCAGAGGCCCTACGGTGCTTGACATTTCACTTGCCGGGTGCGGTGAGGCCGAAGGAGTGCAGGCAGGTTCGTTCGACCTCGGTTCGCTACTCGGGTTGTTACACTGGAACGACGAAAGCGCGGAAACCTGAGAGGTAATTCGCGCGTCCGTGGCTCCCTGGGGTCGCGGTTCGATTTCCGCTAGTGCGTCCCTGCGAGCATTGACGGTCTGTGTCAGTTCCTCCCTTAATTTAGCGATCTCGCTTATCTGCGAGCTACTCTGTGCCTCTATGGTCTCCCTTATTTTGTTAATTTTATCATTTACCCCTGCTTCCACTGCCTGCTGCTTATTCTGTAATGCTACACAGACTGTCATTGCTTCTTCCCTTGCCTTATCACTAATTGTACATATTAAGTTTTCATTGCTTACAATTTGTTGTGCCCTGATGGCGTCTATTTCCACGACAAGTTCCTTCCTTACTACCTCTACACTATTCTGTGTTGCTTTTAGTTCGTTTCTTATATATTCTACATCCTCGTAGATTACATTTTGACTTGCTCTAATTTCTAACAAGACACCCTGTATTTTATTTTCTAAGCCCTGACTGATTTCCTTATGTTGGATGCTTAATTGTGAGGCTATCTGCTGCTGCAATGTTTGTTCTTGGGTGGACAATTGTTGTTTTAGTGTTTGCTCCTGTACTGTTAATCGCTGTGTTAGTGTTTGCCCAAGTGTTTGCTCTTGTTCTGATAACCGTTGAGCCAGTGTTTGCTCTTGTTCTGATAATCGTTGAGTCAGAGTTTGCCCTATTGTTTGCTCTTGTTCTGATATTTTAGTGTTGAGGAGGCTCAATTGAGCCAACATTTGTTGCATCATTTCGCTCGTGTTAAGCGATCCGGTAACTTGGTTTTCTAATGTTTCGCTATCTCCATTTTCTACACCTACCCGCGTGCTATTGTTAGTGAAATTTTCCCCTTGTTCATTGCTATTACCTTCCATATCGTTGCCGGTTAATTTCTTGTTTCTTAACAGCATTTACAAACATACATAACCCAGTTTACTTATATCTATTGCATATACACTCCCTTCCAAAATTTTATTAACCTATGTATCATGCAGTTAACACTTACTCGGTGCTGGGTTGAGCTGCTGCGAAGTGTTGTAATAGTTCACAAAACACTTCACTACACTTACACTTTTTGAACACTGATGCTGTCTGCGCTGAATGTCTGCTTCCTCGTTGTAATGGAGCGGCGTCGATGTCGCTTGTTGCCCCACGTCTATCGGTACACTCTGCTGCTGGTGGTTGCTGATGTCGTCATCGGCGTCGTCTTCCTTCCGTTGTCGGTTCTCCGGGTGCGTTATCCGCTGGCAGTATTTCGAGCCCCACGTTGGGCGCCAAATGACGCTGACCTCTGACTCATCAGCTGTGGTGTTCCTGGCAGTTGCTTCAATGGACTCAGAGTCCTGGGTTCGTGGTTTGGATGGCAGGGATTTGGGATTTGATTCGGTAGAGCTGAGGTTCTTGTTTTTCAGGGGTGGTGACACTGCCTTGATGAGATTAATAATACTGCCGGAGAAGTTTGGGTGATATCTTTATTTTGTTACGTAGATTCCTATCTGGTCAACCCGCCACCTTCGTCGTCGAAACCACTGTTATTCTTATTACTCTCGAAGTCGCTACTTATGTGTTTCTCCGACTAGCCCTCGAATTGCCTAGATTTCACAACTTCACTTTTACGCTATAAATCTTCTGATTATTTTGTTCTAATTCTGTTTCGTCGCGTCCTCGTGGTTAATTTGTACCGGAATGTGCCTCGGCCGTTGTCATGGTTAGTTTGTCCCCAAAAGTCTCGGCGTGTCTTTCCTCCTTCACGCCTTTCGCCAAACTGTAGAATTTTCCCCTCTCCCTTTCTTAAGTTTCGTTCTGTTTTAAGTTCAAAACGTATCATGTGATGCCTACGCGATCTTTCGATTGGCTATAATTTTTGTTTCATGATTTTTTTTGTTATTGGCTACCCCCACGTGACAACTTTCACATCTGCTTCTCACAGCTTATTTTGAGTTTTAAAATCTTCTCCCGAACATTCTTAGATCGTAGATAAGGCACGTCTACTTCCTCACCCTTTTAAGCCTTGAAAACCGTTGTAAACCCTGTCCGAGCCAAAAGTATAAAGGCGAGACTTCCGGTATGCAGGTTCGTTGACCATCGCAGGTAAAATACCTCTGCTTCGAGGGACAACTTTGTTTCTCTGTCTTCCCGACAAAACCCATTCCTAACATGAATTCAGCACATTTTCGTCGCTATGTTCGATCGTATATTATTATTATTATTATTATTATTATTATTATTATTATTATTATTATTATTATTATTATTTCTCCTGGGTCTCGATAACCAGCTTCACAGTACATAAAAAAAATTAATAACGAATTTCCATTTGAGAAAAAGTATAAGTATTGGAAAATTTAAGGGAATAACAAGCTATATCACGAAAATGGTTCACTCAACAACAACAAAAATTATATGATATAAATTGTGTATTTTAACGTGATCTATATTTTTTTTGTAGTAAAATTTTGTCTATCTCTTATGGTTTACCATTTATGCAAAAGTTGTTCACAATGAAGAATACTTTTGGAGACATTCCCAGTAAATTCGAGATATACATTTCATTTGTCATGAAACTATGTTAAACATATGATATTTTAATCAAAATCGTTATAGCTATTTTTGAGAAAATTCAAAATTTTCGAAAAATGTTCAATGTAGAGGGTAATCTGGGGTGGGGGGAGTTTCTTGAAAACCTTCGTGTTACATCTCTGGAAGATACTGAACCTAAATACCAAGTTTGGTGTTTATCCAACTGTTCTTTTCTGAGTTATGCTGTTCACAGACACACACAGACACACACAAGGATAAGTTTCCAAAATTGCTTTTTTTGGATTCAGGAGGCCTCAAAACATATATTTCCGGTAAAATCTCGGTGGAATACAATACAATATTTCCCCTACTTACTCTTACGTAGTAAAGAAAGTAAGAATTACCACTACAAGAAAGCACTATTGCGCGAAAAAAGTAACACATTTAAATAAGCATCTTAAATATCCACAACCCCCAAAACAGCGGTAAACCGTTACGTCCTATTATAGTAAATAAAGAACAGTTAAGAGAATATATACAGCACGCTAACAATAAGTGAAAAAATACATAAATAAAGCATCAACACCAACGAGGAGCTATTCCTACACTCCCGCTTCCCTACTATCCTCCTCCTCAGATCTACTGTGTTGCCTTAAGTAGAAATGTACCTATCCCCTCCATGTCTTCCCCGCCTGCCAGTAATGTCCAACATGCCCTTAACTCTCCATTCGAGATGGTCAAGGATCGCAGTAAATATTTCCCCCTCCATTCTTCCGTATCCCTACATCTTGCCAAGATATACACCCGTGATTCTTCCTCTTCGCAAATTGGGCAGATTCTCCTTCCACTTCCATCAGTAGCTTTTTCATCCGCCATGCTAAGAAGTTTTATGTAAAAGATGGTCATGAATTTCCAATAGATCTGTGCCTTTATGTTACTTCTGAAACACTGACGTTTTAGCTTTTAGGTCAGTGCTTTCTCATTATTCTGATGTTGGTAGTAGCGGTTGTATCTCGTTTGATTTCCTAGACCACGATCTGATTTTATAGTGTTTTGTTTTATAAGGGACACTGGAAGTGAGATTTTAGATGAAAACAACAAACTTTCAATGTTTGTATTATACCACATAGATATTGTATAGATGCTGTGAATCATTTTGATCAAATACTTTTCACAATACGTCGTTTTTAAAAGGCCCAGGGATATGTTTAAATCACCCATGCACTCCCTTACAAACTGCACCGGACCCGCCCACTTCTCCTTTCTGGTTCTTTTTCTCAGTTTTACATTTTTGCGCATCCTGGGTAGCGCATTGGTTTTGTTTGCGGCTCCCGTAATAAGGATCCGGAGATCGATTCCCGACTCCGAGGTGGCGACTTTAAGTCGGCCCTATCCACGCCTTCTCCTTTGACCTGCTCATGTTGTCGGAGGCAACGGATTTCGACCGCTGGGTACCTCCAACTCAGAAATGGGGCAGTCATCACTTGGAGAATGAGGTATTCTCCGAAGGTTATAGGCCATAATTATGGGGAGCGTTAAAACCGACGACTTTTTGAGCAAGAAATTTATTCCTTACATTTCAATTTAGCTCTGGTTTGTGCAAAAATTTGCATACATAAACTCAAATGTTCTATCTAAAACTGTAAGCACACATTTTATGATTGCTTCATTCATTGGTTCACAAAAGATTAATTTTATACTGAAGAACAAGGATTTATTTCTCTACAACTAAAAACATAACTAAAATCAGATCGTTGCATTTATTTTCACAATACTAAAATATCACTCCTCTGAAAACGTGAATGCGAAAGCCAGTCGTAGAAAATTTACATTTTTGTTGTTAATTAAAAATATTTAATTGATTCACCAAGAAACTATTGAGCTAGAGCTTTGAGATTTTTCACAGTCATTTCTTTATTTCCTTATATCAAGTGTAACAATTTTCAAATGAGTATCTTTAAAATTAAGTAAAGTTAAAACATTCAGTTACCGGTCCCTAAGTAAACATACTCTATTGATATATTGTATTACAGAAAGAATAGTTTATCACATATTCATTGTAAAACAGTTCTATTAAATGCTATTCAATACTATAAGCTTAACCTGATTTCACTTGACATTTAAAGATAATCTCTTATGACAATAGCTATCGGTACCTTAGAGCAAACACGGTTGTCCAGCTTAACAGAAAAGTGGTTGCAACTCTCAGAGAGCGAGAGTATTCTACATAAAATTTGATAACCATTTACAATGTAAGAATGTTATACACTCAATATAGTGTATTGTAGCGTAACCCATATCAATAATTTGTTTGTTTACATAATTATTCTGCATTTACATTAATAAATTGATTTTTAGCATTAACAAACCATTGGTTCTCAAAGTGAGAAGGCGGGATCGATATTTAGAAGAAATAGGCAAAGAATCAGTTCACCAGGTGACTACACCATATTTAACACATTTTCTTCACGAATCATTACATTGTGTTTCAATTTTAAATCTATCTTATCTTATCTTCTGTTACGGGGAGGACTCGGCACCAATCCAGAGTGGATATTGCTCCTACGCCTCATGAGGGTAGTCTCCGGGAGGAAGGATGAGGAGAGGAGACACCGAACGGCCGGATCCAGGACGATAGTATAGCAATGACAGGGTACCTCAGTTTCCAAGTATAGATACCCCGGCAGTCCGGTGAGCCCACCACATACAGAGGGGTTCCAATGCCCCTCAAGGGGTTTCGAAGAGCCCGGCAGCCAGCCGAAAGCCGAGGAACGGAGAGTTACAAATAGCATCCTTTTCCCCTGCTACGTTGAACCGAAACACCATCGCCGATATTTCCGGCCCTGAAAGAGACCAACCGGATGAAGGATAAATGAAAAATTGTCGCAGTATTCTGTTCGTGTTATCTTTTTTTACTTGGCGCCTGTTATTGTTTTACTATTTTGAATTTTGGGTTCTTTGTCCTCTGGCTAGCTATGATTACTAAGTCGAGCAAATATCTCTAAGCAGGGCGTGTAAACGGAAAGTTGTTACTAAAAGATAACACTGATAAAAGAATTTGTTTTTACACTTTTATTGCCGTCACACTTAATTAATAGTTCACATTTGTAACCTTTATACACGTCCGACTGAAACTGTTATATTTCCGAATATAATTACTGTCGTACGCGTACTTCACATTTTGTAACTAACTTTATGACGCGAGAGATTCTGTGGAATTGCGTAATGTGTACCCCTCGAGAGATTGCTGAGAACTGCGCGACGTTTACCTCGTGAATGATTCTGTAGAACTGCGCGATACTTGCTTTTGGCTCAAGAATTTATACTCCCTCAGCCCGATATGCCTAAACATTATAATAGAGCTGCTATTGGTTACTAAATCGCGCCAACATTTGCATCTATTTTGTCATCCAATCATAATTACAAACACATATGCTCTAGGAAAGATATTCCCTTCATTTCTAAAGAAAGGCACGCTACCCTGACGTCATTTGTTTGTCTCTTCTAAGTGATAAACAACTCACCCCCTCGCTTCATTGTTACCCGCTCCTATTGTCAGTTTCAGTGAGGCCGTGTAAACTTATTTCCTAACAATGCTTATAGCTAACAGACATTTAAAATCATTGTCATACAATAATGTTAATTTACACTACAATCACTCTGGCATTCACAGTGTTGTGATATAAAATACTGCCTCAAAATGAAGAATGAAGCAAAATAAAGCAACAGGAAATTCGGGACGTGTGAAAGAAACCACTCCAGCAATGACCCGACGACCCGGGAAAACCCCCGGAAAAACCCATAGTCAGAGTGCGCGGTCGCCAGAGATCAAACCCAGGACTTCCCAAAATGCCTCCACAACCTCCACAGATGTTGCCATTGAACCATCCTGCTCGGTATTTTAAATCTAAGAAATAATATAGACGTGATTAGGTTGTAGGATACTTTGTCTTTCGGGCTACTTCAAAGCGACCTTTGCGATCTACGTTTACAGAACTGGGATGATTTTTATGTAAACGTGTGCACTATTTGAACATCCATTGTGCAGACTAACCACAAATGCCAAAGCTTCTTATTGTTCCACGTACAACGAAATTTGTCGCCGACGTTCGATTTATTAGCACACACGCAAACTCCCAACTTTCTTCCACTTCACAAAATCATGAATGCTTCCATTTCATCATTGCACCACCTTACTAAAAATACATGTTCTGTTTATACTATTAGATACACATATAGGACATCATACACTCGAGTGATACAACTACTGTAGGCAGAATGGTTACTATAGAGTCAATTTTAGCAAGCACTCCGAACATTTCAGAAGCCGTTAACCGAGCCTTATCCCAGCTGCTTGCCTAACTTTACTGGCTCTGGGCGGTGAATCAACATAAAACAAACTATTGTGAAATGTGCGGTCTTACAGAAGATACTGGAGCTATTGTGGATAAAATCTCCTTTGATTCGGTGCTGATTTTTAATTGACATATCGTAGGTCACGACGCCCGTATTCCGCATGACTAAGACGTTTTTATCTGAAGTATACAATGATAGAGTTATTGTAGATATGTTCCTCCCACCTCACTCTTTTTAACTTGTATGTGTAGCACCATTACCAGCCAGAGTATACAGATCAAATAATTGCACCTAGGAAGAAATGAAACGAAACATTCGCCGAGAAATTTCGTTAATTCCTAAAGACGAACTTGTCGGGTCAGTGGAAATCTTATCCACAAATGTCAGCACTGCATATAACCTTTCGCCACCTTCTGAAAGACCTAAGTAATGTAAGCTCATCTTCCTTTAGGTCGACCCAACTGCTTAAGATCGGTTATGCCCGGCCAACGGCTGGGCTACAGCAGGCTCGGCTTTTAAATGTTCGAGGTGCTTGACAAAATTTCCGCTGTACAAGCGAATGACAAATTACAGGAAGAAATTTACATTGCATTACATTGGAGTACACGAAACTTGTGACATAAAAACAGGCTTAAGATGATAATGGAATATTAGAACACCTCAAGTCTGCTCTTATTGCTTCTAGTGTTTTCCTTGTCCTAAGTGGCAACTCCTTACTCTTGTTCGAACCGGGTTGGATACAAGTGTATACCGGCTATTGGGATTAACCTCTGATATGCTGAAAGATTAGTAGTAGTAGTAGTAGTAGTAGTAGTAGTAGTAGTAGTAGTAGTAGTAGTAGTAGTAGTAGTAGTAGTAGTAGTAGTAGTAGAGTAGTAGTAGAGTAGTAGTAGTGGTGGTGATTTTGGGGTTCTATGAGAGCTCAGTGGCTCTTACACCTCGACTTAAGATCTTCTATGCATCCCTTATCCTTTCGTACGAATTCGAGTTACTCGTAGCTTGTTAGGTCCAGGATTCCCTTTCCAGAGATAGGATCTTTAAATCTATCCAATATTGAGGCCCCAAAGAGTTGATGTCTTCTTCTCCACAAGACTTCACAATCTAACACTATGTAAGTTACGGGCGGTTTCTTCTCGCTGCCCACAAAGTCTTCAGCTGGCATCTTCTTGGAGGATGCATACAGTTTGTAGGTGCCTTTTGAAGTTTCCATGTATAGTTAATTGTCCCATAAGGGGAGGGGGTTCGACCCCTTCAGCTGCCGCGGTGCGGGCGCTACGGACCCTGAGCACTCGTGGTACTTCTGGCGTTACTAGAAGTAAGCCTGGCCAAACGTCCGAGCCCTACTCGTAGGGGTGTCGTTTGGATTGTGTTGGACTCGGCGGGGCAGTGTTTCCCGAGACCCGTGGGAGATTGGGTTCGTCTGTGCGGGTTTCCGTAAAGGCGGGGTTGTGAGACGCCACAATGAACTCCGGTACCGACCTGGATAGCCGGTACACAATATGCTAAGATTGCTGCTGGCCCTACTGAGGTTTTCGGTAGTCATCCTCTGGGATGACGTGCGTAAGTGGCGTGTCCACTTCCATCCTCGCATAAGCGGGGGACTTTTTTAGACCCAAGGTATTGGCCTCATGGGAAAGCCCATGGACCGGAGAGCCACTCGGCTGGCGCTACCCTGGTCTCAGAAGGCGGGTTTGAGCTTCGGCTCTTACTCTGGTAGACCTTCGCTGCTAACTGTATTCAGTTAATAGTCCAACTGCCTTCCCGATTCTGCTTCTATTTAAAAGCAGAAACGATCCAGAGAAGGCGTCGTTGGGTCCTTTGACAATATATCTGGATAGTGTTTACCCAGAGACATTTTATGTTGTTTATCTTCCGCTCTGGTCCATTTTATTACTGCGGTTCTAGCATATGATTTGTTTATACCGCAAAGAGGTTCAGGTCCATAGTGGAGGATTTTGACTCCCTTCTTGGCTAAGATCATTCTAGCACCTATTTGCATTGGTATGAATCAAGTGCTTTTAAAGTACCTTACTGTCAGAGAGGATAAGTAGACGCTTTCCTTTATAGCCTTTTTCTAAACCTCTTTGTGCACAGGCGAAAATTGTATATATCTCTGCCTGTAGCAGTGCTATAACAACCGAGACTGAAGCTAAGTTCTGTCCTCGGAGGGGCACTGACAATTCCTGCACCAGAGTGTATTCCATCTCCTGAATCAGATGGTTCTGGAATCTTCCTGGGAAATGTTTACTAGACCGGTCTTGTCAGGTTTCTATCTGGATCTCGAAAGAGTGGTCAAAGCAATATTCACTTATCACAAGATTAGATCTCATTGCTAAAGGTGAATATCCGTAACGATGACTACCCTTCTTCCACTTATCTGTATTAGTTAACTTATAGACAAGAACCCTAAGGTAGATATCTAGCGATGGAAGCTTCAATAGGGGTTCCATTGCAGCGGTTGGGGTGCTTTTGAAGGCCCCAGTTATAATTCAAGCAGACAAGCCTTTGCCACCGTTGACTGATGCGCCGATACCCATTAGACCCGGCAAACATAAGTTACCCGTGGTCTGATGACAGTTACATGCAACCAATGGCAAATTTATGGCTTTAAGCCCCAAGAAGATCCGACAGAGCGTATGCAGGCTACCACTGACCGTTGCCTCTGCAGATAATATTATTAATGTGAGGATTCCAAGTCCAACTTCTATCCAGGATAAGTGGGTAACTACATACTAAATAATGGACAAAAAGTAAAAAACAGAAAAATATAATAAAAAAGAATTAAAATTACAAACATAGCATCAATATACAGTGCTCTGACCCTTATGAATTGGGTCTTATGTACCCTCTCGCTCTTCTTATTTCTCCAGTGCAATTAACCTGTTTTACCAAATCTTAGATAAAAATATTCCATTTTGTGGCATCCAACGTCCAACATTACATCCAAGCAAGCCTTCGTTATCCTAATGGACTCCAGAAACGGTGGTGGTAAATATTGTTTTCTTAGTAATTCTGTTTCTCTGCACATACAACAACCAGAATATGACTTCATGGTCCCCTTCACCATAGAGTGGACGTATTCTCACTCCAGCATCATCAATAAATTTGTTGCCTTCCCAGGCTACCAATCTTAGTCACGCTAAACCACTTCTCCCCTCTCCCTCCCCCGTGCTATTTGACACTAAGTTGAATGAAATTTGAACGGCACCCTGTTTTCCAAATGTTGTCTGTCAATATCACGCAACCGTCTCTGAATTATCTTCCACCCACTACGCCCCATTTCCCTCCCACACAACCAAACGTAATCAATACTCACAATTAATAACATTTTTATTGAATAATGTGTCTTTTGATTTGTCAGAAACGCGAACGATTGAATCCTTTCCATATTGTATGATCTTTTCTTCATTGAAATAAAGCCAATTAATCATCAGAATTTAAACTTAAATGGAATCTCACTTGTACGGAAACGTTTTACTGCATTGTTACAAAGATATGAGTATAAATTACAAAAAGGAATAATATACGAACTTATTTAAAAATAAATAAACGCAATAAACTGATACATGGAGTAGAGAGCACCGGCTTTTAAGTTAAAATATTATATTATTTCTTCTAATATTTAATTTCTTTAAATTATTTTGAATCGAAACAAAATTTAATGAAATATACAGAAGGAATTTAATTTCTTTGACCTACAATGGCACAAAAATGTCAAAGTCGGGATGATGATAGTAATAATAATAATAATAATAATAATAATAATAATAATAATAATAATAATAATAATAATAATGGCACATCTTTAGACTGTGTTACTTCTTAAACAAATTTAAATTCAACCAAGTAGAGTCTGGTCATGCTCAGTGTTACGTGTTTGGTGTGCATATCACCATCGACAGCTTATTCAGTTGTAGTTAAGAAAGTTAGAATGTAGCCTTTTTCAGTAAATACAATAACCCTGTTTTATTCATGTTATTTCGTAAAGTGACATAGTCAGCCTTTACAAAACTACGCATACAACGCTACTCTGATTAAAGTTTTCACTATAACTTCTCTCTCACTTCTTACCTAGAACTGATCTTTGTTTACAGGTTAAAGGTAAAAGTACGGACGAAAGGACGGGGCTCCACAACCGGGGCAGAGCACCACAAGTAGGCCACAATGGCCCTTTTTGCTTCTACTATGACTCCTGGAGGGAGGTGGAGAGACCCCAAGGGTGAGCATATCCAGATGACGGGCGCAAGCAAGGAAGAAATCTCCAAGGTTTCCAGATCGAAAGTTCGGGATCCCCGGCGGCTCTCCTGGTAATGCCCACTTGGAGGCGGGACCTAACACATCAACTACACCAGCAGCAACTCAGGGTTCTATAACCCTGAAACAAATGATAATGAAGGAGATGGTAGGTACAGAAAATGAAGGGTAAGAAAGCCGTGGTAGAAGAATTCTCCTGCCGACCAGGGGAAACCACGAAAAGCCCACGCGTTAGAGTGAGTGGTCACGGGGATCGAAACCAGGACTTCCAATTTCGAGTCGCACACGTTACCTTGCGCCACCTCGCTCTGTTAGATATGTTCTTTGTAACAAAATTTAGAATCGACCAAATAGTGTCTGGTTATGCTCAGTGGTACGTGTTTACTGTGCATATCACGACAAGCGACTTATTCAATTGTAGTTAAGAAAGTTAAACTTATCAGATACACTTTATTGTTCTGTAACGTTTTTACATTCTCTACTGTATATAGTAAGTACGAGAAATATTGTATTCTACCGGAAATATGTTTTGACGCCCCCTGAATCCAAAACAGTGTTTTTAGAAAAAGGTCCGTGTGTGTGTGTCTGTGAACAGCATAACTCGAAAACGAAAATATGGTTCAGTATCTTCTAAAGATGCGACACGAAGATTTTCAACAAAATCCCCCCCACCTCAGATCGCCCTTTACATGGAAGATTTTTCGAAAAGTTTGAGTTTCTAAAAAATGGTCCTAATGATTATGATTAAAATAGCATATATTAAAGATATCTACATTGACAAATAAAATTATATATCTTGAAAGGCTTTTAGAGGACGGGATTGAGGTATATCAAAGATTGTACTAGAAACAACATTTTAGAACTAGTATGAATTTCCAATATATTGGCTGTGGCATAAGCCTTTGTAATGACAAGGACATTGAACAAAAAGTTAGTAAGTTTGAAGCAGTATATGGAACCTTTAATACAAGGTTAAAAAGGAAAGTAAACTGAAATGTTATAAAGTACTCACATTGCTTTATGATAGTGAAGCCTGGGTAACGACTCAAAAACAACACAGCAAAATCCATTCGGAGATATGAAATTCCTAAGTAGTGTAAGAAGATGTACGAGGTGGATAGGATAATAAATTAAGCTTTTAGGGAAGAGCGGCAGAACATTTATTAAGAGTGGAAAACTCCAAATTTCTCAAGGTAGCGTTGGACTACATACCGGAGGAAGAAGAGATCGAGGACGACCCAGGACACGCTGGACACAATTACTGTGAAGCTAGAACGGGTGAAATGCCTAATCCATGAAGTGAAGAGGAAGAAAAGTTAATTTGGAGACTGAACAGGCCAGAAGGCCTAATACGCACTGTTTAAGAAGGAGCAGACTATAATAAACTAGATACATCGGCAAGTTTTCGTGCATTAGAGTATGCATTTATTTATCGGGGCAGGCAAAATGCACTGATACATGGAATTCTCCAAGACATACATCTGCAGTTTTTTGCTTACGGGCTTAAAGAAGATAAAAAACTGACACGTATCCGTTGCGGAGGCGCTGAATATTGGTTATGCATTTTGCTCGTTTTAATGCCACAAGAGGATTTAGGGGTAACCATTTTCTGGAAAGGTTTATAGATTCTGTAAGAGGATTACTAGCTAGCTTGAAATTCTGGTATACGATGGCAGCAGGGAAACTTGTGAATGGATTTTAAAACGTCGAAGTTCTCAACTTTGTACCGAGATCTATAGGATAATATCACCGTTAGACGAAAAAATAAATAAAAATATCTAAATAAAGATTCTTTGAGACGGATAGAAGTTGCGGAAATGAAATTCTTAAGTTTTGTAGCAGGTTATACTCTAATGGATAAACAGAGAAATTAAGATATCAGAGAACAACTGGGAATGTTTAAACAAACGGACAAAATAGCAGAATACAGGAAAAGCTGGTATAACCATGTCTGCAGAATGGAATATGATAGGATTCCCCAAAGAGGACAACGAAATCTGGGAAGATCTGCTAGAAACTGGATGGAACAGCTTTAGTTTGGAGTCGGAACACATCACCAGTGGTCTAATCCCTATTTGGATGATGATGAAAAAGGATTGTGGTTGAACAGATGCTAAATCTTAACTAAATTCATAACTTTACGTTTCAACGGTGAGCTGCAAGAAAGCATTTGAAGGAAGTGCTTTATTCTTTATGGCATTGTCTTTGAAAACTGATGGGTATAAAGAAAGAAAGAGATAGAGAAGAGGAAAAAATTTGATGATACATCCACAACACTTTCTAGACCCTCTATCGTTTATTAACGGGTATATAAATTATTCTTCCTCAAGCTTATTTTCCTATCTACTACATTATAATCCAAATAAACATTTGCAGAAATGGCTAAATTACACATTTCGTTATATATACAAATGTTTAAGAACAGGCCGCTGTATGCTGGCCTAAAATTGCATATTGTTTCCATGTAATTGCAAGCGACAACTGAATGTTGAAAGGACTGTAAGAGAATAAGAAATGAACAATTCGAACCTTTAATAACCGATATCTCAGAAAGGGTTATGACACAAAAATTATTTTAAAAAATTGTATTTTAAAGAAATGTGCATGATATGTGTAGTACGTTTTCGTCTATAACTTAACGTTTGCCAGTTATACAAGATATATACAAGATTTGTTTTAAAATGAAGTGGACTTCACAGGCTATTTTCAGAAAATTAAAGACCACTTGTCATGTAAATATCTTTAATATATGGTATTTTAATCAAAATTGTGGGTTATATTATAGAAAATAAAAAATTTTAAAAAAATCTCACACGTAAGGGTAGTCTGAGGGGGAAATTTTCTTGAAAATCTTCGTGTCGCTTCTTTGAAAGGTACTGATTTTAAATATCAAGTTTGGTGTTGATCCGACTTTTCAGTTTTGGGTTATGCTGTTCACGGACAGACACACACGCGCGCTCGCGCTCGCGCACACACACACACACACATATACGGTGATTTTTCTAAAAATGCTTTATTTTTATTCAGGGGTCTCAACACATGTATTTCCTTTGAAATCTCTGTATCGAATCTTTGGCTGGAATGCAATACCTTCTCTACCTAGTAGATACGCGGTAGATAAAGTAATAAAACATAACCAGAAATTTTCCATGTGAACAATAGTTTGAGGTGAAGGGATCTTCTTCAAAATCCCCCGATCTTAAATAGCTATTTTCGTATTCCAGTGATTTTTCGTTTTTGAGTTATACTGTTCACAAACGCCCATACACAAGCGCGCGCGCCGCTTTAGGGGACGTCAAAACAAGTATTTTCTATTAAATTTCGGTATCGAATTTGTGAGTGGAATACAACGTTTCGTGTATTTACTGTAAGTATGTTGTGGAGAAAGTACACATGTAACCCCTGTAAGTAACAAAACGGTTACAAAACAGAAAAAGTCTGGTAACATACCATAATCGTGTCTGTCTACTCAGATTATTGGCAGAGATTTGGGTTGAATTGTAAAGTGGAAGGAATTGGGCAGGGATCCAGGAATGAGGATATTGTACCGACGCCCAATGAGAGGGCGCCCCGGGAGGGGGATGCGATGAAGGGAGACACCGGGCGGCCGGAATCAGGAGTGACGGCACAGCAATAACAACTTCTTACAGTTTCCCGATATAGACGCCACGACTCTTGGACAGACAGACCCCGCCCCACATAGTGTCAACGCCTCTCCAAGGGGTGTTCATTATACCCCGGCAACCAGCCGAAGGCCGAGGGACGGCTAAAGTTCACAGAGTTCCTTTTTCCCTGACACACTGTATCGAAACACCATCACCTGCATTTTGTAACCGTTTTGTTACTTGCAGATGTTACATGTCTACTTTCTCCACCACATGCTTACAGTAAATACACAAAAAATTGTATTCCACCCAAAAATTCGATACCGAAATTTCATTATATATACTTGTTTTGACGTCCCCTGAACCCGCGAGCACGCATGTTTATGTGCGTTTGTGAACAGCATAACTCAAAAACGCAAAATAATTTGTTTACGAAAATAGCTATTTAAGATCATGGGACACGAAGATTTTGAAGAAAATCTCTTCACCCCAAAATACTCTGAAATAAACCAAATGGGGTGAAGGATGAATGAAATGATTAATGGAAATAAATGGAAGGACAGGAAATTCGGGGATGAAAGAAACCACTCCAGCGTTCACCTGACGACCGGGGAAACCCCGATAAAACCCAAGGGTGAGAGTGTGGGGTCGCCGGGGATCGAACCTGGGACCTCCCGAATGCAGGCCACAGACGATACCGATTGACAGAGATACTGACGAGGAAGCGACATGCAACTACTAGCACGCAAAATATCAGTGATATCACGTTTGCAGTTATTTGGTAATCATACCAACTTCAAATTACCTTCGTTTCACCGCACGACTATAAAAAGTATAATTACAGCGTGCAAAACACCAATGTGATGATCAGGCTTCCGCCACAATACTGGGGGCAATGTGATGGACTGTTTTTGGGGAATATTGTTTAATTAGAGGAGGCCTTCATTGACAGCGAAATTCAGCAAAACAAAAATGGCATCGACTACTAACGAATTTGCTGAAAAGGCTCTTGAGGTTTCACGCATATTACTACTCTTTTTTTCTTGCTAGATTTTTCATGAATATTACATCGTCATACAATGCTCGGGGCAAAGGTTTCGAGGACAGCAATAATGGACGCAGTGAAAGGCTAAAGGTCATGAACGAAAATATTCGTTCATTTCTGCTGTAGTGCGCAATTGTGACGTAGGCATGTCACGGTGCTCATTATTACTGGAAAGCCACGTCAAATTTTAGAAATATTTGATGAACGCGAGCTCAATTTCATGTCACTCATGAAGAGAGCGAGCTGCTTTTCAACTGTAAAATAATTTATCCCCTGAAGCTAAGTGCGAAATTTTATGTATTTAAAAAAATGTGCCGAACCGATGAAGGTATAAAACCCTTATTAAATCGTACCTTAATGCGGTGTTTCCTATACAGTGAACCAAAAAACAACTTTTTCTGATGAATTACAATTACCTGACTTTCTCAGTCCAGCATCATTTATTTTTATATACCTTCTACAAACTATTCTTACGTAATATTATTACTTTCTCTACCATGTACATGAATGAATGAATGAATGAATGAATGAATAGATTTATTGTACAATTTGATCTACAGTTTGGTTTAGAATACATACAATGTATATTCGTATATCCTCTTACCCCTACATCTATTGTACAGTTTGTCTGATGCTTGTTTTCTGATTGGGCCACTCAGATTGCTTGGTTCCCTGGCCTTTACGGTCACTGAGCGGCCCTTGCTTCTCTTACGTTTCTATACCTTTTTTCCCTTACCTTCCTTAATATTCTCCCATCTCCTTGATTTTGTTTCTTACAACCTTTGTTAAGTCAGTCATATCTTTAAGATTTCACCTTCCTTCATTTTCCTACATCTAACTAAATTTAGTGCAATTAATTCTTTGTAACCGTTCTATGCTTTTGGTCAATTTTCTTACATCATCTCTAATTTCCCCGCTATTACTCAACCTTACTCATAAATAGTCATATTCTTTGACTACCTCCAGTTTTTGACCACCTAAATACCATTTTCCTTTTGTCCTCGGTTTATCACTTAGTACTTTTTTATATTTACCTTAATTCCCCATTTCTCACACATTCTTGAATTTCATTTATTACTTTTGTAACCCTATTATCGATATGGTGCCTACCATAAAATCGTCTGCGTATAATGAACCTGAACCTGGAATCTCCTTATTTCTTATTACTGGACAATTCTAATTTCTTATTTTTACTCCTTCTAATATATCATCTACCATGTACATATTAGATAGAGAAGGTAGGTATTGCGTTCCACCCAAAAATTCGATAACGAGATTTCACCAGAAATACATGTTTTGAGGCCCTCTGAATCCAAAATACGGCATTTTTAGAAATACGTTTGTGTCTGTCTGTGAACAGATAACTAAAAAATGAAAATTTGGATTAACCAAACTTGGTATTTAGGTTTAGTAGCTTTTAAAGAAACGACACAACGTTTTTCGGAAAATTCTCCCAATCCAACTACAGTTTACTGGAACATTTTTTAAAAAAAATTTACTTTCTAAAAAATGGCTTTAACGATTTTGATTAAAATACCATACATTAAAAGTTATTTACATCACAAATAAAACGTATATCTTGAATTTTCTGCGAATAGCCTTGAGGTCGTCTTCATTTGGAAGGAAATTATATAATCTTATATGACTTGTAAACGGAATAATTATCTAAAATCCTTTATATAGGGCTTTTCCTTTACACTGTGGCTATCGCATGGCAGCTTGTGCGCCGGCCGCCGGAGCTCGGATCCCACCGAAACATTTAAGATATCCCCACAACCCCCTTACGTTCTTATAGTTACAATTACGATGATAAGCACATACCTTATCATAAGAGATGGTGGAAATGTCCTTCTCATGCACACATTTCCTGGCGTCTTCTTAGGAAATTTTGATTCGCAATCGTAAGTTCAATATCCAAAACTGAGTGAGAGTCTGTCTGATGTTTTAGTTCTTACAATGCTGGGGTTTGTTGCACACATTTGTTTTTCATGTGAATATCAGAATCGGGTAAATTTCTGTAATTGGATTTTGTGAAATGCTGCAGTAATTGACCCACGGTTAATATCCTTCTCTTACGAAGCATGGTTCCATTTATATGGCTATGTATTTACAAAATAATATGTATTGGAGTACAGATAAACGTGATTTTACACAGGAGATTCCCTTGCATCGCGCGAAAACTGGTGTGCAATAAATGCATACAGAATAATAATAAGACAATACATGCTGAGAGGTACAGGAATAACTTACACAAAAGTCGGATTTTTCCAAGAAGACTTTACTGTACATACCGCTGATGAGTTATTAAATTTAATTCAGGAAATTTTTTAAGATAAGAGTAGGTAGTTAGTAAAGTATTATGGTCCCCTGATTTAACTATATGTGATTTTTGATATGGAGGAACTTAAAATCTAAGATGTATGCAAAAAAAAACACATATTGTAAGAACTAAAATAAAACTTCAAGGAGAAAGTCACTCAATTTGGATATTGAACTTTCCAATATGAATGCAAATTTCCTGCGAAGATGTCAGAAATATGTGAATATTAGGGACGACATTTCCAACATCTCTTGTGATAAGGTATGCGCTTATATCACTGTAATTACTGTAACTAACTATGAGAAATTGAAGCGGTTGCAGGAATATTGTAAGTGCGGAAGTCCGAGCTGCAGTAGCCGGCGCGCGAGCAGCCGAGTGGTGGCCTCAATGTGAAGCAAAAGCACTGTAGATGCTGCATGACAGATCAGCCTCAGAAAACTTAAAAGGTGTAACAACGAATATTTTGAAAATCTACTATCTACAACGTTTTTATAGTTATGCTGTTCACAGAAATACACACATACGGGACTCTTTTTCTAAAAATGCTTGTTTTGGATTCAGGGGGCATTAAAACAATCATGTCCGGTGAAATCTCGATATAGAATTTTTGGAGAGAGTGCAATACTTCACTGTCATTTTATAATAAGTTGTTGATAACTGTATGTGATAAATAGAGCCCGGGTACACTTCGGTCTTAACCTATTTTATCGCTTGATATCTATTGCACGATTTTCAAGATATTAATACGCTTCAGACTTTCAGGGGGTTAAATATATGAATTTTTAGGACCTTAAAACGCCTAAATTGAATTTTAAACCTAAAATGCCCTAAATAGCTGTTTTCAGTTCTTCAGATGATAAATATTTGTCCGAAGCTCCCACTGTTGGTGCTTCACTTGTATAGGGTGAACCATTTAAGTTGAGATTCTATAATATCTCCAATACTAAGCCTTGTAGAAAGAAATGCCTTCTATAAACGTTGCTTGATATTTGGGAGGAAAGTAAATGCCATTTGTCACGTTTTATTTGGAGAACGTTGTGATGATCACTTTAGGGTAAATTTAAATTGACCCTAATTGTAGGTTCCCATTAAATAAATTTAATTGCCCCTAAAATGACCGCCATTACCTCCTCAAAATAAAACACGACTAATGGCATTTACTTTCCCCCATAATATCAAGCAACTTTTACGAAAGACATTTCCTTCTTCAACACTTAGTTTTGGAGATACAGTACAGTCTGAACATAAATTATCTACCCTGTATATAAAGACACATTATAAATATTCTCTGATTGGAAAGCGAAACCCTGCCACTCAAAGAGGCTTTGGCAATGTTTTCAGAAAGAAACTGGACTGCAATGACCCCCCCCCCAAAGCAGTAGGTACATACCTTTTGATAGCTTAAACTCTTGTGAAATATGTACCTTTAAATACATTTTACTAAAATAATAAAAACAAAGTGATAATAGGAACATCGTTCACGCCAAACAATTATTTTGGACATACTTTTAGTTAATTTTTAAAATATATTGTGTGTGTTTTATGATGGGTATTGATAAGGTATACTTTGTGAAATAAAGTTATAAATAAATATTACTAAACTAAGAAAACAAACATTATTGGTGTTAGCAATTATTCCAAAAGGCTTTTTTTCAGATTATTAAAGCCTGAAGCATAGGCGTGTAGCCCAAAATAAGAAAAACAGAAAATTATTGGTAATAATGATACACACAGGAAACTTAAAAAGCCCATTTTAAGAGTGTTGAAAACCTAAAACAAGGCTAAATTTCCGGACCCTAGTTATAAACCTTCATGAATTTTTTTTATTTTCGTTTTGTCTTATTTATGTTTTATTTTAATTATTGTTTATGTATTTATTTTTTTGCTTTCATAAAACCCCTAACCATTCGTCAGTATATAGGTTAACATCCAGTAAGTTAGGAGTGGACCACTACTACCTCCTAAATCGCTGTTCTGTTGTTTATAGAAAACGCAGCTTCTTATACAAATTCTTATGAGGCTGCCAACATTACATAGCTGCTAGCGCGTCCGCAGAGGGGCCACTACTCATGTTTTTTGCTGGTCCAGAAATGACGTTCCCCACCTGTTGAATCTTCCCGCACTTCTACCGCAAATATTCCAGAGGAAGAAAAAAATACATGTGTCTGTGCTCTGTGTTACTCTATGTTTTCATTATAATCTTAGAAATACGAGCAACACTCGTTACTCTTGTTTTATAATAATTAAGCATCAAATGCCACATAATTTTCATGCGTTTATAATTAAACCAGCTGTTGCATTGATTACTTAAATAAAGAGCTTATCAAATAGAAAGTGATTTAATGTATTAAAAAGCTCAAATACTTTATTTCAATAGTAGCAAAATACTACATTCTATGGTATGAAGCATATAATTAAACGAAATATGTATTTAGCGAGTCAGCGGATTTAAGTCTGAGAGAGTGAATGTGCTGTATTTTAACTGAAACCAATAGACACTCTTTGAGAGAATGGAAAATAATTATTTATTTTCCATGTAACTTAGGATGTACTATTTTATAAAATATTCGCCTGGCTTGCTCAATACTGTGCATGACTCAAACATAATTGGTATTTATCCGACACTTCCATTATGTGTTATTCTGTTCACAGAGAGTTACTCAGATAGGCGGACAGACGAAACCACACACGGATTTTTTCTAAAAATACTTCTTTTTTTTCAGTGAGGCTCAAAACGTGTATTTGCGGTGAAATCTCGATATAGAATTTTTGGGTGGAATACAATATTTTCTTTACCTAGTAGTAGAGAAAGTAAAAAGCGGATCGGAGGAAAGAAAAGTTGAAATTGAAAAACATTAATTCTGAGAAAACGTATTTAAAGTTAAACAAAACAAATGGCTTACAAATGTTGTAAAAAACAATATCTCACAAGGGTGCTTATACCGAGCTAGGTGGAGCCGCTGTAACGTGCGCGACTCCATTCGGAAAGTTCTGGGTTCGAATCTAAACTCGTGAATTCCACCGCCCACTCTGACCCATGGTTTTTTGTGGTTTTCCCAGGTCGGCAGGCGAATGCTAGGGGTAGTTTCTGTCCTTCATTTCCTGTATCCACCATCGTCTTACTTTTCATCTGTTTCAGGGTTGTAGGATGAGGCGACGGTGTTCGGCAGGTTGCGGCTGGGCGGTAGTTGTGCGCTTTGTAGAGGTTTCTTCCCTGGCGTTGGTCGGAACTGTCCAGTCGGGACCCACCTCCGAAGTGAGCTCCACCAGGTGGACCGCCGGGGGTTAGGAGCTGTGAATGTGCTCGGGAGGTTTCGGATACGTTCTGTTTGGAAACGTTAGGGACCCGATTTAAGCTTGCACCTGTCGTCATCCGGATCTGGTCGCCCTTTGGTCCCTCCCCTCATCCCTTCCTCCCAAGGTCACTTTAGAATCAAAAAGGACCGTTGCGGCCTATTTGCGGTGCCCGGCCTCGGTTTCGGGGGCCTCTCTTTCGTATGAACTTTACCTTTACCTTTTAGGGGTGCTTATGCTTGTCCTGTGATCATCCTTATGATGCCATAACAGCCATTATTTAACCTGGGGCACACCATCCTGAGGTACACAGGGGAGATTAGATCATCCAGCGTGTCCAGCTAAGTCCACCAACAGCAAGCACATTTCTGGTGTGAAATTGCTTATGACAAAGCAATTCGACACCTACCAAGCGGCTAGCGCTTCTCGGTCGGGACCTCGGAAAAATGGTCCGTTAAAGTTCGGGTTATAAAAGAATTAAAATGCCTTCTTTTTGACAGAGTACATAAGTGTGTAAAAGGTAACGTAAAACAAAGATAGAGATATGTCGAAAATAAAATATAGTAAAAATTGTTGTGTTAAAATAATAAAAAATGCAATTTTTATAATTGGATGCCCCCTTAAAGGAAGAACTGTTAAAGCTCTTATTATGAACATCTAGATCTCAAAATTTATCAACTAAACAGAGCTTTAGGTGTTTATCTGTGCTGCAAGTAGCTGCTGGGGTCCAGAACAAGAAACATCAAATACAGAGACCAAAGAAGGTTCCCAGACTTAGTATCTGTAGAAAGGATACATTATATGTTAATATTCGCGCATATTTTAAATGTAAAAGGCTGTTATACAAGCAACGATGTTATGGTCTACCGGTATCAATACATTTAAAATTCATGGAAAATAAAATTGAGTTCGGACTGTGGAATAAAGTAAGAAATTGTTTAAAAAAATGGGGTTCTCAATTTCCTATTTGTCCCTGCAACACTAATAATGCGTTTACTATCGCTGCGTCATCTCTACCTACACGTGTAAGGCTGAGAGATCACGGTTTGCTAAGTAATGTTCATAATGTTCAAAATTCTCATAGCATCTCTCAAAACCATTACACAATTATTGTCTATCAAGTGTGAGCAAGAACAATTTCTATAATTTTTGGACATTATTTGGACTCAGTTTGGACAATGTGAGAAACACCTATGCCATAAATACTTCACAAATACTTCGCCAGTTATGACAAAAGATAATAACCATCAGATATATGAAAAATTCAAACACCAACAATATAAAGGAGAGTGAGAGGAGGGACTTAAGGGAGGCTAACATTTATAAAGGTATACCATTTTCTGACAGTAGAATATGCATATCAATTTTAGTGAAAAGCCTGAAAATTGTGTTTATAATGGAACTTTATCACATTGCATCCTTAGTCCTCTAAACCGAGCGGGATGGCTCAGGCAGTAACGCATTTGGGAGGTCGTGAGTTCGATTCCCGCGGCCGAACTTCCTGACCCATAGGTTTTTTTAGGGGGTTTCCCGGGTCGCTAGGCGAATGTTGGAAGCTTCATTGCATCCACTGAATTTCCTGTCCCTCCATTTCAACTCCTCTCACTTCACTGTTCATCTTCTTGGTTTATTTCAGGGTTGATCTCGGCGTTGCATGACAGGGGAAAAGGATGCTCCATGAAATCCTTTATCCCCCCGGAATGGGAGGAGTCTCCAAGTCCTGGTACCCCCAGAGGGATGAGAAAGCCTGCAGGGGGAGGGGAGCCATTATATCAGCTGTCATCTGAAGGGATTCAGTTTGCAAAAGGTGCTCCGTCTGACCTCTGTCTTCTCCCACCTCACACCTCCCTCAGGGAAGAACCCCGTCAGGGGCTTGGGCACAAAAGATCTCCTACTCCTCGTCAGCATAACCCCAACTCCATGATCAAAATTCCCAGTGGACAGAACATTACCTTTATTTTATTTTAGTGCATGCTTAATTCTTCTTGAAATACTTTATTTTCAGAGGATAATTAATTTGTCTTTGGTAGGAAGTGTGTATACAAGTTTAATACTTTCTTACCTTTTAAACATTTAACGTATTTCGAATGTATCATTTGCCTTCAAAACTAATTTTTCAATCGCATAAATTAAATAATGCAACCACTCAAAACACCTTATATCCTGTTTCTGGAGAATTATCAGTCGCCAGGAGTTGAATTTTTGCTAATGATATATTTTTCAACGCTTTATAATTACTTTAAAAATATCTGAAATTCAAAATGTTTCTTCTTGTGGTAGAAAAACTTAGATAATACTGATAAAACTGCAATTATCTCAGATATTGTAATTTGATATGTTTCAAAAGTCGTTCAAAACTTTAAAAGCCTTATAAATCTAGTATTTGGATATGGTTTTTCGTAATACACTGAAAAAAAATTTGAAATTTAAGGTAAGATATTCTCCCTATGCAGATTAAATTTTGATCAGTTTCCTAAAATGTACCTAATATCTTGCTTTGGAACATTTTCAGTTACTGTACCATTGTTGGGTAAGCTGCTAAAACGTTTTTTCCATGTAATACAATAACCAAATGTCGTGGGATATGTTTATTTTCTTCTCCGAAGCCCATTTAATAACAAATGCAGATACTATGCAGATGAGAAACCTACGTATTTTTAAATTTCAGAATTTTAGGAAAACCTATTTTGAGAGAATACAGGGATTTTAAAAAGTTTGCAATCTCGGTCATACAGTTCTAAATACGGATAACTAGTTATATTTTCTTTGCAGCTAACCTCCAAAAACCAAAATAAAAATGGATTTTATTAACGTATGCAACAAGTTGTAATTATATCTATTTCTCTCATCTGCTGCAGTGAACTGAAATTATTTATAATGTGCGTTGTTAGTATTCCAAAAATATTTTGTCAGGATCTTTTCCTCAATGTTAACGTTGAAGTACACCCTTGGAAAATATTGTTTTTGCAGAATGCATTCTAATATCCCAGTCATTCACGTTCTATTGCTAGAATTTATTTTCTACGCTCAATTTAAGTGTTGCTCTTTCCTAAATTTTATAACTCTGTCGCGGACAGGTTCAAACCATAAAATAGAGAGAGAGAGAGAGAGAGACCAAATCTTACTACACAAATAATGTATATTTCGTTAAAATGGTCATGTATGTAAAATAAATTCTTTTGTGTGGAGTTAACTACTTCCGAGGTTATTGTTTTGAATTTTCAAATACTTATACTTTTATTAAATGCGAAACCGTATTCGTTTTTTTTTTCTCTCGTGGTCATGTAAAGAGTAGGGAATTTCAAAGCCATCAGATAGCGTCACGCTCTTTAAACATCTACCTATCGTTTTAGCTCTGTATCTGACAACGAAATGTGCAAATGTGAATTCATAGTCTATCTGGATTAAGAATGCGTATTTAGAATAATAAGCTTTTAAAATAAAAGTTTGAAGAAGAGCAAATGTGAATATAAGATGTAATATTTTTTCACTTTATTAATACATATTTAAAGGCAAACAACGCATTTGGCATTATCCTTTACGCTAAGTCATAATCGTAGAAGAAATATTAATATGGCAATAAAATATATATATAAAGGTTGTGAAATTTGTTTGAAAGTGTCTTTATTTATGTTGTAATACCTGTCTAGTGAAGTAAGTTCACTTCCAAATTACTTAAGTGTACCTACAAATTTCGTATCATCAAATAATGGTACTTTTGATTATTTTCAAGAAAACTGCAAGCGTTCCGCTCTTTTTTACTTTCTCTACTACATATAGTAAGTAGGGGAAGTATTGTATTCCACCCAAAAATTCGATACCGAGATTTCATCGGAAATACATGTTTTGAGACCTCCTGAATCCAAAAAAAGGCATTTTTGGAAATATGTCCGTGTGTGCGTCTGTGTACAGCGTAACTCAGAAACGAACAGTCGGATAAACACCAAACTTGGTATTTTGGTTCAGTATCTTCCAGAGATGCGACACGAAGGTTTTCAAGAAAATCCCCCCACTCCAGATTACCCTTTACATGGAACATTTTTCGAAAATTTTAATTTTCTCAAAAAAGGCTCTAACGAGTTTGATTAAAATATCATATGTTTAAGATATTTTCATGAAAAATAAAATGTATATCTTGAAATTTCTGAAAATGTCTCCAAAAGTATTCTTCATTGTGAACGACTTTGGCATAACTGGTAAACCATAAGAGATAAACAAATTTTACTACACAAAAATGTAGATCGCGTTAAAATACACAATTTGTATCATATACATTTTTTTGTTGAGTGAACCATTTCCGAGATATTGCTTGTTATTCACTTAAATTTTCCAAAACATACTTTTTCTCGAATTCGTTATTCATTTTTTATGTCCTGGACACGTAAAGAAAATGAAATATGCACATAGCAACCAACGCTTATAAGATTTGACTGTCGCTTTAAACCTACCATATTCCCCTTGCACCTAAAGGAAAATTAGCAATAAGATTAACATCTCGATTAACATGAAGCATATGGGGAATAAGCGTTTGTAAAAATAGTTTGTACAAGAGTAGAGAAAGTCATGTGAATGTAGCACATCAGATTTTTTTACGTTTAAGTGTGTCTCTATAGTATCCAACTTTCCACGGGTAATTATGCATTGAACTTCACTTATGCTGATTACCCTTTAAGTTAACTGGAAAGCGAATCTCGACTTTTCTCTCATTTGCTTCCAATTTTCCCTGCCGTATCGAAATAAATACACAAACCTGGGTACTATATAGTGTAATTAGCTTACAGAGCATATGTCGTGCATAACTGATGGCGTACCTCATCAACGAAGCACGACGAATAATTATATGTGCAGTATGTAATAAATCAATTACAAAGCAGGGCATTTTGTAATAATCACCTACTTATCCTATATCATACGGTGCAGTTTTGTACTAACATTATAAAGGATGTCATTGATGCTCTGAAATTCATAGCTCACGCCAACTTCAAAATAAATGACAGATTACAGTGAATTTAGTGCCTAATTATATCTCAATTTTCGATGAATAAAACATGAGTTGAGGCGATTTGATTTAAATAACATTCATGGAGTCATGCTGAGTAATATTTTTACTTGAGCTTTTACATAGTAGTGCATTCCATCCAAACATTCACCGGAAATACATGTTTTGAGGCCCCTTGAATAAAAAAGCATGTTCAAGTATGTGTGTGTGTCTATGAACAGCATAACCCAAAAACCAAAAGTTGGATAAATACCATACCTAGTGTTTAAGCTCAGTATCTTTCAAAGATGTAGCACGAAAATTTTCAAGAGAATTCCCCCACCACAAACTAACCTCTACATGGAACATTTTGCTATGTTTTTTATTTTATAAAAAATGAGTGTATTGAATTTGATTAAAATACTATGTATAAAAGATATTTGCATTACAAATAAAATTTATATATTGAATTTTCTGGGAATAGCTTGTAAAGTCCTCTTCATTTGGAAGATAATTAATATAATTTTGCATAACTGGTAAACGTTAAGCAATAGACGAAAACGTACCACACAAAAAATGTTGATCTCTTTAAAACACATAATTTATTTCCAATATTTTTTTTCTGGCATGTGCCATTTTTGAGATGTCGGTTATTAATGATTCGAATTGTTCAATACAAAGTCATTCTTTTCAATCCCTATCGATTTTCAGTCGTTTTTTGTGATGTCATGGAAAGAGTATGACATTTTAAGGACTGTGTATAGCGTCCAGTTCTTAAACATTTGACTTTCGCTATTCCCTTTGTATCTATATCGAACTGTCTAATGCAATTTCCGGAAAGCTTTATCTCGATTAAAATGAAGTAGATAGAAAAATTAACTTTCCTAGAAATAAAATGCGCATAAGAGATAGAGAATATAGAAATACATTTGAATGTAACACATCAGATTTTCCAACTAGCCTGTTTTCCTGCATCTAACCCGCGACAGTATGATATATGGAATTCTCAAACTAATGATGCGACATGTTTTTATATTTTGACTCTAAAAGTTGTATGCAACTTTAAAGCCGATGTTCTTTTTGGTGATCATGGAATCGTTTTCCCTCTCTTCCTTCTTTCTTAATACAAATTTATGTGAATTGAACAACGGATCCATGGATTTCAACAGAGCTGCTTTTTGTGAACACTACACAATGGACACAAAAAGGAATTAATGATTTATGAGCATTGCAAATCGATTACTACTGAAGAAGAGACAAGGAAAATCTGAATGAGGAAAGGGGGAGCACTACAGCATAAACACTTGCGACAAAATGAAAGTAAAGGCGCAGCAACGGCAATAAACATACGTCAATATAAAGAACTCAGATGTATTGGAAGATCAAAGGAAAGTTACTCGGCAGTTCATTTTCTTGTAAACATCCAACAAACACTCAAAGTCTAATATTTAACGCGGAAAAGGGAGTTGCCTACATTTTTATTACCAGAAATTGGCTGCGACTTCATTGATTGAAATCGTTTTATTGCAGTGGTAAAAGGAAGAACAAATATGATTTATATGGCTAGACACTTAAAATGTCACTTAAATATTTACTAAGTCTGCTATTAATAGAGATACGAGGGTATAAAATACAGTGAGCGAGATGGTAACCGTAACGTTTGAGGATTGCATTCGGGAGGTTCCGGGTTTGATTTGAGGCAGTATTTTTAACACTTAAATGATTTCAGTCAAATTATATATGTAAATTTAATAACAGTCCGCCTTGAGGCAATATATGTATGTAATAATTTGTAAAATATACGTAACAGTCATTGTATATGCTTATATTATTGTATACATGTTTAATAATGTTATGTGAATGCATTACGTAATTTATTAATGTAGGAGCTGTGAGAATAATAAGTTAAACGTTGCTGGCAATGAGGTAACAATGAGGTAACCTTGAGGCAATAATGAGTTTGAGAGTTTAAATCTTATTTGTGATTCTTGGTAGCATTAATTTAATTTTAGTGACAGTTTATAAAAATAGTCAATCAACAACCAGAAAAAGCTTTAGTTAAATGCAGGTATTCTATCGGAGTAAAAATAGCCAATTTGAAACTTGAAATACAGAAATTTACAAGTTTGGACGGTTTAAATCTAGTCAGTGATAGTAACCGGTTGCAAGATGCGTCCTCGAGAGATTTAATATGTATTCGTGTGAGACGAAAAATAGTTTTACGTGGTAAAAAGTGTAATTAATTAATTAATAAAAAATAATCTCACACCTCTCTATATCAGTGAAGTGCTATTTAATTTGTGTCAAGAATTAATAAAAATGAGTGAATTAAAACTTAAAATCTGTGTAAGTCTACATTCTTGTCGCATCACGCCCTCTCAAGACTTCCATGTCTTTAACAATAATACTGACGTAGCCGAGGCAAATATAAATATTTAATACTTAAACAACTTTGTTTAATTACAAAGTTAATATTGCTTTAAACCTGGGGCAAAGACCACATGAAAGTACATTTTGGGGCGAAGGCTACGGGAAACTGTTTACCATACGTGCGGTTGCAACTACTTCAAGTGTTCGGCTCCCCAACGGATGAAATATAATACAGCATCTACAAACTGACTTTCCATACGTAGCAACAACAAATTACTTCTTCAAATTGGCATCCATACGTGGAGCTAAATAAATAAACAACTCCAACGTAAAGACAATATCTCCTTCAGATTCCCGTCGATCGCTCACCCTGACCTTGGTTTTTCGTGATTTTCCCTGGTCGTAGGCCAATTCTGGGGTGGTTCCTTATCTACCACAACTTTCTTTCCATAATTTCCGTTTTAGGTGTGCTTATAGGATCTGCAGCATATGGCGGTGCTGGGCAGATTGCGCAGATGCTTGCTCAAAGGAAAGAGTATACTCCGTGGAGGGCTGCTTGATCAACGGCTCGTTCATCGGCCTCTTTAGGCAGCTCCTGTAACGAGACGGGTCTTCGTGCCTGGAAAACTGTTAGGTCTTTCACGCGTCTACCTGCGGGCTGTAGCCTTCTGTAGCTCCTTCACTTCATCCCTTCCTCCTGGGAGGTGGTAGCTACAATGCATAAATAGGTCGCAGTGCCCGAGGTGTCCCCCTCCGTTGTATCACCTAACCTAAGCATATATTATGAAAAATTGGTATTGTGATTGAAATAGGATTTCTTTACGAGTGGAAATATTTTCATCACGAACGTAATGAGAAATGAAAATTACGCCAGCATAAAAAATAATCTAACGTTCCATAAGTTGTGCACATGACTTTGTTTACAATTCATTACAACATTTAATGATAAACATCTTTGCGAAATGAAGAAAATGTATTGTAAGCTTTATGTTTAGGGCTCCTATTGAGCATAAACAATTGTACAGCGTGTATTAGAGAGAAAGCTTCTTTTTAAACAGTGAATTTGAAAATTCTGTACTTCTCTCACTTGAAGCAGTTTGTGCTATATTTTTTGTTGTAGTTGTAAATAAAATTTATTACCTTCACCATAAAGTGGTAACTTTATACATGAATACCACTATTATAAGTACAAGCATTCGTATTAGAAACAAATTGATGTATTGCATTCACATGCCATTTTACGCACAATCGTTTATTTTTATGTACCTACCCTCTAAAATCTATTCTTACAAAATCTTATTTTTATCCACTTCATGACTAACGAGATGAACGTTTGAAGAAATGGTTTCATTATACAATACGTTGTAGTAAAAGGGGATACAAGAAGTGGAAATGAAAGCCAAATGTTTAAAAAGTGGGTAACTATATGGTGGATTTGAAATTCTATACCTTGTATGACATCACGAGAAAAAAATCTGATGTGTTACACTCACATGACTTTCTCTACTCTTGTACAAACTATTTTTACAAACCCTTATTCTCCATATGCTTAATGTTAATCGAGATAAACATTTGCAGACTGTCTTATTGCTAATCTTCTTGTAGACGTAAGGGGAATATATATTTACAAGATCAATATAGAAATACAGTAGCCTTTAAGCACATACATATCTCTTAATAGCTGGTTGCTAGGTGCAGCACCATTCCCTTTACCACAGAATAATACTCTTTGCATATCCAAAACGAAAAAATGAATAACGAATTCCCATTTGAGAAAGTAAGTATTGAAAAATGTAAGGGAATAACAAGCAATATCTCGAAAATGGTTCAATCAACAAAAAAATGTATGTGACATAAATTGTGTATTTTAACGCGATGTACATTTTTGTAGTAAAATTTTGTCTATCTCTTATGGTTTACCAGTTATGCAAAAGTCGTTCACAATGAAGAATACTTTTGGAGACATTCCCAGAAAATTCAAGATATACATTTTATTTGTCATGAAAATATCTTAAACATATGATATTTTAATCAAAATCGTTGGAGCCATTTTTGAGAAAATTAAAATTTTTGAAAACTTTTCCATGTAAAGGGTAATCTGGGGTGGGGGGATTTTCTTGAAAACCTTCGTGTCACATCTCTGGAAGATACTGAACCTAAATACTAAGTTTGGTGTTTATCCAACGGTTCGTTTCTGTGTTATGCTGTTCACAGACAGACACACACACACACACAAAACAGACACACACACGGACATTTTTCCAAAAATACTTTTTTTTGGATTCAGGGGGTCTCAAAACATGTATTTCCGGAGAAATCTCGGTATCAAATTTTTGGGTGGAATACAATACTTCCCCTACTTACTATACGTAGTAGAGAAAGTAAAAGCTTGAAAATATTAATTTCAAACAAAGAGTAATGAAGATTTTTAAATAATCGGTGTCAAAAAATATTTATAGATTGAATGTTTTAACAAGATCTACATTTTTTGTTAAATGAATTTTTGTCAGTGTTTCATGCTTTATCAGTTATACAAAATTATACGCATGTATTCAGAATGAAAAGGACTCACAGCCTATTAGCAGAAAATTCCAGATATTCAAATCATTCATGTATGCTGTTCTAATAAAACTCCTTAGAGCCATTTTTAATTTCTCTACTACGTAAAGTAAGTAGGGGAAGTATTGTATTTCACCCAAAAATTCTATACCGAGATTCCACAGGAAATACATGTTTTGAGACCCCTGAATCCAAAAAAACAATTTTTGGAAACATGTCCGTGTATGTGTCTGTGTGTCTGTGAACAGAATAACTAAGAAACGAATAGACGAATAAACACCAAAGATGATATTTAGTTTCAGTATCTTCCAAAGATGCGACACGAATTCTCCCACCGCATATTACCCTTTACATGGAACATTTTTCGAAAATTTCAATTTTCTCAAAAATGGCTCACACGATTTTGATTAAAATATCATATGTTTAAGATATTTTCATGACAAATGAAATGTATATCTTGAATTTTCTGGGAATGTCTCCAAAAGTATTCTTCATTGTAAACGACCTTTGCATAACTGGTAAACCATAAGAGATAGACAAAATTTTACTACACAAACAATGTAGATCGCGTTAAAATATACAATCTATGTCATATACTTTTTTTTTTGTTGAGCGAACCATTTTGGAGATATTGCTTGTTATTCCTTTAAATTTTCCAAAACTTATACTTTTTCTCAAATTCGTTATTCATTTTCTTTTTTCCTGGTAATGCCAAGAGAATGGAATACTCCGCAAAGCAATCAGCTCATCAAAGATTTGACTATCGCTTAAAGTCTAACACGTTCCCCTCGCATCTACAAGAAAATTAGCAATACGATTAACATCTCGATTAACATGAAGCATATGGAGAATAAGCGTTTGTAAAAATATTTTGTACAAGAGTAGAGAAAGTCATGTGAGTGTAACAGAACAGATTTTTATAAAATAAAACCTAAGAGAAGCATTTTCATGCAAAAATATGAGGGGGACTTTCTCGGAAATCCTCTTGTCGATCCTGGGAAGATACGTAACTTAAATACCAATATTGATATTTATCTCAATTTAATGTTTTGAGGAATGCTGCTCTCTCTCTCTCTTTTATCACTGATTTAGATTTTTTAAAACCTTTTTTTTGGAATTTAAACAACCTCAAAATACGTATTCCCGGTAAAATCTCTTGGTATTTTGGTTGGAATACTGATTTTATGTTAGGTAGGAGGAAGAGAAAGTAATGAGATTTGTCCTATTTTTACTTTCTCATCATGTATATAGTAGGTAGAAAATGAGTAGTCGGATCAACACCAAACTTGGTATTTAAGCTCAGTATCTTCCAAAGATCTTTTAGCGTCGCGCTAATATTTTCAAGAAAATCCCCACATCCGAAACTACTCTTTAAATGGAGCATTTTTCAAAAACCATTATTTTATAAAAATGGCTGAACGGTTTTGATTTAAATACCATAAATTAAAGATATTTACATAACAAATAAAATATATATCTTTAATTCTCTGGGAACAGCCTTTGAAGTCCTCTTCATTCTGAAGGAATTTTGTATAATCTTGTATAACTGGTAAACGTTAAGCGATAGACAAAAACCGACTACACAGAAAATGTAGACCTTTCAAACACTCAATTTATTTCAAATAATTTTTTTTGGCTAAACCATTTCTGATATATCCGTTATTAATGGTTTGAACTGTTTGTTTCTTAGCCATTCTCTTAAAGTTCTGTTGACATTCAGTTGTTTCTCGCCGTTGCTTGCAAATAGTATGGAATTTTAAGGTCAGCGTATAGCATCCAGTTCTTAAACATTTGACTGTCGTTGTTCTGTTCGTATCTATAGCGAAATGTGTATTGTAGCTATTTCTGCAAAGGTTTATTTGTATTAAAGTGTAGCCGATAGAAAAATTAGCTTAGTAAGAATAGTTTGTATATCCACTAATAAACAATAGAGGGTAGAGAAAGTCAGGTGAATGTATCACCTCAGATATTTCCAATACAGGTATTAAAATTTCGTTATTCTTACGTTATTTTTTCTAGATGTTATATAGTGCTTTTCTTCCACACTGCGGCCACCTCACATCCAGCCGCACGCCGGCCCCGCTACAGCTTGGACTCCTTCTGAATAGGTATAATATCCACGCAGCCGCCTCATATTCTCATATTTACAGTTACAATTCCATAATAATTACATACTTTATTATAAGAGAGTTTGAAAGTGTTGCCCTTCTCTATTCACACATTTCTAACACCATCTCAGGAGATTTTCATTTACACTCGAGAGTTAAATATTTGAAATTGAGCGAATTTCTTGCTTGATGTATGGGTTTGTTGCACACTATATTTCTCGTGCCCATGAGAGACGGGTAAATTTATGAAACTGGAGTAATTGATCCGCGTTCAACATTCTTTCCTGACGAAGCATCGTTTACATGGTTATGCTTCGTCGTAAGATAACAATACTAAAGCACAGAGAAATCCGATTTTACACACGATATGCCCTTGTTCGACGCGAAAATTGGTGATCAAAAGCTAAATGCAGAGAGGTGCAGGAATGACCTACAATGTTTTTTGAACAGCTGGCCGACATTGAATGTCAGTCTGGGTATTTCCAAGAAGACATTTGCTACCACTATACAGTTTAGTTCAGGAATTTTTTTAAGATACAGTAATTAGTAAAGCAAATTGAGTCAATTTCTCTCCTGGTGTTTTGTTTTAGTTCTTACAATGTACGGGGCTTGCTGCATATTTTTAAAGTTCCCCCATAGATGAACATCGCTTACAGTTAGATCAGGGGATCTTGAGGACCATAATCCTTTACTTATCTTCAAAAATGTCCTATATTAAACTCATCAGCTGTATACGATAACTGCTCCATGGCCAAAGAGTACTTATAGACTATGTAGCATTTACAGAACTTGAAGACGTTGGTAGAAGATTAAGGAAATCGAGGGGTTATGCCAATCGTGAAGATCAGGAAATTTTACATCCGTTATTAGGAAAAGCCGGGGGTGTACTAAATTACAATTATAAGGGGTAAATGGGGAGCATTTATCACAAACATCTTCTAGATCATTGTAAAACAATTTTGTAAAGAGCGTGGAAGATAATTAAATTAGTTTAATCATTCAAATTTGAAAAGCTACCCTACGACGGCAGGCAGTCAGCTAGAAATGGATGAATTAGAACTATCAAGATAAACAAATGAAACTTTTCATCACATGCCATTCAACTTTTGATAACATTTGGCTTAGGTGCATTTCACATGGTTAAGAATTAGTGTTAAAGTTGTGTTGAAGGTTAACTGTTATGGTCCTAAGCGTCCCATTCTATATTGGGCGTGAAAGACCAGTAATTTTGCTCAGAGGCCTCTTTATCAGACTTGAGGTTCTTTTACGTGCTTTACTTCCCTTCCGAAGGAAGCCATGCTAAAGATTTTTACGCCCGAAAAAATCCATCGCCCTCCGCCGGATTTGAACACGCGGCCTCGGATCTAGTGGCTAATATAGTAACCACTGCACCACGGAGGACGACAGTCAGTCAATAGGGGGCTGACTGTTACATAGGGGTTCAGATTCGGTGTCTGCTTGCTCTAATAGAAAATAATTATACATTTAGTTTGCCAGGAATACGAACGCAAAACATGGATTATACTATAAACATGGCACTATTTTAGCAAATTGCGCATCTCAAAGTAGAGTAGAGTAGAGTGGTGTATTTATTGATCTTAAACATTTTAGACTTTCAAACTCATACACCCCACGGGTCAGATAGACTATACACTGTAGTTAATATGTTTTCAGACTATACTCATCACACTGAGCTTTTAAAGTTAATGATATTTACAACAAATGAAAAGGAAAAAACAACAGATAAACTAACAACAACGAAATCGCACAAACAAAACAGAAGAAGAGGTGAAAAAGCTTGTTCACAAGCACACGCTATTGTTTACAAAACAAACAAATCCTCCCCTAAACCACTATCCTCTTCCTTCCCCTCCCACCCTTGACCCTCTTCCTTACACTGCAATCTAGCTGCATAACCTTTTGTAAAAATGTACCAATTGCTTCCCCTTTCCAACAAACTTGTAACCCTCTCCTTGAGTTAACAAAGGAACCTGGCAGATACTTTCTCCTCAACTGTTCTGTCTTAGTACAATGTGTCAGAATATGAATCCAAGTTTCTTCCTATGAAGGGGCAGATTTGGACGGGTACTGGTAAAAATGCTATTCCCTTCTTCATATCCCTTTCACTTTGATACCAAAAAGCGAAGTAGCATGTGGTGTTCAGCCTTACACCCTTCCACTTCCTAATTCACTCCCTTACATTCACCGGTCTAGTTAAGCCCTGTATCTAGTGCGTTTTCGCTACTGATGCTATGATAACTACGGAAATGAGGAATAGTCAGTAAGCACTTGTTTTAGGTCCTGCAGCTTCTCTTGTATAGAAAATTGTAAAGGATTGTTATTATTAGGCATGGTTATTCTAATGAGTATTAAAGACAGGAATAAAATAAATTGAACTATACCGCCACATTGTTTGTTTTACCTGCGTATCGTTCGCTGTATTCTTACTGTTAGTTGCCGATTCGCCGCCGGGGGTCGGTCGTGCCGTCTCTACCTTTGTTCGTGGGTGGAAGCGAGGCCACCGTCACTCTGTCGTTCGGGCCACTTTGTCCAAATAATCAGGCATGATTTACTCTTGTATGTCGTCCGGGACGGTGCGCGATCTGGTAAGTTCCCCCACACGTTTCATTATGTTCGCGTGATGTAACTTGCTTTGACCTCCGTACTTCTGACCATCTTCTTTGTTCCTGCTCAATTCTTTTGGCAACTCTCTTTGTGCCCTTTTAATATTTAGCCGGAAATTTCATATAATTCAGAATTATCAGTTGAACCGTGCAATTATGGCTTTTAAATTTAAGCCGGCGGGGTTTAATGCAATGGTAACGGTAATCACTATGAAAGTCATCGATCTGAAACGATGGGTCTCTTAGCCGATTTATGGCCAGTTATGTGACATTCATTCCTACTCTTTAATGTGTTGTTCTGGCAGCTAAAAGACTTACACGAAGATAATAAATGCTCAGTAAGAATCCTGAAGATTAACTTTGTACATTTTATAATTGTATTTATGTTTGCTTCATATTCATTTGCCATGAGGCGGAAATATATTTCCTAAATACATTTTCCGTTCTTTTTTGGGGGGGGGAGGATGACCTCTGGGCGAATGTTACCCCTGTTTTAAGGTGTTAACGATGGGGCAAGAGGACGACCCAGAACTGTCACTGAGGAATAGTCAATCGAGATAAACTTTTGTTTCAGGCCCTGCAGCTCCTCTTCTCTACATTTGTACAAAGGATGGTTGTTATCAGGCTTAGGAATTTCTAAACATTAAGGCCAGGTCGGAAGGAAATATGGTTGAACTGTCACTGAACTGTAGGTAGGGACTTTGCGGCTAACAAATCACCTCACCACCATACACTCTTTTCGAGTTTGCAGACAGCACTAAACCGGATTTTACCTGTCTGTCACTGACCCTTGGTCTGTGTTGTTTTGCATCATTTGTAATGATAATGTTTTGAGTGTATATAATTTGAAACCAACTGCTTAATAATTCCTATGTCTGGTTATTATTATAAAAGCTAGCACATTCTTACGGTTAACATAAACCCAGTCAACCTAAAAAGACATTTTTGTCAAATAGTTAATGCCTTTGTATACTTTATGGAAGCACTCTATTCAACAAGGAACAAAGAAATGTTCATTACCTGTAGATTATTTGCTACACCTAAGTGTTAATACGAATGAAACTGACAACAATGCTTTCACGACTGCGTAAGAATACAATAAGATTCTTATGAAGAGGATACAGCGGATACAAGTCCTAAGTTTTCCTCCTGGAATATTGGGAGAAAATAGTGAAATTCCACCAGTTAACAAAACAAAACGGAAGAAACAGGAAGAGTGGAGTAGAGTAGTTTGGGTGAGGAGGAGGATTTCGATGCGGAATAGACCTACTGTATCTACTGGCCCATTCGGGAGGAAAGGGTGAAGCGAAGGAAACAGAGGGCGAGGAGATCCAGGGCGGCAGGCTCAGACGCAGCGGGGTCGCTAACGTACCCAGGTGTGAGATCCTGTAGCCGGCGGCGTTCGCCACACAATGGACGCCAGGACGGACAGTTGCTCGAAGCAAATTTCGCCACTACACGCCTCGCCAAACCGCCCACTCGCCTGATCTTCCGCCTTTGAAACAAGGCAAGGAAATCAAATGACTGGAAAATTTGCGGCATTAGCCTACCGACCTGGGAAACCGAGAAAAAAGAAAGGTCAGAGTAGTCGGTCCTACGGGAAAGGAACCCGGGATCCCCCGAATGCAAGCCTCAGAGGTTACCGACGACCCATCTCGCTCGGTAAGATAGAAGGTAGTTTATCAGTTTTGAAGTACTGTTAAGTGATAATCCGGCTACAAACTCTCGTATTTTTCTAAACGGAGTCCTCCATATGAAGATTATTCATTTGTGTAGCATTTCATGAAATTATTAAAATCAATGAGCTCTTTGAAACACAACAATTGCAATCAGATCTTCAATTTATGACATTTGAATGCAGGTAATTATTTTTCATGCGGCCAGTCCACGTTACCATTTGCAATTCAAAACCTACCGGCCACAATAATATGATGAATAGCTTTTTCGAGCCTGGTCATGATATATATTTTTTGTTGTGATCTTTTTAGAAGGGGAGGAAAACCGGAAACGCTCTGTTGTCTTTGCAAAGCAGTGACGTGGAGAAATAAAAGAGAATATGTTGGCATATCTCACGCAGCACTAAAATGAAAGATAACAGGGAGGGCGTAAATCAACCATTCTGTTTTAGCTGAACATGTCCGCGTTTTGAACCTGATGTGGCGTCCAGCAGAAATTTGGAAAAGGCTGTTTAGTTTCGCTGTTTTCCTTCCATCTGACAGAAAATAAAAAGAACACAGCATTTCCCTGGATTCAGGTGTTAGATGGGCTCTGCTTTGCTTTTTGGTTGGTGTTGATTCGCTTGGAAAATTCACTGCTGTTGGGAGATTCATATAGTGGAAATAATATCCTAATATAGCTGACCAGGAATCGCTGATATTGGAACGCAGTTTTATATATTTAATGTTCCCAATTTAATCAATCATATTACTGTATATCAAACAAACAAACGAGGGTTACTGGAAGCTATCCCATTAACGAGTACCATTGCACTGGAAAACCTATTACCATTCTCCACACACTCATTTTATTTTAAAAAACGAAAGAAAAAACTAAAACTAGAACTTTTAACACGAGACACACGAACTAAAAGTTATACTTTATCGCATTAGTGCGATAAAAATGTTTATGCCACTCCGTTGTTATCAACTTTAGTTTCACGTATAATCACATGGCAATTACCCTTTGTATTTGAATATCTTTAATAAATTGACTTGGTTTGATTGGCATTTACATTTCATTACTCTGGTAAAATAATGAAAGCTGTGATGCAAATTTACAATAGTGTGAATTTCAGCATTAAAATATACCAAAACATAATAACTGAATCTAAATCGGCCAGCAGAGGGGTTCGTCAAGGATGTATTTTATCGCTCCTGTTGTTCAATTTATTCATAGACCATATAGCAGACGCGTTAATAGTAGAGGAAATGAATTGCCCAAAAGTAGACGATATCTGCATTCCTGTACTTTTATACGTGGATGACATGACAATTTTGCCACTGACGATAGAAGGCTTACAGAACGGTATTAATAGGTTGGAAGAATATTGTAAACAATGGGGTTTGGTAGTAAATATTAATAAAACGAAAACAATGGCTTTCAAAAATGGCTATGTGTATGGCAGGAATGAAAAATGGTATTACATATGGCTAGAAATACAACATGTTAAACATTTCTTTCATTTAGGAGTAATGTTTAGTTTGAGAGGAAAATGGAACAAACATCTATCAGTAACTAACTATAAAGCACGAGGGCAGTTAAATGAATTATTACGTACCATCACGGGGATACCTTATGTACCGGTAGTTAAATTAGAAAAGATGTATAACTATATGATAAGGCCGATTTTGTTATACGGAAGTGAAATTTGAGGATGGGAAAGAGCAGAGCATGTAAATAAAACGCAGGTAGCATTTTGGAAGACAGTTCTTGGACTTTCACAATGTACATCAAATTCGGGGGTATTTGAGGGAGGTGGGATGTTATGAAGACACAATACACTGCAAAATAAGAGCAGTGAAGTACTGGCTGAGGCTGATGTAGAGGGGTAACTCCACACTGGGGTCCAAACGTTATAAATACCAGCGATAAAACCTGTCTCCTGAGTTTTGGGCAGCTGATTTAGAAAGGGGTTTGAGCAGAATAGAAATGGGGTCGGTATGGCAAAAAGTTTAAAAAAATCACAAAAACATATGGAAATGTGTCAAAAGAAGACTAAGAGACATAAACCAACAGGAAATGGAATTGGATTTTAAAATTAAACCTTCTTTAAGTCTAGCAAATAAAATAGAATTGAATTGGGATAAATAGACATATATACTTAAATTAGGAAGGTAGGAAAGATCAGGAATGGCATGGTTTAGACTGGGGATCCGGAGGCTACAGAAAATTACTGATGATTCTGGCAGGAGAATCTGCCCATTTTGTGAATGAGATGAAGACTGGGCGGAATGCACACAGTGAGAGAACCAGTGAACAATTAAACTCAAAGAAAAATTCTTAAACGCTGCTATAAGGAGATGGCATGTTGGGATCTACTGGCTGACCAGAGGAACTGGCAACACATGGGAAATTTCTTGGCTAAAGTGCGCGAAACTATGTCAGATTTGTCCAGTTAGTCAACGGCAATTTATCTCTATTTTCCTTTTCTGTTGTTTCTTTTGTCACCATACTTTGTATCTTAAATATGCATGTACAGTCAATGACCCATGCACTAAATACTTATGTAATAACTTCAATAATTTGAAACTAATAAAGATACCTCATCCATCCCATCCCATTCATCATCTACATTTCATTATGTGTTTCCCGATTAATTTCTCGCGGCGGTTGCATTATATGTTCAGAATTAAATTAATCATACTTCAATTTATCCCAATCCTAACCTGTCTCTTTATTGGCAGTCTTGTGCTTTCTTTGATCTTAATCCTTGTTCTTTTATCTATGGTTGGAATAATCGGTGAAACTATGGCAGGTATGAATATGGATGAAACTGAATTCCAAGACCCGGACGACGAAATTCTGGAGGATGCCGAAAGAGTAGCATTGGAATTGCTACCCAAAAAATCCATAAGACAGTATGATGTAGTGCATAATCATTGCTTCGTTGATTGGTGTAAGGTAAGCAGTGCCAGCGAATCAACAAAACATCAAAACATCTGCATTATTGCTGCACACACGTTTGTTTATCCCATTCTAGGTGCCATTTCTCTTAGTCACATATAGGCCTAGAATCAATATAATATTATTTTATTGTTACTTAAAGGCTGTCTAAATACAGCATATGCCACAGGGTTAAAAGTAATTTTATTTGCTCCTAAGATTGTTCCACTCGGCCTACGGACTCACTTCGCAAACATTCCTAATCGCAAAATAAGACCCTACTTTTAACACTTTTTACTTTTTCTACTACGATACTAAATAGGGGAAGTATTGCATTCCACCAGAAAATTCGATATCAAGATTTCGGTAGAAATACATGTTTTAAGGTACGATGAATCCAAATAAAATTTTTGGAAACGTATACGTGTGTGTATGTGTGTCTGTGAACACAATAATTCAAATTCCCCCACCCCAGATCACCCATTATATGGAACATTTTTCGAAAATGTTGATATTCTGAAAAATGGCTCTAACGATTTTGATTAAAATAGCACATATTTAAGATACTTTTATGGTAAATGAAATTTAGGTCTTGAATTTTCTGGGAATGTCCCCAAAAGTCTTCATTTTGAATGACTTTTACATAACTGGTAAACCGTAAGATATAGACAAAATGCTACTACACGAAAATGTAGATGATAAAACACACAGTATATACCATACTTTGTCGAGTGAACAATTTCCGACATATTCCTTGTTATTTGTTTGAATTTTACAATACTTATACGTTTTCTCAAATCGGAATGCATTATTCTTTTTATGTTCTCAACATACAAGAGAATGGAGTGCTTTACATAGCGACCAGCACTTAAATGGTTTGACTATCACTTAAAGCCTACCGTATTCTCCTACACCTTCAACAAAATTAGCAATAATTAATGTTAATGTTAAGTGTTTGTAAAAATATTTTGTACAAAAGTATGGAAATTTATGCGAGTGCAACATTAGATTTTTCAATAAATAAATATTTTAACACTACCAAGATTCATAACTACAAGTAATAGAATTAGTTTTTCTATCAACAACTTCTTTATTATTTTCTGGTATTCGCAAATGCTCTTGTTGTCTTTTACGTATACATTTCTCATTTTCATCATCGTGTTAAATCTGTAGGTACGTATGCTACAGAAACTCTGGACACATTTATAAGACATACTATTCTCAATATTAAATCAGACTGTGTCTTCTTCAGCCTTTCCCTTGTAACACAGTTTTGGATTAATTAGGAAACAGATATCACTTATATTTAATTTAATCAGAAATATTTTGGGTTTAATACAGATGTTACAAAGCAAGAAACAAAGATATGCATAAACTCCCTTCTTTCGGAGTTTTTATATGTGACGCACGACAGCCCGCAAACAATGCGGCATGTTTAGCTTAAACTACACGAGCAGTGGCGGAGGGCTGATCCGTCGTTTCTTCCTCTATTAAAGTCTGTTCCCTTCGGAAGTCGTCTTTCTACTCTTTCATGGGGTCCTTATATTCTACAGCATATTTGGCCGGTCAAGAAGGATCCAGCCGTTATTAAGAACGGCCGGAAATTCGTCTCAGAAATTTCATAGCAGCTGTTTCTATATTTCGCTTTCCTGTTCTATTCAACCCCCAATTCCGTATAATAACATAAGAACTACCATTACCTTATGAAATAGTAATGGAACGATACCACTATTTCACGATACCGATACTGATTTTTGAGCACCAATACTCGATACTCACTTTATAGAAAACTCTAAAGACGATAGCTTGTTCGCTGAATTATGTTCTTATTAATAGTTTTCTGTGTATAAACATATTTAACCAATTTGTATTTTATGCTAATTCCGAAATTATCCCTGCATGACATTTTCCAATTGGCAGCAATTCTTTTATCTTGATAATGCCACTGGTTATATATACACAACGGTCCCTCAGCACGGCAGTCTTGTGGGACTCGTCTGAATGAACTAAAGGCCACGGGCTCTTCCACTTATCGGACATATGGCAGCGGGCTTCAGTCAGCTGTTATTGCTTCTTGTGTATAGACGCGACACGCGTGTGTATTTGTGTGCGATTGAATTATCGGACTATTACAACCCAGAAATTGTACTCAAATTTTCGCTTGAACAAAGACTTTTTATGTATGACACGTATGTGAAAACCGACTCATATAGACAGGTGTGTGGGCAATTTCACGATGAATGTTCTGGTGTTTCAGTTCCGAGTAGAGAAACAGATATCTGGTGAATAAAGTGAAGAGAACGGGATCATTTAATGTTGTAAGTTGTAAAAAGAAACGAAGGGTTCTAACGGAAAAAAAACTAAAGGATTATGGCCAGCTCGATCGCCGGATCTTACTGTGTGTGGCATTTATCTGTGAGGAACTCTCAAAAATAGAGCCTATAGGAATAATCCTCGCAGCATAAATGATCTTAAAAACGATATAAGAACGGAAATTAGGGAAATTACGCAACAAGAACTTATGCGTGTGAATGATAATTTCATCAGAAGGTGCCAAGGATATTTATCTGCCGAAGGACACCACTTTCAATACCGACTGTAAAAACGGTAAGTACTGATAAAATAAAAAGTAATTATGCTTGTTCAATAGGTATTCAAATATCGTAATAATCATCATAAAATCAGTAATAATATGGTATCAGTATCAATAATGAGAATAATAAACAGATACACTGAATATAGCGCGGAACATGCATCGCGACTACCTGCTAGATGGCTGAGGGACTGCTCTAACATACTGTTAGACAAGGTAATAATAATAATAATAATAATAATAATAATAATAATAATAATAATAATAATACATTCTTGGCTCCACTATTTTATGTAACTATATTTTGCGCTGAAAACATTCTTTTAAAGAATTTTGTATCCATAGGAAAACAAATGCTAAAACTTTTCTTCATTCTGCAATCTAAAATATAAACTAATATATATTTTACATGAAACTCAAACAACTAAAATAAAGTGTATATTACACAATTCTACTACTGTTCACAACTACCACATAACATATGTATTTTCTTCGTCCGGTAATAAGCAATTAGCCGGATAACATTCAGAAACATACGTTTGTGGATTAGGTCTCTCTAATACCCACCCACATACATTAGTATATATATATATAAAATACAAAGGCATAATTAGTCACGAAATTTTGAATAGAAAGCCAAGGAATCATTATATGAAACACAGAGATATAAAGGAATCAAAGAGTTTTGTTTAAGAACACGAACATTCTTACTCTTTCCATTGTATTTCTATGCGCCGTATTATCTCACGTGTTAAGTTCTGATTTGTTTCTGCTGGATTCACAGATTTTGGTCACCGGAGTAGGCAAATATAATGGCTGAGAGAGAGAGACAGTGAGAGTGAGAGAGTGAGTAACCAAGCCAGACTATTACAGAAACGTGATTTAGTGCGTCAGCTAAATCAGCTTCATTCACAACTCAGTTAACGCTGCATGTTACACGAGTATCTCTACTCCTTCCCCCATTGTTTTGCACATTTTCATTTATACACACAGTCTATGGAATGTTGCACCGATTCTCTCACAGGAAACGCAATTAAGATCTATCAAGAACTAAAGTCCAGCAACTCTGGGAATACGTGCGAGGCAATAACGTGGTCTCGACTCGTTTCATTTCTTATCTAGCAGAAAGTTAAATGTTTAAGTTTAACCTTAAACAGAAAGTTTAATTTATAGGTTTTGCATTTCAATAATGCAAAACTTAAGAACTGAAAAGTATCGGAAAAGTATCGAAAGTTTATCTCAAAATATTAGATATACTTTGATGAGACTGATTATCGAGAGTATCGAGGTATCGACGTTATGAAGGTCCCATCCCTATTATAAAACTTCACTACTGTATCGTTCCTCACTTTTTCCCCGAAATTCTCTACATTATTCATCAAATGTATTGAAACTAAGTTAATTTAGAAAACTGCATGACCGATTTCAGCAGCCATTGTTTATGATTTTGACGATTGTTTTTATTCTCTAACAATATTTTTTTTCAAACTGTTTTTCAGCCTTAAATTCACTAACCATTCGTTATATATAAGCCACAGGTTTTCTGTAGCTGAAATATTCAGGAGTTGGAGATAATTTTCGGTCTGTCGATGCAGTTATCTAGCTATGACTATTGGAGATATTATTGATGCAGAATTATACACAGATTTACTAGAAAATCTTGGGCCTGAACTCGTAATACCTGAGGGTAACACTATTTATAAACATTTTCAATCATTATACTGTCCTTTTCTTCAAAAATCCATCAGAATTGAGGCAGCTTTCAAATTCTTTCCGTGTTGTTTGTCACGAAGTGTTGGTTTTCTTATTTTCTATTGTTTCTTTTCTATCAGCAACGAGGCTTACAAAGAAAGTTTTCTCGTCAGTAGTAAACTTGGATCCTCCTTTCTTCATTGATGAAACTCTTTTGATTTTGTTGCAAGGGCATTAAATATTTTACGAATTACAGTTCTCTGTGGCGATCGTTCTTTATTTAATCCACAAAGGATAACAAACGCTGTTAAAGCCCAAAGCCAACATTAATATACGAATACGAAACCATTGATTGGATGCACAAATAAAATTATTTCTATAATCTACAAAATATGTTTTTTTTTCAAAGTGCACAAGTACCTACGCCAAAGTAAACGTGCCGTCAATTCAATATGATTAACGATGGTGAAACGTAGAAAGTTTAGACGACGCGTAAAGAATAAGCTAGTCGTTTATTTTGACGTTCGTCACATTCACAGAAGTTTGGTGGAACCAGCTATTAGCAATGCAAATAATTGAATATGATCACATATTCTATATTACTGTTATTTAAAATTGCTTTTGCTCTAAGCGGTGCACCATCATACAATCAGAAACTATTGTCGTGGTCCACTCTGTTTCCTCTGGCAACTTCTGCGACCTTAATTACGTAAATCACTTGCTAGCCTGTTGGGTTTAACGCTATAAGCACTTTCCCCATTGTTCCAAATCTGCTGATAATGAGATATTCTTTGAAAGTTGAAGTCGTTTACTTTACCCGCTTCGTTGCTGAATCTGCTGCCGTGATATCTCATAGTGAGTTCTCTTGCCTCGTGCGCCAGCTATTCCAGTGGTAAGTTATGAGATCTTTCACTCAACATTGCGTGGGTGTATTACAATGGACAACACCAGTTTAAATTGTCTGAGGAGTTTATTGTGAACTAATGTTTGAATTATTGAAATGAGCTGCCGAGAGATTGAGATGAAGAAATAGACTGACTCTGAATTATTGTAATAACTGAATTACTATACCTTCTAACTTCTACAGTATCAATTTTACGGTCTCAAATAGCTGTTTCCGCAATAAAAGAAACTAGTAGTGTAACTTGTCGTAAGTCGCTAAAATGCTTACCGGTGAGACCTCTAGCAATAGCCGCGAAATTTTACTCACGCAGTAGCGTCATTAACCGCTTGAAATATCACGCGAGCAGTGCGTACGAGCAGGACTCCGATTTAAATTGCACGAACATTTATTAATTTTCTACTTTATTACTCCACGTTATTTTCCACTCCAACGTTATTTTCCACGGGCAACCTATACCAAAATCCTACGCGTGTCTCTTAATTTTGTTACCAGGGGCTTGGCCAAATCTCAAAATTTAAGTTCCTTTCTCTTTTCCAGAATTCTGTCTACGTGACCCTGCTAACTTATTGAGCTTATAACCCGAGTTTCCAAAATATTTAAGCTAATGCGTTTGCTGCTTCGGCTGATTTTATGACTTTCGCTAACCTGACTTTCTAATTACCTTCGTCTTTACTGACAAACATTTCAACTCAATCTTATTCCATCATACCGTCATTTAATACACGGAACTTGTTTATTATAACTATTTTCTATTTTACCATCACTTATTTGTTTAATATTTATGTATTCCCGTCAATAATTCGTTCTCTGCCAGCATCAGGTGCTGGCAGAGAACGAATTAACCAGGATTTTGGGGAAGAAAATAACATAAGAGCACTAGTGCCAATTTAAAGCTGAATAATAATTGAAGTAATAAAGAAACACAATAAGGATATTATATGTATAAATATACACTTAGTGTAATTATTACTGTGAAACCGAATATTTTACGCAGTATTTCACAGCTTAGCTATCTCCAGGTAGGAGGTAGTAATGATGGGAAATCTCCCCGTATTACGGAAAAAACATACAGTGCTAAAAAATACTTATTATCAATAACGAACACGTGTGAAAAATTAGATGTTATTAATCTAGGAAATAGAATGGGAAATAAATTTAAGCATTTGGGATCAATCATAAAAGCAGATGGAACTAGTAGATTAGAATAGAAAAAAGAAAAAGTGAAGGAAGAAAACAAACTGGATGTTAAATTCGATGTTATGGAGCAGAAACATTTTAAATAAAGCTAAAACGCTCATTTATGATTGAACGGTACAGAGTCTATTACTCTGTGGAGCAAAAAGGCAACAAGAAAGAAACTTTTTAACAACAGAGAGTGATTTTTGGTGGAGGGCTTCTCGAATCTCAAGAATGGATAAAGTTAGAAACACAAAAATTCGGGAAATAATGGTTATAAAAATGAAGTATTGGAAATAATAGAATAGAGAAGATTAAAATGGTTTCGCCATGGGAAAAGCATAGGAAACGATAGAATAGTAATAAAGGTGCTAAAATGGGAAGTTGGAGGAGAAAGAGAGAGAATGACCACGAAAGCAATGGATGGGGTCCGAAGAAGCATGTCGCCTAGAGAATAAATGAAAATGCAGAGGATAGGAATTTATGGAGAAATAAAATTATGAATGGGTGTAGGAAAACTACTGTATGGAGATAAATAATAAATATTTTCACATCTTTTGAAATATATGTTTCTTTTCCCGAGAGCAACCCTGCTTTCCGAGTTTGTGAAAAAATACAGTTTATCTGTATGCTAAGCAACTTATTTGCTTTTTAAAACAGTCGGGCCACGTTTAGCAGTAAAGTTACAGAGTCCGAAAGTGGAGGTTGCATCCCATATAGTTGGATGCATGGTGGGTGTTTTTTTGGAACCCAAAACATAAAAAAAAAACATTCTTTCAGAGAGCATGTTCGGTATTCGTGCAATATCAACTGCTGGAAACAAAAGCACAGTCATACAGACAGTTTCAAAAAGAAAAATAGTTGTTATAACACTTTGTTTTTTTAATTTTCGCTTACATTACCTGTTTCATGTACATGGGTTACTACTACTGGATTACAAAGTTAATAGTGTAGTTTGCGTGCAAGCCAAGTTAATGTTACTCTACTGTTGTTTCAGTGCCACCAACTTTTCGCTTATCCTGTTCAAACATCACGACCATTAACATCATTACTATCTGCTGCCAACCTCGTGCAAACAAAAGGACCTATTGGCACAGATATGAACTCCAATAGCTGAAGGAAAATGGGGAGGCGGGGGGAACAGCATGGAGGGCTTTTTGTTTTACTTTGAGGTCTAGCCGATTTCAACAAGCAGGGAAGTTTGGAGTGGATTTGTTGGTAACAGCAGCGAGCTGGAGTGGCAAGTTACCAGAGTGGGGAGAAAAGAAACTTTCACTTTGAACTTACTTAAAGTTACAGAAAAAAAAGGAACTAATGCCTTTTTAAACGGAGAAAATGGCCGCTCGGATTCCTTGCAGATCATTGAGGGAACGATTACATTTTCCCATTGAAGGTTCGTTTCTGACAAAAGACGACATCTTTGTGATATCTGATATTTCAATGAATGAAAATTCCTGACAGAGAAAGTATTATACGTTATCTGTGTAATTAAAAAGGATGTAACATTTTTCTTGAAGTTAAAACTGTTATCTCAAAGAACTCAAATATGTCATGTGATCTTCTCTGACCAGAATAGCAGACACTGCCTAAACTCCTTGCATAAAAGGTCTTCACCTGCTGGCTGTCTTAAAGAGAGTATCAATCTACGCAAAACAGTTTATTTCTCCACTGACTTCATGTCATGTAAACCTTTTCCCTAACTAGTAACACCAACTCTTTCATAATACATGTTTTACTTTCTCCAGTAAATGAGGGAAATGGCTCCGCATAACGTGTAAGGCTCGCATTCGGTAGCCCCCGGGATCGATTTCCGCCGACAGCTCACTTTGACCTTGGGTTTTTCGTAGATTTCCCTGGTCCGAGGCGAATGGATTTGTTTATCTACCACGATTTTCTTTTCATCACTTTCCTTTCATTCCCTTTTCTTCTCATGTTTCAGGTTGCTTCTAGATTTCGTGGCGTATGGCGGTGCCGGAAAGATGGCGCAGATGCTTGCTCAAATAAAAGAGTACTCCCCGTGGACATTAGTGGGCTGCTTGGTTGACGGATCATACATTGCCCTCTGTAGGCAGCTCCAGCAATGAGACGTGTCTTCGAGCCTGGAATTGTTAGGGACTTCCACTCGTTTCTGTGGCCTGTAGCCTTCCTCCTCAGAGGGTGGTAGCCGCAAACATCTAAATGTGCGAGGAGTCCCTCTGCGTTGTATAACCTATAATCTACCTATCTATTGCAAGTAGATGTATTGCATTCCAGCCAAGGATTTTATACCAAGATTTCACCGAAAATGCACGTTTTGAGACTCCCTAAAACAATTTTAGAAAAACGTCCGCTTGTGTGTGTCTGTGAACAGCAGAACTCAAAATACAAAAAGGGTCGGTTAAATACCAAACTTGATATTTCAGTTCAGCTTCTTCCAAGAATGCGACTGGCAAGTTACAATGCCTGTTTGTCCCGCCCAGCATCCTCAGAAAACTAATAAGAGTCTGAGGCTGACCTGCTCTAATGCCCATGAGTAACTCTTATCTCAGAATAACTAGGATTGCCACATGGAAGTGAAAATTGCGATTTACATTGCTTCACCGGTTTATTACTCACTTGTGATATTGCACTTTACAGCCAAGAATGTGTGTTCTGAGCAAATTAAATTAAATTGAGTTTTATTTATGGACGCTCTAACTGATATGGTCCTTAGCGTCCATTCTATATTGGGCTTGAAAAACCGGAAATTTTGCTCAGAGGCCTCTGAGGTTTCAGGTTCTTTTACGTGCCGTAAATCTACGACACCGGACCACCGGCTTTGCTTCCCTTCCAAAGGAAGTGCTCCGAGCGAGGCTGGGAGTTTTTAGGGGATTGTGGCATAAAGATGTTTTTAGACACTCGAAGGTAAAAAGTGCTTTTAACCTGGATGGTATTAACTAAAAGGTAAAAATTATGTCACTGAGTGGTATAAAATTAAAACACTCCAGGTTTACAAACTTTGATTTTCTAACAGATGTAAAGGATATTATCCAAGAGGCTTGTATTGTTGATGTAATAGCGGATAATTTGAATGCAGTAATTATGAAACAAACCGAAAGTTTAGATGCTATGGAGAGGTTAAGATTGGAATTGCTGTCAAAAATCAAGGAAACAGTACAATAGCGTATAAGTGGCTTCTTTTCTTTAATGGTGCAAGTTACAAACATATTATAGTGAAAACAACCGCGCGGAATGGGTCAAGTGGCAAGTCTGTGGCCCACATTCGAGAGATCCCGGTTAGATCCCCGGCGACTGCCCACTCTGACCCCTGGGTTCTTCGTGGTTACCCCGGTGTCGACATGCTAATACTGGGGCGTTTTCCTCTCTGCCACGATTTCCTTTAGTCACTTCCCTTTCATTCCATTTCCTTCTCATCTTTCAGGTTTCGAGGTGTGTGCGGTGCCGGAAAGATGGCGCGGATGCCTGCTCACTGGAAAGAATATTCCCCCATGAATACGAGAGGGCTGTTCGGCTGGTGGGTGGTTCATCGCCCTCTCTCGTCGGCTCCAGCAGTGGGACGGATCTGCGAGTTTGAAAACGTTAGGGACTTCTGCGCGTCCCTGTGGCCTGTTCTGCGCACGGCCTGTAACCTCCTGTGTGGTTCTTCACTTCATCCCTTCCTCCTTGGGGTGGTAGGCCAATAGACCTATGTAGGTATGGTGCACGAGGTGTCAACCTCAGTTTAAATTCCTATACCTATAGTGAAATGTGCTGTTAGCATATTTTGAACACAAAGCCAAATCATGAATACATTGTGGGTGAATTACTGTGTAATTAAACTGTGCCTCAATGTCAAGGACAACAAAGACATTAGTAAATTCTTGAAACGGATATCTGAAAGTTAGAAGCCGAATTGTTCTTATACGAGTATTCTCAATTATTCCCTTTATGTGTAATTTTTTTCTAGCTCATCATGTTGTCAGCACTGATGATAAAAAGAAACAAGTCGCCATCACAGACACGCTGAGCATCACAGATACGAAATAGGTAAAAACAGTCTAATTCATAATCTATAGTTTGTCTCGCTACGCTCGTTTCGCAATCATTCCTACTCGCAGTATAACATTTCCTTTTAACTCTTGTATCATAAACTTAACACTATTTCCCCCTCATTAAATAAAAATACAATTCGCTCAAAATTATACCGGGCCATTCTTTTTATTCATTTGTTTACCTCCTCCCCGTTGTTAGGGTATAACCTTTCAGGACTTACAAGCATGTGCCTGGCGTCAGACGCACGTCGGAGAGCTTAACGAACTGCCAGGATGGGTGATCAGCCCAAATCCTGTCATGAAAGCCAGAAAGGAGATGACAGGAAATGGCGGTGAGATGAATGAAAGGAAAGATGAGGATAGAGCAATTGGTGGAATTCATGGCGTGGGAAATAGTACAACCCGCCCAGACGCCGCTTTGTCCACCACAAATCTAACATTAGTCCCCTGGGACTGAACCCGGGCCGCCTTGGTGAGAGGCGAGCGGTGTAACCACTCTCCACGGCGCAGCCATACACGGTAATTCAATTATTTACTTACTCCCAGAATAAAAGTACTCTTAAATCCCTTCACTTTCACATCTTGTACAGGTATTTGTGGGAGCGTCGATGGATCTACCCTCACCGCAGTCAACAAAATAATAGAGTAAACATCTGGTTTCTCGTCAATGTATACAGATTTCCACCCACCGCTACCAGTTTACATTTAGACTTGAATCCAGCAGTACGACGCTATGCAGAGCGTGGTTTCTCATTGTATAGTGGGTGGTGATCGCGCCTCAAGGGTGTTCTGAATCTACAGAAACCCGCAGTTAACCTCGCGCAGATTCTAAATTATGTTTCTAAGATTGAAATAACGCTTCAAGTCATTCAGTAAGGTTGGCGATTATAAGCGAAGCAAGTAATGACATAATAATAATAATAATAATAATAATAATAATAATAATAAGAAGAAGAAGAAGAAGAAGAAGAAGAAGAAGAAGAAGAAGAAGAACGAGAAAGAATTCTCGTCAAACTTCGGTGTATACAAATTCTTTATGATCATTTGTCGCACAAATGCATATTATTATAATTAGGCCTCGTTTCCTTAAAATATGTTAATGTCTAAAGCGTGGTCCAAGTTTAAGAATAAAATTTAATTAAATTTACATGGCATATTTAAACTTTTGGAGCATACATTGCATATCCTCTGCATATTTTGCCATTTTTAAATGTCATTCTTCAGTTTGGTCTTTATGGAAGTGTTTACTTAGACTATGGGTTTTGAATGAATAAATAATGGGATACCTGGAAGGAAAAATTTAGGTTGCTTGGAATGTAGTTCAGGAAAGCATGCTCTCTTGTTAGTGTGCAAAGTGCTGGATTAGAATTTCACTTATCTTCAGGATATGGTCAATTTAAAATTTGTTATAATCATATTTTGTGATGCAGAAGTAAGCTTGTCAAAATGGAGAGTGTCTTTTGTAACACTTTCTTTTGGCAGCAAAATGTACAAGTAACTGTAATGGATACCTCAACTTTTGCTTTCTAAAAACGTTCTAACAGCAAAAATGTTTTAAATAATAAAATTAAATACACAATCTATTGTGTTTGTAGAATACGTGTCAATGTAACCCAGCCAAAACAGTGCAAGCAAATTAATAAATTATAAATTTTAACATAAGTAGAAGAAAACCTGCTACAAGATACAGTGATTTTAGAGTTATTCACACAAATTGTGGCTGAAGTGGGAGTTTTTATGAGTGAAAGCAACTATGACGAAAATTACACGAGTATAAACATGTCCGGCGTTCCACACGTTACTTCCATGGTTTTATTTACAAATCATAACAGAAATTTACAGCAACAGTTTTGGGAAATAAAAATGAAAATATATTGTGAGATTTAAGATTAGGGCCCGTATTGAGCATAAACAATTAAACAGCATACACAGCGTGTCTCTACAGAGGAGCTTCCTGTCTAAGACAACAAATTTGATAAATATTCACTTCTCGCAATTGAAACTTATTAATTGAACTGTGTTTTATAAAGGTTTTAAATAAAAATAATTATACAAAATATAATAATAAAACATACGAAAGCAAATAAAAACACTGCACACACAGAAATATTGTAAAGTGTAAAATTATCATCATTTAATACCTTTCATTTTCAATTGAAACATTTCTCCCTTGTATTATTACTGAGAGAGATGGCTCAGGCGTTACGTATGTGGCCCGCATTCGGGAAGTCCAGGGATCGATACCTGGCGACAGCCCACTCTGGCCCATGGGTTCTTCGTGGTTTCCCTGGGTCGCCAGGAGAATTCTATGGCGGTTCATCTTCTACCACGACTCTCCTTCTTCTCCTTTTTCTTGTACCCACCATCTTCCTTGTCATCTGTTTCAGGGTTGTAGGACCAGGCGACGGTGTTCGGCGGGTTGCGGCTGGACGGTGACTGTGCGCTCTGTAAAAGGTTTCTTCCCTGGCGCCGCTCCGGTACCGCTTAGTTAGGTCTCTCTTCAGCGTGGGGCTCCGCTCCGGGGGACCCAGAAGGTTGGTGGCTTGTGGGCAGGGACCTTGGCGTCGGATGTGTTCTATGTGGAAACGTCAAGAACCCGGTCAATGCTTGCGCCCGGCGACATCCAGTGGTCGCCTTTGGGGTTTCTCCCCTCATCCTTCCCTCCCAGGGGTCACTTTGGAAGCAAAAAGGGCCGACTGGCCTACATTTAGTGCTCTTGCTTACCCATGTATTTTGCATACTTATGCTCCTTCTAAGGAAAACACAATAAACTTTTTATGAACTTTTACATAAGTACCGACCCTGGTTACTGTAGTTAAACCCTATTGTTTACTCTGTTGTAAGCTCATTATAATCTAGTACTCATATATAGTTCTATGGTATTGATTTAAACTTTTTTAAAGTTTAGTGAAGTGAAATAGGTCTCACCGATTGGCAAGAAGTACACCTCAAATCCGTAAACTTGTAATTGGTTTACTATGTTAGAGAGATAAAGGCATGGTATCACTAAGGTTTGAGATTGCTTTGAAGGTATACCGGGGTCCTTGAATCCGATGAGAGGATTTAATACGTCACGGGTATCTGACCATGGTAGCTCATGCAGTAAGGGCATCGGCACGGAGAACTGAAGATTTGTGATTTCATTCCAGACCTGTAATTGCTTTTGTCAGTCTGATTCAAACTTCCATTTCCATTTGTACCTGTCGATTGCTAATTGTTGTGTAGTTTAAAGCAGTAGCCAATTACCTATATTACTAGATTTGTAATTTTGGGGACCGAAAACGAAGGTTGGCTGCAATAGGATATATACGAGGGCAATATACGTTTTGAAATAAACAATTAACAAAATGCAAATATCAACGTTTATTATCTACATTTGAAAGGTACACTATTAAGCTATTTTTCTACATAATCGCCATTCAAATTGAGGCATTTATCATACCGTGGCACAAGTTTTTCAATACCCTTCTGTAGAAATCTGCCGCCTGCAACTTCAACCACTGGTTTACACCGGCATGCAGTTCAGCGTCAGCATCAAGGCATCAATTTTATGCACCAAACTCCGTGAAATTTGGGAGAAATGTTCCGAAAATTCTGTAATCGTGAAACGACGATTTTCACAAATTTTGTCATTGATTTGAATTGACAGTTCATCAGTCATAAATTTCAATTGGTTTGTTCTTTTTAGCCAACCGCACTTCACAAGTGGAGGGATTTTCTATTGCAGCGCACATTTTAACAACTCACAGAGAGCACAGTAAGGAAGGCACAGTCCTCACGCTACCACAACTGGATGCGTACTGAATGTAGGAACGTTCTGACACCAAATAGTGGCTCTAGCCCTACTCATCGCTACAATAGGCCCAAACGTCTGCGAATTTTTGGACTCCCTCGTACAAACCGTTTTACTCCTGCCTGGACTCCCTCGTACAAACCGTTTCACTCCTGCCTGCACCGTCTCCGTCTAGGGAAAAGGTAACCTGAAGGCACTGCATTCCACGCTTTCGGTCCCTAGGGCTACAAGGCTATCATTGCACATCCTCTGATATTACTGCAAACACTTTTTTCTCTTGCATTCTCGAGAGAATGCTGCCCCGTCACCCGCCAATTCATGGTTCAAGTACCGCCAGATGTCATTGTTCCAACTCAATGGCATCTTTGGTACAAAATCATTCATGTGTTCTTTATTTGAATATTTAGTGTAATTAGGCATTATAGGCTCTACATAAGTGTCCCAGTCAACCTTATAGAATGAACGTAGACACCATCTCAACTACAGTAAGAGTTATCTGCGAGTGCTGCTTAATTTTAAGATGATATTGAGAGATTATTTTTCCTATTGATACTATAATAAGAGTAGTTAGCTTATCTATCAGTAAAGAAGACAATGAGGTGGCTCGGTTTCCTAATGGGCAATTAGTGAGGGGCGTTGTTTCTTTTGGTGGAGCCGTAATTCTGGCAATTAGCCGGCAGCCGGCGCCGCTGTCTCCTGTCCTTCCTCCAAATTAAGCACTTTAACAACGTTTCGTTGCCTCGGAACTGCATTCCGGTGACCAAGGAACAAAAAAACCAAATTAATTTGCGTGTCAGGCCCCATAGAGTTTTGGTTAAGATCTAGCTCAGCTCCGATAAAACTGTCTCTAAGGTCCTATACGCCAATAGTGGTATGGCGTCTGCTTTAAATCGCTAGTGGCTTTAGAACGATAGTGTAAATTTCTCTTCTACGCTTCATTAATGGAGAAAAGTTAGCCCGAAGTGCAGGAGACGAAGTACATACAATTAAAACGTAACGTTTGTCAGTCTGGCAACGAGGTCTGCGCTAAAATCGATATACAGCCTCTTCAGAGGTACAGAGATTAAGCCTTTTTTCCGATTGTAATGAACTTAGGAGGATCATATTTATAATTTGAGCTTTGTTTATTATTCTGATTAAAAACTCCGGGTGGTAGCATTTCGCTTACACGACACGGCAAAATTCTTATCTTCCTTTTCTGCTGCGTGAATGTTGAATGCTGCGCAGTATCATTGCTGCTAACATAACAACTCAACAAACAATCCTACCGTTGAATGTCTAGTTTTGACCTAGAACCTTCTCTTTCCAAAGTTTCAAGGAATAGCTATCCACAAAGCGCTTCTCGAACATTTGCAGCGTTGAAAGCACAGCGTAGCGAGCATTGACTTCACTGCCCCATACGGGGTGCGCAATAGTATTGACTGCTTATGGATTCAGAGCGACATATGTGTCCAACCTAAATAACTAATTAACTCTATAAAACTAAAATACGCAGTTTTCTAACATTGGTAGAGTGGTTAGCTTCCCGGCTTCTCAATCCAGATGTCCCGGGTTCGATTCTTGGCAGGAACTGAGATATTTTTCTTTAATTAGAATCTTTCCCCACGCTCCTCAGGAACTGAAAGTGTCCACGTGGAAATTTTGCGAGAGTTTCAAGTTCCCCGTAGGGGAAGTGTCAACTCCGTGAGTGGACGATGTGTACCCGTAAGTACTTCTGACGTTACTAGAAGTACATCGTGTCGAACATCTGAGACCCTCCTCTCAGGGAGCTTCTCGATTGTGTTGGACTCGGCGGGGCAGTAGTTTCGATACCCATGAAGGAGTGAACATGTCTGGGCAGTGATATTCGGGCAGGGTTGTGAGACAAAGTCCTCTGGTACCAGCCGGACAACTGGAAGATTGCATGCTAGGTTGCTGTCAGCAACCGAGGTTATCGGTAGCTTTCCACTTTGAGGTTGACGCGCGTAAGTGGCGTAACCACTTCCGACCCTGCGTAAGCGGTGGGGGGGGGGTTGAGAAGTCAGGTATTAGCCTAATGGAAAAGCCCATGAAGGGGAGAGTTTTTCAAGTCAGAAATTGTTAAAAATCCAAATTAAAGAACCTACAGTCAACAAATTATTTCTCAAATCAAAGCTCCCAACATGACCTTAGAATTTAAAGGGAGCTAAACAAATGGAACAATAAATTTAAAAAAGAAATTGCGTTGGAATGGACGTTTCAGATGTAGAAAGCTCAGATCACTGGGTCAGGCTTACGTATCGATGCTCTTATCAACTGATATCGAGTCCACCTCTCGAAACATAATCAGAAGTCTTATATATAATTCTGTATGCCTACCAAGTATGCTTACGGCTGAAAAACATATTCCTTGTCGGTAGTTACAGAGCAATTATAATTGTCTTGATATATATTAAGTGGGTTAGAGATACTGAAATTTAACTCATTGATTTCAATGCTAGGGATACTTTACTTCCGTAAGCCAAACATTATGAGAATGTAGGGTGTTAAACACCTATGTGTATAAAGGAAAGGAACAGCGTTTTAAATATTCACTTGTTGCACTGATCTAACACTTGGATAGTTCCTTCACTGCTTATTGCAAGATTCATTTTTACTTTCCCTACTACGTATAGTAAGTAGGAGAAGTATTGTATTCCAACCAAAAATTTGATACCGAGATTTCACCGGAAATATATGTTTTGAGGCACCCTGAATCCAAAAAAAAGCATTTTTGGAAACGTCCGTATGTGTGTCTGTGAACAGCATAACTCAAAAACGAACAGTCGGATAAACACCAAACTTCGTATTTAGGTTCAGTATCTTCCAGAGATGCGACAGGAAGGTTTTCAAGAAAGTCCTCCACCCCAGATTACCCTTTGCATGGTACATTTTTCGAAAATTTTAATTCTCTCAAAAATGGCTCTAACGATTTAGATTAAAATCTCATATATTTAAGATAATTTTACGACAAATAAAATGTATATCTTGAATTTTCTTGGAATGTCTCCAAAAGTATTCTTCATTGTGAACGACTTTTGCATAATTCGTAAACCATAAGAGATAGACAAAATTTTACTACACAAGAGATGTAGATCGCGTTAAAATACACAATTTAGGTCATATACATTTTTGTTGTTGAGTGAACCATTTCCGAGATATTGCTTGTTATTCCCTTAAATTTTCCAATACCTATACTTTTTCTCAAATGGGAATTCGTTATTCATCTTTTTTTGTCCTGGTAATGCAAAGAGAACCACATAGCAACCAGCTCTTAAAATATTTTACTATCGCTTAAAGTCTACCAATTCCCCTTGCATCTACAAGAAAATTAGCAATAAGATTAACATCTCAATATCTCGATTAACATAAAGCATATCGAGAATAGCGTTTGTAAAAATAGTTTGTACAAGAGTAGAGAAAGTCATGTGAGTGTAACATATCAGATTTTTTAGATGCTGGCTCTACGAGTAAGAGGAGACACTGAAGAAGAATGTCGTTGCTTCGGAATGAGCAAGGACAAAGGAACCGAGCACAAAAATGTGTCAGACTGTTGAGGAGGTTTTAGTAAATTCCGAAATTTAATATCCAAAGCATTTCCTCGTTTTCACGAATATTTATACTAGAGATTTCTTCTATATTTATTAGAATATTGTGATTTTTTTAGTCACTTCACAAATGTGATATAGATAAGTTTTTGCTAGGAGTTTAGTTTTCCCCAGGCTTACTGGCGTAATGATACACTCTTTGCGAGGACCCATTCAATTCTAAGGTTGTTGGTGTTAACCGCAGGAAAGCAATTGTTACTTTGCGCGTTTCCCAGGCTACACATAACTGTCACTGACAGAGTTGGTAAACATTGCTTTATGGCCTCTGTACTTAAGATGGTAACTCTACAGTTTGGTCCTCTTTCCTTAAGCTTTTAACCACGCCCTCTGCCAGTGTCTTGATTTATACACTGCTGCTTCCTAACTTTTTCTCCACCGCCTACTCATTGTTTATCACATTCGTTCTGTTATCCATCAACTCACTAACTCCCTCTTCTTCACTATATTTACTTTTCCCCTTTCCTTTCCTTTCACAGTCTATATGCCTCTTGCAAAGCTAAAGAGCAAGCCTGGCATATTTTTTACCGTTTGCTAATTACTGAGAGCGCGGAAATGAGAAAAGCAAAGGGAGATATCGAGCATATTCTAAAAGGAATCAGTGGCGTACTGTTCCTAAAGGAATTGCATAAATTTCAGTCTTACGACCAATTTGATACAATGCCAATATATTTTTCGCGGTTTTTAATTCAATTCTCGTTCATGCTGTTGCAGTGTGCACAGTTTTATAGTTTATTACTAGTGACTTTGCGACGTTACCACTTCACTCCTAAATTAATCAAGCTGTTCTCCAAATATAATCGTTGTAAGATCAATATACCACATTAATTTGTAAGTGTTAATTATACTGGTAGTTACTAAAGTGGAAAACTATCAAATGGATGATTAGGTAACATGAATCGGACCCTGCATCGGCAATATATCTGGGAGTTCATAGGATTACATTTGAACACTAAATATATGCTTTCTGTAAATTTACTGCGCTTCACTAATACATGACATAGTACGTCGATCACTGAAGAATTATTATTGTTTGAAGTACAATATTTTTTGTTGAAAGATCTATAAACAGTTTCTTTAGCTTTTGAATATTTAACAAACGTTACCAATCAATAAATAGATCCACATTAAGTATTGAATAAGTGATATAAATTCAACCACTTCCCCGCATACTTGAATATAGTAATTTACAATCACATTACCTTTCTCTCTTTCTGCGTGAATCTCTTTTGATCTGTACAACGGATTCAAGGTACCGAGTGTAAAGATAAAGAATAATTTGAAATACTTTAGTTGTCAAAATGTCGTGTTTTACAAATTTAGAATAGGCCGAAATAATTAACATTTTACGACTGCATTCTCCTGCCCACGCCGCTACCAGAGTCACGCTGGTCGCCCTTTCTGTGTACAAAAGACACTCTTTTCGCGGACATACGAGCTTCGGGACCTGCTCACAGTGATAGCTTCCAAAACGCACCACCAGGCTGCGGCCATGAAAATGGAAGATGTTATGTCCAATGAAGAATTTCTTGCGGCAGAGGGTTCTGGAGACCTGACTAATTTGTTATGGTCACCAAAACGACCGCCATGGATGAAAAATCTCACACAAAATATGTATCTGTAGATGGAAAGTTGAATATTTCACATTCAGTTAACCTAACCTAACTGTGTGTTTTGTCTATTTTATTGCACGTATATGCATGGACTGTATTAAATCCCCTATTGCGGCTAACACCCCAGGAGAAAGATGAAGTGAATGAACCCAGGAGGCTAAGGCCGCAGAGAGACGCACGGAAGTCCTTAACAGTTCCAGGCTCGAAGACCCGTCCCATTGCTGAGGCTGGCTAGAGAGAGCAATGAACGATCCGTCGACCAAGCAGTCCTCTAGTGTCCATGGGAGTACTCTTTCCTTTAAGCAAGCATCCGTGCCATCTGCTATATGCCACGAAACCTAGAAGAACACCTGAAAGAGAGAACGAAACGGAATGAAAGGGAAATGATGGAAACGAAACCGTGGTAGATGAAAAGTCATCGCAGCATTCGTCTACCGACCATAGAAAACCACGAAAAAACCGGGACCTCCCGAATGCGAACCTCGCACTTTACCGCTGTGACATCTCACTCGGTTTTAAATCCTCTAACTTTTTATATCTTCATTATTGTATTCAAGGAATATAATTATATTTTATAGTTGAACTTTACTATTTAATCACCTATGACTTTACTTCCGTTTGATTTGTTAATTAAATCATGCTGCTGCGGAATATTGCCACTGAAAGGTATTGCCTATTTTAAGGTCAACAACCAGGCATTGATAATCTATCGCCAGTTGGCCACCAGGGATAATGTTGCTAACCTCGCTAAAGGTTACATCATGTTCAACAGCTGTTAGTAATTAATAATATATTCGCGTAAGTAGTTTTTCTATTGTTCGCTATCGTTGAAAAAATGATATACAATGCATATGCGTTAAGTGCATTGGAAAAACTCGGAAATAGAAAATATTCGACTTCGTCCAGCATTTTCACTCTTCCTCGTTCTGCAAAGATGCACTTTCCGCGCTTGTATCTATTGTAATAAATGTACTACTATTGCATGCCTTATTTGATAAGTGCAGCTTCTATTAATTGAAATTTGTACACATTAACGACACATGGCATTAAAGCTTTTGTAATAAACCTCACTCGAAGTGCAGTCGAAATTTCCAGTTATGTAATGTCATTTAAAATATAATCAGCGTTAAAATAAATAACATAAGAAATAAGCAATAGTTGCACAGGTGACTCTGTAGTTGAGATTTGGACAATCTCAACTTTTTAGTATACTTCTATTTAAAAGCTTTCCAGTTTGAGCAGCAGTGTTCACAAAACAGCTGGTTTGTGGATTTTTTTAGGTTTTTTTACAACTTAGCATTTTTACATTTAGAATACAAATGATAAAACTGAAATGACATTCAAGATATTAATGACACTACGCAATAAGCAGAAAGATAGCGTTATTCTTCTTCTCCAACTTCCACTTCAGGGATTGTCTTCTTAGACCATTCCATCTTCAAGGAAGTCTTCAAACACTTCTCTCCAATGCATAACTGGTCGTCCTCATGTTCTTAGTCCTTTGGCTTTATATTTTTAAAATATTCTTAGGTTGTCTATTTGTATCCACTCTTCCTACATGCCAGTTTGTTCGTCAATTTTGTTTAGGATGTTGTGACTGTCCAGTTTTTCAACTGTCACTTTTCTCAGTTCTCACTGTAACTGTTTGGTTTTTATGTAGTTCACCTTCACCAATGTCAATTTGTTCAGGGCGAACTAGTTCAATTTTCCGTCCCTACACTTTTTCGTTTGTGACGCAGCCTCTTCACGCCAGACGGTTCGCTTCTCTCGGGAGTCAAACACAAGACCACAACCGTCGCTCCGCAGTAGCACTCGCTGCACGTCACAACAGTCGTCACCAATTCGCTCGGAGAATCGTTCACTGACTGACTAATTCGAACTTCTCAACACCACCACCTCGCACTCCACTCGACTCGACTCTTGTTGCGAGCACACTCCCTTATATATGTCTGCAGAGTTCTTGGAAAGTCATACTGAATGTTCTGGAAAGCCCGAGAATAACAATGATTCAGAACGATCACCTTACGGCTAGAAGGTCTTCCTGGAATTATTTACATCAGCTGGAAACTCTTCGCACTAAGCTACCGGTAGTGTTGCGTTGAAGGTCATGATATCGGTGGCTGGCTTCGTCACAATATTAAAAAGCTTCCATTCATCTTGATGGCATTATTTTTATGTGATCAATCCGTCTGTATCCTGCAGTTCCTTGTAGAAATCCCATTTCTACTACCTCTACTAATCTTCGGTGTGTCTTTATCAGAATGCAACATTCAGATACATAAAGCAGTGTAAGCAGTGCCATTATTTTATTGAATTTAGAATTGTTTCAACTCTTGCTTTCATAAGTAAGTAACAAGCTATTAATAAAATAAGCCTCACAATTTCAATACTTAGGCTGTGATGTAGGTTGGAAGATCAAGTACTTAATAGTAAAATAGAAACATTTCAAACAACCTGTGGTATAATTCGACAGACCTTAGGCAGGTATATAATAGGGTTAAATAAGACACGCTTGTTACATTTTATCAAATGATGGCACTAACAGTAATAAACTATGGAAGGAAGCGTGGACATTTGAGAAAACGATAAAACCAAGATACAACCGCGGGAAATGGGATTTTTACGCTCAGTAAAGGGCTACACAACAAAGGGCCGTGTTAAGAATGAACAAATAGAAGGTTGAACAGCTGTTACAACAAATAGAAATACACAGAAGAAGAGGTTAGACCTCCTATAAGAAATTCCGATACAGGCGTTAAACTACAAACCTTGGAACAGAAATCATACCGTAGAGCCAAACTGTAAGATGATGCTAGATACCCGATTAAGTACTTAGACCAAAAACAAAGAAACAGAGTTCACCAGGTACAATTCTTAATATAAGGAAAGTATCAGATCCCTCCACAATTCAATAAACTAGTCTATAATACTATAATTGGACCAATTTGGACCTATTCCTATAGCATATGGGGCTCTTCAGCAAATGCAAATAACAAGAAAATATAAACAAACCAAAATCAGATCTTAGAATGTTTGTTGATGCACCTTGGTTTATTAGCAACACTACTATCAACAGGGATCTGACTGAAGCACTACAGAGGTTTTCACCTGACTTTCATTAACCATTACTCAGTGAAATTCCAACACAGATGCTTCGTCCTAGAGAAGAAAGAAGAGTAAAACAGGAGAGACACACCGATCTCCCCAATGACTAACAGAGGATCTTCACTGGAAGACATACGAGGAGAAACAGCGAATTGATCAAAGAAAGAATAGACAGAAGAATGTGCTACCAGAATAGGCTAGATCCTAAACTGTGAAGAAAGAAATGTTTACAGAATCATAGCGATTATCAGATTCACATGTCTTAGGAATACTCAGTAGAACTGTTGCACGAGTATTTATTTTGTATTATTTGACTTTGAGAATTAATAAAAATGGTGGGTTTGAAGGTCTATTAGAGAGAAAACTAGAAAATAAGTTGAGATAAGTTCTGTCCTGTTAATAGCCATCACTAATGCTATGGACTTGATCACCCAATGGGTCGAAAGATGACTGACCGAGTCACGATGGAAAATGTACATGGATCTTATATGTACTTGAACTTTGGTTGTAAATATAAACTTTCACATTCATATGAATTTCTATAGACACTATCGTTTATTTTATGCAGGCTCTATAAATTAAATTTACGAAATATACTTTGTATCTATTTAATGTTAATCGAGATAAACCGTTGCAGAAATAGTTTTATTATACATTTCGCTGTAGCTACAAGGGGAATAGAGGAAACCGAGTCGATATCAGGAGCTTAAAAGTTAGTGGCTGTATGCTGGCATAGAAAGTCTACACTCTTTTTCATTATATTACGAGAAACAGTTGAATACGACAGCATTTAAAAACTACTGAAAAACCAATAATAATGCATATTTCTAAAATGGCTAATGACACAAATATATTATTTAAAGGATATTGTGTTTTAAAGTGACGTACATTTTTGTGTGGTACACTTTTGCCTATGTGTGCACGTTTACACAAAATTATGCAAAATTTCATCCGATGAAGACAACTTCTTAGGCTATTACCCAGAAATTCGAGATATAAATTTTATTTGTCACGTAAATAATTTAGTTATATAGTACTTCTATAAAAAATTTAAACCATTTTTGAGAAAATGAAATATTTCAAAAAAATTCCATGAAAAGTTAGTTAGATTAGGGAGATTTTTTTGAAAATCTTTGTTGCATAATTGGAAGAAATGGGACTTTAAATAGCTAGTTTGGTATTTATCCACAACTTTTATTAAAAAGGGTTCTTTTACCAGGGGGCCTCAAAACACATATTTCCGGTGAAATCTCGATATCGAATAATTTTTGGAGCTCAATACGTCCTCTATTTACTGCGTATGTGGCCGAGAGAGAAAAAGTAAATATGTAAAAAAATATGAAATTTAACCAGCTCTATAGTTTGCATGAGTGTAATATACCTGTATATTAAAGCGATTTTATCAGATTACGTATTCCATGTCGTGTTGCCCACTTCGGTGGTATCTTGCAGCTTTTATCACCTAGCTCTATGAGGGTATAAAAAGGGAGTGGGGTGCTACAATAAATTTATAACAATATCGAATTTAAATAAATTTGTATGTTATTGACTTTAGGCTTTATTTCAGCGGATGACGGCGTCATGATGAATTGGGGAAAGAAGCCTCTGAGAATATTTTACATAGTTTTTATGACTTTGATTTGAATTATACAACTGAAACAACATGGAGAGAAAAAATGCTTTGCTTCCTGCATACCCATAAACCCTACGGAAGAATTATGAGTTCACAATTCATAATCGACATAGGGCAAATCATTTGACGAAGAGATTTCAGCATGTAAATGATGGACGATGTTAATCCAGTTAATGATGATGGTAGTATTGGGGGGGGGGGAGCTTTCTCTCTCTCTCCCATGGTAACAGAAGTTATTTACTTTTTTTGTAATTAAGAGGATTAGTATTAGTCAGCCAGACGGGACCCCAACCACGGGAGCATAGCATTGCACGTAGGCCATAGTAGGCTCTTTCTGCTTCCAAGTGACCCCTTGTCGCGGTATCTTTCGTGTTATCTTATTTGCTGAGCGCCTGTTATTGTTTTACTATTTTGAATTTTGGGTTCTTTGACCTCCAGCTAGCTATTATTACTCCGTCGAGCAAATCTCTTGAACAGGGCGTGTAAACGGAAAGGAGTTGTTACTAAAAGATAAAACTGATAAAAGAATTTGTTTTTACAGTTTTATTGCCGTCACAATTAATTAATTTCACATAATTACTCTTGATACACTCCCGACTGAAACTGTTACATTTTCGAATGTAACTATAATCACTTATTTGCCGCACATTATTAATTCTAGTATTTCACATTTTGGTAACTAACTTTACGACGCGAGAGATTCTGTAGAACTGCGCTACGTGTAACCCGTGAATGATTTTGTTGAACTGCGCGACGTGTAACTTGTGAATGATTGTGTAGAACTGCGCGTTACCCGTCTCTGGCACGGAATTTATACTCCCTCACCCCGATATGCCTAAACATTATAACAGAGCTGCTATTGGATAATAAAACGCGCCAACATTAACGTCTATTTTTATATCCAATCAAAATTACGAACACATATGCTCTAGGGAAGATATTCCCTCCATTTCTAAAGAAAAGCGCGCTACTCTGACGTCATTTGTTTGTCTCTTCTAATTGATAAACAACTCATCCCCTCGCTACATTGTTATCCGCTCCTATTGTCAGTTTCAGTGAGGTCGTGTAAACTTATTTCCTAACAATGCTTATAATTAACAAACATCCCAAATCAATGTCATACAATAATGTTAATTTACACTACAATCACTCTGGCATTCACAGTGTTGTGATATAAAATACTGCCTCACCCTGCGAAGACGGGAAGACCCAAAGGACGACCAATGCGGACGACGGTGCGCGCTAGCCAGGATGGGGCCCATAACGTTCCAGAATAGCATTAATCCTGACGCCGGCACAACCCCACCTGAGTATATTCAACCTTGTAGCCCCGGACTGAAATGAGCCGCTCCCAGGAAGGAGCTACAATCGGCCAACCAAGCGTCAGGGAGAAACATTTGTGCAGTACAAACTTCACCGCCGCAACGAACCATCGCCAGGTCCTACAAACCTAATGAAAGGAAATGATGGACAGAAAATTTTGTGGTAGAAGAGGAACCACTCAACATTCACTTACCGACCTAGAGAAACCACGAAAAAAATTCTGATGTGATACATTCACATGACTTTCCCTAACTTCTACAGTTTATTATGCGTATACAAATTATTCTTCTAAAGCAGTTAATACACTGTGTGTTTTTAACCTCACCGAACAATCATTGTTTTAACTCAAAGAACCAGCAATCACTTTGGCTGCTTTATAAAAAACACTTCTTAACATTCAAATTAAGCTGCTTCATCTCTTATTAGGCATAATGAAAAGTCTTAAAATGTAAGCAAGACGAACAAAGAACAAACTAAAATAAGGAACATTTGAAAATGGTACCACAACAAATAATAAGATATGATTTAATAAAATGAAACATCTTACGAAATTGGATCAATCAGCACTTCTACTAAGCAAAAGCGGCTGAAAGATATTCATAAAATGCATCTTTTATGAAGTTATCTTCCTTTTATAATTCTTCACAAAATCACAACAATACATTGATTTCTCAATGTAAACATTCAAATGTTTCATTCGTAGTAACAAGTACTTGCGATGAAAAAAAAGATACAAAGGAGGATCGCACAACCTCATGCATGCCCGTTAGATGACAATTCGGAAAAGTGTAAAATTAAACCATGAAATATTTCTAAAATGGCTAACGCTACGAAAAATTATTTTTTGAAAACAAAATCTGTTTTAATGAGCTGTTAATGAGTATTTCTTCTGCAGTAAAATTTTATCTATCTGTTATAGTTTTCTAGTTATACAGATTTATACCAAATTCAATCAAGTAAAGGGAATTTCACAAATTATTCCCAGAAAATTTAAGATATACATTTTATTTGTCATATAAATATATTAAACATGTGTTATTTTAATGAAAATCATTAGAGTAATTTTGAGAAAATCAGAAATTTCGAAAAATGTTCCGTGTAAAGGGTAGTTTTGGGCGGAAGGATTTTGTTGAAAATCTTTGTGTCGCATCTTTGGAAAATACGAATATGAATACAACGTTTGGTATTTATCTGACTTTTCGTTTTCAAGTTATGCTGTTCAGACACGACACACACCAACATCTTTCCAAAAATGCTTTATCTGCTTTCAGGGACCTCAAAGCGCGTATTTGCATTGAAATCTCGATATAGAAATTTTGGGTGGAATGCAATACTTCTCTATCTACTATGTGCGTGGTAGAGAAAGTAAAAAACCGTGGACCTCTCGAATGCGAGACTCATACGTTACCGTGAACCTACCTTACTAGATGATTCAGAGGAAACAGGGTTTGCTAATAACATACACCGTTGATGTTTTTAGACATTTATGATTCGGCATTATATTGATAGAATTTAAAAAAGAGTTCTCTTAAAATAATATAATATGCAATGGTGCAGCAGCATCAAGGCACCTAGCGTGGAAATATATAACTTTATGTAATGTAGGCGGTAGCTTTAACAACGATTCAAATTTTCAGCCTCGCAAAGCACGTTGAAACTTCAAAGACCTCGAAAATTTACAGGTTACGATTTTTTCGCCTTTCAAAAGTATGTACTCTAAAAGAAATCTGATGTTTTGAAATTAATGACTTTCGCTACTCACTATTATACTTCCAAAAGTTTATTATTCTACTTCTTGTTAATCCAGATATACCTACAATTTACATCCGTAGGTATTTGAAAATTCAAACCAGTAGTAAGACATACTAACTCGGGAATGGTTAATTCCATAAAACTTTTCTTCACATAAATAGCGTGCTTTAACGTAAGTGCAAATTTTGCGTAGAAAGATTTTGTCCATCTCTTAGGCGCTTACCATTTATACCAAGGGCAATCAGAGGACTTCACAGAAGCCCCTATCTAGTGAAGCGGAAGAAAGAGGCTTCTCCGCGCGTGTGCATTGATCCGCTACGTCGCGATGAAAAGTGAAGTTACAGTGAAAAACGGAACAATATACAGGTGTATCCTTATTGGTGTGATATATTTGGGGACGTGTTCCTGACATCAAAACAGTACACAAAGTTCATATGAACATGAGTCTGAAAATCATTTATTTCAGAGTTACAACACAAAATCGAAAGCTACAATAATTGCTCGAAGTGGCTTACTCCTACGTTCCATGCACTGGCGTACTCTGTTGAAAATTCCTGGTATGTTTCGTATTTGGTCAAATCCAGTTTGGATACGTCCTCTTAAAATGTCAACATCAGGTACAAGAGTCGCATAAACCAAGGACTTCAAATGTCCCCAGACGAAATCCATTGGATTCAAATCAGGCGATCAAGCAGGTCATGCAATGGGCCCCCCTCGACCAATCCATCTTTTCGGAAATAGATCATTCAAAAGCTTACGACTAAGAGCTGAAGAACCATCGTGTAAACACCACATTCGTTGGATGATGTCCAGAGGCACATTATCAGTTAAGTGATGTAACTCATTTCTGAGAAACTGGAGATAGGTTTGTCCATTCAGACACGGAGGGAAGAAGTAGGGACCAATAATTCCACACCAAGAGAGAGAACCTTTGTTGAAGGTTATCCTGTCGTACTTCATTAGGGTTTTCTTATGCCTAGTTATGAGTGTTATGCAAATTGAAGATGCCTTCGCGAGTAAAACCAGCCTCATCTGTGAATAAGATACAGGCTAGGAAATTTATAAACACAGCGCACTCCTGTAACATGCGTTGACAGAAACGTCTTCTTGGCTCAAAGTCCGCCTCATTTAATCCTTGAACACGTTGAAGGTGATACGGGTACAGAAGATTTTCATGCAGAATTCTCCAGATAGTCATATGACTAACTCTTTCCCTTACAGCTATACGTCTTGTGCTTTGTGTTGGGTTTGCATCCACAGCACGAAGAACTCGTTCTTAAATCTCAATACCTCGTACCGCTCTTGGTCTCCTAACATCCCTTAGTACTCATCTCAAATGAGCCATTCTCTCTCAAGCGTTGGTGAATTCGAGCAAATATTCTTGCACACGGTAACGGCCTGTCAGGGTACCTTTCTGCATAAAGTTCACTTGCTCGTGCTGCATTGCCGTCTGCACGGCCATACGTGTAATGCATATCCATCTGTTCACTCATGGAATACATCTTCTTTGACCTATAACAACGAAACGGTTGATTTTCAGACCCATGTACATATAAACTTCTTTTTTACTGTTTTGATGTCAGGAACACGTCCCCCAAATATATGACACCAATAAAGATACATTCTGTATATATAATCGCAACATATAATTTCTTAAGAAGTTGCTCAAGTACCAATGCTTGGTGTATTGTTAAAAAAACCAAAATATGTAAAGGGGTTAATGGAATTATTGCGAAACCCTTCCGGAACCTAGCCTTAACCTTCAGACTGCTGTGCGTGGTCCAGCTGAACCCCAGTGTTAAACGTTTTAGTTTTTATGAGTGAAATATCTAATTTAAAATTTTTAAATTTTTGTAATGTGTTACCAATTTAATCACCTTTATTACTATAAAATAGTTCCGTAAAGCATTCAATAAATACAACTGTAAAAAACAGAATACAACTTGGGGTCCACTTAGACCCTCATAGCAGTTCATGTCTCATAAAATTTTCTGTATCTTGAGAAATTTATGTTGGCTGTGTTGTATTTTTCAGTTATTCTAGCATGCATTGTTGGTTTAAATTGGGTGAAAACTGTTTAGTACTCTCCTAGTGTGTATTTTAAGGTGTACTCATTCGAAACGGAAAGGTGAAACTTTTAAAAGGCCGATGTCCAAGAAAAAAGGATAGAAAAAGTAGATCAAAGTGTGAGACTTACAATAAATTCATTTGCGATACCCACTGTAAGAAAATGCAGAGAGTAGTGTGACTTGGATGTTACACTTAGTGAACATGAATTGTAAAGCTCCATGTAAAAAACTTAAACGCTACTGGTAGTACATTATAAAAATGTTAAAATGTCGTTGTGAATCCCAGTGAAAAAATAAAACATACAGTAAAGGGAAAAATAAAAAATAAAACAAATTATTTCATCTAATGCGATAGTGCTGGAAAATAAAAATAATATTGTAATTTGTAATTCGGTTGTTTGTTTGACAATGCTAATATTGAGGTACATTATTGGTAAAAAAATGTTTTGAAATCAGAATTGTTGTTTTCAAATGATTTTATTTATTCTAAGTAGAACGTAAGATAATTATATTGTGTTAATTCGAGTTTTCTGCCTGGGGTTCATTTGAAACCCTCTCAGTGGTTTAAGTAGGTATAAAAGCATAGCAGTTTGAAGGTTAATGTTTATATTAGAATCCTGTTTTCAGCCTAATCTTAAAGCATAACTAAATGGTATGAGGTGATGCATTGAATAACATAGCCTCAAGCTTGTGTAAACATAGAAGGGTAAAGTTGAATTGCCTTGAGTTATGATAATAACAATAATATCAATATTATTTTAATTATTATTATATAACAGTAGACTCGTCCACATTTTGTAATGGAATGACTTCAGGAAACATTTTTTCGAAACTAAGCATGAATATTTTGTGAAAACTACTAAATGTTTTTAATTACTGAGAATGTTTTACAACACTTTGTAAAATAGTTATAAATATTTGTGTGATTTAGAGAACACACAAGGAAATGAATGTTCAGTATAATCAGTGATTATGTTGTAGTACTAATATAAAATTACGTCTATAACTATTTAAACCGAAATATTTACGTGCTTCATTGTTAATGGAAAAATTACTCTAAGTGAATCCCATACTACAAAAATCTGATGTTACACCCACATGACTTTCTCTACTCTTGTACAAACTATTTTTTACCAACGCTTATTCTCCGTCTACTTCTTGTTAATCGAGATAAACATTTGCAGACTCTATCTTATTGCTAATTTTCTTGTAGATGTAAGGGGAATATATATTTACAAGAACAATATAGAAATACAGTAGCCTTTAAGCACATACATATCTCTTAACAGCTGGTTGCTAGGTGCAGCACCATTCCCTTTGCCACAGATTAATACTCCTTGCATATACAAGACAAAACATGAATAACGAATTCCCATTTGAGAAAGTAAGTACTGAAAAATTTAAAGGAGTAACAAGTAATATCTCCAAAATGGTTCACTCAACAAAAAAAAAATGTATATGACATAAATTGTGTATTTTAACGCGATCTACATTTTTGTGTAGTAACATTTTGTTTATCTTTTATGGTTTACCAGTTATGCAAAAGTCGTTCACAGTGAAGAATACTTTTGGAGACATTCCCAGAGTCTTCGAGATATACATTTTATTTATCATGAAAATATCTTAAACATTTGATATTTTAATCAAAATCGTTTGAGCCATTTTTGAGAAAATTAAAATTTTCGAAAAATCTTCCATGTAAAGGGTAATCTGGGGTGGGGGAATTTTCTTGAAAACCTTCTTGTCGCATCTCTGGAAGATACTGAACCTAAATACCCAGTTAGGTGTTTATCCGACTGTTCGTTTCTGAGTTATGCTGTTCACAGACGCACACACACGCACGCGCACACACACACACACACACACACACAGACAGACACGCACACACGCACACACACACGGACATGTTTCCAAAATGCTTTTTTGGATTCAGGGGGTCTCAAAACATGTATTTCCGGTGAAATCTCGGTATCGAATTTTTGGGTGGAATACAATACTTCCCCTAATTACTATACGTAGTAGAGAAAGTAAAAAAGGACCATGTGTCCTATTTGCTGTGCTCTGACCCAGTTTTGGAGGCCTCTTCGTTCGTCCGTACCTTTAACTCTACTTATTGTAAGTTGTAGTAAAGAAATTAAAAATGCGTTTTTATCGGTTTAAGAAAAGTATTAATTTATTTTATTATTTGCTTATTATTATTATTATTATTATTTGTTTTTTTATAAAATATAGCTCTTCCTTTTCTTCAGGTAAGATGCTTTCTTGCAATGTTCCTTATTTAACTGATTTTTTTGTTATACAGACTGGACCATTTGAGTTGAGACTGTACAATGTCTCCAAAACTAAGCGTTATAGAAAGAAATGTCTTGAATAAAAGTTACTTAATATTATGGGGGAAAGTAAATGCCATTAGTCAAGTTTTGTTTGGAGGACGTTTAGATAGTCATTTTGATTTTTGTAAACGGGAACCTACGATTATGGTCAATTCAAATTGACTTTGCCCCATAATATCAAGCTACTCTTATTCAAGACATTTCTTTCTATAACGTTTAGTTTTGGAGATATTGTACAGTCTCAGGTTAAATGGTCCAACCTGTATATTTTGATCTAAGACATTACATCCCAAATGTTTAAAATTATCCTATCTCAAGTCACTACAGTACCCAGGACAAAGGATACCAATAACAAATATTTAAAGCTTGCTGAACAATAGAAATACATAAATCACGTATTAGCAAACGGCAGAGGAACTTCCAAAGCTCGGGATCTTTCAGAAACTCTATATATCCATAACAGATGTCCAAAGGATAATAGGTTTCTCCGGGAAGTTTTCTATTATCTCTGGAGTGACAGAGAATCAGTTACGATTCTGCTACGAAGGTTCTGTCATCCTGCAGACATCTTTTTGCAGTCCTTATAAGGGAAAATAAGTCTGTTGATGACACATATGAAAGATGACATCCCTAAAAGCTACCTCTGCAGACATCCGGTGTTATGGAACTTTAGAACATTAAACTTTTGAATGCTCGTTGACTCATTTACAGTAAACGTCATTTTGCTACTTATTTATTATAATCTTATTCGCGATTACGCTATTACTGTTATTTAATTAATTTACTCCCGACCATTTTTGCGAAATCCTTTTCCCGAAACCATTAACATCCTGTTTTCGTTGGTACATCTGATATTGTGTACTCATGAATTTGTCTTTCCCCAGGTAAACATTTTGGTGCCTACAGTTTACAGTCTTCCTCCATGGTTATGCAGCGAGTTTCATCACTATAATTAGGCAGTTAGTAACTGGTACAGTACACATAATCTCAAGTGAGAGAGTTCACTATCGTTTGCAATTAGTGTTCAGTGAGATTCACCCTAACTTCTCTTCGGCTCTGAAAAAATTCAAAAGCAACAGGGAGAACCGGGATGTAAAATTGGGTACTTTAGGACGGACAAAACATCGAACGCAATGCCGAAGAGTAAATGGTCCACAGTACAAAAACTTATTAAGGCATTGTTTCAGAATATAAAAACATAAATGGGTGTTTGAATTACCTTCGTGCTTTTACATTTAATAATTTCACTACATGAAATGTACACGGAAAATAAAGTTGTAGTGCATAAACATTCTGTGATGTATTTAATTTTTCCTAATTAATGAGTTTCGGAAGAAATACTTTCGGAATTTCATATTCTGAAAATAAGAAATAAGATAGATGGCTTTCATAAAAATGGTTATTCGGAAAAGCTTAGGGGAATTGATTCATTTTAATATTATCACTGGCCAAACAAAAATACTTTTGTGTCTGTACGACGTTTTTTCTTTAAGCTAGAGATCTAAAACATTCGAAAGATGGAAAGAAAAAAATTATATGATCTTATTTACTACACAATATCGCTATTTGGTTATTAATTTCTAAAAAAGAGTCTGCTCGTTATGAAAAGGTAAGAAGGTGAGCCAAAGAAACCACGTGGGAACCTTTTGTTTGTTAATCCCTTAAAGTATAAAGCGATTTGTGCTCCTGGAATTTTCTTTCTTTCTTTCCTTCTTTCTTTCTTTCTTTCTTTCTTTCTTTCTCTCTCTCTCTTTCTTTCTTTCTTTTCCCCCTTCTGTCTTATGTTCTGTCTCTCAATGGGAGATATGAATGGGACACGAAATCATAAGTCGAAATATCTTACCCGTTATTCAGTTCTGCCAAGCATTTTGCAAACAGTGGATTATAAACAGAAGTTTTCTGAAAAAGTTTTGTATTCACAAGTTCTTCATAGGGTGTATTTTTAAATATTTATATAATATTTTCATTAACATTAATCATGTATATAAATCAAATTTGCTTTTCGTATTTTATTGCCACCCTCTGCTTACTGCAGGAATCTACAGTTCTCTGCATATAATAGTATAAGGAAGAAATTCAAGTTCAAAAAAATTAAATTGAGTTTTATTTATGGACGCACTTTAACTGCTGCGGCCCTTAGCGTTCGATTCTATGTTGGGCATGAAAGACCGGTAATTTTGCTCAGAGGCCTCTTTATCAGGCTTGAGGTACTTTTACGTGCCGTAAATATACGACACGGGACCACCGTCTTTACTTTACCGAAGGAAGCCATGCTAAGGATTTTTACGCCCGAAAAAAATCCATCGCCCTCCGTCGGGTTTGAACCCGCGACCTGGGGAACTAGAGGCTAGTATGGTAACCACTACACCACGAAGGACGACAAAATTCAAGTTTGCGTAATATAAAACGGTTATGTTTTAACTTTCGTTGAGGTATTTTTTACTGTTTTTAAAACAAAAATCATATGAGCGTGTACGTTTCACAGAGAGAATGAGAGAGAGAGAGAGAGAGAGAGAGAGAGAGAGAGAGGTGGAGCTTTCAGTTCTGCATGTGCAGGTAAATAGGATTTCGTCATTCTTTGCGCCTTTGGAACCGAGCGAGATGGCGTCGCGATAGTGTGCGTCTCGCATGCGGTACCGGGTTTGATCCCCAGCGACCGCCCATTCTGTGTCATTGGTTTTTCGTGGCTTCCCTTGGTCGGTAGGCGAATGCTGGGATTGGATCATCTTCTACCATGACTTTGCTGTACCTCATTTCCTATACCCATCATCTTCCTTCGTCATATAATTCATGGCTGTAGGACCAGGCGATAGTGCTCTGCGGGTGCGGCTGGGCGCTCTGTGGAGGTTTCTTCCGTGGCCGTTCAGGACTACTCACTTAAGATCTGCCTCCGGGTGCTTTCCGGTGGACGCCCCTTCAGGGGACTCCCGGGGACTAGGGGCTCTGTGTGGGTGGCGATGCGTTAGCTCTGAAAACGTTAGGGACCCTGTACATGCTTTCGCTCATTGTCATCCGGATCTGGTCGCCCTCCCTCTCAGTGTCACGGTGGAAGCAAAAAGGGCCGTTGCGGCCTTGTTGTGATGCTCTCCCAGTTTTGGGGACCCCCTTCGTTCGTCCTTACCTTGCACCTTTATCTTTTTGGACCCTTTGTTGGAATAAGTCGCCTGGATATGATTTTATTTGCATGATTTGCCGTGATAAAAAAAGAGTGGTTGTTGCTCACAGCTCTATGGACTCCGTCACAGAAGTGAGCATTCACTTACAATTTTTACAATCTACCGTGAAATAGATGGGATTCATCACACAAGAAGACAGATAGCTATCTCGACGGGTAAGTAGCTAAGGATATTAGAATAAATAAGTTTCGTGTAGTGCAAGTTTCAGACTAGGGAGAATATAGTAGACGCAAAAATGCTTACGAAGTGGACATCGTAGGATAAAATGCAGACGATCATATTCCGGGTAGTGAACGATGTGTTGTCGGATGCAGTAGAAATTAAACTGAGTTTTATTTATGGACTCTCTTTAACTACTATGGTCCTTGGCGTCCCTTTCTCTATTAGGCGTGAAAGACCGGTAATTTTGCTCAGAGGCCTCTTTATCAAGCTTGTGGTTCTTTTACGTAAACCTACGACACGGGACCACCGGCTTTACTTCCCTTCCGAAGGAAGCCATGCCAAAAATTTTTACGCCCGAAAAAATCCATAGCCCTCCGTCGTGTTTGAATCGTGACCTTGGGAACTAGAGGCTAGCACGGTACCACTAGCCCACGAAGGAACGGAATCACCCATCTTGCAGCACTTTTCATGGAATGTATTAATTCATTTAAGAATCATAACTTAATTATATTTATTCAGCCTACCTTAGCAAACTGCGTAAAATTGGACCTTCTTTGAAGGAATAAAATCAATATAATTTATTTTGAAATCAGATTAGAAGCTTCGTGCTGAAAATATTGCAACACATCCCTAATTAAAAGCTATAAGCTAGTCATTAGCTTTGGCTGAAAAAAAAAACAACCGGAGGATTAATCCAATTCCCGGAAAAAATACCCAAATCAAAGTTACTACGACTAATAGCAAGCACATGAAAAAAACTTTTGCAGCTACCGGCATTTCATTTATGTTTAAATCATATATCTCAGTACAAAAGTAAATTAAAATGTAGCGATCGTATATGATTTAATAATGTAATACAACTGTATAGGATTTACAGCTAATTCAGGTTACTAAAAAACAAAGATAGCTAATGCCGCGTGTCATTATGATCAACGTTCTAACTTGAGTCACTAGACAAAATCACCAGGGACCTATTTTAAAAAATATGATGTGTTGCGCTCACAGGACTTTCGCTAATCTTTTAAAACTATTTTTACAAACGCTTATTCTCCATCATGTTAATCGAGATGTTAATTTTATTGCTAATTTTCTTGTAGGTGCAAGGGGAATGTGGTAGGCTTTAAGCGAATTCTCATGCAAGAAAAAGTATAAGTATTCGAAAATTCAAACAAATAACAAGGAATATCATGGAAATGGTTCACTCGACAAAAAGTTTATATGACTTAAATTCTGTGTTTTAACAAACTCTACATTTTTTGTGTGGTAAAATTTTGTCTATCTCTTACGGTTTACCAGTTATGCAAAAGTAGTTCAGAATGAAGAGGACTTTTGGGGACGTACCTAGAAAATTCGAGATATACAATTCATTTGCCATAAAAATGTCTTAAAATTATGGTATTTTATTCAAAATCGTTAGAGCCATTTTTGAGAAAATTAAAATTTTCGAAAAATGTTCCATGTAAACGGTAGTCTGGACGGGAGATTTTCTCGAAAATGTTCGTGTCGCATCTTTGAAACATATTGAAGCTAAATAACAAGTTTGGTATTTAGCCGACTTTTCATTTTTGAATTATGCTGTTCACAGACACACACACACACACGAACCCTTTTCTAAAAATGCTTTTTTCGTTCAGAGTACCTCAAAACATGTATTTCCGGTGAAATCTCAATATTGAATTTTTGGGTAGAATGCAATACTTTCCCTATTTGTAATGTAGTAGAAAAAGTAAAAACGAATAACGAATTCTCATTTTAGAAAAAGTCTAAATATTGGAAAATTCAAACAATAACAAGGAATATCTCCGAAATGGTTTACTCGACCCCGCCTCAGAAAAGTATATGCATAAATTGTGTTTTAACGAGATCTACATTTTTTGTGTGGTAAACGTTTGTCTATCCCTTATGGTTTACTAGTTATACGAAAGTTGTTCAGAATGAAAGGACTTTGAGAACATTCCCAGAAAATTCAAGATATATATTTCAATTGCCATGAAAATATCTTAAACATATGATATTTTAATCAAATTCGTTAGAGGCATTTTGAGAAAATACAGATTTTCGAAAAATTATCCATGTAAAGGGTAGTGTAGAGTAAAAGGATTTTCTTGAATATCTTCGTGTCGCATCCCGGGAAGATACTGAACCTAAATACCAAATTTGGTGTTTATCTGCTTCGTTTTTGAGGTATTATCTGTTCACTGACATACACGCACACACACGGACCTTTTTCTAGAATTTGTTTTTTTGATTCAGGGTGCCTCAAGCATTTATTTCCGTTGAAATGTTGGTATCCAATTTTTCGGTGGAGTGCAATACTTCCTCTACTTACTATACATAGTAGAGAAAGTAAAAAGGTACACTGTCTCGGTCTTTTGCCACTATTATGAGTCACTGTCGTATCAGATATAATGCTCTGTAATATTTTCTTCGGTGCAAAGGTTTGGTAATCTCTTCTTTCTCCGCCATAATCGCTGATTACACTAGTCTGCCGGATATCGGATGGCTGAAAACTACTAAGTGATTCTGACTCACTTTTTATGCTGATTTCAGAGCTGCTTTTAGGTTTTTCTATCACGTACAGCTTTTTCACAATTTCACTTCAAAAATATAGAGATATAAAGATATTGCTTCCGCCATTACACATAACATTGGGCTTGATGAAGCAATTTGTAAGGCCTCTACCTCAGGATGGACCCTGCTTCAAGTACATTTCCCAGAAATTTCCCTTCATTACACAAGACGAATTAAAGGCTGGAATTTTTGTTGGTCCTTAAATAAAGAAATTGATGAAGGATGAAGATTTTGAGAACACAATGAATGGGAGAGAAATAGAAGCATGGACCGCCTTCCGATCAGTTACTGAAAACTTCTTAGGCAAAAACAAAGATCCTAATTACAAGGCCATTGTCGAAACAATGTTGGAAAATTTCAAGAAGATGGGCTGTAACATGAGTGTAAAGGTGCATTTTCTGCATTCACAAATCGACCTTTCCAGAAAATCTGGGACATTATAGTGAAGATCAGGGCGAAGGTTTTCAGTAAGATATTAAGGAAATGGAGAGGAGGTACCAGCGGAGATGGAATGAAACTATGATGGCCGACTACTGTTGCATGTTGAGGAGAGACAGTCATCTTCAGGGATCTGCAAGGAAGTCAAAAAAGAGAAAGTTTGAAAAAACAGAAATGAAACACTTTGTCTTCTTGTTTTGTTAAAATTTAGTCATGAAATAAATTAGGGGAGTTCTTGAGAGTATTGTTAAAATGTTTCTTGAATAAAAACGTACCTTGTGTGAAAGGGTATTTGAATACTTTTCTACGCTCTTTAGTAAAATTGTCAAAACATTACTTCTTATTTTGTGTAAAAACCTGACGTGATAGTAAAAAACGGAAGTTATTTCTGGAATCGGCATCAAAACGTAATTCAAAAACACCTACTTTTAAGAAATTATCTGACAAAAAGTTTGAAAATGCAGACTAGTGTTATCTATACCTGGATACACCTTAAGTATTAAAATTAAGCAAGGAGCCGTGCTATTTACTTAATTTATATAACACGCGTATATTATTAAACGTTATAAATTACTGTACTGCAAAATAATTTATAACAGCTTATAGTTACGTTTTAATATGATTTAGGCGCACTTACCTAAACCAAACAAATTTCTTAGGTTTCTTTGACGTAGATGATCTTCCTTTAAAAATAAAACCCCAAACAGACAACGTTTACACCAAATATTGCAAAAACTATTCAGATTTCTTGTTAGCTGCAAAGGTAAGACCTAATAATTAGTAATAACCTAATAATAATAATAATAATAATAATAATAATAATAATAATAATAATAATAAATAATTAAACGGTCACATAATTACCCAACATAACTAAACTAATATAAATATTAACATAATTTAATAATAGTATATAATATAATTAATATTATAATCAGTGGGTCAATTTTCGACTAAATGGTCGGCAAAGTCTCAACACCTACGAATGCAAAAACAGGGCGCCATCGTTACAGATACGATATAACTAAGCTTCCTAATACATATAACAGGTGTGTGTTTGCGGAGGAGGTGCTGGTAATGAATGGAACTTAACAACCCTAATATCACCAGATTCTAGTGACTTATCCCATAGTGGTGGAAAAATGTCAAAGTTGCACTTCAGAAACGTGTTATATTATAACCTCTATATGATAAGAAACATTGCTTTTTTTAAATAGGTAAGTATGCAGAATGGAAAATGTACGGGTCTATTGTGATCTGAATAGTGACGGTAAATAATTTGGAATTATAACTATTATTGATCGAGATGTGTAACTTGTTTAGAATTAGTAATTATTATCTGTTTTTGCGATACAACACTCTGATTATAATATACACAAATTTACAAAAATAACAAAGGCAGAAACATATGATTCAGTCATCAAATGAAAGCTGAGTAGAACAACCGCGACAAAAGCATGATAATGTTAGCTTGTTATACCTTTTTCACTATAAGCTGAAAGGAGAAGTAAACAAAACTTAAATGTATCACTCCGCGAGCACATGGCAGCACCACGTGGAGGATGACGGGAGCTCCCACGGAAATTGCTTCAGACAGAACGCGAATACAGTATATTGCGCAGCTTAGGGATCATTAGCTTTCAAGCATTGTATGTCTTATTCCTGTATTTTGCCTTACATTCTAAACTTATAAAACACAATACTAAGAGTAGACAAATAAAAGTTGTACCTGAACAGTTCGGCATCTGTGTTTAAAGATACTGGATTAAACTGTTCTTAACTTCAGGCTTTATAAATCATTCATTTAATGACTAATATCAGTATACCACTTTTGTTTTAACGTTTTATGAGTCAACAAGTTAAATAACGATTAACACTATAGGTTAAAACACAACAGAAAACAAACCCGACCAAGTAATCCGAGTAACAATTCTGCATCACTAACAAAGAAGTTCAATTATTGCTAAACAATGGCCAACCATATTGAATGTCGATTAAAGGTGGGTATTTTTAACAGAATTTGTTAAAATAATTTAATACAATTGTCTCCATTCCATTTCCCTCGTTTATATTTTCTACATCTGCAGAAGATTCTCAGCTGGAAACCGGAAACGTACTGCAGCGCTTGCGCATAGCGTCTTAAACCCTTTGCTTAACAGTTCATGAGTTCATAATGAGCTTTTAAAATTTCTCTGCACGAGAATAACCACAAAATGTTACCATATGAACCGAACTGTTTTTTGTAGAGGAAGAGACGACATTGTAAGCGGAAAAGGTTTTAATTTATCCATCAGCCAATGAGGTGCTGTCTTGTCATGTGGTTTTGTTTACTTCTCCTTTCAACTTATAGTGATAAAGTTATAGTCACACTTCTGCCTGCTATGTTTGCGCAGTCTGCTATCGGATGCCTCTGCCAATCTTTTTAACAAGCCCAGACGACTATAAACATTTTGCAAAAGTATTGCATTAAGAAACACAAATATCAGGTCCATTACTAAAACTAAGTAAGCAATTAGCGCATGTTTATGTATATATAATAAATATTATAGAGACTAAATACGTTTCACACATACAAGGCAAGATAGTTAAATAATTATTCAATCACTATTGTAACTTTCCCAGAAATACTGCATACCTACTACTGTTAAAAAGGATCAGAAGATAATTTTTCAAATACCTATGCATACACAAGAGTAGGTCATAACAAAGCCATACTTTGCAGTAGTTACGCAGTGGAATTATTGTCATTATCTACAACTTTGCGTCATGGAAACATAGTCTCTATATTTAATCAGCAAAGTCTTCGACATTCAAAGCGAAATACAAAGGAAGCAAGAGAGAGAAAGAGGGAGTTGTAAACATCTCTAAATCTGAAGCGTTTTCCAGTCGGATCCCGGTTCCGGGGGAAAATCAATGGAAACGACAAAAGTTTAAAGTTCGCCACATCATTGCTGCCAATTATTCACGAAACAAAAGCCGGGGAGTAAAGAAGCGACTGTCGCTTGTTTCCGCGTCCATTGTGGGGAAATCACCGATTCGAAATATTTCCATTAACTCATTCATCGTTTCTGTTTTGTTCCCATTCCGAGCAGAGAACAAAAGAAACTATCTAAAGTTTAAAGCTGGAACATTTAGAAACCGGAAACGTATTTTCTTTTATCGACGACGGTAGTTCTGTAATGGAGCAGGACAAAGAAATTCGTTTAATATTTTGGAGAGAATCAATATCATTTGGTTCGAGTAGAGGTCCATATAAATTCGGCACGTTTTTGACAATAATAGCTATTGGTATTGGTTTGTGAGAATTGAACCGTCTATATATTGCTGAAAACCAATATAATACATATACTGGCGCTCTGAGCTTTCTTCAGTTGGCAGTGTCTTTCATTTAAGTTAGCACACTTGGTTGGCTGTACGCATACACTTGGAAACTCTTTTTCTGTGCGGTTGCTTGTCGAGTATCTAGATTACATGCGAGATCGAAGCCATGTTTAGAGCCTTGGGCGAGGAAACGTTTTTCGACATTTGAGGCAGTGTTTTTAACACCTAAATGATTTCAGTCAAATTCTATAATATATAAATTCTATAACAGCCCGCCTTAAAGCAATACGTGTATGTAAACCAATATATAAAAAATGTATGTAACAGTCATTGTATATGTTTGTATTATTGTATCCATGTGTAATAATGTTATGTGAATGCATTACGTAATTTAATAATGTAGAAGCTGTGAGAATAATAGGTTAAAAGTTGCTAACAATGAGGTAAAAATGAGTTAACCTTGAGGCAATAATGATTTGGGAGTTTTATAATGTTACTAGTGATTATTGGAGCAACAATAATGTAATTTTAGTGACAGTTTATAAAATAACCATTCAACAACCAGAAAACGCTTTAATAAAATGAAGGTACTCTGTTGGAGTAGGATTAGCCAATCAGAAACTGAAAAGGAGAAAATTTTACAAATTTACAGTTCAATTGCCTGCAGACAGCGTTACTAACTAGACGCTAAAGTGTCCTCAAGATAGGTATATAATATGTATTCGTGTGAGACGAAAAATAAGTTTACATGCTAAAAAGTGTAATTAATTAATAAAAAGAATCTCAAACCTCTCTATATCAGTAAAGTGTTATTTAAATCGTGTCAAGCATTAATAAAAGGAGTGAACTAAAATTATAATCTGTGTAAGCCTACATTCTTGTTGCACCACAACCCTGCTAAGAGAAACGTGTGTCTAACAATAATACTGACGCAGCCGAGGCAAACATAAATATAATATTTAAAAAAAACAGTTAAATTACAAAGTTAATATTTTTTTAAACTTGGGCCACCTGAAAGTAAATTTGGGGCGAAGGCTACCGGAAACTGTTTACCATACGTGCGGTTGCAACTACTTCAAGTTCGGCTCCCCAACAGTTGAAGTACAATACAATTCCTTCAATACAAACTACTTCAAATTGACGCCCAAAGCGTGGTGCTAATAAATAACGTAAGCAACCATCTTTCCCAAATTGGCATCCATACGTGGAGCTAATACTTTCTCACCTTGCAGAACAGGGTAGCGAGTGGCTACCACTTATGAGAAATTAGACCACCAACTTTCAATCTGTACAATAACAAATTCAATGTAAAATGTATGTAACATGTAAATGAGCTATTGTGTAATATAACTTTTATACGTATACTTAGATATCTGTGTTATTATAAAATTTTCTAACAATTGTTGCAAAAGTTTAATTTTTATTTTGTTTTCATTGTAATTTTATGAACGGTTTTCATTTCTTAAATAGTGTTATATACCGGGGTAAGGCCAAAGGGTTTATATACCCCAGCATAAACATTGGGAGACGTTGATTAAAAGGCAACGAGAGGAACAGGATCTTGCCTGCACATTTTAGAGCAGGCGTGGGACAATTATCTCAAAAAATACGCGGGTTTTCACATTAGCACATTACCTGTGGTTTATTAAATATTAAAACTTGTGACACTACATCGTTCACAAAAGATTAAAGAACAGACATTGCAGGGAGATGTATCACACTCACACGATCCACGCACGCTTTCATATACAACACTTGCCTTGAAGGGACACACTACGACTGGCTGGCTACTACTGACGTCACGCTATCAGATAAAGAAACTAGTAACGCTTGCTTCCATTTCTTCCTGTACCCACCTCTGGCCAGAACCGGGGCAGGGCACCGCAAGTAGGTCAGTTGGCCCTTTTTGCTTCCAAAGCGACCCCTGCGACTGAAGGATGGGGAAGAGACCCGAAGACTGACCAGATCTGAAAGCCGACGGGCTCAAGCGTGGACGGGGTCCCTAACGTTTCCAGATAGAAAGCGTTCCATACCGCACGTTCCCTGGCCACAAGCCACCAACCTCCAGGATACTCCGGGGCGGAGCCCAACGCTAAGGAGAGACCTAACTGAGCTACCGCAATGATGCCAAAGAAGCAACCTTTAAAGAGCGCAAGTAACCACTTAGCCGCAACCCCCGAACATCGTCGCCTGGTCCTACAACCCTGACACAGATGACAAGAAGATGATGGTTACAGGAAATGAGAGAGAGCAAAGTCGTGGTAGAAGATGAACTACCCCAGCATTCGCCTGGCGACCCGGGGAAAACACGAAAAACCCATGGGCCAGAGTGATCGGTCGCCGAGATCGATCCCAGGACTTCCCTAATGCTGGTCACAGACGAAACCGCCTGAGCCATCCGCCTGTACTTATTACAGATAAGTTTTATTAACATGATCCGGGTATAATAATCATTTGGCTTGTTTCCCTTTCTACGAACCATGGATGGACGTTCATTTATTATAGGACATCGTGGGAAGGGTTTGCAGTAATGACGCCGTGATTAGCAAAGTGAGTTTCATTGAGCTTAATATTAAAAGAGTGACACTAACAGCGCTACATCGTTAAAATAATGAACGACATTGCAGAACCTCTGATCGAGCTATTGCATTCGCAAAGTTCTAATTGCACGAAGTCACCAATTGACTGTGCACTTCAGCTCTAGCAATGCTTGACCTCTTGAAGTGGAAGTAGAAAGGGCAGGAGGAAGAAATTTTACCACTACTTTAGTTCAACTTTTTCGTTTATTGTGGACCTATTTTCTGATTTAGCAATATTGGCAATTACGACAACCTAAAAACAACTAAAAAAAATCTGATGTGTTACACTCACATGACTTTCTCTACTCTTGTACAATCTAATTTTACAAACGCCTATTCTCCATATGCTTCATGTTAATCGAGATGTTAATCTTATTGCTAATTTTCTTGTAGATGCAAGAGAAATATGGTAGGTTTTAAGCGATAGTCAAATATTTTAACGCTGGTTGCTATGTGGCCCATTCCATTCTCTTTGCATGTCAGGACATAAAAAATCTGATGTGTTACACTCACATGACTTTCTCTACTCTTGTACAAACTATTTTTACAAATGCTTATTCTCCATATGCTTCATGTTAATCGAGATATCGAGATGTCAATCTTATTGGTAATTTTCATGTAGATGCAAAGGGAATATGCTAGGTTTTAAGCGATAGTCAAATATTTTAACGCTGGTTGCTATGTGGCGCATTCCATTCTCTTTGCATGTCCAGGACATAAAAAAATCTGATGTGTTACACTCACATGACTTTCTCTACTCTTGTACAATCTATTTTTACAAACACCTATTCTCCATATGCTTCATATTAATCGAGATGTCAATCTTATTGCAATTTTCTTGTAGATGCAAGGGGAATATGGTAGCTTTCAAGCGATAGTCAAATATTTTATCGCTGGTTGCTATGTGGCGCATTCCATTCGCTTTGCATGTCCAGGACATAAAAAAATGAATAACGAATTTGAGAAAAAGTATAAGTATTGGAAAATTTAAGGGAATAACAAGCAATATCTCGAAAACGGTTCACTCAACAAAAGAAATGTATATAACATAAGTTGCGTATTTTAACGAGATCTACATTTTTTGTGTAGTAAAATTTTGTCTATCTCTTATGGTTTACCAGTTATGCAAAAGTCGTTCACAATGAAGAATACTTTTGGAGACATTCCCAGAAAATTCGAGATATACATTTCATTTCTCATGACATTATCTTAAACATATGATATTTTAAACAAAATCGTTAGAGCCATTTTTGAGAAAATTAAAACTTTCGAAAAATATTCCATGTAAAGGGTAGTCTGGGGTGGGGGGATTTTCTTGAAAACCTTCGTGTCGCATCTCTGGAAGATACTGAACCTAAATACCAAGTTTGGTGTTTATCCGACTGTTCGTTTTTGAGTTATGCTGTTCACAGACACACACACACACAGACACACAGACACACACACAGACACACACACGGACATGTTTCCAAAAATGCTTTTTTTGGATTCAGGAGGTCTCAAAACATGTATTTCCGGTGAAATCTCGGTATCGAATTTTTGGGTGGAATGCAATACTTCCCCTACTTACTATACGTAGTAGAGAAAGTAAAAAATGAATAACGTATTTGAGAAAAAGTATAAGTATTGGAAAATTTAAGGAAATAAAAAGCAATATCTCGAAAACGGTTCACTCAACAAAAGAAATGTATATGACATAAGTTGTGTATTTTAACGCGATCTACATTTTTTGTATAGTAAAATTTTGTCTATCTCTTATGGTTTACCAGTTATGCAAAAGTCGTTCACAATGAAGAATACTTTTGGAGACATTCCCAGAAAATTCGAGATATACATTTCATTTCTCATGACATTATCTTAAACATATGATATTTTCATCAAAATCGTTAGAGCCATTTTTGAGAAAATTAAAATTTTCGAAAAATCTTCCATGTAAAGGGTAGTCTGGGGTGGGGGGATTTTCTTGAAAACCTTCGTGTCGCATCTCTGGAAGATACTGAACCTAAATACCAAGTTTGGTGCTTAGCCGACTGTTCGTTTTTGAGTTATGCTGTTCACAGACACACACACACACACAGACACACACACACACACACACACACACACACAGACACACACACGGACATGTTTCTAAAAATGCTTTTTTTGGATTCAGGGGATCTCAAAACATGTATTTCCGGTGAAATCTCGGTATCGAATTTTTGGGTGGAATGCAATACTTCCCCTACTTACTATACGTAGTAGAGAAAGTAAAAATCTGATGTGTTACACTCACATGACTTTCTCTACTCTTGTATAAACTATTTTTACAAACTCTTATTCTCCATCTACTTCATGTTAATCAAGATAAACATTGCAGACTCTATCTTATTGCTAATTTTCTTGTAGATGTAAGGGGAATATATATTTACAAGGGCAATATAGAAATACAGTAGCCTTTAAGCACATACATATCTCTTAATAGCTGGTTGCTAGGTGCAGCACCATTCCCTTTGCCACAAATTAATACTCTTTGCATATCCAAGAAAATGAATAACGAATTCCCATTTGAGAAAATAAGTATTGAAAAATTTAAGAGAATAACAAGCAATATCTCGAAAATGGTTCACTCAACAAAAAAAATGTATATGACATAAATTGTAATGTGATCTACATTTTTTGTGTAGCAAAATTGTGTCTATCTCTTATGGTTTACCAGCTATGCAAAAGTCGTTCACAATGAGGAATACTTTTGGAGACATTCCCAGAAAATTTAAGATATACATTTTATTTGTCATGAAAATATCTTAAACATATGATATTTTAATCAAAATCGTTAGAGCTATTTTTGAGAAAATTAAAACTTTCGAAAATGTTCCATGTAAAGGGTAATCTGGGGTGGGGGATTTTCTTGAAAACCTTCGTGTCGCATCTCTGGAAGATACTGAACCTAAATACCAAGTTTGGTATTTATCCGATTGTTAGTTTCTGAGTTGTGCTGTTCACAGACAGACACACACACACACACGGAGTGTTTCCAAAAATGCTTTTTTTGGATTCAGGGGGTCTTAAAACATGTATTTCCGGTGAATCTCGGTATCAGATTTTTGGGTGGAATACAATACTTCCTCTACTTTCTGTACGTAGTAGAGAAAGTAATAATGAATAGAGGTTTCATGTGAAAAGGAGATAAACTGGAACCACCTTTGCCCAGTGTCATGTTAAATAATGACAAACAGTGGTTGAAGAAACGGAGCATATGAATCAAGTTTTATTTATGGACGCTCTTTAACTGTTGTTATTAAGAGTCCCATTCTATAATGGGCGTGAAATTTTGTTCAGAAACGTCTTTATCAGGCTTGATGTTCTTTTACGCGCCATAAATCTAAGACACAGGACCACCGGCTTTACTTTCCTTCCAAGGAAGCCATGCTAAGGATTTTTATGCCCGATTTTTACGACGCGGAGCAAAGTTATCTACGAACGGTATAAAGCTACTTCCGCTTCCTCTTCCCGCCTAATGTCTAATCGTGGGATGCGCGTGCGTAAAAGGTACTTTGGTCCCCCCCCCAGCGATGTCCTATTCAGTAATTCTCGCCAACTACCTAATATGTTATGATATTCAAATGTATTAGAGGGAAATTCCGGAAATAAATGAAATACGCCGTGAATCTTGGTAATCTTAAATTACTATAGTCACGAGTTTTATTATCATGTGGCGCTCATACCAAGATTTATTGAATCCGTCATGTAGCAAAGAGATAAGGTTAGAAATTCCAACTAGCAGAACTGATGCCGAAACAGTAGTCAACAGGCAGACTGAACTGTTGGACAATAATGAATGGCAATTCTATTACTGAAATCTGAACTTTTGTTTGAGTTTTTACGAATGAATTTAATCTCGTTTATCCTTCTATTACTATAGCTAACAGAGAGCAAAGACTTTATCACCACCACCACCACCACCACCACCACCACCACCACCACCACCACCACTACTACTACTACTCCTACTACTAATAATAATAATGCAATTGACACAATTAAAAGAAATATTAATGTTATCATAATTAGTATGAATGGTAGTAATATTAATAACCCTTGTGCTGTTGCTTTAATAACAGTAATAATAGCAACAATAACAATAATCTCTAGGATTGAAAATAAAAATAAAAGAAAACGAAAAGGTACTAAGCATGATTTTCATAAGGCAATATTTAGTGACGTAAGTAGTATAATAATTGATATAATCATATTGTAACACAGCGGTATGGCCCAAGGTTAATGGGAGGTCGGCGGCAAGCGGTCGAAGATAAACAATGATAAGTAGCGCTCGCCAGCGTAAACACCGGGAGCGGTATCGTTAGATAACCGGAATCTTCTGGAAGTTTCTTTCCCCCCGCTTACAGAGCGTGTATTCAGATAGTTCTGGATGTTCTGTGGAAAATTCCATTGTCTACATAACCGAGATTCTCGTGGGTTAAGTCAGTTGCGACGGCCAATGAGTTAGTCAGCGAGTTAGTGAGTGCGTTTCTGGTGCGACGAAAAGTGCTATTCTCCTAGCGAGTTTGTGACAACTACGTGACGTGCAATGAGTGCTGCTCTCACGAGATATTGGATAAGTCTTGTGTTCCACTCCCCAGGTAGTGAACCGTCCGTAACAATTGGTTATGTTGTGCATATTCCATTACTCCACTACATCAAGAAGGAAAGTGAAGTGACGGGGAAGTTGAACGAGTTCACATTAGTGAAGTGACAGTGCGAAGTGAAGTGAAGTCGCAGTGAAATTGAACTTGATAAAAACAGAAGTAATATCGAGAAGTTAGAGAATTGACAGTTGAAATACTGGACAATGTCACAAAATTAATAATAATAATAATAATAATAATAATAATAATAATAATAATAATAATAATAATAATAATAATAATAATTCACTATTATTATTATTAAAATACAGTAGCGTCTGTTGTAAGCTATTTGTATTAATACAATAATATTAATCCAACTGTAATAATAATCATAATCATAAATATAAAGGAAAAACAATTGTTGTGTATGCTTATGACTCACACGTATACTTCTGAACCTACTCTCTTCTTAGATGTATCTTTGCTCAGCCAATGGTGGAATTAATAAGCCTCCTTCAAGTACCGCAGTTTTTTGGAATAAATTACCGAAATAGCATGACATGTTTCAATGTGTGGATGCAGCTGCCTATAAAGAATGAGCAGGTTTATAATAAATATGGGAAAATTCTAAGTTTATGTTCACATCCAGTCCTCCAGCGTCTTCTTTTTAATTGTCCATTATAGGAAAGAAAAGGACTCAAATTTGTTCAAAATCTAGATTCATGTATAGCACTATCACACTACCATTAAATGAAACTATTCGCAAACAGTGTTGTTACAATATCAGAGCTTTGTCAATAAAATATTTAAATCTATGTGAATAGTTAGCTAAATTATTGCACTAAAGTTATACCTCCATTTATTCTTAGCTAATGTTTAAGTTAATAATAGTAGTTACACTGCGTTTAATGTTATCCCTTTATTTATAAGTACATATTGTATTTAAACTATTGCTCTAATATACAGTTGTAAAATAGGGCTTTTATATTTTGGAAACTCAATAATATTAGCGCAAAAAGTTTTTCCAATGCAGGGACTAGCAATAACAGACAGTATTACACCTCCTCCGTGGTGTAGTGGTTACTATGTTAGCTTCTAGTTCCCGAGGTTGTGCGTGCAATCCTAGCGGAGGACGATACATTTTATTGGCCTATAATCCTTAGCATGGCTTCCTTCGGAAGGGAAGTATAGCCGGTGGTCTCGTGTCGTAGATTTACGGCACGTAAAAGAACTTCAAGCCTGATAAAGAGGCCTCTGAAGAAATTTACCGGTCCTTCACGCCCAATATAGAATGGGGCGCTATGGATCATAGCAGTTAAAGAGCGTCCATAAATAAAACTCAATTTTTTTTTAATTTCACTCACAGGGTCCTTTCTGTTACATTTGTTAGGTATAGGTTATTCAACGGAAGAGGACACCTCACGTACTGCAACCCACATAGAACTATTTTGGCTATCTCCCGGAGGAAGAGTTAGGGTAAAGGAACCACAGGAGGCTACGGGCCATTCGCAGATAGACCACAGAGACGCGCGCAAGTCCCGTTCCACTGCTGGAGCTGCCTAGAGAGAGCGATGAATGATCCGTCGACTAAGCAGCACTCTAGTGTCCACAGGGGGTAAACGCTCTTTCCTTTGAGCAAGAATCCGCGCCATCTGTCCGGCAACGCCACAAGTCACGAAACCTAGAAACATACCTGAAAAATTAGAAAGAAACGGAATGAAAGGGAAGTGATGGAAAGGAAAACGTGGTAGATGAGAACCCACCCAGCATTCGCCTATCGATCTGACTGTGGGTAGTCGACAGGATTCAAACCCAGGACCTCCCGAATGTGAATCTCACACGTTACTGCGGAGCCATCTGACCGAGTTCCTACATTTGTTAACCAGTTAATATTTATTTCTTGAGATTTACTTTAGATCAGTCATATAAAGAATATTTAGGCTTATCGGAGGCAAATGTTAGTTTAGACACATATGACAACTTTGCTGTTGCGATCTGGGAGGATTAGTGGGAGTTTTGCTCGTAACCTACAACTTAAAGGGTAAAGGCAATTTGGATGTGGGATTTTAGTTCATCCCCCGCACTCTAGAGTTTTTCGTTACGGGTCTGTCTATTCACAAAGAGCTACTTGGAGACATAATGATGACGTAAACTTAGCTGTAAGAGCAGTTTAATGGAGCGGCGTTTACAAGCTAATTTCACTTTGAGAGAGTTGCAGCGGAAACTACGCCATTTTGAAGTTCCTCGCGCATTTAATGCTATTTCACACAGCCCTAAGGAGCTTTCGTGATAACCTAATAGTTACCTTCATGATGCATTAACGTAATAATGCATTATTAAAGCATCAATGTTTTTTGTATTAAGTAAGCAATTAACTTAAGTTCAAGTTTCTATAGCCCAGTAAGAAGTATCAGGTTGTGATTACCTAAAGTTGAACTTACGTTAACTTAGAGAATTGGAAATATTCATTATCCACCATAAAACCTGAAATGTAAAGGTCTAAGGCATTCAAATGTACTGTGGTTGACTCAAGAGAATGGCTTTGTCCTTGAACTGCAAGCGTGCAGTAAACTAGGGAGCTTTTTGCCTACGATGCAAATAGTGTAACACCAGCAGTTCAGAAGTATTGTCAACAAGTGCAGTTTCACATTTGTACCGTCATAACTATATTGTTTTATATATATGCAGGTTTGACAGTTTGACTTATTGAAAGTATGATCACAATTGTTTTGTTAATGCGGTAATATGTTGTATTACTGATGCTACTTCGCGTAATGTTTATTGTTCCGAGAAAGAAAGGATAAGTACCTTTGGAACAGGGTGTAAAACAACAGAGCGAGAGGGAAGAACAATACAGTGCTGGCTCAAGTTCCCTTACGTCAACCGCAAGGTTATAGCTTTCATAAAAGTCAAACCCTTGCCACAGGTGGTTTGTTTTATACACAAAGTAAGTTTTAAGAATGTTAGGATATTAATTTAATTTATATTATAAGCAACTAAAAGGTATAATACGACATGAAGTCGTCTAAAGTATATTAGAGTCAACTTGAGTCAAACACAGTAGGATATAAACATTTAGCACACTTACATGTATGCCCGAATACCTTGTTTTTGAGAAAACAATTTTTTTATTTGAATATCACGGATTAAGTACGTTGTACTCTTAATATGAAAGTGTGGGGTTCTGATGGAATAGTACATTCTATTCAGCATTATTTATTTCTGATCAACGTCAGTCATCACTATCGGTTGCAATCACAATTTAACCACAAATCCTGAATCAGTATTATATTCGGAATGGTACATATTATGAAAAGAGGCAAGGACATATTTTACTTCTTATGGCATTCTATTTAACATTTTGTTATGAAAATCTTAAAGTACCCGTTAAATAACGTGGTCCAAACATCTAATATACTTTAGACGACTTCATGTCGTATTATACCTTTTAGTTGCTTATAATACAAATAATCTTCTCTGAAATTAATATCCTAACATTCTCAAAACTTACTTTGTGTATAAAACAAACCACCTGTGGCAAGGGTTTGACTTTTATGAAAGCTACAAACCTCTTGATATCTTCAAAAATAGTAAAAAGTCAGAAAATACTTCTCTTAAAAATAATACATTGTCCTCTTTATAACACAGAGTAATATCATATTACATTGCTTTATTATTTTCATTATCACTTTTTATGTCTTTTACATCTTCGTAATCTCAATCTCCACGTTTCTCTATCCTCCCATAGTTTCTCAGGAATGTCTTTCTCCTTCGTCTTCTTGCACTCCATAAAACCACGTCTTCTTGTGTCCGGCTATTCCCTTTTTGCTCGGAGGATTCCATTTGAAGATCTTCTTTGGTAATATTTCCTCCCTCCCCCATTCTTCTCAAATGGCCATATCATACAAGTTATTTTTCTTTAGCGTTCTCTATTATAGTGCGTTGTATTTCCACTTGTTCCCGAATTACTTCTTTCTCATTCTTTCCATCCTAGAAATTATATTTAATTTTCTTCAAAAATCCATTTTTGTTACTAATAATTTTCTTTCTTCCCTTCTTCATATTGGTCATATTTCTGTACCATATTCTGTTCTTTTCTTAACTATTAGATCATAAAGATGCTGCTTTTTCTTTTTGGTGATATGTCTGCCCCATGGAATCCCAGTGAGTAGGGATATCGCTTTTCTGCCCAGAGGCTTCTATTCTGAATTTCTTTTTCCATTCCACATCTTTACAAATCGTAATGCCTAAATACAATTAGCAATACCTTTGAGCTTGCCTTTCTTTGAGTTTTTAATATTCAATATTTTAACGTTCTTTTTGAATTCACCATATTCTTCCACATATATTTTGTTTTTCCTTGTGGATTGTAAAAATCAGCCTTCTCACGTTCTGAAATTAATTTCCTTGTCATGAATTCAATATCATGTGTCATTACAACTTATTCATCCGAAAAATATATGTAGACTAGTAATGGGACCACTATTTCTTGATACTCGATACCGAAACTCATTTTTCAACACCGATATTCGATGCCCACTTTATAAAAAACAGTAAAGGTGATAGCTTGTTCGCTGAATTATGTTCTTACTAGAGGTTTCTGTGTCTAAACATATGTAACCAATTTTGCATTGTATGCTAATTCCGAAATTAATCTTACTTGACATTCTTCAATTGGCAGCACATTTTATTTTCCCTACTACGTATAGTAGTAGAGGAAGTATTGTATTCCACCCAAAAGTTCGATACCAAGATTTCACCAGAAATATATGTTATGAGGCCCCCTGAATCGACGAAAAGCATTTTTGGAAACATGTGCGTGTGTGTGTGTGTGTCTGTCTGTCTGTCTGTGAACAGCATAACTCAGAAACGAACAGTCGGATAAACACCAAACTTAGTATTAGGTTCAGTATCTTCCAACGATGCGACACGAAGGTTTTCAAGAAAAACCCCCCACCCCAGATTACCCTATACATGGAAAATTTTTCGAAAAGTTTAATTTTCTCAAAATTGGCTCTAACGATTTTAATTAAAATATCATATGTTTAAGATATGTTCATGACAAATGAAATGTATATCTCGAATTTTCTGGGAATGTCTCCAAAAGTATTCTTCATTGTGAACGACTTTTGCATAACTGGTAAACCATAAGAGATAGACAAAATTTTACTACACAAAAAATGTAGATCACATCACAATACATAATTTATGGCATATACATTTTATTTGTTGAGTGAACCATTTTCGACATATTGCTTGTTATTCACTTAAATTTTCCAATACTTAATACTTTTTCTCAAATGGGAATTCGTTATTCATTGTTTTTTGTCCTGGTAATGCAAAGAGAATGGAATGCTCCACATAGCAACCAGCTCTTAAAATATTTGACTATATCTTAAAGCCTAGCAGTCCCGTTGCATCTACAAGAAAATTAGCAATAAGATTAACATCTCGATATATCGATTAACATGAAGCATATGGAGAATAAGCGATTGTAAAAATAGTTTGTACAAGAGTAGAGAAAGTCATGTGAGTATAACACATCATATTTTTTGTTTTGATAATGCCACAGGTTATATATCCTCTATTGTTAGTCAGGAATAATTTGTTTCCTTTTATGTAACTATATTTTATGTCTAAAGCCTGCTTTTAAAGAATTTTCTATCATTATTATGGAAATTAGTCGTATGGTATACCTATAGGCCATGCTCGTGACCCGAGTTTGACTTGCGTACACACAAATGAATATATGGAGCTTAAGAACAAGAATTTCCATGCGCTGTATTATCTCACGTCAATTTCGGATTTGTTTCTGCTGGATTCACAGATTTTGGCCATCGGAGTAGACAAATCTAAAGACTGAAAGTGAGTTACAAGCAGGCTATTGTACAAATGTGATTTAGTGTGTCAAATAAATCAGTTTCATTCACAGCTCAGTTAACGCTGCATTTTACGCGAGTAACTCTGCTCCTTCCCCCCATTGTTTTGCATGTTTTCATTTCGACACAAGGGTCTATGGAATATTGCTTTGGTTCGCCCACAGGAAATGCAGTCAAGGCTTATCAAGAACCATTGTCCAGCAAATCTTTGGATTCACCTGCAAAGAAATAACGTGAAGCCTGGACTTTCATTTCTTGTCTAGCATAAAGATAAACGCAATAACTTTCGATAATACACAACTTAAAAATGTAAATGTATCGAAGTTTTATCTGAAAGTATTAGACGTTATTCGACACCATCGAATATCAGGAGTATCGCGGTATCGACGGTATCGAGATTCCATCATATGATCATATCATGTAGATAATATGTGCTATCGGCATTCCTATAGGTTTACAAATCCTTTTTCCATTTATAATTTTCGAAGTGATAAAAATAATTGCTTCTGAGAAAGCGATAATTAAACGATTCTCTTCAGTGAATCATGACTTTGATTAGTTAACATCGAACACATTCTTACATGCGGTTGTTCTGTATTGGTTAACATAGTGCTACTTAGAATAGTATTTATAAGCTGGCACTTTTGTAAATAATATGAATATAGTTAACGTTATTGGCATGAAAGGGGTAGAAAGAAATCTAATGTGTTACATTCACAGGTCTTTCTCCCTCTATCGCTTATTACCGAGTATACAAATTATTCTTACAAAGGTTTATTCTCCTATCCACTTAATTTTATTCGAGATAAACCTTTCCGGAAATAGATTAATTATAATAGCACTAGACAAATGTTTAGGAACTGGACGCTTTATGCTGGCCTTGAAATTCCATACTCTTTCTGTGATATGGCGAGAAACAACTGAAAATCGAGGTGACTTTAAAATTACTAGTATTGAATAATGCGAACCATTAACAGGTATCTCGTAAATGGCTGTTGTCACAAAAAGAATTATCTTAAATAAGTTATGTGTTTTAAAGAGATCCATTGTTTTGAAGTACGTTTTCGTCTATCGCTTAACGTTTACCAGATTTACAAGATTATACAAAACCTCTTCCGAATGAAGAGGACTTCACAGGCTATTCCCAGAACATTCAAAATATACATTTTAATTGTCATATAAATATCATTAATACACTGGTGTGCAAAACCTAACGACGAGATGGGTAAAGTAACGTAACAAATTAACTACTTGGTGGAAGTAGATGAAAGTGCGGAAACATGTTACCAGAGGTCTCTCACACGTACACAGAAAACTGGACGTCACATGGCGTGAGTGTAGCGAGCCTATAGTGCCAAATGGGTCTGGTCCCGCAATACGGGACAGTTGACGAAACAGGACAAGACGGGTGTGGCAATTAGCGAGCTGTTACGGTGCACGTAGTTGTGTTCTTCATTGCAACATGGCCCATAGACACCATTTGGATGACTTCACACGGAGAAGAACCATCGGGAAACTGGAAGAAGGGCGAAGTGTGACGGGTGTTGCTCAGGAGTTTGGAATTGCTGACAGCATTGTTTCGCGTGCATGGGGAACCTTCCAAACCACAGGCACTGATGTCCTAAGGAGAGATGGTGGTCGACCACGCTCAACTGCAGCAGCAGATGATCGCTACATTATGCAACAGGCAAGAAGGGATCCACGCCAAACAGCGGGCGCAATTGCAACCACATTTAACAGGACTGCTAGGCACGCAATCTCACGATACACAATGGCACGGTGACTACACAGAAGTGGTCTGTTTGCCCGAAGTTCAGTAAGTTGTGTTCCACTGACATCCGCACATCAAGGCACTGTTTGCGATGGTCCCAAGAGCATCAAAATTGGTCCAACGAGGAATGGGGTCGCGTGCTTTTCTGGGATGAGAGCACATTCAGTCTAAGTAGTGATTCTCGACGTACCCTCATCTGGCGAGAGGTGCGAACACATAATGAACCCAGGAACATCCTTGAACATGATCGTTTTGGTGGTCCGGGCATTATGGTTTGAGGAGGTATAATGTTGCATGGGCGCACCGACATCCAAATCTTTGAACAAGGTGCGCTCACTGGTCAGCGTTATTGTGATACTCTACTCCTTCCCCATGTGCGTCTTTTCAGGAGTGCAGTCGGCCCCGACTTCATCCTTATGAATGACAATGCGCGACCGTCGAACAGCGCAGGTGGAGGATCTCTTGGAACGAGAGGATATTTGGCGAGTGGACTGACCTGCCCGTTCCCCCGATTTACATCCCATCGAACACGTGTGGGATTCTTCGAGGAGACGCATTGCAGCACATCCACATGCACCAACGACTATCCAACAGTTGTCAACAGCGCTGGTGGAGGAATGGAACGCGCTACCACAAGAACTGCTTACCAACCTTGTGGCCAGCATGGGAGCACGATGCAGAGCATGCATTGCTGTCCGCGGTGATCATACACCGTTTTAATCACCATGGATCTGTTTCTATAAATCTAGAGAGCCATCTAAAACTCTAAAAACCCAATAAAATTCAGTTCTGCAGGGCTGGAATTAAAATGTTGCATTTTGATATTGCTATATGGTCTGTTAAGTATTTAGAAATAAATGATGCTATGCACAAATTAGCTCTTTAAGCCGCTCGGTTTAGCTGCTACACAAATCATGTGCCACTCGCACAGTGTTTGCTGGAATTGTTTTTATGACGCTTGGATCCATTTTAACAACTTGCAAAATCAGTCTCACTTTCCCATTTCCGAGGACTGCTAATCCAGGAAATGAAAGCCGATGAGCCAAATGCGTATGGAATTACAAGAAATAATCTACAACTGATAAAAACCTAATGAAGCGAATTTAACCCTGGAGATTTATTTTGGATTATCCTTTGCATCTTCTCTGAATAACTGCTTGTGAAATTAATAGCGTTTATGTTACCAAGCAATGAGCGAGTTGATTACATTCCTTTTGCTTCAAGGCATTTCCATTAATTCACATATCTGGATGGTATTCAGTCAAAGTTTACAGGAGAGATATAGTTATTTTCAACGCGTAATAACAAATTGAAATAGCTCGAGGCGCAGGGCTTATGCATAACGTATTATTCATTTTATTCGTATTCCATTAAATTTGACCAAAACATTGTACTGGATCTGCATTATACAGGCTGATTCCGCAAATGGAGACATCCTCTAGACTATTATTTTTGGTAATACATAAATACAAGTTCATGGCTGGCCCCGTAGCTCAGTCAGTAAATCACCTGCCTGCTGTGCGAGGGGTTCCGGGTTCAACTCCCGGCAGGGGGAGGGAACTTTTCTCTAGCCAAGATTATTCCCTAATCTCTCCAGAGTCTGGAAGTATGATTGAGGGTGAGAATGTGTGTGTGTGTGTGTGTGTGTGTGTGTGTGTGATGTAATGAACAAAAACCCAAAAGTGCAAGAAACCCAATGACAAGAGAATACGAGTTAACACCATTGCCAATAAGCAATAACTTCCAAAGGAAAGGCCACCGATAAGACCAATGTACTTAAAGGCGGGGTATAAATAGAACTAAAAACAAATAAGTTCATATTAACTACAAAAATGTTTCAAAATTTACAACACTTAAAATCCCCCAAAGCCTTTCCCAAGCCAGATAAGAAAGGGTGAGGGGCAGGAGTAACAACTCGTTAACCGTGCGGAATGGCCCAGGTGGTTACGTCCGTGGCCCTCATTCGAAAGGTGCCGGGATCGGTCCCCGAAGACCGCCCACTCTGACCTATGGGCGGTCGCCGGAAGTCGAACCAGGGACTTTCCAAATGCGAATCGACACCAGCTGTGGGTGAGGTATCACTTCTACTCCCTTGCGCCCCAACACTCTCACATCACCTAATTTCTCCTCTCTTGCGCATATGGAATGTTACACAAGCTGTAATTATAATACGTCCCGGGGTCTCTGTGCTGGCGAATTTAAGCGGTCCTATCCACGCCTTCAACTCTGACTTGCTCCTGTGAAGTATTCCCAAGGCCCAACGTAAAAGCTGTAGGTCCTCTCATTTTTCGTGGTTTCCCGGGTCGCCAGACGAATACTGGGGTGGTTCATCTTCTACACGACTCTCCTTCCTCTCATTTCCTGTACCCATCATATTCCTTGTCATATGTTTCAGGGTTGTAGGACCAGGCGATGGTGTTCGGCGGGTTGCACCTGGGCGTTGGCTTGCGCTCTGTAAAGGCTTCTTCCCTGGTGTCGCTGCGGTACCGCTCAGTTAGGTTTCCCCTCAGCATGGGGCTACACTTTCAGGGACCCTGGAGTTTGATGGCTTGTGGGCAGAGACCGGCGTTCTATCTGGAAACGTTAGAGACCCCGTCCATGCCTGCTTCCGTCGGCATCCGGATCGTGTCGCCCTTCGGGTATCTCCCCTCACGTTTGAAGCACAATAGGTCGACTAGCCTGCGTGCGGTGCTCTGCCCCGGTTCCGGAGGCCCCTCCGTGATGTGTACCTTTACCTTCAACACCTCGTTCAGCTAGCTCCGGCTGAGAATACCTTGTAAGGTGAAGGGTGCCAGGGTTACGGTAAAGATCTCAATGGTATATTTAACGGAACGGCGGAAGGGTCATTCACTTCAGGAGACGGAAACTCCATAACAAACCCAGGGACAGGAGTCCCGTGAGTTGGGAGAAAGCAATCCTATAAGGATAGGAGACCTAAAACAAGTCCTCATTGTCCTCCAGGTTGGGAGTTGTGCGCCTAAAATAAATTTTAAATAAAACATAAATGAATCTAAATTAGAACCACGAAAAATAATACATATTAATATTCTCATAAATAAAATTCTTCAATATTCACCCAAAAAAAATTCCTCTGCCATATTCAATATTAAATTCTAAGTGAAGTTTATTCCTTTTTACTTAATCCCTTCCTATTGTATACACCTTGCAGCTAAGTTATGCGGAATCTCAGAATTGGAATTTCGTGTTTCACCAAAAACCATCCCTGAACCACAGTAAAAATAGGTCATACATATCCGAATTTCACTTGAAGGAATTCCAATTCAAGATTTTCAGAGTCAGCAGAAGTTCAGATTTCCTGACCTTGGCCCTTTACCAGAAATCGAGAAGTTGGGGGAAATCTGTGAATATCAGCAAAATCTTTTTCAGCTAATGCATCATCCAGGACGTAAATTTATAACCCAAAAAAATGGAGATATAATGCGAGAGAGGATTTATGAAAACTTGCAGCATACCATATTCTACTGCAAGGCAAGGCTGGATCAGATTATATAGCTTCCTTCATAGATCAAGAATTCCTTTATAGAACAGACAGGATAAAAAAACTCTAAAAGGCTAGATTTATAGCTGTGTGACGTAAAACATAGAAATGAAAGACAGGAAAGAGAAGACATATAAAAAATTTGTAATAGGTTATTAGGCCTAGCCTTCACTACTACTATTGTTGTTGCTTACGGTGGTGGTGGTGGGGTAGTGGTGGTGGTGTGGGTACTACTGCTGCTAATAATGATGGGAGGAGGAGGACCAGTGGGGGAAGATCATATTGACTGAGTTAACCTTTTTAAAGTACACTAGCAGAGACTTTATTAATCTTATGTGGTCATTTTACTGAGAGAATATATATTAGTACATTCTTGCGAGAAAATATAAGTGTTTTGATAAAAAAGAAAGAAATTACTTTTCTGTAAATTGTTGTATAAAATTTTTTCCTGTATCTATCCGTCATTATTTATTAATTGTTGTTTTATCGAGTGTTCAAAGCTCCTTGCATCGAAAGACTTTCCATTTCCACGACTTTTTCAAGGCTTTCCGGTTTTAATATTTTGTTGCCTTAGGCTAAGAGTTTAGCGTAAATACAAATTACTACTATTATGCATTATGTTATTGTATTAAATTATTACTACGTAATTATTAAAGTAATGCACTGTATTCAGTGTGAAGGAATATACAGAGTGAGCCTAAAGACTCCGAACCGGAGTGTGTTTTTCCTGTCCGCGTCCTCGATGCTCGTAGCCGTCTACCGCTACCATAGAAAGGCGCGGATGAAACCATATAACACTGACGGTGGCCAGTTTCAGCATTTCCTTTCATAAAGTTGGTAAGTAAAACCTTCAAACGTAGTTTTAAAAATGTTGTGTGGTTTCATCCGCGCCTTTCTATTACAGCAGCAGGCGGCAATGAGCGCCGAGGACGCGGACAGGAAAAACACCGCGCAGGCGGTTCGGAGTCTTTTGGCTCACTCTGTGCATAAATATTCGCATGCCAGAATACTCAGGCACGTGACAAAAGTAATAAAGGAGAGAGAAGCTAAAGGAAACTAAACTCGTACATAAGATACTAAACCTGCTACATCCACAGCAATACAGAAAAGAGACAGAGAGAGGGGAAGTAAAACTAAACTCCTATATAATATTCTATTCTAATCCATGGCGATTTGTATGGCTGAGTGAATGGTAATTATACCATTTAGATATTCAACAACTTGATACTGAGTGTCTTTTAAATGAATATACTCTAACTTTATATGCAGGAGTATTCTAGTCAAGACTTCTGAACTTTTCTTAAATGTTACAGCCTTTTAGCACGCCTGGTATTAGACGTCTTAACTTTATTAACCAAATGGCACATACTGTTATATATAGTATAACAAACGCACGGGATGTAATTCATACTAGAATCGAAATATTCATTTAATGTCATACCTGTTTATCTCATATGTTTGCTATGGCTATGTCTAGTTCTCTCTTTTCTCTTGTTATTTAATATTGACTGATCTTTTATATTGAATAGGTGTACATATCGAATATACCAGGTAAGTAAGCTGCGCATATTTATTTTTGAATTTATGCAACGTGCTAAGCGACATATGTGACTTACGCCTTTCTTGAACGCCTTCTAATGGCTGATTTGCATAACATTTTATAGAGGATGGATACATAACTCAGTGCATAACTGTTTAACGGGACAGAATGCAATCGCTGTGTATGTCGATGCAAAAAACAACCCACTCTGACACTGGGAGCTACAGGAGCACTTTTAACCAATTTTACAAACTTTTATTCTTTAGCATACATTCATGCACCCCTTTTAAAACGCCCCTGAAGGAACAGCCTATCACATGGATCGGTTGACAAAACCATTTGAAAAAAAAACTAGCTGGATTTAAGCCGTTAGTCAATGTTACAACCTTGTCAAAAATGGTATTAGATAATTTCTCTTCTGTCACAAACTATGGCATATTTCAGTTCATACAGTAACTGTAATGACTGATGCAGTTTCTTTATTTTTAGTTAAAACTACCAAACCGAGCTCAAAGCACTGTATGAAGCTACAAAAAGCGTGTAAAGATTCGAGGTGGGGTCTAGTTCTGCGATTACTAATTCGTATAGGAAAATATAAGCTCGCAAGGTAGGATTAGCCGAATGGTACTATCATGGTTGTTTTAACACTGTGCCATTTCAGTTCGTGCTCAAATCCTTCAGGTTAAGTTCAAACTTTTTTATTACCCTTTATTTTATCTCTTTCGGCCTATAATTTGATATTATTATACAAGTAACATTTTTGATAACATAAGTGTGTAAAAATAGAATAATCGCCATGTTTTCCACCGCAAAGCCCAAATTATCTACGGACACTCATACGTGAAGAATGCAGCCAGATTACACCGCGCATGTTACAGCAAGAAGGTCTGTCCGGCAACGTACACAAATGTACATTGATGAAGGGTGTCATTTTAAACATTTACTTCCTTGATTAAATCCACGCTCTTTAACAATTTATTTTTCTGTTTACCCGTGAACTTAGCACATTTACAACTCCTTTGTCAGTAGAAGTGAAACAATGTTCAAACATGAAACAAAAACTGTTAAGATTTAATATCGTCGATATCCACCCAAAAGAATGAAAGCTAACTACGTAACACGGTTTACAACATAGATACGGCACAGATTATTATGCTAAACATGATACTCGATTATCTGCTTGTAATTGTTGTGTCTTTGGCTCACAAAAATAAATAAATTAGTATACCAAAATACAGAAAATAAACACAAGGAGAAAAAAAAGAATCAATACATCTTAATGCTTGTATTAGATTCAAACCTCCGAAGCTAACCTTTGCTTCACCATATTCCGGCAGCTAACCCACTCGGGTAAATCACTCTCTCCCGCTCGTTGGGAGAACGCTCCTCTACCTCCTTCCAAGCATTATATCCATGAAGATCCGCCTTTTTAAAGCTTTTTGTAGCTCCTTGGTTCTCATTAATGCTAGTTGCATATAGTACCGAATAGAAGAGCAGAGCTACAATAACAGTTTGTTTGCTAAAAGGGTCGATGTTTTCGGATTTGACTATAAACTGCGGGTTGCATAGATTGAATACCTAGTGGCAGCTGACTCACCTGATATATGCAGATTTATTGAGGACAGAATTGATATGATACGTGTGTTTTGGTAGTGATGGCAAAAGGTTTGTATATTTTCTTTTCAGTCTTATACTGTGAAGCCGGAATTATAAAGGCAATAATTATCATAATAATCTGAGAAGGATAGTGGTATAAAATAAGTAATAATATATTTAAAATCACTGTATGTATGAAAAGGAGAAGCATTGTGAAAATTGTTGACTGTTAAAAGCGACAGAAAGACCAGACAGGCACAGTTTTGTTAATTAGGGACCAGCCTCAGGTAGAAAGGGTAAATACCATTGAAGCAAGTTTTTCCTGGTAACTACCCGAGTACAGCTGCACTTAGCCTGGTGAAGGCCACTCTCTAAGCATCATGGCGCTAAGTTTGAGGGGAGAGAGGTGAAGTTTAGGCGTTGGTTTTCCTTGTAGTAGCATGGGTAGATCAGTCTGCCTAAGTGCCTGGTGAGTGTAGGACGACTTTCTCGTCGTGTGGAGAAGAATGGTGGCGAACATGCTAGAGGGTAGAACGTTTAGCTGTAGTTAATATTCTTCGGTCTTGGTAAAGACAAAGTATCATCGTATTCATTTACAAGTGATCGGAAACCTGAAATATTATTTTAAATAGTGAATAAAAGTGTTCCAAGGCAGCGTTTGTGTGTTTCTCTGTACACACCCACGCATACCCTGAGGTTAAGGTTTCATGCTGGAGCAGCCGTGGCAAAAGAAGAACCAACTGGGAGGAGACAAGCAGCAACCGTGAGGCAAAGGTATTGCTTCATTGTTGGAGGACGTAGCGTGGCTGCCTCATATTGCGCCTAAAAGTGGGGCAAAAAGAAATACCTGCGTCAACTGAAACGAATGGTTTTATCATTCACTGGCAAGAATATGTGTAAACGTATATGGCGACATTCTGTTATTCCTCAGACAAAATCACTTGCGACTTGAGGTCGTTCACGATTTTGTTCGATATAACACAACCTCTTGTTAGATTACTTAGAATAAAGTTGTTTAAATAACCTTAAAATTAATTTTTTCAAAGTTCTGTCTCCAGCGATTCAGGAGCTCTGTGCAATTTGTAGCAAAAATATCTAAGCTTTTTGCAATTTTAGGTGCGTTAGTATTGCGAAGCACAAATTAACGCCGCCTTGTCCCTCTCTTCCATACAAATGAAATAATTCTTCAACCGCTACAAGTATTCCTACGAAAGTTTATTTTTCTACCTACTTCATTTTAATCGAGATAAACATTTGTAGAAATAGCTACATCCACATTTTGTAACATGCAAAGGGAACAGTGATAGCCAAATGTTTAAGAACTGGACACTTATGCTGTTCACAGACACACACATATAGGCCTCTTTCTAAAAAGGCCTTTATTGGATTCAGGGGCCTCAAAACATGAATTTCCGGTGAAATCTTGGTATAGAATTTTTTGGTGGAATGCAATATCTTCTCTATATAATAGATACGTGAAAGAGAAAGTAGAATATGTGGACACATTAAAAATTTGGTTGCAAATTAAGGGTGTTGGAATAAAAGCCGCTAAAAATTTGTCATAAATATTTAATTCCATACCAAAAGCCTCCGAACTGAGGTTGTAACCCATGTTTTTAGAACCAAAGCTAAAGCTAGCTTTGTTTCCAATATAAGTAGTGCAATAAAATAAAAACACAACTGACAAACTCGGCAGGAGGTAACATATACGCGCTTTTGTTTAACCTTTATTGTCATTAGACGCGCAATACGACCATAATGCAATCACTGCAGTAGTCTAAACAGGGTTAAAACTTTATACACTCACAAAAAATATCTTCGTGGTGTAATTGTTTGTGCACGCACATGCAACGCGGAAGATCAGGGTTCGTATCCTCACCGGAAAAAAAAAATTAGTTTTATTTATGGAAGCTCTTTAATTTCTATGGTTGTTAGCGTTCGCATTCTATATTGGGCGTGAAAGACCCGTAATTTTTCTCAGAGGCCTCTTTATCATGGTTGAGCTTCTTTTACGTGCCGTAAATCTACGACACGGGACCACCGGTTTTACTTCCTTACCGAAGGAAGCCATGCTAAGGACTTTTACGCCCGAAAAAAATTATCACCCTCCGCCGGGTTTGAACCCGCGACCTCGGGAACTAGAGACTAGCATAGTAATCACTACACCACGGAGGATGACATTTATCCTCACTCGGGTTTTAGAACTTGGTGTACCTGATTGAGTCTCTGGTAAAATGCATTTATAATCAAGTGAAAATATTGCTGAAGGAAATATTTATGCGTTTTGTCTTGAATGTATTGCCAGAACTCAAATCTTTTACAATTATTTTTACAACCATGTTTTCAAACTTTCAAATAATATTAATAACATTAAAATAAAATAAAACCTAGGGAATCTCGTGGGTTTCACAAACACTATTACGCAACGTATTGATAAAAGCCCGCATATGTAGCCAGATTTGTAAAATGCAAAATGCACACCAATGTACGCTTTGAAACGATGTTATATTGGTATGCCTTAAACGACAAGAGAGCAAGGGAGATGCTTAATAAACTGTGTCAATAAATACTAAGAGAATGTTCACGGTGTATTTATTTGAAATTCAATCAATTTATGTGGGGCATCTGCTTAAAACTGTGGGATTTTTGGGATTGCTTCCTAAAATATCTCTAAATGCCAGAACACATGACACAATGTGGCAAACGCACCGCTCTTTTTTAAGATTAGTGGAAAAAGAACCAGTAATTAAAAAAACATAGATACAACACAAAAGCACTCGATAATTGAAATACGGGGTACAAACAATGTGTAATGAGACGGGAAATATTTTAAGTGAATCATAAATATTGTCATGTTATTTTGCACGGTTCCACAAAAGGCATTTTTAATTACGATAAAATGTTATAAAGACAGGGACTGTGATATTTTGGTGTCTTAAAATTAGAAATTTGTGAAGCATAATTCAGAGTAGTTATTTGTGACACAAGTGTTAAACGTGAGCTTTATTGTGCGAGTGGCAATCCAACGAGAAAGTAAAATCACTTTTACATGTATCATACACTATATTATAGGTAGCCCTGAATATTAAATTATAATAATAAATTATATGATGAGCTCTAGTCTGTGCTTGTTTGACCTTCGTTGTTGTTTGACCTTCATAAAACAATGCTGTCACTTACACAGGCATGGCATTCTATAATATGTAGAAGGCTGTGGTAAAACTAAATCACAGTATATAACTGTAACAATAATTTCATTTATAAACATATTTTATTTAAAGTTATTATATTATTTCCTTGGTGTAATTGTGATACTACTGATTGTTGATTAATACAATTTGCAATATATATTTTCCTTGTGCAGAGAAATTAACAAGTGTATTGTTGACATTAACATGTTTCTTGGATTGGAAACACTTGAAATATATATATATATATACACATATATATATATATAATTTCTATTGCACGAAACAAGGGTGGTATTAATGGAGTGTTATAAAAGGTTTATTCCCCGGAGTATTATAAATCCTTAGTTTCTGGTACGAATGGCTCATATTAAAAACTACTTTTATTGTAGTTGTCTAAAAACGCTTCTTTCAATTGATATTATGGAATTAAAGATCATGTTGGTATATACAGGGTGGACTATTTAAGTTGAGACTGTAAACTATCTCAAAAACTAAGCGTTGTAGAAATAAATGTCTTTCATAAAAGTTATTTGATATTATGGAGGAAAGTAAATGCCAACTTAAATGGTCCACCCTGTATATAACAGAAAACAAATATCTTGGAATGTCAATATACATAATGAGAACGGATTATTAAATAGTAAAAGTTAAAAGCAACAAAGACGACAAAAGAATGAGAAAGTAATTGAAGCATTAGTAAAGACACGGAAATGATGAAAAGCTAATCGAGAAAATTGAGAGCTTAGAAAAGAAATGCATGAGAAGGGTATGCGGTCTTTTATATTTTAGCAAGCTGTATCTTCTGTCTTCCCACTCACTTAGGGAAGAACACGTATGTGGAATTGTTATAAGATTTTATCCACATCTACAAGAAGTCGTACATTTCTTCCATAAAAGAGTTGCCAACTTTAGCTATCTCTGGAGATTTATCCGATCAGTTCCTTTGTGGCCTCCGAATTGTAAACGGAGTACCCGATAGTAGTACAGACTTAGTCTGCGTGCTACTGTGGCAAATACAACCAACATGTACTTTAAAATGAATGATGAGTGTCAATTATACTTAAAAGCAATACAGTCTTGGATATATTTACTGTTTTTAAGACTATGATTATTTACTGTTGATTCAATTTCTCATGCTGATATCTTCAGATATTTTTTCGTACCTATATGTTGGAAATATTTAGCTTTAGCGGATGAGCTTAGACTTTCCTTCTGCACCCTTAACCTTGGTTGTACTGAATTTTTATTGCCACATGGACTTCGTGTATGGTAAACTGTTTTCTTCGTAAACCAGAGGGCCAGGTTAATGATATGAGTGTCAATTATACTACAAAGCAATGCAATCTTAGCTATGTTTACTGTTTTTAAGATTATAATTATTTACTGTTAATTCAGTTTTTCGCATTCATATTCCAACATATTTATGTATTTGTCTTCACCTATATGTTGGGATTATTTGACGTTTAGTACTGGCATGGCTTAGAGTTTCCCTCTGCACTCTTAACTTTGGTTGTACTGCAATTTTATTGCCACATGGACTTGGTGTACGGTAAAGTGTGTCCTTCGTAATCTAGAGGATCAGGTTAATGGTAAGAGTATTAATTATACTTTAAAGCAATGCAGCGTTACAAAACAATATGGTTACAGTTTTTAAGATTATTATTATTTACTGTTGGTTGAATTTCTCACGCAGGTAACGTGTCTTCTTCGTAACCCAAAGGGCCACGTTACGAATCTTGGAGTTCTCTAAAAAAGGCTTTTTTCCGGGATTATTCCTTGTTCCTAAAGACAAAATATGTAGGGAACACTAAGCTCTTGTGATTTAGGATTCATTTGAGTACTCTTAAATCATCACTTAATTCCGTGACCCTCTGATAAAATAAAGGAAAGAAAGGAAAGGAAAAGAAACATGAAAACCTGCGGATAAACAGAAGGCTGGTCTGAATAAAATTTTAATTTCTCTTGAATGACGGTCTCAGAGATACCATTGAGCCTTGCCCTTGTAATAATGACCCTTTGAAATAATAACAACCAGAAAAGTGCATGTTACGTTTGCATGTAGATAATGAGACAACGCTGGAGCTGTAATTTCTGTTTAAACAAGATCACGCAACGACCTTATCCATACCTTATTGTTTGTTTGTGAATATTATTTGTTAACTTAATGTTAAACTCGCTATCATAACGCCAAGTTATTCTCGCCTATCGGGCACGCACTACTTGCCACTGCCTCGTAGAGTGCTGAAACCTGCCCTTAGAATTTCGAGTCATCCACCTTCATCTACAGGACACATAAAACCATCGCACTTAGAAAATGCCAAAGACGATATATTTCTTAAACTTTCCATTTATATGCTGCCTTTAACATCTATATTCATGCTTTAACTTTAGAACAATTGCTCAATTTTAAGATGTCCATTCGTTTCAGTTTTGTCATCAATCGTTGGGCTTTAATATTTTTTTAGTTCCTCTAGCACTTACCTATAGTAGAGAAACTATTGAATTCCACCCACAATTCGATACCCAGAGTTCACCGGAAATAACGTTTAGAGGTCCACTGAATAAAAAAAGTACTTTTGGGGAAAGGTCCTTATGGTGTATGTGTACGCCCATGTGTCTATGAACAACATAATTAAAAAATCTGTTATGATATATTCACATGACTTTCTCTACTCTCTACCTTTACTAGTGGATATACAAACTATGCTTACTAAAGCTTATTTTTCTATTACATTTAATCCAAATAAACTTTTGCAAAAATAGCTGCATTGCACATTTCGTTATAAGTACAAAGAGAACAGCAATAGTCAAATGTTTAAGAACTGTAGGCTATATGCTGGCCTTAAAATTCTATACTGTTTCTATGTAATCGCGGGAGACAACTGAAAATTGATGGGACTAAAGTAATGACAAGTATTGAACAATTCGGACCTTTAATAATGGATATATCAGAAACAGCTTATGCCACAAAAAAACTAATTAAAGGAGATATACATTTTTGGTGTGGTACGTTTTCGTCTATCGCTTAATGTTTAAAAGTTTTATAAGATTATACGAAATTCCTTCCGAATGATGAGGATTTCTGAGGCCATTCCCAGAAAATACAAGATATACGTTTTATTTGTCATGTAAATATCGTTCATATATGGTATTTTGATCAAAGCCGTTGAAGCCATTTTTTTACAAAAACAAAACTTTTTAAAAATGTTCTGTTTAAAGTATAGTTGAAGATTTTCTTGAAAATCTTCGTGCCGTATCCTTTGAAGATCCAAACTCAAATATAAGGTTTGGTATGGTATCTACCGACTTTTCGTTTTGAGTTATGCTGTTCACAGACAGACACACATGCATCCAAAAAATGCTTTATTTGGATTAAGGGCGCCTAAAACATGCATTTCCGGTGAAATCCCTATCGAATTTTTGGGTGAAATGCAATACTTCCATACTTATTAACTTAATATGCTTTTTCTGAGAAAATAATATTAATATAGATTTACACTGTATTAACAACTGCTTAGAAAAAAATTGATTATGCGTTACATTCATATGATTTTGTCTACCCACTGTCCTTTGTTTTATACTACAGCTTCTACAAACTATTCTTACCAAAGCCTGTTTTTTCGAGATAAACCTTTGCAGAAATATTTTCATTGCACATATCGTCATGGAACACAGGGGATAGAGGAAGCTGAATCTGCATCAGAAGTTTAAAAGGGAATGGCCGAATGCTCCCGGCGTTAAAATTCCATAACCCTATCATGATATCGCGAGAAACAACTGTATAGCGACAGCATTTCAAAATCTACAAAAGTAAAATACAAAAAAATTACAAAAGTACAAATACAAAACAATTATAATAGATATCCCGTACTGATAGAGATTACTTTCAGTGTAGTACCACTATACTAGTGTTATAAAAATTATTTGAAATAAATTGTGTTTTAAAGAGATCTTCATTTTTTCTGTAGTACGTTTATCAGTTATACATAATGATACAAAATTCTTTATGAGGAAGAGGACTTCGCAGTTTATTCCAAAAAATTCAAGATATAACAAATGGAATATATATCTTGCATTTTCTGGGAATAGCCAGGGAAGCCCTCTTAATTTTTTAAAGGCTTTTGGGATTTGTTAAACCACAAGAGGTGCACAATTTATACCAAATAAAAATGTTTGTAGCATTAACATTTTAGAGATATTCTTTGTTATTGTTTTGAATTTTCAAATATTTATACTTTTTTCAAGTGGTAATTTGTTATTGGTTTTGTCTTATTTTTGTTTTTTTTCGTGTTTATTCAAAGAAAATGGAATTTGAAAGCAATCACATAGCAACCCGCTCTTAAAAGTATTTTAAGAATATCACTTAAGCCTATTTCACCATTTCTGCAAATAGTTATCTCGATAATTATAAAATAGAAGAATAGTCCTTTGTAAGAATGGGTACAGAAATTCATGTAAATTTAACACATCAGATGTTTGGTTATGTTGTAGCAAAAAAATAAGAAAAATTATGGTTTTTCTAAAAATGCTTTTCGTTTGGATTCAGGGATCTTAAAACGATATTACAGAATTTTTTTGGTGGAGCGCAATATTTCCTCTACCTGCGGTGGAGAAATATTGGTATGTAAATTTTAAAACTTAAATGTCTTGACATGGAGTGTTTTAGAGAGGCAAGCTTATTCGAACAAACTCGTGATTCAGGTAACGGAAATTGCTGTTGGCTTTCATATGGAATAAAACACCTCTGCGCCCCTGTGTGGTTCAAACAAGCCTCACACCCCAGCAAAAACCGCTGTCTGTTGTTACTAAAGTCGCTGAAACACGGTTGGAGTGGCGCCTCGCGACAGTAGGAACCCCCTCCCCATTTTTATATAGAATTTATCAAAAGGAAACGGGGACCGAGAGCACATACCTACTATGTTTATGAGAAGATAAGCACATAAGCTGCAGAACACCATTTTGCGGAAGAGTGCGAACAGATAAGACAGGGCACGTCTGTGAGAGAGGATGCACGGAAAATTAATCTTCAGCGGCATTTTTTGTGTCTGATAATAAATTATTCTAGAAGTGAGTTATGCACTTGCCCGAACATCCCGAGGGTAGTTTAGCTGAGGCAAAGAAAGACTGATGCTCAAGCGACAGCCCTTTGTTTTTACACCCTGATTGGCCAAACATTTGCTGCCACAAAGGACCATATGTCCTTTACTACCCAGTCGTTTGTTTCTGTTTAGTTTGTTGATTGTTCCCCGTGTCCTAAAACACTGCGGCATGCCTGTAATTTAATTTGTGTGCATTACTTAGTTTACAGCAAGAAATAAATTAATTTTGGTAACTATAAATTATGCGAAAACCTAAAGCAAACACTTACATTACTCTCTGCATTCATAGCATTTATTTTCACACGAATTATACAAACTGTTCATTTAAAATCTTAGTTTTCTTCTATCTACTTCCTTTTGGCTATGATAGATGGTTTCAAGTAGATTATACACATTTCGTAGGCTAAGTAACATTCAACTTTCTAAAAACAAGGTTATGATTACACGCACATTACTTACTCATTACTAAATTTATTTCTTAACTTAATTACACATCACTTAAGCCCACGAGAAAAACATAGTTACTCTTTAAGACTATACAGCTTAAAATGTGGGAACATTTACAACAGTAGCATTCGAGTATCTTGGAAATGATTGGTGTTATAAAATTACTTATTTGATTTAAGCTGTACGTATATCTTAACTGGTGTACATTCTTACTTTCCTTTATCACTTACCTTAGCATCTAGAGGAAATATCGCATTACACAAAAAATTCTACATCCATATTTGTAACGAAGCCAGTCGCCGATACCGTGACCTTCAATGCAACGCTAGCTGGCACTGTGAGAGTTTCCATCTGATGTAAACAAATCCAGGAATACCTTCTTGCCATAAGGTGATCGTTCTGTATTCTTCTGTTATTCTCGGGTTTTCTAGAACATTCTGCACGATTTTCTGAGAAGTCTGTAACCCGTATATAAGCGAGTGCTCTCGCAGCAGTGAGTCAGTTGCGACTCGAGTGCGAAGTCAGTGGCAACAGTGGCGTTGCGTGATGCAGCCACTGTAAGTTGAGTTGTGAGTGGTTGTTGTTGAGAAGTTCAAGTGAGCGATTCTCGAGCGAATTGGTGACAACTGTTGTGATGTGAAACGAGTGCTACTGCGGAGCGAACGGTTGTGGAGGTCTTGTGTTCGACTCCTGAGTGAAGTGAACCGTCAGGAGTGGAGAAGCTGCGCCACGAAGTAAGTGAAATGACGGGGAATTAAACTAGTTCACCTTAGTGAAGTGGCATTAATGAAGTGAACTCCCAGTGAAGGTGAAGTACATAACAACGAAACAGTGACAATGAGAACTGAGAAATGTGATATTTGAAGAACTGGACAAAGTCAAAATATTTTACTGGAAAGAAAGACTTTGCGGTACTTAACGCTAGAAGAGTATTTTTAGAAACATCTATAAAAATTGAGTTTTATTTATGCGCGCCCTTTAACTGCTATGGTTCTTAGCGTCTCATTCTATTTTGGGTGTGATAGACGCTTATTCAAGCTTGAGGTATTTTTACGTGCTGTAACGTGACCACCGGCTTTAATTCCCTTCCGAAGGAAGCCATGCTAAGCGTTTTTACGCCCGAAAAAGTCCATCGCCCTCCGTCGGGTTTGAACTCGCGACCTCGGGAACTAAAGCTAGCATGGTACCCCTACACCGAAACAGATATGCCCGTGCGTGTGAACAGTATAACTAAAGAAGGAAGATTTCTATAAAGATCCCCCAACCCACTCTAAGAACATTTTTGCTACTTTTCGTTTTTCAAAAATAGCTTAACGATTTTAAATAAAATACTATACAGTGATGATACTTCCACGAAAAATAAAATCCATATCTCGAATTTTCTGTGAATAGCCTGTGAAGTTCCCTTGATTCTGAAATAATTTTGTATACCTGTTAAACCGTTATAAATACACAAAATATACTATACTAAAACAGTAGGGTTCTTCATTCTAACCAACTTGCCTAGCTTCTTGTGGTTTTTTCTAGACGCCCTGATGAATGCCGGATACGTATACACATCCCAGACTTTTAGTTCAGATGAGAGTAAAAAGCAATAATAGTAAGGTCAATAATACAGAATTACGTTCTTAGGCTGACCACCAGAATACAGAGATGAGACATGACTTTAGAAGTTTAAGTGTGCAGATAAAAAAGAGAAAAAATACTATAAACCAATGTAAGTGTACAAAATCTGAGTATTACATTCGCATACCTTCTATATCCACTATTGTTTATATATATTAAACTCTTCTTAAAAATTAATGTTATTTTACACAAGCCGTATGTGGGACAAGGTTAGAAAAGTAGAATCAGACTGAATATTTCAATCACAGCTGGGACTTAAACCATAGACCTTCCGGTGCTCCAACCAACTGAACTACCATGCCAACATGGCAGGACATTAAATTCCCCAATTGGGAAGTTGGATAGGGCAAACAGACGGAAACCTGAAGATCAATGGTTAAAATTTCGGCTAGCTATGGTATTGAATTTTTCAGTTTGATTCTACCTTTCTATTGTTACTAAAGATTATTTTTCTATCTATTTAATGTTAATCTACATAAACATTGCAGATATAGTTTCATTACACATCTCGTTGGAGCTACTTGGGGAATACAGGAAACCAAAGCGATATTTAGATGTTTAAAGGCGGATCGCTCTATACTCGCCTTCAAATTCTATGCTATTACCATAACATCGCGAGAAATACCTGAATAGCGACAGAACTTTAAAATACTGACAAAAGCATTGAAAATCTCGATGAATGATGCCACAAAAAGCTTATTGGAAGTAATTTGTGTGTTTTAAACAAACATACGTTTATTATGTAATACGTTTCTTCGTATTTCTTATGGTTTATCCATTAGACAGAATTATAAAAAGTTCCTTCCAAATGAAGAGGACTTACCAAGATATTCTTAGAAATTTCAATATATGCATTTTATGCCATGTACATATATTAATCGAGCGAGGTGGTGCCGTGGTAACTGTGCGACTTGCTTTAAGGAGGTCTCGGGTTCAAACCCCCGGGACCAACCAATCTCACCGAAGGTTTTTTCCGATTTTCCTCGAACGTTACGTCACTACATTTCATTTTCTTTGCCATACCAGGCATTGGGCTGATCATCCATTCTGGATATGCTATGATCGAGTTTGCTTACTCCTCGACAGGCTACGGACCCAGGTATTGGCTTGTAAGTCCTTGAGAGTGTAATCCCACAAAGAGGAGGGTAATCCGTTAAGGTAGAAGAAGTAGTAAATATATTAAATACTAGCTGGTAGACTGACGTTCCGGGTAGCTTTTTAAACTCTAATGACGAATTAATTTCATTTATCACCTGTTGTTTATTGTACGGTTTATTAAGAAGTAACCTTTGGCTATGGAACCTTGAGTAATTCGAATTCTTCAATTACAGTAGCTGAAATTTTAAACTTCTGTGCCTTCTTTTTTGTCTCGTAACATGAAACCTACACAGTTATCACATTATACAGAACCCTTAAACATGTACAACTAAACAGAGCTGGAGCTGGAGCTGGAGCTGGTAAATATGAAGATTCCGCACTCCTAGCCCACCAAACTAACCTCTTTGTAAAAGAGACCATCGAGAGAAATGATCTTCAGTTCACTGATTTCTAGGATTAATTTTCTCTCTTTGTGCAATTATTTAGCATCTGCTGCTAATAAAATTGATTAGTAGTAAAATGAAAAGAAAGCATTGCAATTATTAAACTATGTTGGCATTGGTATGTAGCGTTTTAAAGAAATTCAATTCTTTTGCTTTGCTGCATCTTAATTGCTAAATCTTAATTATCTACATATACATTTTTATAATGAAATATCCGAGGCATTTGTCTTATTTTAGGCATATTCTCTAGAGCAATAACTGTTTTCTGTTCCATGGCATTCTCAACCAAAAGTCAAGCTTCCTTTTATAATCCAATCTGTTCGTATTCAAGTACAAGGGCTTTGTAAACCCTGTTAATCGTTCAGTAATTTATTAAATATATTAGATGTGGTTTTGAGCCCCATGTACGTCAGAAAGACTTGGATTTTTAGTAGTGAATCATCAAAATTGAGTGGTTTTTGAGATTAACCTTCATACACACACCCACACACATACAAATATCCTTTCTTTGTAATGCAAATGTAGATATGGGGCTTTAATCAAAATCACAAGAGCTATTTTGAGAGAATAAAAAATAACAAAAGTTTTCCTTGCTAAGTGTAAATTGGAAGAAACTGAATTTCTCTACCACATACCTAGTAGGTATAGAACGTATTACATTCACCAAAAAATTCGATATCGATACATTTTTTGAAATCCTCTGAATCCAAACAAAACATTTTTGGAAAAAGTCCATGTGCGTGTGTGTGTCTGTGAGCAGCATAACTCAAAAATGAAAAGTTGGATAAATACTAAACTTGGTATTTAGGTTAAGCACCTTCATGTTAAGATTTCAAGGTTTTTCAAGAATCTTCATTCACGAAGGTTTTCAACAAAAGCCAATCACCCCAAACTACCCTTTACATAGAACACTTTTCAATTTTTTTTCATTTTCTAAAAATGATTTTGATTAAAATACCATACGAGGTGTGATCAAAACGTTTACGGAATGACGTCATAAATGCCACACAACAGTTTGTTTTGTCTAATCTGCACTGTCACTCTCGAAGTAGTCTCCTTGGGAGTTGATACACTTGTCCCAGCGCTTCTGCCACTGCTGGAAGCATCTCTGGCAGTCCTCTTCTTTCAACATGTTCAGAGCCTTCTGCGATTCGCGATGGATGACATCAATGTCTTGAAAACGGTGTCCTCGGAGCCGCATTTTAAGTCACGGGAAAAGCAAAATGTACGCTGGTGTCAAATCTGGAGAATAGGAGGGATGGGGAACAGTATTCATCCTTTTTTATCAAAAAAATTGGCAAACAGAAAGGGTTTTGTGCGCAGGCGCATTGTCATGATGAGGGAAAACATATTTCTCTTTCAAAATGCTTTGAATACTTCCAAAGGAGAGTTCTAATGCGTCAGAAAGTTCTCTTATTATAATGCGCCTATCATTTAAGACCATTTCCCTCACCTGATTGATATTTTCATCAGTTTTGCTGGAAAGGTTCGCCCCGAACGATCTGCATCTTTAACTGATGTCACTTTACTTTTAAATTTCGAAAACCACACAAATGCTCGAGTTTTGCACATAACGTCCTCCCCATAAGCTGTTCTTAACATTTCATAGCCTTCTTTTGGTGTTTTTCCGAGTTTAAAGCAAAACTTGATGTTCGTTCTTTGTTGTTCGTAATCTGACATTTTTACTGCGCGGAAAAATTGCAGCACATGCAAAACACGTGTTCACTTCAGAGCGTCTACCTCGTCACTGCGTGGTCAGAGGAAGTCACGTGACCTCTCATTTTTATCGGGAAGCAACGCTGCATGTACAGTCTGGGTAAGAATTAGAGAATCTCAGCGTCAGCATTGTTGTGAAGCCATTCCGGAAACTTTTTGATCACACCTCGTATATTAAAGATATTTTCGCAATAAAATGTACACTATATCTCGAATTTACTGGAATTCGCCTGAAAAGTCCTCTTCATTCGGAAGGAATTTTGTATAAACTTGTATAACTGGTAGGTAAACGTTAAGTAATACACGAAAACGTACAACACAAAAAGTGTAGTTTCTTTAACACACACAATTTATTTTAAAACTCTTTTAAGGCCAGCAGTTCTTAAACATGTGACTATCGGCATTCCCTTTGTATTGTAATAAAATATGTAACGTAGCTATTTCTGCAGAGGTTTATCTCGATTAAAATAAAGTAGATAGGAAAATACTTTCGTAAGAATAATTTGTACATTCACTAATAAACAATACATTGTAGAGAAATATCATATATTATATTTTTAAATATTATAGCTTCCTTGCATTTTACTTTCTAACTAAACCTAACTTATATTCAAGTACTCGAAACCCTTCACACATCTGCATATCTGCTACTACAACATATGTGAGCACTAGTAATCGATATCTAGTGAAACTTCATGGTGCAGCAGAAACTAATTAGGTAGATTCTGGTTGTAAGGTAGCTCAAGCTACTACCTCTTAACATATGCTAAGCTTTCTCGTAATGTACACGTAAAGTTTCATCTCTTTCAGCAGTTTATTCCAAGCTCTTATCTTCCGTTCTCCTGATACAACCATTTCCTTTCTTCGGCTGAATACATAAGAAATGCATTAAACATATGTTAGAGGTCGCTTGCCCTTTCCCAAAGGGAAGTGGATCTTGTTGCTTTAGAATACATTTACGGGCTGGGATGCGCATCGCCTAAAAAGAAACAGAGGCTGTTGTGTGTGAAGAGCTACCTTTAAGGTGGTTTCCCGCGACATTAGTGATTTCCCTCTTTATTTGAAAGAAAATGTATAAGAGTGAAACTAGAAAAGAAGGAAATGAAATCCTGTAAAGTATCTTAAGTAAAAGGTTAAAAAACACAACTACGGAAGTTATGTTTAAACAACTGTCCACTTATTGCATTGCACAAAGGACCTTTCTGAATAATTAACTAAACAGTATAAAACTATATCACAACTACTCAGCAGAAATCAATTAGATCTATTCACATCTAAGCTGTCTCATCCTAAGTTAAAACTTGCCGACGTCTTCTGTTATCTCCTGCCAGTAGCGCCCAACGTACCCACAGGATGATATAAGACTCTACAACAAACTTTGTGGAATGATAGATCTCAAAACAGGATAAGGTTTTGTCATACAGCCTGTATTGGCTGATGCTTGTTTAGAAGCCTCATGATTGAGCAGACAAGATCCAGAGGATTCAACCTTGGCCCCAATGTATTCACGACACCATCGTTCCATTGACTGTCGAACCCTCTCCGAAGGCAGTGAAATGAACTATTACGCACCCACACGCACTCTCTGATGTACCGGTGGATATATTAGTAAAGATGTATAACTCTATGATAAAGCCCATTTTGATATACGGAAGTCAAATTTGAGGATGGGAAAAAGCAGAGCATGTGAATAAAACACAGGTAGCTTTTTGGAAAAGATTTCTTGGAGTTTCAAAAGGCACATCAAATGTTGGGGTATTGTTAGAGGTGGGATGTTATAAAGACACAATACATTGAAAATACGAGCAGTGAAGTACTGGCTGAGGCTGATGCAGGGAGATAATTGCACACTACGATCCACATGTTATAAATACCAGCGAGAAAACCTGTCTCCTAAGCTTTGGGCAACTGAATTGGAAAGGGGTTTGAGGAGAATAGGAATGGGGCCAGTATGACAAAGAGCTGAAACAAATGACGAAAACACATGGAAAGGTGTCAAAAGAAGACTAAGAGACATCCGCGAGGAAATAGATCAGAATGTAAAATTAAACCTCGAAAGCTAGCAAATGAAATAAAATTGAATTGGGGTAAAGCGACGTATATACTTAGGAAGAAAGGAAAGATCGCAAAGGCATGGTTTAGACTGGGAGGCTGGAGGGCACATAGTTAAAATACCTAAGTACTTAGTAAATCTGTGACTACCTAAAGCACATGTAGAAGCCCCAATTTCTATTTTTGGAAGATTAATTTTTGCATAAATTGAAGTAATAAAAATAATTTCTGAATTTAATTTCTTATGTAATTATTAATAACTATTTCATCCAAATTATAATTATAATACCTGTGGAAATGTCTGACGATTCTGGCGGAAGAATCTGACCATTCCGTGGTTTGGATGAAGACCGGGTACATATTTTGGTGGAATGCGCACCTTGGGAGAACCAGCGAACAATTAAACTCAAAGAAACATTCTTAAATCCTGCTAGAAGGAGATGGCATGTTAGGATCTACTGGCTGACCAGAGGAACTGGCAAAACATGGGCAATTTCTTGGCTAAAGTGCGCGAAGCTATGTCAGATTTGTTCATTTAGAGGCAATTTATCTCTACTTTCCTTTCTTGTTTTTTTTTCTTTTTGTTTCTTGTTCTGTTTCTTTTGTCACCTTACTTTGTATCTTAAAATATGCATGTACGGTCAATAACACACGCACTAAGTACTTATGTACTAGATTCAATAACTTGAAACCAATAAAGATAACTTATCTATCTGTCTACCTGCCTGCCTGCCTGCCGTCTGTCTGTCTGTCTATCTATCTAATACGTGCGATCTCAGACGAATGTGGTCAAAGGTATCGTATATGCACACAATCAGTTCTTCCCTGGCGTCAAATGCAATGGCATACACGGCACACCTCACATTCCCCATAGAAAGAAATCATGCGGTATTAAGTCGGGCAGTCGCGTTGGCCATGCAATTGGTCCTCCTCTCCCTATCCACTTCTCCCTGTAGAAATTCTCTTACAGCATAACTGCAATGAGACGGAGTTCACTTATGCTGGAAACACATATCCTTTGCGTACAAGTTACACATTCTCCATGCACAGTGGCACTGATTAAGGGACAGCGAGGTGCACAGCTCCGTTAACAGCTCCAATAACAGAGTCGTCAACATAAAAGGCTCTCGTAACTCAGATAGTAAGAGGAGTGCAAATGTTGTATACAGTAGTGTAGACAAACGGAAGCGCATGTGTGGAAGGAGCGTCATAGGAGACGGATAGTCTTCTCAATCATGTGGCTGATAAAAAACGCATCAGCCAACATCGGTTGTTTGACAGAAAATTTTCCTCACTGTGAGACCTATGATTCCACTAGAATCCCTAGCAATCGTGCTACTTCTGACGTTACCAGAAGTACGCCGGGACGACCATCTGAGAGGGAGTTGTTCGTATTGGGTTAGACTCGGCGAGGCAGTGGTTGCTGACATCCATGGGTGAATGGGTACGTCTGAGCATAGCCAAACGGGTTGTGAGATGCCCTAATGTTCCCGGTACCACCTGGAGAGGTTGCAGGACGAACCTGGAGATGGTGGATAGATTGTTGCTCCCACAGAGGTCTTTGATAGCCTTCTTCTTTGGGGATGACACGCTTAAGTGCGTATCCACTTCCATCCCTGTGCAAACAGAGGCGGCGAAATGTAAAATAGGTGGTACTAATGGAAAAGACCATGGAGGTTCATCCTGTAGGTCTAGGACGGAGCTGGGTTGCCAGCTCTTACTATTCGATGCAGTAGATACTTAATTCTTCAATGCCGCTGAGCATCGCCAAGATATATACATATATTTATCCTTACAATTTCCATCAGCGATCTTTATCATTTAGAATGAAAAAGGTATAAGTCACGCTATTTCCTCAGTAAATGATTTTGATCCCTTTTTCGACGTATCACTGATGCGCTTTCCTTGCAACAAACAGTCTCCTTTGTTTTCAGATTTATAGCATACCTCCCTTCTGAAGCTATATCTGCACAATAAGGCTCGTTTTGCAGACTATTAAGGGACTTAAACGCGAGTTATGAAAGGCACTCCGATGCCTGTCAGTATATATCTTGTATTCGATTCATTTCGAAGGTTTGTGGTGAAATACAAAGCTGTTTGATTGTTAGTTCAGAAAGCCAATCTGACGCTTATGTTATATTCTACATCACTAACGTCTTTAAGTTCAAGTGACGTCCGTTTGGGTATTACTGCTCAATGCCTCATAATGCTTTAGTCCTACCTTAGTTCCAAAGAATAAATATTTTTTATAAAATAGTAAATTGTTATTGCCTGCTTATATCCCTTAGCCATTTCTTAACCTTGTTTTACATATTACTTCCATTTTCTTGTTTCACTGAATAAGAATAATCAAAGCGCTTTCTTATTTTAATGCTAACTTTTGGATAGTGTTTAACTCACGCTCTTACTATATACGGCACCACATGTGGTAACAATGATGATTACATGAAATGAAATGATAAATAATTGGGAAAGGGAATTGGGGTAGGAAAGTCCCTGGCTTAAGTTTAGGATACCTTCTTGGCATTTGTCAGTTATGAGGACTGAGTAAAATGTGGAAACCTGTAAGAAAATACGGTCCTGGTGAGATTTGAACCGCAGACCTCCCTTTCACGAATCCGTGCATTAACGACCTCGGCTACTCATGAAGGTAATTTTTATGCCCATGCATTTTCTTCATTGCAGTAGTAGAGTTAGTTTCCAGAAATATTTTATTCCAATACTTAGTTGTTCCGATGTTTTCGCAACATTTCATTTCACTATGTTCCACAAATACTCTCAACATTGTGCAGTTGCTCGCGTACCTTCCTAGCATTGAATTCCTTTCAGTAATCCAAATTCCGTTTAGTTCCTATTTGCATATTTCCGCCCTGAAGATCATCCAGGATATCTTAACTTCGTATACGGTCTCCAATAAATTTTCAACATATATGGAATTCTGTTACGTACCGTGTCTCCGCTGCTTTCATTCCAACCTAATGCTTCGTAATTTTCGTTTGCGGATACAAAGCCGAAATGCTAAAATTATCAGTACCATTCAGAATGCCAGCAATTGTTTTAAAGTAACGCATCTGTGAAATTTGACAAAGTAGTGTGAAAATTATACATTTTTACTTTCACTACTACGTATAGCAAGTAAGGGAAGTATTGTAATCCACCCAAAAATTCGATACCGAGATTTCACTGGAAATATATGTTTCGAGACCCCCTGAATCCAAACAAGGTATTTTTGGAAACATGTCCGTATGTGTCTGTCTGTGTGTCTGTCTCTGTGTGTGTGTGTGTGTGTGTGTGTGTGTGTGTCTGTGAACAGCATAACTCAAAAACGAACAGGCGATAAACACCAAACTTGGTATTTAGGTTCAGTATCTTCCAGAGATGCGACACGAAGGTTTTGAAGAAAATCCCCCACCCCAGATTACCCTTTACAATGAACATTTTTCGAAAATTTTAATTTTCTCAAAAATGGCTCTAACCATTTTGATTAAAATATCATATGTTTCAGATATTTTCATGACAAATAAAATGTATATCTTGAATATTCTGGTACTGTCTCCAAAAGTATTCTTCATTGTGAACGACTTTTGCATAACTGGTAAACCATAAGAGATAGACAAAATTTTACTACACAAAAATGTAGATCGCGTTAAAGTACACAATTTATGCCATATACATATTTTTTTGTTGAGTGAACCATTTTCGAGATATTGCTTGTTATTCCCTTAAATTTTTCAATAGCTATTTTCCCAAATGGGAATTCGTTATTCATTGGTTTGTTTTGGATATGTAAAGAGTATTAAACTGTGGCAAAGAGAATGGTGCTGCACATAGCAACCAGCTATTAAGAGTAATGTGTATGCTTAACAGCTACTGATTTCTATATTGCCCTTGTAAATATATATTCCCCTTACATTTATAAGAAAATTAGCAATAAGATATAGTCAGCAAATGTTTATCTCGATTAACATGAATTAGATGGAGAATAAGCGTTTGTAAAAATAGTTTTACAAGAGTAGAGAAAGGCATGCGAGTGTAACACATCAGATTTGTTTTGTCCTGGTAATGCAATACTCCACATAGCAACCAGCTCTTAAAATATTTGACCATAGCATAAAGCCTACCAATTCCCCTTGCATCTACAAGAAAATTAGCAATAAGATTAACATCTCGATATCTCGATTAACATGAATCATATGGAGAACAAGCGTTTGTAAAAATGCTTTGTACAACAGTAGAGAAAGTCATCTGAGTGTAACACAACAGATTTTTTTTCATAGTAAAATTGTATACAGTCTGAAGGTTTTCTTCTCGACTACGTATGCTAAGTAGGGGAAGTATTGTATTTCCCTCAAATCATACGTCCAGATTTCACCGGAAATATATGTTTTGCGGCCCCCCAACCCAAAAAAGAACATTTAAGAATAAGGTTCGCCTGTGTGCGTGTCTGAACAACATAGTTCAAAAACGAAAAGTCGGAAAAATGCCAAACGTAATATTTAAGTTAGTAACTTTCAAAAATCTGACACACAGATTTTCAAGAAAATCCTACTACCCCATCTACCCTTTATACATGGATCATTTTTCGAAATGTTCGATTTTCTTTAAAAAAAATGGCTCTAACGATTATGATTAAAATATAATACATCAAAGATACACATGACAAATAAAATATATATCTTGCATTTTCGGTCGCATTTCGGACTGCATTTGCAGTCGCCGAACATGCCATTGAAACCGAGGGCGAACACATTATTAGATTTCAGGACACCAACATTCTTTCCTCCATAAAACATTACCATACCCGGCTACAACGCGAAGCAATAGAGATTTACAAACATCCCAATAATTTCAATAGGAAAGAAGAAGCATTGAAACTCAACAGTAACTGGCATCTAGTCATCAAAAACAAGAAAGGTCATACAAAACCGAAAAACACTGCGAGCCAATCAGAAGAGAGCAACAACACAGCCGGCGCCAGCCCCCTCATACCAGCGGGCCAATCAGCAGAGAGCGTCCACACTATAAAGAGAGCGGCACTAACGGCCAACGCATCAGACGCTGCGATACTTTCACCGAGAAGACTTCGTCCGCGCCACTGAAGATGTCCACCGCAGTTGTGGACGAAACGTCTGGGAAATCTTTCTTCAGCAGACCACGGCATAACAGCCCGGAAAATTATATTAGTTATAATTGTGACACCGGCCGTGAAAGCCTACGTTCTTACAATTTTATTTACGTTTTGCAATGCGTAGAATTCAATGCATGTGACAAAAACTTTTGTATTTATTCATACTTTTGTAAGGTTTACGAAACTTTGCTTTTAAAACAATCTGTTAATAATGAACCGGCTTTCCAAATATTCTATGAATCACATTTAGAAAACCCAAGCTCTGCTCTTTCCGGGAAATGCGTCTGGGAAACTCTGCACCAAGCTTTCCAAGTCAGGTACGGTTGAGGAAATGTTGCTTTCTCTCTATGTGACGTTAGATGCGAAATTAAATGCCCTCTATTTCTTGAATGTTTTTATCTTCACGAAGCGATGCTTTAGTAGCATATTCTAATTAGTATTAATCAAGGACAGAGTAACGTATCTTCTTTTTCTCTACGTTTAAGTTTAACAATGACTGAAATCTATAATATAATATATATGCATATACAGATGTTTGAACGAGCATTTATTTGAGCATTATCATAGTCTTATTAAATAGTTGTAAATAACAAAGAAGTTTGGAATACTCAGAGCAAATTTTACAATAACTGTATTTTTCTTTCTTCCTTTTGTTTAAGAAATCAGCTCAACAATATATTGCTCCCCTACAGTCCAATTGTAACACTGAAACAACAAATAAGCCTAATGTGTTACACTCACATGACTTTCTCTACTCTTGTGCCAAACTATTTTTACAAACTCTTATCCTCTATTCTATTTCATATTAATCGAGATAAACATTTGCAGAAACGATCTTTTGACATGCAAAGAGAATTACATTTTATACATAGCGATCAGTTTTAAAAATATTTGACTACCGCTTAAGGCGTACTATGTTCTCCTTATTTTGTAATTGCAAGGGCAATATAGAAACACAGTAGCCTTTAATCATCGACATATATCCTAAAGCTGGTTGCTAGGTGCAGTACCATTCTCTTTGCCACAGATTAATACTCTTTGCATTTGCAAGACAAAAAAATGAATAACGAATTCCCATTTGAGAAAATAAGTATTGCAAAATTTAAGGGAATAACAAGCAATATCTCGAAAATGGTTCACTCAACAACAAAAAATGCACATGACATAAATTGTGTATTTTAACGCGATATACATTTCTATGTAGTAAAATTTTGTCTATCTCTTATGGTTTACCATTTATGCAAAAGTCGTTCACAATGAAGAATACTTTTGGAGACATTCTAGAAAATTCAAGATATATCTTTTATTTGTCATGAAAATATCTGAAACATATGATATTTTAATCAAAATCGTTAGAGCCATTTTTGAGAAAATTAAAATTTTCGAAAAATGTTCCATGTAAAGGGTAATCTGGGGTGGGGGGATTTTCTTGAAAACCTCTGGAAGATACTGAACCTAAATACCAAGTTAAGTGTTTATCCTACAGTTCGTTTCTGAGTTATGCTGTTCACAGACACAGGCACATACACGGACATGTTTCCAAAAATGCTTTTTTGGATTCAGGGGGTCTCAATACATATATTTCCGGTGAAATCTCGGTAACGAATTTTTGGGTGGAGTACAATACTTCTACTTACTATACGTAGTAGAGAAAGTAACTAGCAAGTCTACCTTACAGAGTTATTGGGGTTAATTTCTTCAAAGTAGGGAACCTGAATTTTTTAAGCTCGTCTTTAATATTCGCAAAACCTCTGTGTATCTGCACCGTAGGCCCTGCACCTTTTTATGTTCCTTTATATAAATTACACTTAATTGAGGTTTGCTTTCTATAACAACTTCTGATTATTCTTCTTCCTCCAACAAGAAATGCTATTTTTCGCAGTTCTTAAATGTAACGTTAAAAACTTCTGTCGTCTCCATCACTACATTTATTCCCCAAACGAATTTATCATTTATTTGTCAATGTTTTTGTCTCTTTCTCCCTTGATTTCCCAGTTGCCAATTTTAAGAGTTTACTTCTATTGACAATTGAGATCTCCCGCATGGAATGTTACTTCTTAAGGTTTTCTATACCAGTAGAGGTCTACATTTTGCATTGTTTATTTCTGTTTCAAAATGAGTGTCATCTGCCTTACTCAGGGTGCATTGTCTATTACATGACTCTCATAGGTATTCAAGATCCTACACTCAGCAAGTGCTGAAGTTTATTCCCTCTTTTATTTGAAACCTAATCATTTCACGCTCAGCTATAACTTTAAAGGAGAACCCTGAACTCCGCCAAAGAAATATCTCCAGATTCCTTAAGGGCGCTGAAAATGGTGGTACCAGCACCGTTCTTTATATTCAGGAGCAAATCCCTGAAGACACACATACCTTAGGAAAGAAGTACAATCTCAAGCCAAAGCTTCGATCGCAACTTTCTTCTCGGGTAAAAAGCGTTGGGTAGCCAACTGAAACATAAGATATTTGTCAGCAATATTTTACTACATGCTTCAATTAAGGTGCCGATGGGTATATATGTTATTCTTTTTGCTGCTTTCGGAATATATTATAACTTCAGCATCTTTTCGAAATGCTGCTTCGTTGTTGTCATCTGGAGCCTTTCTCTTATGGAACATATCCATGCAGGGTTGTGCAGCTACCTGGAGGAGGTATATTCATATTTTCAACTTTTCCTGCAATTATTAGATAAATTATGCAATTTGAAACAGAAATTATAAAGTCAATAAGTATCTAAATAATCTGGGAAGGATAGCGAAATAAAATAAATAATAAAATATTTAAAATTAGTGCATGTATTAAAAGGAGATGCATTTGAGAAAATTGTTGACTGTTAAAAGCGACAGAAAGACCAGACAGGCACAGTTTAGCTAATTAGGGACCAGTCCCAGGTATAAAGGGTAAATCCGCTGAAGCCAGTTTCTCTTGGAATTAAAAGGTGCAGTTGCACTGGCCGGGATGTAAAGGTCATTAGAGGCTTCGTGACGCTAAGTTTGAGGAGAGTTTTGAAGGGCGAGAGGGGAAGTTAGGAGTTTTTCCTCTTTGTAGCGCGGTGGTGAAATTCATTCTGTCCGGAGCGATCGGTGAGAGCGGGACGACATTCTCGTCGAGTTGTGAATATTGGCGGCGAACATGCAAGAGGGTAGAACGTTCAGCTGTAGTTAATAATCTTCGGTCTTGGTAAAGACACAGTAGCATCGTGTGCATTTAAAAGTGATCGGCAAACCTTAAGTTTTATTTTAAATGGTGAAAATAAAAGTGTTCCAAGAAAGCGTTCGTGTTTCTCTGTACATACACTCACGCATACCCAGTGATTAAGATCTCATGCTCGAGCAGCCGTGGCAAAGTATGAAAAAACAGCTAGGAGGAAAAACGCAGCAATCGTGAGGCAAAGGTAATGCTTCATTGATGGAGGACGTAGCGTGGCTGCGTCAAATTTAGATCCCAATGTGAGCTCAAATGAGCTCACTGAGAAGTGTGTGAAAGGGAGGCAAGTGGAATGGTATAATGAGCGATAAAAACATGACCAGAGGCAACTGGAATATATGAGGTGCTTTGTACATGCATAAACTGCTAGTTGTCTTTCCTTTCCCTTCTCTCCTGATCCCTTACCGAGTCTTCTCCAGAGCAGCTACTGCATAATAAAAGACACTAACACGTCACAGGTAATTGCGTCGGCAGATCTTGATATAGGCGATTCCTAGTTCGCTGTGAAGATGTTTACAGTTGGTATGACAGGGTGCGTTCATAGACGTAAGTTGCTAGTATTGTTTTCTAAAGGACATTTCGAAGGCCTTAAGTTTTGCAGCAATTCTATAAACAAGCTCATCACTGACGCATTACTTTCTCTACTACGTATAGTAGCATTTTTGGAAACATGTCCGTGTGCGTGTCTGTCTGTGAACATCATAACTCAGAAACGAACAGTCGGATAAACACCAAACTTGGTATTTAGGTTCAGTATCTTCCAAAGATGCGACACGAAGGTTTTCAATAAAATCCCCCATCCCAGATTACCCTTTACATGGAACATTTTTCGAAAATTTTATTTTTCTCAAAAATGGCTAACGATTTTGATTAAAATATCATATGTTTAAGATATTTTCATGACAAATAAAATGTATATCTTGAACTTTCTGGGAATGTCTCCAAAAGTATTCTTCATTGTGAACGACTTTTGCATAACTGGTAAACCATAAGAGATAGGCAAAATTTTACTTCACAAAAATTGTAGATCGGATTAAAATACACAATTTATGTCATATACATTTTTTTTGTTGAGTGAACTATTTTCGAGTTATTGCTTGCTTTCCCTTAAATTTTTCAATACTTATTTTTTCAAATGGGAATTCGTTATTCATTTTTTTATCTTGCATATGCAAAGAGTATTAATCTGTGGCAAAGGGAATGGTGCTGCACCTAGCAACCAGCTATTAAGAGATATATATGTGCTTAAAGGCTACTGTATTTCTATATTGCCCTTGTAAATATATATTCCCCTTACATCTACAAGAAAATTAGCAATAAGAGAGAGTCTGCAAATGTTTATCTCGATTAACATGAAGTAGATGGAGAATAAGCGTTTGTAAAAATAGTTTGTACAAGAGTAGAGAAAGTCATGCGAGTGTAACACATCAGAATTTTCTTGGCGAGAGAGTGTCTCATTGGAGGAACCTTAGGTTTTTTCCGAAAAGTGGGCAATTACAGAAGCATATAATACCTTACCTGTAAATATTTGCCTTGTATGCATGTTATTGGGTTTTGTGGTCGAATGCAAAGTTGTTTTTAGCTCAAATGTGGAAGGAAGATATCGAGCTATCTTCCGCTTAGGGGAGGCCGTTGCTCTATAGGGATTAAATGCCATTATTATTATTATTATTAGTAGTAGTAGTAGTAGTAGTAATAGTAGTAGTAGTAGTAGTAGTAGTAGTAGTAGTAGTAGTAGTAGTAGTAGTAGTAGTATTTATAGTGAAATAGTTTTGTGTTTTTCAGTTAATATTTAGCGGAACTTAATATTAGCGCAGTAAACTAACCAATCAGTAATAGAAAAAACGAAACTGTAGTAATCGAATAGCTCTAATTAAAGGAGTTATAAACACGCTTTAATATCCTCTAGAGAAGGATTTTCTACTCGTATTTTGCTTGAACTAGAGAATGAGGCCAGTGATTATACAACAGAAAGAGTAAAGCTATCCAAACTATAGCTTCAGCATGGGGGGAAGCATTTAACTAGATAGGGATCACTCCACAGTCACTACAGTGCACAATAGCAACAATTTTGAAAGCAAAAAAGTATCAAACTAAGAATCGACTTTGATAATTGCAATTATATTTTACTTGAAAGCAGAGCAGATATAAACAAACAAAATTATACTCCCTGTATCTTTATTATACAGTACAAATTTAACAAAAAAATTTCTGATAATGTTTTTCGAACAACTATTGCTCAAACGTTCAATCAGACTTGAAAATTTAATTGGTACAGTGGGGAATCAAAATACAGATCATCGACTTTCTGAATCGATCCTCTACTGAAGAGCTACCTTGGCGATAGGCCCATAAACGCATATATCTTCTCATTAAGCAACCCGATAAACCTTCAAGGTCAAGTTAAATGCGCGAGATGTGATATCCTAAAGGTCATTTGAATGCTACAAATCTAATTCAGCTTTGCAGTTTAGTGCTTATACACGGCTAGTGTGAGACTTATTAAAGCACAATTAATCAGTTCATGATGAATGGAAGTACGGACGGACGGATGGAAGGATGGATATATTATTTACCGCTGTCAATATTGGAATCATAACAATGTCAGGGAAAAATAATTTACAAATTTAAATTACAAAAATCATAATATACTTTCAATAAAGCTTCCATATTTAGATTTTCTTTAAGAATTTTCAGACTAAGAAGCTCTTTTCTAATATTAGTAGATATAGATGCCAACCTAAGTCAGATTCAACAGATTCAAAAAATGTTGCTCGTAAGATCAGATGCAATGCGATTAAGAGAAAAATGTCATTCAACTGTTTTATAAGGTGATATTATTAGCACTGCACACTGTTTTACTATAGGAAATGTAAACTCTAAATTCTCCTACAAGGAATCTACAGAATTACTTTAATGTAAAATAGCTATATTATCAGCAAAGATAATAGGGCATAAATCCTTAATTACAAGAGTTATATATTTATATAACAAACATAATTGGTCCTAAAATTGATCCCCGTGGCACCCATATTTAAAAAATTTAAATTCAGTTATATTACTACTAAACTGAACACTTTGATATATATTAGTAAAATAAAGGATAAATAAAATGAATACAATTTGTGCTAAATCCATAGAACAAAATTTTCTTGTATCGAATGCCTTCGACAAATGAAAACTCCATTGGATACAGCGTGTTCATTTTCCATCGCATTTAGTCAGTGTACCATGAAACCCAAAAATTAATAGTAAGAGCAACATTGGCAAATGCCCTTAGGTACGAAATCTTGAGTATTTTAGTTGGCCTAGAAGGTTTGCCAAGATACTTGAATCAAACGAAAAGGTTTAATGCGCTATAGTAGCTCAGTGTAGAATATCGGCATGGAAAGCTCAACATCCATTCAAGCGCCGGCCGTGTCATTGAATTTTGCAAGTCTGATACTACTTCCAACTTTGTACTTAAACACAGCTAGTGTGAAATAACAATTATTTAAACTTATTAGCAAAGAATAACATTTCATAATCTTTGTTTCTGTTTAAATGTATAGATTTCCACTCAAATGAACTGAATGGATTACTTAAGGGTACAGAATTACGTTAAATTCTACTTACGGAATAGACGTTACTTCATTTTAATTCCACAAATGGGCACGCAGTTAAAACAGCAAAATATTTCACTTCTTATTGAACTCTTTTTACTTTCTCTACTACGTATAGTAAGTAGGGGAAGTATTCTATTCCACCCAAAAATTAGATACCGAGATTTCACCGGAAATATATGTTTTGAGGCCCCCTGAATCCAAAAAAAGCATTTTTGGAAACATGTCCGTGTATGTGTCTGTGTGTGTCTGTCTTTGTGTCTGTCTGTGAACAGCATAACTCAGAAACGAACAGTCGGATAAACACAAAACTTGGTATTTAGGTTCAGTATCTTCCAGAGATGCGAAACAAAGGTTTTTCAAGAAAATTCCCCCACCCCAGATTACCCTTTACATTGAACATTTTTCGAAAATTTAATTTTCTCAAAAATGGCTCAAACGATTTTCATTAAAATATCATGTTTAAGATATTTTATGACAAATAAAGTGTATATCTTGAATTTCCTGGGAATGTCTCCGAAAGTATTCTTTATTGTGAACGACTTTTGCATAATTGGTAAACCATACGAGATAGACAAAATTTTACTACACAAAAAATGTAGATCGGGTTAAAATACACAATTTATGTCATTACATTTTTTTTTGTTGAGTGAACCTTTTTCGAGATATTGCTTGTTATTCCCTTAAATTTTTCAATATTTTCTCAAATGAGAATTCGTTATTCATTTTTTTGTCTTGTATATGCAAAGAGTATTAATTTGTGGCAAAGATGATGGTGCTGCACCTAGCAACCAGCTATTAACAGATATGTATATGCTTAAAGGCTACTGTATTTCTATATTTCCCTTGTAAATATATATTCCCCTTACATCTACAAGAAAATTAGCAATAAGATAGAGTCTGCAAATGATTATCTCGATTAACATGAAGTATATGGAGAATAAGCGTTTGTAAAAATAGTTTGTACAAGGGTAGAGAAAGTAATGTGAGTGTAACACATCAGATTTGTTTATGTCCTGGACATGCAAACAGAATGGAATGCTTCGCAAAGCAACCAGCTCCTAAAAGATTTGACTATCGCTTAAAACCTATCATATTCCCTTGCATCTACAAGAAAATTAGCAATAAGATTAATAGCTCGATTAACATGAAGCATATGGAGAATAAGCGTTTGTAAGAATAGTTTGTACAAGAGTAGAGAAAGTCATGTGAGTGTAACATCAGATTTTTTTAAAAAAGATACATTACAAAAGTTGAAAAACCATATCTTTTATTTTATTAACCTCGTTACTTATGAAATTTCGACAAAGTAGCTCGTTAAGGGGTTATATTAATTTTAGTTAATGTTATTCTGATATCAAAGCAATTAAATCTTCGTACATAGCAATTTTGGATGTTTTCCTGCTTACAAGAAAACCGTATGAGAATGAAACTCGGTGTTAGAGGGGAAGAGAAATAGTGAGAGCTACTGAGAGATGGGTATGAGAGAAGCATAGAAACCTCCGCAGTTTGCTTTTTTCATTTTTCCCTACGTTACTGTTATTTTCCTGGTTGTTTTCCGTTTTATTTGCACACATAACACATTTACGACCATAAAAACACCCATGCCCGAGGCTGAACTCGAACCAGCAATCCCCTGCGCCACAAAACACCAAAGCTCGGCATTTTAGCGAGCTCGGTCATGGATACTGGTAATTAAATTGCTAGCAGAGCTGCGGGTTCTGCCGCTTTCTGTACTAATATACAGTTATGTAGGTATATATAGGTTTATCGGACACCACTAAACCGATTATGATAATTCTTTAATGACTGAAAACCACTGTTCATCTCAACGAATCCAGCTTATAAGAAACATCCTAACTTATAAGAATGGATTTACAAGGCCAATTTGCGACAATACGAACACACTGGTGATCATAAAAGCACACGAAGTGCGAAGAAGTTTGAGAATGCCATTATATAGAAACCTTTTTTTAATCCACCAAAAAGTGTGTAAAAGGCTAAAGAAAAAAAAACAGCGAACATTTATTCCAACTAATATATATGTAGCAATTATGCGGACAAAATAATAAATACATTGGATCCTGCTTGTAACGTTGAGGTATATGCTATACTTAATACTTTGACGATTTATTCAAATGTTGCAGATGTCTGCAGGATATAGTACTAACACATCTCAGTAAAGTTGATTGTAATCCTATAGCGAAGCTGCTCACAAGGTTGCGAGAAGAAAGTTCACAGAAACATTACGGATTTTATGAAATAGCCTTTTTATATAATGTAACGTATACTTTAATAAAGCGTACACTATTAGTTTTTTATTAAACATTATTAGATACTTAAGGTACACTCTGGTACTTGTGAAAAAGACATTATCAGTATAGTGAATTGTGCAAGGAAGGCAATTAGATCTCTGAAAAATCTTTTATGGAATAGGAATTTTACCAGAAATACCAAACAACTAACTTTACAAGTAATAATAGAAAATACACTCACATATGGATCCGAAAGTTCCATATTAAAGGGAAGGATGCAGAAAAGAGTTTTAGACAGAACAAAAATAAATAAATAAAGTCTGAATATTCAACCCCGGCATCTAGGTTACTATACGGGACATATATTCAATTTTCTATTTATTGAATCAAAATGCTCAATTCGTATATGCATTCGTTTTACAGATTATGTGTATAATGACTACCTAATTACAAACAAAGAAAACATAAGTAAAGAAAATCAATAATACTCCACTGGTATCCAGCTGTTACATACTGGTATCCAGTACTATTTACCAAAATCTTCTAGTTTAAATAAGTTCTTTTTTTTCTTTCATGTATACTATTATACAGTTAAAATGAATATATAATAAAACTTACTTATATTATTATAATATTGTCACGCCCTTAATTTGACGAGGGTTGAGGACGTGCATTTGGTAGCGTAGCAGGATTAAGGGTTGGTGAGCAACTCTGAATAGCAAGACACAATTAACAAAAACGATAACAGATTTAATATAATAAACGATTAGACAGAAATACAGGAGCAAGCAAGCCATTTTAGGATTAAGTATTTAAGAAAGATCAGTTCCTAGTTACCTAGTGACATTGAGCAAATGTTACGTTGGATGCCATACCCAAAGGCGGGTGTTGATCTGGGCAGCACCTCCGGCCGCACTTGGGTTGTTCCTATCAAGACTGCCATGTCCATAGATTTATGAAAGGGGTTTTATATCACAGATAGACACCTCCACACAGGAGATGGATATATATGGAGAGATATCCTCTACTCTAGGAGTTGGCATCACCAACCCACATAATATCACAAGGATATGACTGGCACTGAATGTCCAGCTCATGCATCCTGTGTTGCGCCATGTGAAGTAAGAATCCAAGAAATAAGCTTCGCATGAACCAAATTCTAAAGAAAAGTGATTTTTAGGAAACTAATTTAACTTAACTTGACCCATACGTTACAATAATAGTTTAGAAATTTACTTGTATTTACAAATTCTTACTTTCACACTAAAATAACTATAGGGTCTTTCAACAAGAGTGTGCTATCTTTAACATGTGATAGCTGCCGTTGATATTGAGTTAGAGCAGTCATTTTTTAATGTGTTTACAGTTGTTATTGGCAAATAGCCATGGAACGTTACAGCATTCAGCAACGCGTATAAATTGTGAAAATTTATTATCAAAATGGATCATCTGTTCGCAAAACCTTCCGTGTATTGCGTAAAGTTTACGGAATGCATAATCGTCCCTGAGAGAGAACGATTCGGCGTTTGATCGATAAATTTGAAAGAAGTGGTTCTGTCGACGATCAAAGAACGCCTGTACATAATCGACGTAAACGCTCCAACGAAAACATAGGCGCCGTTCGTGAGAGTGTACGAGAACGGAAAAAAATCAATTGCTCGTCGAGCGCAAGAATTGGGGCTTTCGCCAACAATAACTTGGCAAATTCTGCATATGGACTTGAATTTTCACGCCTACAAAATGATGTTAACTCAAGAACTAAAGCCCAACGACCACAGATTGCACCGTGTATTCGCTGACTGGGCTATGGAGCAATTGGAAGGTGACCCGATTTTTGTCGAAAAATCATCTTCAGCGACGATGGATGGTTGTGTAAACAAGCAATTTTGCCGCTATTCGAGCAATCACAATCCAATGCAGATTCTAGAACGACCACTTCAATCCCAGAAGGTTACTGTGTGGTGTGGGTTTTGGTATGGTGGAATCATTGGTCCATATGTTTTCCAAGATGAAGATGGAGAAGCTCTAACTGTCAATGGAGAAAGATACCGGGCTCTTATAAGGGACTATTTTTGACCTCAATTGCATAGTATGGATCTCAGAAACAACTGGTTCCAGCAAGATGGTGCCACATATTATACTGCTCTCGAAACAATCGATCTTTTGAAGGAGAAGTTCAGAGGTTTCATCATTTCCCGTGGTGGTGATGTTAACTGCCCCGAGGTCATGTGATTTAACGCCGTTGGGTTACTTCTTGTGGGGTTATGTTAAATCACAATTTTATGTCAACAAGTCAGAAACAGTAAATGATCTTATGAATAACATCACGCGTGTTATTCGTGAAGTTGGACCTAATTTACGTTCTTGTGTCATTGAAAATTGGGTCAACCGTATACGCGCAACCCAACGAAGTCGCGGCGATCACTTAAACGATGTTCTCTTCCACACGTAATGACAATTATATTCCAAAATAAAAAAAAGAAATAAATCTTTAGCATTTATAGCATGTGTTTTATTTAAGTTCAAAAATAGGACACTCTTTTTCAAAGACGCTATACTCGTATATAGAGGTTAACAATATTTCCGTCTTTACAGTTTTATTTATTAATTTTATTTAAATTACCAAAACAAATGAAACAATTTACCTTATTTATATTCCCATATATATTTATGATTGTTTTATAACATATTTATTTTATAATTTATACTTTCCTTTCCCACTATCTATAACTACATGTTTTTATATAATTAATCCTAAAATCCTATTATTTATTCCCCTATAAAATTATTTAAATAATTTCATACCTATCTTCACACTTACTATTTAATGCCAAAATATATATTTGAACACAAATACGCATACATCAAATCATTTTAATTAAATAACCTAGACACACTAAATTTAAAAACTTATATATATATATATATATATATATATATATATATATCATTCCTTCATTAATTATCATATATTCTATTTATATTTCCGTTCAATAAGTTAACATTTAAAATATATAATCCAAACTAAAATTATATATTTCACACTATATCCCATTATTATTAAATTAGCATTTATACTTCAATTTACAATAATTTAATTTAAATATATCTATAACAAATCTTCATTCTTCTTATCCACCACTTACTACACAACACTTCCTTCCGTTCACTTTTACTATCTATACACCCTACACAACACTAATTTCTACATATAGCACTTATCTCCATACGTACGCTTCACATCCACCATTTTGATTGGAGCTAAAAAAAAAAACAAAAAAACAAAAATAGATCATCGAAAAAAGCTCTATAATGGCATGTACATCTACAACGGATTGTAGAAGAACGGTGGCTTTACGAGTCTTAAAATGGAAAGTGCCAGGTAGAGGAAGGTGGAGAAGAGCAAGAAGGACATTGTACGAGACAATATATGCTGACATGATGAAAAGGGACAAGGAAAGAGGGACAAGGGGAAGTAGGAATCTCTGGAAAGCGGAAATTGAGCGGGAACTGCTATAAAGTGAAACACCTGTAAACATAAAAATATAATAAGATAAAGAAATGCAATTATTTTCTTTCTGTCGCTACTTAAAACCCTTTCCATCGATTAACCGAAAACGACTCTGCCCATTTTACATTGGCTTCTACTGTGTATCGAAGCTTAGAGCAGCTGCTTGTAATCAATTGTTGCAATACAAGCACTGCACTAAAAGAACGCTGTAGTTACGATCCTGCGCGGCCGCTCTGTTTGGTAATATATTCATTATTCCAAGTAATAAAGTAAGACACAAGGTTCATTGCATTATCTCCGCGAACCGTTCCGGGTAGTGGGCTCATTCATACCTGTAGAGAGAGTGGCTCTTGAAGTCGGGTCTCGTTAGAATACCCCTCCATCCATCTTCATTAGGAGACAGAAGGAGGCTCCCGCCCCGGGGAGGTTAGGCAACCAGCACATCTCGCCGACCTTCTCCACAGTTTTGCATTAAACAGACGCGCTCTTTCTCTCACTGATTTCCACAAAGCAAGGCGGGTTGCGGGGAAAAAACCAGATCTACAGAAAACGCTGATCAGGGAAGTGCATAAATCACTCCTAATTTCCCTTCAATTGATTTGTGATTTGAATGTACGGATCAGCAAATAAGTATTAAAGCTTATTGCCTTAAGATGCAAGCGTTGTTAACTTAAAATCTTGTGTGTAATATTCACATGAGTTTCTCTATTCACTTCCACTTATTTTCAAACCTGTTCTATAAATTCTTCAATCAGCATATTACTTCAGGTAGAGGATATATTGTATTCCACTCAAAAATTCAGTAAACAAATTTCACCGGAGGCACACGTTTTGTGATCCACTGAATACAAAATAAATAGTAAAAAAATGTTAGTGATAGTGTGAATAGCTAACTCAAAAATTAAATAGCTGTACTAAATACTAAACTTCTTATTTAAGTTCAATACTTTTCAAGAATATAAGTGAAGTTTTTCACAAATTCATTCCACACCAAACTACACTTAAACTGATTCGATATTTTTATTTTTTCAAAAATATCTCTAAACAATATTAATTGAAATATCATACATTTCAATTACTAATATGAGAAAAAATCGATATCCTGGAGTTTAGTAAATAAACTGTGAAGTCATTTTCTTCTCATTGAATTTGTTTAATTTGCTACAACTAGGAAACCATAAGAGATAAGCAGCATAATCCGTTATGGTTATGTTAACTCCTTAGTTTCTGCATTTCTCTATTTGTCTCACTCTTTCTCTCCTCCTCTATTTCCCTCTCTAATCTTGTTTTCCCTCTAATCCTTCGCTCCCTCTCTATGTTTCTCTTACTTTCTCTCCCCCTCTGTAGAATGCATTTGTTTGATATTTTTAAAATCGATATATCGATATTACCCGTTAAAGACAAACATGTAAGCTTTGCTAGAAACAGCAGTGCAAACTATCTGACAAAACAGATATTTGTAGAATTATTTGTTTACGTTAAAATGCAAATAGCTTACAATACCTCTATGATAAGTATGAAAAAAATATGGATTTTTGTTTATTAGACATTTAACGAACTATGGCTTATTACAAGGACATCAATTATATCAACTAAGACTAGAAGGAAATAAAATTTGTATAGAATTTACCTTATTGATGGAAATAAAAATAGAAATAAAAGTGTTAATTACTTTCTCTCTACCAAGTATTCAGTAAATAGAAAAGATATTGCATTTCATCCAAAACTTTGATAGTGAGATTTCCCCGGAAATAAATGTTTTGATGCCCCTGAATTCAAGAGATCTATTTTAGAAAATGTAAGTAATTAGCATAATTCAAAAACGAAAAATCGAATACATACGTGAGTTAGTATTTAAGTTCAGTATCTTTCCAAGATGTGATACGAAGATTTTAACGAAATCCCCACTCCAAACTACCCTTTGGATAGAATACTTTCCAAAATGTTTGATTTTGTGAAAAATTACTTAACGATTTTAATTAAAATACCATGTTTTAATAATATTTACATGACAATAGCCTGTGAAGTTCTTTTCTTTCGGAAGGAATTTTTTATAATCTTTTATAACTAATAAACGTTAAGTAATTGAGAAAACTAACTACAGAAAAAATGTAGATCTCCACACAATTTATTTCAAATAATTTTTTATGGGATTAGCCATTTCCGAGCTATCCGTTATTAATGGTTCGAATTGATCAATAACGTGTAATTGTTTTAAGGGCCTGTCGATTTTCAGCTTTTTCCATGCGATCCTATGGAAAGAATATGGAATTTTAAGGCCAGCATATAGAGTCCAAAAATTGAACATTTGACTATCCGCATTTCCTTTCTATCTATAAAGAAATGTGTATTTCAGCTATTTTTTCAAAGGTTTATCTCGATTAAAATTTTGTAGTGATGAGACCTGGTTCCCTCCCACAAATAAAACCAACAATGTCAAGGTCAATACTAGTGTTGTTTATTTTTTAAATGATTAAAAAGAACATTTATACCAATATAACTGTTTAACCAGTATAGAAAACAAAGATAAACGTTAGAAGATCATGGGAACTATCATCTCTGTCGGCACCAAAATGTGTAGTGGTGAGAGTGACTGGTCCTCTTACATAACTAAAACCAACACAATTAAGGGCCAACATTAGTGCTTGTTTGTTTTCCAACTGCTTACAAAGAACGTTTATAACAAATATAAGCTTTTAACCAGTGTAGGAAACACGATAAACGCTTGAAGATCATGGGAACTATCATCTCTGTCGGCACCAAAATGTGTAGTGATGAGAGTGACTGGTCCTCTTACATAACTAAAACCAACACAATTAAGGAGCAACATTAGTGCTTGTTTGTTTTCCAACTGCTTACAAAGAACGTTTATAACAAATATAAGCTTTTAACCAGTGTAGGAAACACGATAAACGCTTGAAGATCATAGGAACTATCATCTCTGGCCCAGTACTCTACAAAAATGAAGTAACAAATAAACTTATGTAAGAATAATCTGTACACCCACTAATTAAATTCAATATTTATTGATGTTTTGGAGCTGTATCAATAACAGTTATTAACATAAATCAGTAATGCAATAAAATTATATAACACTTAAAACATAAAGAATAAAAATACAAAAATGTAAAACAGGACATTTCAAATTCAATCTCAGTATTAGCTTGAAAGAATTCGTTACACTATAAAATGTGTTTAGACACCATAAGATAATTATTCTTAGCATCATAATGATGTTGAAGTACTTCATTTACATAAATTACTCTTAATAATTACTAAGTTATTGTGTATATATTGATTAATTTCAGATAGGATTTTAAAGTATTTGAATGTAGGATAATAATGGGCATCGAACGATGAACTGGATATAATTCATAAGGCCTTTTTCTGCAGAGTTAATACTTTGTAGATATTGGTACCATTACCGCAAATATGGATACCATAAGAAATTATGCAATGAAAAAAGCGTAATAAGTTTAAGATGGTCTAACAAACGCTAAAGGGTAGAGAAAGTCATGTGATTGTAACACATCAGAATATTTTTTGGACTATCATATCACCTTTTTCATGGAACGACAAGTGGGAAGCAGAATAGAGACAATGGGTGGAATGCATAAAATGCAAGCTTTGTCTTGAAGATTAGTCTTTAAGTTAAATCGAAAGCTTTAAGATTAATCTACAAAATTAAGCTTTGGCTTTTTCAACTCATGCATAAAAAGAATCTTAATCTAGCAAGCTTTCGCTAGACGTTTTTCCAGCAAACGCTTGAAATACGTTGCGCGCGCAGCTGTCGTCTGCCAAATGCGGCTCATAACTGTTGTCTCATGTGGCGAGTACAGAAGTGTTTTGCGAATACGGTACCTAACCTATATCGAAGTTATATGCGTAATGTCTGACGAAGTGAATATTCAGAATACCTTTCTAGCAATTCTTAAGCAGTTTCCAATACTGTGGAATAAATCGCAAATCCCGAGCATCAAAGAAGAGAAAGTGAACGCTTTGCAAACCACCTGCATCAAACTGGAAGAAATTTTAGGCAGAAAATTCACTCCACAGCAGGTGCAGAAAAAGATTCAGAATATGAAGACTGAATTAAAAAGAAAAACTGACCGTAAGGCCACGTGAAATCAGAAAATAAGGTTAAAAAGACGGGAAGAAGAATTTCTGCAGCTGCTTGATGGCGAAAGCAACCCAACCATTGGTAGGATTCCAGGTAACAATGCAAGTCGTTCTCAGGAGCCAATTATTTAGAAGTTTCTGTGTAATTCTTTTTGCTTTGGTTTGTAGTATCAAATGCAATTTAAAACGTATTCTGTAGTGTGATGCACGTTATACGTAACTGCTATAAAATATAAATATATCGGAAAATTACAGCGAATGATAAAGTACGTAACAATACGATACTACTTTGGCAAAAAAGGACAGTTTCAAATTCTTTTTTTGCTTCATTATGAATTTTATCAGGTTCTTCAAGACAGTTTTCAAACGGGTTTACACATGTCTTTCCTGTAAACAACACTAAAGTTACTTATTTTAGTTGCCTTTATTTCTGGTTAACAACTGGACGTTGTTGAGCTTACCATTTATATAAGTTTTATTGGAAAATCTTTCTTTTCTATTGTGCCTCCTCTAGTTCTAAAAGTTCCAAAATGTAACTGCCTATAGCTCTTGTTTGATGGAGCTAGTTTTACCAGTTTATAACTAATTTCTCTTAAGAAATTTCTCATTTTCATTGAGGTTTGAAGTTATTATGAGCAAAAGTAATCTCAGCATTTATATGTAAGATATTAATTATTGAAAGAACAATGACAATTGACATCATCTGTATCCCTCTGCTACTGAAGAAATTTCACTTTTAGGATCATCTCTGAATAATCTAATGAAGGTTACATTACTAATAACTAAGCCCCGGATTCTTAGGTTCTGACCTATTTTATTCCTGACCTCATACACTCCAAACTTCGGTTTATATTAATGTTTTAGTTACCAACTAGTAATATACTTCAATTTTATAGAGCCTAAATTGACCTAATTTTACGTTAGAACCTAATAAAACTTATTTTTCGTGATAGAACCTAAAAGTGCCTAATTCGGTTATTTAAGCAAATAAGAGTAGATTTATGAATATAAAAGTATTTTTAAAACGAAGGGAGACCGTTCGAATAAGGAAACTATTAAATAAATAGATTATGAAATCCTGCGCAATAGCTTACAATAATAAACTTTAATTAAACCGTCCGCCACAATAATAAAGTAATTAAAACGTTCGCCGCCTTCAGTTATCATTTCCTAGCTATAGTCGAAAGAGGTGGTCAGTGGCACACGGCATTTCTGAAACGTGTGATGTTTACATGCCGCAACAATAGGTGAAAACTAGAGGCAAACATTTTAATAGCGCTGTTGAGTAGTATGCATTATTGCTTCTTCCGTTATAGGGAGCTTCTAACACGACATTTTTGAATTTGGTACTTTCAAATATATACTAAAGTTACAGTTAATTTAACATTTTACACTTTTCTTTGACGGATATTCATGAACTGTGCCATTTTGTGGGATAAAACAACTCTTAAGACTTCTCTTGTATGAATCAAGTCACCTACTGAGGTAGCTTGAAAAAAGTCAAGATTAATCTAGAGGAAGTGAAGCTTTCGCTTGTTTTATGCATCGGATTTGCACTTAAAGTTAAGTCATTGCTGGAAAATTCAAGCTAAAGCTAGGCAGCTAGCTGGCTCCAAAGCAAATGCTAGACTTAAGTCAAGTCGAAGCTGTTTTATGCATTAAAAGCCAAGATTACACTTGAAAATTAGCAAGGTGAAGCTTATGCTTGACTTTATGCATTCCACCCAATATACTCCCTCACTCACCCCTCTTTTTCTCTTATAGACACACACGCACGCATACTCACACACATATACAAATACAAACGCAACTTCTTCTTGAGCAGAGCTTGGGGTTGGCGAGAATGTCTTCGCCGACTCACCAAATATGCAACACGCATGACACCATTTAGGAGAAAATTAATGTACAGCCTAGAGAGGAATAGGCACTGGGAGTCCAAATGGAAACATTTTCTCTGCCCTGGCAGCACATTAAAATTAGTTATTTATCCAAATTACAAAACAAGTTCGTCTAATTATACGCACGGGTATTATTATTAATGTAATAGGCTGCATTTATTTAATGCGTTACACAGAACAACACGCTTCAGCGAATTTGCTTTTAGAAACAGGGCCAGATCTGTTACATAGCCACAAGTTTTCCGCAGCTGTCTATAGCCGTGACCTTATTGGTCCCTCACGTAAGCTATCTGCCCTACCACAGCTGGCGCCAACAGTCACTTATACACCACTTCAAGTATGTGATATCGTAGCTTTTCCCCTTTCCAGGGTGCCATCTCCCCCACCTGACTCCATTGGGTTTTATATCGGGCTACATGGTGGGCACAAATCTAAGGCACACACCTACATTATCAGCTCCCTGCAAATATCGTTCTTCGTCCTTCATGGTAAAAATGGGTTGAAATTTTCTTTTATTTTCCGATTAAGTCTAGAACTTCCGCCATCTCCCTTCTCTCTTTCTCACTCGCACACACTTGGTCTTTTACTAAAACTGATTTTGTTTCCATTCGATTCAGGGCGCCTTAAAACATGTATTTCCTGTGAAATCCCAATATGGAATCTTTGGATGGAATACCTACAAGGTACGCGGTAAAAAAAGTTAGAAGCATTGGATTATTATTAATATTATTATTATTAGTGATATTAGATATTTTTCGATACTCGATACCGATATTGATATTGAGCACCGATACTCGATACTCACTTTATAAAACAGTAAAAAGCTGATGGCTTGTTCACTAAATTATGTTCTTGTTAGTAATTTTCTGTGTATAAATGCATATATAACCAATTTTGTATCTCATGCTAATTTCTGAATTGTTCCTATTTGACATTCTCCATGTGACAGAAATTTTTACTTTTTCTACTACATATAGTAAGTGACGAAGTATTGCATTCCACTCAAAAACTCGATACCGAGATTTCAACGGAAATACGTTTTGAGGCGCCCTGAATCCAAATAAAGCATTTTTGGAAACATGTCCGTGTGTGTGCCTGTGTCTGTGAATGGCATCACTTTAAAACTAAAAGTCGGATAAGTTCCAAACTTGGTATTTAAGTTCAGTATCTTCCAAGGATGCGACAAGGAGATTTTTAAGAAAATTATCCGCAGCCCCAACTACCCTTTATATGCGACATTTTTCAATATTTTGACTATGTAAAAAATGCCTGTAACGATTTTCATTAAAATACCATATATTAAAGATATTTATTTTAAAAATAAAATATATATCTTGAATTTATTGGGAATAGACTTTGAAGTCCTCTTCATTCGGAAGGAATTGTTTATAATCTTGTGTAACTGGCGGCAAACGTTAAGCGATAGACGAAAACGTACTACACAAAAAATGTAGCTGTCTTTAAAATACACAATTTGTGTCATATACGTTTTTTTCTCTTTTTTTGTCCTGGAAATATAAAGAGAATGGAATGCTCCACATAGCAACCAGCTCTTAAAAGATTTGACTATCTCTTAAAGCCTACCATATTCTCCTTGCACCTACAAGAAAATTAGCAATAAGATTCACATTTCGATATCTCGATTAACATAGAGAATAAGCGTTTGTAAAAATAGTCTGTACATGAGTTGAGAAAGTCATGTAAGTGCAACACATCAGATTTTTATAGATGCTTCGAGTAAGCCGATATGCTGCTTCCATTTTGTGGCATTATTGTTATTATTACTTTTATTATTATATTAATTTGCAATTATACAGTAAATATTTCGGGGCACAAACACTTTTTATAGTGCAAAGAAATTAAGGATATGTTGTTATAAAATTACATGATAAGAAATTTCATATTTTTTACTAATAAGAACAGGAAGTTTCATGTATCTTATCTGCAATTGTTTTCAAATACACGATATATAAGCTTTGAATATCTTATGTTCTCCACATAACGAGGCAGTGTGCAACCGCTCAATATTTCATTTTTAAATGGAAATCAAGGCTGAGATTAAACTTTGAGATCACACGGAGCTTTCAACTGATTTTGATCATACAAGTCGTACATTTGCCCTTTATAAAGACCTTTAATGGAATAACCTTTTTTACTGATATGCCTCTCTTTACTCATCCTTCAGCATAAAAGTTGTCATTTTTATGCTCCTTTTATGCTTCAGAGTAAAGTCCTGTTTGTTAATGTTGTAAAAGCTCTGAGAGCTAATGTATAAATATCCTGTGCATTAGCCGTGTTGTCCTAAAAATGGAGCTCTTATCTAAACGAACCCAGCACTGCAGCTATAAACTTCTTTATTAGGAACTTAACACAAAATAAATTACGATTAAGTTTTACTTTAATGAATCAATACATTTTTTGGGGCGTCATTAACGAACAAGCATAAAATTCTTGAAGTATCCAATCAGTGGAGTTTCCCAGTAGTTAAATTTTTAATTAGCGAATGTTCCATAATTATGCCATTTCCTTGGGAGCGAGAAAATGAACTCCTTTGGTGTATAATTTAGAGTGCTTATTAATCGTTTACTCCAATATTACGGTCATTTTAGGGTAAATTTAATTTTTTTAAATGGGAATCTAATTTGGGTAAAATTAAACTCATTCTAAATTGACCATCACAATGTCCTGGAAACAAAACAGAATAGAATTTACTTTCCTCCATAATATCAATCAACTTTTATTAAAGACGCTTAGTTTTGGAGATATTGTACAGTCTCAACTTAAATGGTCTACCCTGTATACATGAAGTGTAGTCTTTATTGATGATTCGCTTAAGATCCTGTTTAATAACAAATAATTTAGCTTGGAATATGGAACATAAAAGAGCCAACTTATATTTATTTCATTGTTGCTGGGGTAAACAACAAAAGCGCATCCAAAACACCTATATCTCTTGCAGTTCGAGAACCATCTGTATACACTGCAAACTGTTGTTCTCTAGATTGCAGGAATCAAACAGTTGTTTTTCAAAATGAACCATGTGATTAAGTATGTAAGAGATAATCGTGACCATTCAAAGTTTATAAAATTATTATTGTAATTAGTAGTAGTTGTAGATGTATTAATGAAGTATTTTTAAATCCATGTAGATATAAGGTTTTTTGTAGCTTGTAATTAAACATCGAAATTTCATACAACATATGTATCACGACAATTAAATAAAATGGCCTTTTGAAACTCTAAAGCCTTCGATTTAATTGTAAAATACTCGAGTTTTGTGATGCAAAAATCAAGATATTACAAGCGCTAGTCAAATTTTTTTCATAATTATGTAGTTGAAAAAATAAGGTTTGTTAAAATAAAAATAAGCACACAATTCATTGCTGTGCATATCTTTGCTTAATGACATATCACCAAGATGTTTCATAGGGTACAATGAATTTGTACATTCCTGTCAACAGAAAGAGGTATTCTCCTTATTTCTACATTTCCTCTTACGTTTCGTTGTCACTAGCAACCGCTGTTAGGTTTTTCTTGAATTTCGTAAGCAGATTACAAAATTTTGCGTGGAATTTGGTTACAACACATTAGTTTCCTTCCCCAATTATCCAAGACTTACCAGGAATATTTTGGAAGGTGTTAGCGAATAAGCCTCAGTGGATAAGCGTGGACTTTTAAGGGGTACAGACGTGTCTTTAATAAAACAATTTAATAATCCTAAGTTACATAAAAACCAAGATACTGTAAGTGTGACACTTGTTCTAAGATGCTGTCTTTTAATAAACTTTTATTTTGTATTGAATATATTCAGACCACAGGGTGAATTATCTACAATAATTGCACTTCTAGAGCAAGAAGACTATGATGTCGATGTAGAATAGCGTTCTTAAGATGCATGAAGTATTCCTGAGTGTACCAAATTCATAATCGAACACCTAACCATGAAATCAACCCGTTTAAGTTGTTGAAGCTCATAAAAGAGACAGGAGAAACGTCACAAATTTTAGCGCGCTATGGTTTCATTTTTCGAGATATAAAATAGAGAGGCTATTTCTTCATCAGTTTTGGACATATTTATCTAATATCGTATAGGTTATGTTACTCAACTTTACGTTTAGGTATAGCATAATTCTCCGAAAATGTAATATTTTCTCTGATTGTGGTTTGTGATTTGCGGGTTTAAGTAACGGTATCTCCACAAGCAAAAATATGTTTGCTTGGGCTGGAGAGGTAGTTATCGTGCTGGAAAATGTTGGCGGTTAACCAACTGGGTAAATAGCTCTTAACCTCCAATTTACTCAAGCTGGGAATGACCCCCTCAAACAGGTAATCCATACACAGTACTGTTTAGCTTTGGATATGGTTAACCACTAATGAGGTACTGTAATCACAGAGTCTCCTGTAGCCAATCACAAGAGTAGTACCACAGTAGAGCATTTCGGTACATCGTTTTCCTTGTCTCGAAACGTATAATATCGATGCCACTGTGATCTCTTGTTATTATCTTTAAGCCATTCAAAAACCATAGCCTACGAAGAGCAACATATACCTACAGCTATAACCAAAATATTTTGTGATGAGTCTCGCTTTTGTATTAACAACTTGTTTAAATGTTTATAATGGTTGCCTTAAAAACAAAAATTACATTTTTAACTCATTTATTTATAGAGTGTACTTGGATTATTTAAATTTTTATTCAGCACTACCTGTTTACTCGACATTGCATGGCTAGCTTCTTAGAACTCAAAAGATATTAATTGAAATTAATCCCCCACTTCTTTATAAAATTATTGTAGAATAATCTAGAGGATTTTATGATTAATCCCTTTATTCCCTGTCGTCCTCCGGGTATAGCAGTTACCATGCCGGCCTCCAGTTCCCGAGGTCGCGGGTTCAAACCCGGAGGAGGGCGATGGATTTTTTCGGGCGTAAAAATCCTTAGCATGACTTCCTTTGGAAGGGAAGTAAAGCCGGTGGTCCACGTGACGTAGTAGATTTACGGCACGCAAAAGAACCGCAAGCCTGGCAAAGAGGACTCTGGCAAAATTACCGGTCTTTAACGCACAATATATGACCACAGCAGTTAAAGAGCGTCCATAAATAAAACTTAATTTAATTTCCTTTATTCCTTATAACTAATTTCGTACAGCCCCAGCTATTCCTAATAACGGATGAAAAATGCCCTGATATTTATGCAAAAGAGTCTAAAACATCGGCAGAAGCCTGATTTTCTTATGTCGGACATACGATGAACTTTACTTAACGAGACGGGATGTAATGTGAAGTTATGAAATGCTGCTGAACTAGGTTCTAATTAGGATGCGCTTAACTAAAGTAACGAGAATAACTCTCGATTGGTAGTTGGTTTTATTATTTCGTGCTATTGCTTCACACCGACTTATTCTAATTACCAGCGACGTTAAACATAACGTAACGTGGAGGAAAATTCGCATTGCCAAACTCTCAAGTGACAGCGCTAAATAGCTCCATTTAATACTATACGTTAGACTTTCATCTTACATCTCGTTAAATTAAGTCACGTTACGTTAAGCTGATCGTAATCTCGACATAACCTGCCGCCGAACGTCTTCCAAGTTTTAGAAATGTTGCATAGCCTATACATACCCTACGAACGGCGGAAAAATCATTGGTCGGAATAGAAGTCATATATTACATAATTACAGCTAAATTTTTAATATTTGTAGGTACCTTCTCTTCGGTCTGTTAGTTACTTAATAACAACAGCTAGATAGTTTTCCCGCAATGCAATAATGCTAGTTATAGATGCGCCGAATCGTTTACTATGAAGTATATTATATACCTACCATTCGTTAAGTCACATTTAGAGAACGGACAATATTTATTACTTTACCAGCGAGTTTTATAATGGGACACGAAGTAAAAAATTTGATGTGATACATTCACCTGACTTTCTCTACCCTCTATTGCTTATTACACGTTATTTTTATTGAACCTTATTTTTCTACCTATTACATTTTAATCCAAATAAACTTTGCAGAAATAGCTACATTACACATTTCGTTATCAATACAAAGGGAACAGCGACAGTCACATGTTTTTTAAGAACTGGATGCTATATGCTGACCTTAACGTTCCATACTGCTTCCATGCAATCTCGAGAAACAATTGAATGTTGAGACGACTTAGAATGAGCAAGAAATGAACAATTCGAACCCTTAATAATGGATATCTCAGAAATGGTTTATGCCACACAAAAAATTGTTTTAAATAAATTGTGTGTTTTAAAGAGATCTAAATTTTTTGTGTGTTACGTTTTCGTCTGACGCTTAGCGTTTACCAGATGTATAAAATACAAAATTCCGTGAATGATGAGGACTTCATAGGCTATTCTCTGGAAATTTAAGATATGCATTTTATTTTTCATATAATTATCTTTAACGTATGGTTTTTTAATCAAAATCGTTAGCCATTTTTTAGGAAATTAAAAATTGCGAAAAATGTTCCATGTAAAGGGTGGTTTGGGGTAGGGGTATTTTGTTGAAAATCTTTGTGTCGCATCTTTAAAGCATACTGAACCTAAATACCAAGTTTGGTATTTATCTGACTTTTTGTTTTTGAGTTATGCCGTTCAGACACACACACGGACCTTTTTCTAAAAATGTTTGTTTTTTGGATTCAGGGGGCCTCAAAACCTGTATTTACGGTGAAATCTCGGTATAGAATTTTTGGATGGAATGCAATACTTCCCCTACTTACTATACGTAGTAGAGAAAGTAAAAATTCAAACATATATATTTTTGGGTTTGTATAGCAAAACATTAACAAACGTTTCTGCAACAAAATTTCGATGTAATTTTCGTTTTTATTATACAAACCCATTCATTCCATAGAAATCTGTCATTGATTTGAGGTCACCATGGGAAATAAGGTCGTTTCGAAATCCTAAAATACTTATCTTTTAGGCCTCCAGTCCGATTTCTGTACAGCTAACTGGTCGATATTCCTCATTCAGGTAAGCTTAGAGACTTTCAGAATCCAGAGCTCATTTGTGGATGTAATCACATTTATGGCCTAATATGCTCCTCTGCTTGAAGGATGTTAAACTTATAAAGAAATACATAAGAAATCGGCACAAATTTTTGTCCGGTAAAACAGAGTGTTAAGTCTTTGGAAAGCTTGCACTTTGAGAAAGTTGCATCGACATGAGTAGCCGAAGCGTTAATCCACCGTCTAATGAACGGGAGGTCTGCGGTTCAAATCCCGCCAGAACCATCCTTACTGACTAAATATTTTCCAGGTTTTCCTCGGTCCTTATACCTGGCTAATGCCGGGGGAAGGTACCCGAAACGTAGGACTGGGGCTTTTCTTGCCAAGTTATATATAACTATATTTTGTGTTGGAAATAAGGTTCATTATATTTATTTTCTTTGTTTCGTAACTATACTAAACACCGAATATACATGATTATTTACATTTATTATATTTCGTTTTATGCTGGTCTACGATCATTACTAATGGGCAATGAAACACTATATTAACTCACGATGCAAAGAAAGGGAAGGCAGAGTAAAGCTAGAGAGAAATAAAAAATATTTAACCAATCACACAAGCATAACGAGGAGTTGAGCTAAAGAGAAAATAAAAATAACGTGAAGAGGAATGGTAAACTTAATGTCAGTTATTTTGTTTCGTATTTAGTGAATATACAGACCGCATTTTGTTTAAACTCCTCAATTCTTGGGCAATTAATCTAAAGGAAATGGTATAGTGATCGAAATCTAACGTGACAAAGACATAGACTGCTAGATCATTCTTCTAAAGATAGATTCTGTTAGAATTTGCCCTTAACCATTAAGCGATTGATGTTTTATACTAAAGCTCAAGGTGTGGAAGAATCAATAAGTCGACACAGATTTTAAATCTTTATATTCTGAGGAAGCTTGCTAGACTCATATTGACTCTGCGTTATATCATGTAAATTCTTATCAGAAGAAATATTATACATCATGAATATATTTTTCTGTCCATAGGAGCCCCCGTAGGGGGGAGGTCAGAACCCTTCAGCTGTCATGGTGCAAGAGCTGCGGACCCCTAGTAATCGTGGTACTTCTGACGTTACTAGAAGTACGTCGGGCCGAACACTCGAGCCCTTCCCGATAGGGAGTTGTTCGGATTGGGTTGGACTCGGCGGAGCAGTGATTCCCGATACCCGTGGGAGATTGGGTACGCATGACTGGTTTTTTCTGCCCAGGCGGGGTTGTAAGACGTCCAGATGTTCTCCGGCACCAACCATGAGTGAGAGCTGGTAGACAGTAACTAGATATACTGTCGGTCCCACCGAGGTTCTTCGGTAGTCTTCTCTGATAGGGTTTTCCCTATTGGGCTGTCGAGCGTAAGTGGCGTATCCATTTTCGTCCCTAGGTAGCAGGAGACGAGGTGAGGATGGTGCCCTGACCTGTTGCGGCTACGCAGTGGGGGCAGAGTATAAGATAGATGCTGCCCTAATGGAAAAGTCCCGTGAGCATGACTCCTGGGGTCCGAGAGTGCGAACTCAGTAGTCAGTCCATCCTATGGTCCTTTGTGTCCATAGGAGCATATAAACTGTACATAAAGCAGGTTTGTGAAGTATACACTGTGAGAGGGAAAAGGCAAAGAGTGCGCATGCGTGAACAGAAAAACCAGTAGTGAAAGGTAATTTGATACGATTCTACCAGAGGTGAAGTAGTTGCAGTGATAATTACTGGTTGTAGTTTTGAGAGTTCCATTGGTTGATTTCAATCAGCAAATGTATTATTTCAAAACGCGTACATTTATAGACCTGCGTATTTGTCTGTTTTAGTTTGTACTTTTCATCTTCAAGTTATTAATTGTCACTTTCTTGTTATTATTTACACACAAAACATTTTTCTTTTGAGTTTCTACCGCACTAAAACATAACTAGGAGATAAATAAATGAAGTATTTATGTTTTATTGAAATTTTAAACCTAGAAAGAAGGTGTATTTAAATTGAGAATCACGAGACTTGAGCGAAATGCTCTTTACAATTCTTGCATTTTCGTAATATTTCACTTCTTATTCGAGTATAGATGAAATTCTGTAAAACACTGCGATTTTATGTGAGCTCTAAAGAACGTTAATATTTAAGGTACTTGGAGTTAATGATTAAATATTTCCATTGTATTTAGAAAAGTAGATCCGAAACAGTATTTCATTTTTGTCAAAACTTGCATGTCCGCTATGAGTGTAGCTTGACTTCCGTTCAGACACCTGTATCTTTGCAAAAGCCAGCTTTCTTACATTACCACTTCATTTTATGGTTTACAATTTCATGCAGAGCTGTTCTATGTTTTCCAGAAATACGCCCTCTATTTGTATCCTTGTATTTGCAGCTTGGAAAGTCACATTTTGACGAAACTTTACAGCTTTTTGGAATGAGGAATTTGTCGATAAAATCCCCTTTATGTTATTGCTCTCTAATTTCTAGTGGAAATAAATTGGCGTCGTCTAAGTACGGTGGGAGCATACCCTTGGGGCTAGAGATAAGGGTAAATGTTCTGAGAAGAATACAGGTGGTAAAGTGCGCATATATTGATTTCTAGCAAAATGTTGAGGTAATCATTTAATTGAATTGAACGCAGACTGTTATTGAAACAGTCTGCTTTTCCAATGGCAAGTAACTTAAAATCTTCCATCTCAATGTTTCTCAAGAAGTAACTTCAGGTAATTTCTCCAATAAAGGTGATTTCTTGTTGATTCACCCAGCGAAGATAGCACCTACTTTAATCTTAAAGATTAACTATTAAATTGTCAATTAGGCAACATTTGTAATAAATACGCATACTACTTGCTTAGTTCTTAAACTTTTTGACAAATATGTAAACATATCGATAATAAAAGCAAGTAGTATTTCTGGCAATTAAAATTGATATATTTTACCAGTATAATAATAATCTGAGCTTCTATATGAAAGGCATTTGGAGCTTCTTATCACTTTGGTATACTGCAGCTCCGCGAGTCATTATTACGAAAGGATAACAATATTTTAAAAAAAATGAATTTTTAGACAGTATGGCCTAAAAGTAGAACTTTTAACGTAGTGCACACGAAATAAAAGCTTTACGTTATCGCACTAGTGATATAAATGAATCCAAGAATTGCTACTTTTTATTTGTAACTCTAATCATTTGCGACACCGCTTCAAACAGGTAAATAATGGTGCAAATATATGTTCCACGCAGGTGACTCTCCCTACTCACTCTTCGACTTACTATTACAAATCTTATTCCTCTATCGACTTCTTTTTAATAGAGATAAACTTGAATTTAGCATTTACACATTCATTGTGGGTATAAGAAGAATGCAGTAGCTAAAGTGATAGTTGGATTTTTAAAACATAGATCGCCATGTGTTGGCTTTGAAATTCTATGCTCTTCGTCTGATCACGAGGAAAAGCGAATAGCGACTTACGTGGTGAAAAATAATAAGTATTTGAAAATTGAAAGAATAGCAAATACTACCTTTAGGAACTGCTGAACGCCGCAATAAAGTATATTTTATATGAAATGTGTTCAACGAGATCTAAATTTTTTATTCAGCAGGATTTTTTCTGTCTCTTGAATTTATGAATTATAAAAAAGGTACTTCAGAATGAAGAAGACTTCACTGGCTAGTCGAAGAAAATTCAGCTTATTCAAGATACATTTAATTAAGCATACAAATACCTTAAACCCATATTTTAATCGGAATGCTAACCATTTTTGTGAAAATCAACAATAACGAATATTTGCCCATCAAAAGGGTAGTTTTGACTGGAGGGAGTTTTTTAAAATCCTTGTTGCATCCTTGGAACGCTCAGCTTATACTCCAAGTTTGGTATTTAACCAACTTTTCGTTTTTGAGTTATGCGGTCACACACACACGGAACTTTTTCTAATTTTGTTATTCAGGAGATCTCAAAATAAATATTTATAGAGAAAATAAAAATGTAATGATGTACAGGGAAACGTGTACGAAATATTTTCCACTCATAAATCCACATCCCGTCTCGCGCTCTGACGTTTCCCAGCTTCTTCTATATCCACGCACAAGGCCGACCGCTCCAAAGCTGAAAGTCCAAAAACAACCCTAAATATCACTAAGCTGAAACCGTTTTAGTTTATGAAAAGCAAATCTCCTAAATGCGAGCAACCTGAACAAAATCCCAGTTTTCAACAAGCGAAATGTTCTTTGCTTGTTCGCGAATGCACGGATAATTAGATCACAGAATTTTTCTGGACGCTTCATCAAATTGCTAAAGTGATTTCGTTGCAAAAGTGTGAACCCAGATAAACACAAAATTTATCGAGGTAGTCATTATTAGATTTGTTCTGCAGCTGCGTTCAAAAATTGCAGGAGGAAATTCAGGGAAGACTTTTTGCTTTTATTTAAACTTCATTTGCAGCTGGGTTTAATTCAATGACTTTTTATATGACTTCAAACCTTCAAAGCAAGTATTCCTGATAGAAAAATACTTCGAAGAAAAATTCCATTCGCAGCATAAATACCACCGTTTAACTTACACGATGGTCCACACATACATGGAAAAACTGGAGCAGGCATCTACGGCGAATCAACGGGAAAATGCCATAGCATCAACCACAGTCTTTCAGGCAGAGAACTTGCCATACTTGAAAGCGCATGCCAATGCTGCAAAAAAGGAATTGTAGGGAAGACACACAGGTTTGGCAATTGAAAAAGCTGATGTCCTAGCAACGAAAGGAGCAGCTCTCCCCTTTATAGGCTCAGAGCCTACCTGTGGAATAAGAAGCAATAAAGCACAATAAAACATTCGGTTCCAAAAAGAAACTTAAAATAAATTGAAAATAATCCCTACAAGTAAACTTTCTCCCTTGTGGGAGAAAAAAGTAACTCGCTTATTAGGCTAAATTAGACATCACTTAGAAGAGTTATGAGCTTATATACATGAAACATTTAGAAAAATATCTGAAGACAATGGGGCTTTGTCAAACAAAAAGCATTAGTCACCTGCTTTTATGAACCAATGAAACGACAAAACATACTTTACTAGAATGCGAAGCCATAGTTCAGAAGAGATACCAGATTCTTGGGACCACCGCGCAGGAAAATTCAATTAAATTGAGTTTGTTTATGGACGCCCTTTAACTACTGTGGTCCTTAGCGTCGCATTCTACATTGGGTATGAGAGCCCGGTAGGCTTAGGTTTCTTCCCTTCCGAGGGAACCCATGCTAAGGACTTTTACCACGAAAAAAATCCATTGCCCTCCGCAGAGTTTGAACCCGCGACCTCGGGAAGTAGAGTTAATCTAGTGAAAAAAATACAACTATCTAAAAATGTGGATATCAGTCCTTATAATAGAAAACAGGAAGCGCACACAAAGTTAAAAGTGCTTAAGGGAAACCCGCTTCAAAAAGATCATACAACTTCAAAGATATGCTCGTGAAATCAAGAATCTCCATGTTTTTTAGTGATTACTTTCTCTACTACGTATTTAAAATAATTAAGTATTGTATTCGAAATCGAGATGTCATCCGAAATACCTGTTTTAAGGCCCTCCTGTACCCAAAAAAGGATAAAATCCAAACTTGATATACAACGGAGGACACCTCGCGCACTACGACCTAAGAGAGATCTGTTGCGGCTACCATCCCCTAGGAGGAAGGGATGAAGTTCAGGCACCAAGGAGGCTATAGGCTGCAGGCAGATAGGCGACAGAGACGCGCGGAAGTCCCGCACAATTGCTGGTTCGAAGGCCCGTCCCATAACCGGAGCTTAACAGAGGAAGCGAGAAACGAAGCATCCATCATGTAGCCCTCTAGTGTTCACGGGAATACTCTTTCCTTTGAGCAAGCATTCGCACCATCTGTCCGGCACCGCCATACATCACAAAACTAGAAGCACATCTGAAACATTAGAAACGAATGCAAGGGGAATGATGTAAAGGTAAATCGGGGTAGATGAGAAATCGCCCCAGTATTCCCTACCGAGTAGGGAAAACCACGAAAAACCGAAGTTCAGAATGGGTGGTTGACGGGAGTCGAACCCAGGACCTCCCGAATATGAGTCTCACATGCTACCAGAGCCTCGATAACTTGGTATTTAAGTTCACATCTTCCAAAGATGCGACACGAATATGTTTAAGAAAGTCTCCCCATTCCCAATTACCCTTTACATAAGCATTACCTGTTTTTGGAATTTTTTATTTTCTCAATAATGACTAACGATTTTGGTTAAGACACAATATATTGATCAATAAGTTAACATGAACAAATAAAATCTATATCTTGAATATTTTGGAAATAGACTGAAATCTTCTTCATTCTGAATGACCTTTGTGTAATTTGTAAACTGTATGAGACTGACAAAATCTTGCTACTCTAAAACTGTAGATCTCGTTAAAGCACACAGTTTATGCCAAATTTTAATTCCATTAACCGTTTCCGAGATATTCTTTGTTATTGCTTTGAATTTTCAAAATCTTTACTGTTCTTAAGTGAAAAATCGCTATTCATTTTTTCTCGTGGTCATGCAAGAGTATGGAATATTAGAGCCATCACATACCGATCCGCTTTTTACTTTCTCTACTACGTATAGTAAGAAGGGGAAGTATTGTATTGTGCCCAAAAATTATATTTAAGATTTCACCGGAAATATATGTTTTGAGATCCCCTGATCCCCAAACGACCATTTCTAGAAAGTGCTTCATGTGTGTGTGGCTGTGAACAGCATAACTCGAAAACTAAATGTCCAATAAATACCAAACTTGGTATTTAAGTTTAGTATCTTCCAAAGATGCGACACCAAGATTTTCAAGAAAATCCTCTACGATAACTACCCTTTACATATAAAATTTTTCGAATTTTTTTTTATTTTATGAAAAATGGGTCTAACGATTTTGATTAATATACCATATTAAAGACACTGACATGATAAATAAAATACATACCTTGAATTTTCTGGGATTAGCTTGTGAACTTCTTTTCATTCGCAAGGACATTTTATATTTTTGCATAAATGGTAAACGTTACGCAACAGACGAAAACTTACTTAACAAAAAATGTAGATGTCTTTAAAATATACAATTTATTTTAAATAACTTTTTTGTGTCATCAGCAATTTCCGACATATTCGTTATTGATGGTTCGAATTGTTCAATACTTGGTAATTCCTTTAAAATCCTGTCAATTTTCAGTTGTATTTCGCGATGTCATAGAAATAGTATGGAATTTTAAGGCAGTGTATAGCGTCCAGTTCTAAAACATTTGACTATAGCTGTTCTCTTTTTATCTATATCGAAATGTGTAATGTAAACTATTCCTGGAAAGGTTTATCTCGATTAAATGAAGTGCGAAATAGGAGAATAAACTTTCGTAAGAATAATTTGTATATACACTAAAGAGTGACAGAGTGTAGAGGAAGTCATGTGAGTGTAATATCAGGTTTTTAGAAATATTATTTTTATTGTATTGTCGCTTTGACCTGCTGTAATCCTTATACCTACAATGAAATGGTTAGAGTGTAATATAGTTTATCTCCACTAATAGGAAGTAGATGGAGTAATGAGCTTTTGTAAGAATTGTTTGTAGAAGAGAGAGTAGAGAAAGCCATGTGAATGACAAACAAGATTTGTTTAATCAGGATTTGTTATATTTCAGTAAACAAATTACAACTTTGTTTTGGCTCCTTTTGTAAGAAAAACTCTCTTGTGTTCCAGGTTAGACAATAAATAAGATATGCTGTGGGAGTAGGTACCCTTTGCTAGAGTATGCTGCCGATTAGGCTACGTGGTCTACGTGGTCTTTATTCCCTTGTGGAGGGAGCATTAATCTTTGATCTAACCTATGTACCAGAGTTCCTGTTCTGATCATGAGCTAAGAAAAGCAAACCAACAATGGAGAGATAAGAACTGGGCTCTTCTCATAAATAACCAAAGGTCCCCAAGCAAGCGCACCCTCACAAAAGAATTCCGATCGAGAGAGGGAAGGAGCGGAGTGAAATTTAGAGGCTTGTCGATGTGAAATTGCATCCCCGGGAGATGTCTCAGCCCACTTCCTTTTGCGTCGACAAGAGGCATGCTTGTCAGTGTTGACTGGCGCGTCACTCGCGGAATGTTATCATGACCCACATTAAAACCCTCCCCCAACATTCTGTAGCGTCATTTCTTACCCTAAACGTCTTTCAATAACAGCAAATTCAAGACACCAATAAAGTAGCAGTACTCAAGCTTAAGTGCTGCGTCTGCTGTTGATCCTATTTCATTTTATTTTATGATTTCACTCGGAGTTTATCCCTGTGTATCTTCACTTCTTTGCCTTCTTTCTAGTGATGAATAAAATCCCCTTTATCACCAGATTACACGGTCATCGGGCTTCCTGCATCTCTACTCTACCGATCTGCCATGAAGCGTTGAATATATTTGCTCTGACTCGCAATCTGTTGCTTCTAGGTAACTGTATTATAGCCATACACGAGGTGCGGTCATTAAATTTCGGGACTAGTCGCGTAAATGAAAATTAAATTACTGATTTAAATTTGGCTGCAATCCCCTCCAGCTTGGGCAGCTATGCACCGATTCCAGACCCTCTGCCATTTATGGAATACACACCGGAAGTCTCGTTCTTGAAGCGTGTTAAGCACCTGTTGCGATTCGCTTGGATCTCCTCCACCGTGCCAAAACGGCACCCTTCAGCTTCAATTTCATCTTAGGAAACAAAAAGGAGTCGCAGGGGGTCAAATCTGGTGAATACGGAGGGTGAAGAAGGATAAATATGTTGTTACGAGCACAAAGCTGGCATGTTGCGAGAGCTCTGTAAGCTGTACGTTGTCGTCTTGGAGCATTCAATTTTTTTCTGCCCATAGTTGTGGTCGTTTCTGACGAATGTCCTCCCTGAGATGTCTCAAAACGTCACAGTAAAAAACAGCAATCACTGTTCGTCCCGCAGAAATAAATCCACGGTGCACAGTACACAATCCCGTGAATATGGAAAAAAAAAACAATAATCATGCTCTTGGTTGTCCTCCAGCGGTGTTCTGCCATTTGTCAAACGTGAATGCCACTCAAAACATCTCGTTGCTTCATTCCAGTAAGCTTGTTTCAAAATTCCATTGCCAATTTCTCAAGTTTCACACAGAACTTTATGTTTGTTCTCTGTTCCAGTTTCGAGTCCATCGGGATTTCGTCAAGGTGAGCTTTACGTGCTAGTACAAACTTGTGTAACACAGGTATCACAGATCTGTCGCCTTGAAACTTTGTGTAGCTTTTCTTCAGCACTCGTCTGTGCTGCGCGAGCATGTCAACCACGTCATCCATTCGATCACAGTAGACACAGTCCCGGAATTTAATGATCGCACCTCGTAATGTATGAAAATAAATACTATAACAGATACAAATTTAACTTTACATCTACAGTTTAAAAATATGGATATTTAAACAATATAAGTAGTATACAATGGCTGATAAATTGAAAAGAGAAGTGGTAATTAAAGAAGAAAAGCCTTTTACGCGACGAAACAAATAAAATATCATTACACAGTACAAGGTGGTAAAATTATAAAGAATAGAAAATAATAATAAATAATAATAATGATAATAATAAAATAATAATAAAATAATAATAATAATGATAGTAATAATAATAGTAATAATAATAATAATAATAATAATAAAAGGAAGTTCTGTAAATCAGCTAAATATTGTAACACCCTTCGTCGGAGCACGAACGGTAGACAGGGATTTGCATTAGGTTTCATAACATTAGAGCGCTCTTGGTTATGATGCCAACTTATGTATGCATCATTGCTTACCTTTACAATCACGTATTACTTAAAGACCTGGAAGTTGGTCACCTCGCTCTCTTGACGCACCATCTTAAGGGGAAATACCACACCGGTCAGCATCACGAACCACCCCGGACTCCACGTCCAAGTTTTACTATAACAGCGTATCACGACTCGTGAGAGCTCTCCAGGTAAGTTAACCATGTTGCAACTCTTAAGCTCCTGTGGCCCCGCTCCAACAATAGAACATATTATGTGTTGCTTATAATAACCAACGGCCTAGCCGAGTGTATTAATGGAATGCGGAGTGTAATTTTTCACTCTTAATTTCGATGGCATCACCTCACTCAATCCAGAATAATCCTTCCCCATCCTAGTTTACGCACCCCGCGCTAGTGGATCCAGGGTTAATACCCTCATGTCCGCTACAATATACTGTGCCATCATTTTCTGTTAACTGTATGTAGTTTTATCTCTTGCTTTTCTTTTGCCCTTTCCATTTATTTTGTTAAATATTCTTTAATGTGCTGTTACAATTGATATTTCATTAATACGAGCAAATAAATGGATTTTATTATAACAGCTCAACTCTTATAGAAAGGTATAATTTAACTCTGCACTGAATAATCGCTACAGTTAGGTTTTCAATTCAGGCAAAATTCTTTATGCGCGTTTGTAAATCTGTTATGCATTTCACGCAAATGGCGGGTACTAATTTTTACTGTTTCCAAAAGTTTTAAAATTTACTTTGATTCTTCTGGCGAAATACAGTTTATCTTTCTTGCATAAAATGTGTGTTTATTTCCTACATAATCCTATGGTTTAAAGCACATTAATATAGGAGTAGTTTGTCCCGTACTTCAAACATCGTTCTATGATTTCGTAGATATACTTGTTGATACGTTATTTTTATTGCTCCTTTACTGAAAGATAAAGGAATATTGAACAATTGAAGCTGATACTTATTCCTTCGCACCTTTACTCATTGCAATTTCAGCCACAATTTTTTTTTCTTTCAAAAGTCATCTTTTTCTGCTCTGTTGATATGTTAAAATAATGTATTAGTTAATTTCTTTATAAACAATTATGGTGTGGTTGCAGAATCCACGCAAAAACTTGATATTAACTGTATATTTCATGAATATATGAATGTTTTCTTTAATAAACGCATCTGTGGTTTCTCATTTATTTAAAATTCCACAAGAATGAAACAAAAATTTCATCCCCTTTAAAAATTTTCAGAACAACATTTGATCTACAATCAAAAAGCATTGAACTACCGATATTCCTTAAAAAAAGCATAAAAATGTAATTGTAATTAATTGTTACATTCTATGTCTTACAACATTATACAAAAATAGTAATATATTTTACATCTTAGAACACTTTGGTATTTATAAGGAAATAAAAAAACAATAACATGTTTTCGAGTAAAATGTTAGTAAGCATAGAAGAAACTCCCTGATAATCTTAGTCTTGTGTCGTTTTTGAGATGAATTGTTAGAAAAACATATTCTTTCTAAAGTTAATTTTCTTTCATAATGGATAGGGTTAAAATGCATAAACATTCAAAACATAACAGAATTAAACGTTTATCAAAAGTGTAAACTCGAAGGCATTGAGGCATTCCTGAAATTACAATTAATTAATCTCTTAAAGTGCTGTGAAATTTTACAAAAATTTCAATGCAATTACACTTGGATCCAGAGACACAGAATTTTAAGACGGTAAAAATAACTACTACTTTGAAAAACACTTGATTTAATTGCTTGACTTGATGCCCACTCAAGTCCTCCATCCAATTAACACATTAACATATTTCCTTTACTGTAGATATTTTTCTTCAAATAGCAAATTTTGGGAGAAATTGTATTTTTTTTCTCTCTCTCTCTCTATTTACGTGTGGTACAGCTGTATTAGTAAGCTTATATTTAAAAAATTGGAAATGAAAATTCTTAAATTAGGGAAAAGCTTTAACATACATTGAAATATTTATTCACAATATAATCTAAATGAAGTTTTCGGTATAAACATTTAAAAGTATACCTTTGAAAGTAAGCACAATAGCCTTTTCTGTTATGATGCGGACTGATCCAACTTCAAAAATAGTTTTACAATTACGTGACAGAGTTTAATTTAGAGTAACTATTCTACTTTGCTTATGATATGCTTTTCTGCTGTCCTGTATAATCGATCTGCGACATGGCAAAAACATTAACACAACAAAATTAGGACAAATTCTTTCTAAACTTATTTAACAGACTTTTTCCTTTAAGCATGTATATATAATAGCGATTCCTATGTGTGATATGATAAACAATTGAATGGCAATCAATCCCTGGGAGGACACAGAATACAGAGTTATTGTGTGTATAGGTTATGATTTCCCGAGAGTCGGTGAACAACCCCTTCATTGCATACGGGCATCAGCCATTCCTGGAAGGATTGTGGCGTGGTTCTATTGTGTCATGTGCAGCACTAAAGGGTCAAGTCGCTCCTGGGTATGTGGCAGCAAATTACATGTTTATGGCTCAAGTACCTCCTCGTAAACTCTTTTCATTTTCTCCACCTTCCTTCATGCACAGCATACCGACCCTCGAGGGTCGCATGACAGGCTTTCAGGTCGGTTTCATACGTATAGTATATTTTGCATCTAGACTGGTTTCACACCTTGGATGTCAATATCAATCAGGTGGAACGATTCTCGGCTGGTTATCGTAATATGGATTTACTTAATGAGGATAAGAAACACAAACTCTTAATTGAAGTATAAACTGCTACATTGGACTAACATTTGACAAACATTTGACTATTTGACAAACATATCGAGTGCGGTGTGGCTGTTTAAAGCACGTGTGCAATCGTTCGTAATTCAATAGGTACAGCACACTAATACCTTATTAAAGGCCCTTCCTTTCTTAATTTTTCTACTTACATATGTATGGAAGGCATTGCATTCCGCTCAAAAATTTAATACCGAGATTTCACCGGAAATACATGCTTTGAGTTTATAAAAAATGCCTATTTTGATTAAAATACCACATATTAAATATATTTACCTGACAAATAAAAGGCGTATCTGTTCATTCGGAAGGAATTTTGTATAATGCTGTTTAAAAGTTAAGCGATAGACGAAGCCGTACTGCACACAAGAAATTTAGATCACCTGAAAACACACAATTTATTTCAAATAACTGTTTTGTAGCATCAGCCATTTGCGAGATATCCGTTATTAATGGTTCGAATTGTTCAATACTTAATCATTCTTTTCAAGTCCTGTCGATTTTCAGCAGTTTCTTGTGATGTCATTGGAAGAGTATAAAATTTTAAGGCCAGCGTATAGCGTCCATTCTAAAACACCTGACTATCGCTATTCCCTTTGTGTCTGTAACGAAATGTATAATAACGCAGCTATCTCTGGAAAGGTTTATTACAATTAAAATGAAGTAGATAGGAGAATAAGCTTTCGTAAGAATAATTTGAATACACCTTAATAAACGAGGGCAGAGAAACACATCAGATCTTTTTTAATTGCTTCATTTAGATAGCCCCCTTTACCCCTTCTGGCGATTTCGGTGGCTTTGCCTTTAAAAACAATTGCTTTAAATTTACACACACCGTAACATTCCCGCTTCCAGACTCTACATGGGGGGTGGGAATGTTTCGGATGAAATAAATAAAAATGCCTCCGCCCCCAGCTGGGAATCGAACCCACTAGATATGCACTTAAGTATTTACCTGTACAGCAAATTTTAAAAGGGTTCTCATTCTTCAGTGTTCAGTGCATTTTTGTATATTAAAAACTAAATGGGATATCAAATCATATTCTAAGAAGCGAATATTCCACATTCCATAATATAAATCATTGCAAGAAAACCAGTATGGAATTTACTATAGAATTAAAGTTTAAGTAATAAATTTAATACCTGCAAGAAAATCAATTTTTCTATGAGTGTGCGGCGAGTACAACCAGTAATTTTGTTCTAAATAACTTATACCTAATTCTGTAAAGACGTTAGATTTATTTTACTAAAATCTATGCGAACATATTCATTAAAAAATAAGCAAATTTATAGAAAATTTAAAAAATAATGGATTTGCAGAATTACTATGGCAAACCATTGCGTATGCGCACATACAATCAAGCATTCAAAATATGCGCGAGAGTATTTCTCATCCATTTTCCGACTTAATTGATCGCCACTTTCCGTTTAAGGGAGTGCTTCAATGAAACCCAGCTTCTTCTATTCTTCTTCATTTTACTCTTTTCTCTTTGTATTCACATAAACACAATTTATCTCAATGTCTGGTACATTTTTTCTCCCTCGAACCTTCCATTATTTACAATTCCTTCAAATGAATCCTTTAGCAAGTAGTTTAGTTCCGTTTCGGCATTGTTCTTTCTAAAAGAGTTTTGTTCTTTATTTTGTCTTCACATGCTTTATATCTCTGCGTATTCACATTTAAAATGCTCCCAATCGGTTTTCTTCATTGGTCTCTACGTTCAAGATTCCTCATTATATTTCTATTAACTGTCTCACTTTACAAAATATTATGTAACCCAAAAACTTATGTGACTGTTATTCTGAAATTTCGTGGAACTTCTGAGCAGGTGTCACAAAAATATCATTATATTAGAAAGCTCTTTATGGGATCTATTCTTAATACGCTTCTTAGGAATTTATACATGCATTTTCTTCAAACATCTTAGGGCAGGTTTCACTAAACAACGATAGTTTTATTTAACTCGGGGTAAAGGTGTTAAGCCACGATTTTCAACAACCAGCGTAATGGTTGCTGTGACCTGTAACCCCGGTTAAAGCTTTACCGGCTATTTTCCACCGTATACAGATCGAAATCGGAGTTAGCGAAACAAAAAGAAAGACGGCGCCGCAACGGGTAATACGTTTGGTTATGGAAACCAACGGATATGAAGGTTTACAGTACGAGAGAAATAGAAGGCGACCACTATGGCTCAGAGAACGGAGGAATTATTATTTCAATGTACCTACCTGTATTATAAAGGAGATTTTGTGTTGTGATTTCGTCTACTTAACAACCTACAGACCAGTTGCTTTGGCGTGTCTCCGTAGTCGGTTCGTCAGCATTTAGCTTCACAATCTCAAGGTCACAGTTTCGAATCCCAGCTGGAGTAGGGATTATTTTTTTTTTATTTGGATTTCTCCCTAACCTCCTCAGAGCCTTGGAGGCATGCATATGAGTGTGAATGTAAGAAAGTTTCAAGATAGAAATTAATAAAGCCTAACGTTAAATAACCTACAGTCAACGACTGTTTCTCGCATCAATGCTCCAGATATGACTAAAAGCTATAGAGGCCTATAAAAGTGAAACTAAAAATATTGTAGTCTGCTTTAGAACAAAAGAAGCATGAATTGGAATTCCTATCTAATATATAAACAGTTACGGAATAGCAATTTCAAAAATAAATTAAAGATTTGTGCACTGCAGGATTAATAATTATCAGCCTTGCTTCAACACACCTAACCTATATTTCTTCACTGCATCATCTACTGTCACTCCTGGTGGATTCACTGCTCTTTACAGGTCACAAATGTTTGTATATTATTTCATTATCGACGCATTTTATGGCGTAATAAAATATAAGCGAACTTTCGCCTTACACCGCCTCTCTTCCTTCCTACAGCCCACATATTTATATCATTGTCATGAAACATTTGTGTGACCGTGCAATTAAGTGCATCAATTATTCGCATGCAATAGGCTTAAATTTTAGACTTAAACATATAATTTTATTCTAACGAGTGCACAGTGGTTTGTAAACTCAGAGCTTCAGAAGCAGAATACGTTTGTCTGTGCTTCAATCAAACGCAGTTTTGATCTTAGACATGCACAGGAAAAGGCTCCAACGGAAGCAGCGGACAGCGATTCTCGCTTGTTATGTATGAGAAATTGCTGGCTCGTATAACACGCGTAAACCAAAGCTAAAATTTCTTTACCTGGGTTTGCAAACTCGTGGTGAAACGTGCTTCTATGTTTCAGCGATAAAGACGTATATAATTGGGATTACATAAACTAAAATAAGACGAACAATTTTAGCTGTTGTTGAAACCGGCCCTTAAAGTAAAATTTCGGCTTAGGATGTGCAGAAGTTTCATGTACGAATAAAGACGGAGGGATTGTCTGATGGTAATAGGCGCTCGGCAATATCAAACAGCCAAAACGGCAGCTGGTCATCACCCGATAACGGCAATATGGCCGACGGGTTGAAACCGCGTACCTAAAAGTAAAGCATAAGTCGATATCACTAGAACCGTCGGCAGAAAATGCACCGAAACATCCGTCGCTTCTACCAACCTTGTCCTCTCAATTTCCCCCGCCAAAACACTTGTTATCGAGCGGGAGGAGGTACACGTGACGTCACGCTGAGCGAAGCGAGGCGGTCCTTCATTTAAATGGATCTTTACGGACTGTAGACATTATGGTTTTATAAAGGTCACGTGACTGCTCATAAATTATTAGGAGGCGGTCAACCATTAGGGACTGCACAGTCTGAAGCACTTGGGAGGATACTAAAGCGGCGGAACTGTTTTCTCACGCAAAGAATAATAAAAGGTAGCTCGCAGATTTGCCTGGCAGCATGCCCCATAAATTTTCTTAAACAAACCGTACCCTCTGACAAAGAACAGCGCCTGCACTGTAGATGCGCTTTAACTACAAATTTTCTAGCGAAGCAACAGATTTTTCTGCGCACGTTCATGGAGGGGAAAACGTCCCGGTTACGCTTCTCAGCTAAACGACCGACATATGGAGCGCTTTCCGCTTTCGTGGTCGTAAGTGTAGTTGGTTTGATTTTTTCTTCTTCCAGATTTCCTGCTTTAGCATGAGCTGCCTCTCCTCTAGTAATATGCGTTAAAGTCTTTAGCCCCCCCCTTTTTGGATTTTAATTTTCGTACAGATAAAATTTTGGATTCGCTATTTCCAAAGTGCACAAGCTCATATGTATTTTGTACAAGTTTTCTGATGACCCTTCTGGCCATGATAAACGTTGGCAAGACCTTAATTCGCCGCTGAATGCGGGAAATGTAAATGGTATACCATAACGGTGCGGTCTCTTGCGTTCAGCAAGAGTGAATTAGGACGGCGCGGGCGAGTCAACAGCTGCGGTCGCTGGTGGTGCGAACTACAGCGCGATCAATGTAAACATTCACCATTAATCGCTGATAACTTCTGTTGAAAAAAATAATGCACAGGAGTTATCAGTTATGAACTGGCGTAACTATGGGAGAATTGTCCTATCATAGTAAATGTTGGAAACATCTGAGCTTACAGTACGAAGAATCCGGAAACACTGATAATAATGCGTTCCCATTTCTGAGCATGATTGCGTCATTTCTTGCACTGCGTTGCTTCGCGCTAAACGAGTAATCCGACTCTTGCCTTAATCGGAGCAAGGAACTCAGTAATCGTTCCGGACATTGAGACATTGCAGGTTTACTTCTTCCACTCTCGCTAAGAAGTGAGCCAGCTATCTCTATCTGAACTCAATTTGAAATGCCCCTTGCGATTTAACCTGGAGATTTACCACCCAGTAGGTTTTCAGACAAAAAATACATTCCCAACCTGAAATGTCCATATTTTCCATATTATGGCGAAATAAGCACTGCTCTCGTTCTCTAGAAAGCCAATGTCAGTAACAATGACAACAATCATGGCAGGGTACCAATTTACAGAGCCCTCACATAATAACTATCCCGCATAGGCAAAGTTTTGATTCTCGGCAGCTACGAGCGGCGCTCCCACTCTTTCCCCTACAAGTTATGCAAGGCGTATTCTCGGTACCATTTTTACGAGACGACAATAGGTGCAGAAAAGTACGGAATGCTTCAGAACAGACGTTTTGACCCTATTTCTTCATATGGTTACTTCAACAGGACTCTACAACTGCTCATACAGAACGGAGTCCACGAATAAAATTAAGGAAGTATTTGAAGAGTAATTAGTGCCAGTGTATGGCTATATCGCTAACCAAATTCAACAGTGTGTGATTTTTACAAGTGTGGTTTGCTGGAGGACAAATTTTATAAAACAAACCCTCACACATTAGACGAGTTAAAGGAAATTATCACAAATTAAATCAGAAATATTATAGTGGCTGAACATAAATGTGTTTTCCAGTTGCGATGCCTATTCATCCGAAGTGGACAACAATTCCAGCATCTTCTGTAAAGTAAGACTTCTTCTTCTAGCTTTCCAAGGATTGGGAATTTAATCCCGTTCCGCGCCAAAGTTATTTATTTAAATTGACCTTTCCATCTGGTCCTCGGCTGTCCTACATTTCGTTTTCCTTTTGGGTTGTAACTAAAAGCTTGCTTCAGTAGTCTGTCAGAAAGCATTCGATTAACATGCTCTTGGCACTTCCTTTGATACTGAATTATCTCTTGTAGTATACTATTTTTATGTCTAGTTCCTTACTTATATCCTCACTTCTCATTCTCTCTCTTATAGATACCTTTAGTAACCTTCTCATTAATCTCATCTCTGCGTCTTCAATTTTATTTTTGTCTTTTTTCCTCACAATCAAGCTTCACTAACATATTATAGTAGCATTGCTTTCGACACAATATTATGTAGTCTGACTTTGACCTCCTTCCTCATTGATCTTCCCAAGTATCTGTTAATACATACATTTATTGAATTATATTACAGTATTATTTAGATTTTGATTTAGATTATAAATGTATATGTCACATCCCAATTTAGTACACAATATTAGGAGTGAAGTTGTGCACAGTTTACAATGGAGCGACATGCAACTCGATATTGCTCCACAAAATCTACTGTTCACAATGAAAGCACACAATCTGGCATTAAAGTGCAGAACTCGGGTGAAAGCACATACCTTTTCATGGTAATTCTGTATGCACAAACTCAATTCGTACCACTCGGAGTTTACTACTTCTTCGAAAAAAGAATGCATTCCCTGGAGGTTTCATGCCATCTTAACAAGAACCCACGCATCAATTCTGTGGATGCCACCATGTCAACTTTCTTCGCACGGAAGTTAATTCTGAATTCCTATTGATCAATCATCTAATCGCTGGAAGCGATTACTCAATTGGAAGTGTTATTGTCGGGCGGCCGCGACACGCCCAGCCGCCAAGAATGAAAACATTGCACGTGCGGGATAGTTTTTACGTGAAGGCTTTGTAGAATCTTTCAGAAACACAGGTATCATGAATTTAATTTTATAGATGTATAGGTACTAACTACCAAGATAAATTATAACTCAATAAATTGTTGAAGTTTATACGGGTCACACTCTGTGTAGCACGAAGATGTTAAAATGACTGAATCGAGCATTCGCCGACATTACTAGGACGTTAATAGTTAATTTATGACACGACAGCCGATGAAGGGCCAAGGACTACCAATCCCACTGCAGGCTCACTATTGCCGCTAACTGAGTGAAAACTACAATAAGTATTGCATAATAGAACAGCAATTCTTATAGTCAACAGCGAACAAAGGGTAGGACATTAACGAAATATAAAAATATACATTTTTCAGTGTTATTTATTCTTTCTTCTCACATTTAAGCTGAAAGCTCGTAAAGTTGTATTTTAAAATTCCACCCATAGGAGACAAAAAATTATTAAATGCTGTACATAGCATTGCGTTTTATTTCTGATTTTTATATTTTTATTCCTCTACTGCGTATAGTAAGTAGGGAAAGTACTGCACTCCCCCCAAAAAAGATAGATAGCGAGATTTCAACGAAAATACATGTTTTGAGGACCCCTGAATAAAAAAAAGCATTTTTAGAAAAAGTTCCGTGTTTGTGTATGTGAATAGCATAACTAAAGAACTCAAAAGTTGGATAGATACTAAACTCAGTATTCAGGTTCAATACCTTTCAAAGGTACAACACCCAGATTTTTGAGAAAATTATCCCAGATCAGAACACACTTTACTGGAAGATTTTTAGAAATTATTGATTTTCTAAAAAATATTTGTAATGATTTTGATTAAAATAACACATATTAAAGACATTTGCCTTACAATAAAATGTATATCTTGAATTTTCTAGGAATACCGTTTAAGTGCACTTCATTGGGAATAAATTTTCCATAATCTTGTGTAACTGGAAAGCGTCAATCATAGACCCCCCCAAATAAAAGTACTATCCAAAAGATGTAGAGCTCTTTTAAACACACAATTTATTTCAAATACGTTGTTTTGTGGCATAAGCCACATGCGGTATTAATAGGTTCGAATTGTTCATTTTTTGGTCATTCTCTTAAAGTCTTGTCAATATTCAGTTGTTTCTCGCGATGGTATGGAAAAAGTATGGAATTTTAAGGCCAGCACATAGCGTCCAGTTCTTAAATATTTGACTTTCGCTGTCCCCTTTGTATCTATAATGAAATGTGTAATGTAGCTATATCTACTAAAGGTATTTGGATTAAAACGTAGTAGATAGAAAAATAAGCTGTAGTAAGAATAGTTTGTATACTCACTAATAAACGATAGAGGCTAGAAATTGTCTTATGAATGTATACATCAGATTTTTACACTTTATGAGGCTTTTCTCGAAGCTGTCACATAGCGTTTTCTACAATTGCAAAGCACAGGAGCTTATAAGAGCTATTATTTCATATTAAAAAATGTTGTATACATGGTATACTTTAAAGATTTTGTTTTGATAAATACTTTTAATAAACTGTATCGCTAAACAACATAGTTATAAAATACTATATTGTGACCATAGTTTGATAAGTGAATTCTATACAATCGAGGAGAAGTTTAAAAAACCAGAGGCCAGTGGTTCCGAAAACCATTTTGCAAATAAGTGTTGTAGAGTATTTATTGCGTTGTATATATTCTAAAAGTACAAACCTAATAAAATTCTTCAATATGCATGTCCTAATTAGAACAGCTGAATTAGATAATATGCGTTGCCACACAAGTTGATACTATGATACTGATACTATGTTGATATCGCAGTGAAAACAAATAATTGGTGATATATTATGTACTTGGTAAACCTGGGTGTTGTACACAAGTTGTGTAATTCACTTTTATAAAATTCTTACATTTAAAAACGCTTTAAAAGTTCAATATATGTATAAGTTTTTATGTATTTTAATGCCTTACCTGATAAAACATGATTAAAATAAATATTTAAAGGGGGAAGAATAAAATAATAAAAAATACGCTTGTGCAACTTCCTACAAAGTATTAATTTTATATCATGAAAATAATCCACATCTTCCTTCATATAATGGCTGCATAAGCTCAAAGTTTATTATCGAACTTATCATTTACCTATCTCATTCATTATTTATATTATCCATCAGTTTTTATAACAACATTTTTCTTGATATTCATATCTAATACCACAGAATGTTAAGGAAGCATTTGCAGTTTGTATTCTCAGCAATACTTCTACTACACAAAACAGGAGAGTTTTATCTCTGAATTGTTTCTCGAGAACAAATTTCAATAATTTCTTTTCCGCCGAAGAGACAAATTATACTAATAAATGACTGTGCTTTGTGTTATTGCAATACGCAACAAAACAGTTCTCTTAAAATCAGATAATTCATGAAGTTTTACACATTAAAATATTTTGAAAATTATTTAACGCAGTTCTTTGTGGAATATGAATTTTAAAAACATTCTTTGTTAAAGAAATGCTCAAGTGCACTGAAAGTTTTCGATGGTATAGTATTCTATAGTCTTTCCCTTGACTAATGATAGAAGTTGCTATCCACACCAGCCTCTTAATGAACCATTCTGGTATTGATTTAAACTAAATTCTTGTACAAAAACATTAACTTATGAGCAAAGGAGCATAATCTCAGAAGTGAAAAAGTAATGACTGCAAAGGTATTTATACGAATGGATATTTCAATGATCACGTGGAATCTATAAGGCTAAAAAGGCAAAAACCATGATGGGTAACTTAAGTACCCATAAAAAGGTATTTAGGCATAAAAACGAATACTTAAGTTTTTTGAAAATATTGATTAAATTTCATCTGAAGATACATGCATCAAATTGGTTCTATAGTACTTTTGAAAAACGTATGTCATTTTTATTGTGTTCATCACAACAATATATACAAAAGGGCCTAAAAATATGGATATAACACAGCTATTTGGTACATTCAAGTACAGTTACGTGCAAAGTTTCTTTCCGATATAGGAACGTGGCGGTTTCATTTTGTACTGAATTATTAAATAGCCCCTTCCTCTACAACTGTTTTCCGAACTATTCAAATGAGTATCCCCAGATTTAGCCTGACAAGCAACATATATTTTATTCTCAGCCATAATATTTAATACGTCACTCAGCTATCAAATAGGCCATCCTCAGTGCCATATTTACATCCAAGCACAACAATATTTCTATGTTCGCTTCTAACCTCATGATAATTTCCAGTGGTTAACTTTGTTTCCCGAGGTTTAACTTGATTTGTTTGGTAAAAAATGTAGCACTGTTGTGCCATTAGAAGAATAAAAAATGTTAGAAAAATATTTGTTGTCATCAAGGGGTTGGCAAAATATTTTGCATGTTAAGTACATCAACACTGCAAAAGCCTTCCTCTAACCAAATTACTTAAGATGCTACTTAACATAGGAGCAAAGGTGAAAATCAGAATAGATACGTTTCAGTAGATTATACACTTAATAGTAAGAGTTTACCTTTTTAAGAGCACAAGGGCACTCGGGGCTTATTGGAACATACCTGGAAAGACAAGAAAAAACTAATATTAGCACATAAATAAAGTAATTATTTATCTTTAGAGAACTAAAAATTCAGATACTGATCTAAGTTCCTTTTACCTTCTATACCATCTACTTAGTAGGCAGAGGAGGTATCCCATTCCACCCAAAAATTCGATTCGTAGGTTTCACCAGAAATACATATTTTGAGGCTCTCTGAATCCAGCATTTTTAGAAAAATGTCCTTGTGTGTATGTCTGACTGTGAACAGCATAACTCAAAAACTAAATGTCGGATTAATACCAAACTTGGTATTAAAGTACAGTACCTTCAAAAGATGCGAAACTCAGATTTGTAAGAAACTCTCTCCACTTCAAACTACCCTTCACGTGGAACATCTTTGACTTTTGAAAAATGGCTGTAACCATGATACCATGTACGATACGGTATCAAATACCAAATATCATATATTAAAGACATATGCATGAAAAATAAAATGTACATTTTGAATTTCCGCATTTGAAGTCCTCTTCATTAGGAAGGAAGTTTATGTAGTTTTGTGTAACTGGTAAACGTTAAGTGATAAACGAAAACGTAGTACATGAAAAATGTAGATTTCTTTAAAACAAACACTTTATTTCAAATAGCTTTTTCTGTGGCATTAAGCATTTCTGAGATATCCTTTATTAATGGTTCGATTGCTCAATACCTACACTTAGCCATTTTCAGTTGTTTCTCGCTATGTCATGGAGAGTACGGAGCTTTAATAGTGCCCAGTTCTAAAACATTTGACTATTGCTACTCCCTTTGTCTCTGTAACGAAAACTCAATGCAGTTATTTCGTAAAGGTTTATCTGGATTAAAATGAAGTAGATAGGAAAATAAACTTTCGTAAGAATAATATGTAAACCCACTAATAAGCAATAGAGGGTAGAGAAAGTCATATGGATTTATCACATAAGATCTGTAATACTGCAATATATTTAAGCCAAGTTACAACAATAATATAGTGGTTAGATACACGAGAAAATCTATTATTCGAAACCCAGTGGATGACAGACGGAGAACAGTTCACGCTTCACATCTGCATATGATTGGAATCACATTCCACTAAGATATGTAAATCTTCGGATGATCCATCAGCCAGGCATGAGGAGCGTGCCGTCAACATTATCCTGTTACATTTTCGAAATCAGTGAACCACAATGATAAACGCCTTCAATTTCGCGAGCGATTTCCATTACTAATGTCCTTTGACTGCAAAAGGGAATAACTGACAAGCTCCTTTCTGTCCACTCTGCTAGTATATTGATCACTGGCCTTTACTCGGGCTTCGTGGGGATTAATGTTTTACTTCTTAAAATAATCTACCAATGCATCCATTTTTACTCGAGACACAAAACAATTTTGTTGCAGAGGATGCATATGAAATTAAAAAAAATCTGGTGTGATACATTCACACAACTTTCTCTATCCCCAATCGCTTATTAGTGGATACACAAATTATTCTTACGAAAGTTTATTACTTTCTCTACCACAGTAGAGTAAGTAAGGGAAGTATTGTATTGTACCCAAAAATTCGATACCTAGATTTCACTGGAGATAAATATTTTGAGACCCCCTGAATCCAAAAAAGCATTTTTGGAAACATGTACGTGTGTGTGTGTGACTGTAAACAGCATAACTCAGAAACGAACAGTCGGATAAACACCAAACTTGGTATTTAGGTTCAGTATCTTCCAGAGATGCGACACGAAGGTTTTTAAGAAAATCCCCCACTCCAGAGTACCCTTTACATGGAACATTTTTCGAAAATTTTAATTTCCTCAAAAATAGCTAACGATTTTGATTAAAATATCATATGTTTAAGATATTTTCATGACAAATGAAATATATATCCCGAATGTTCTGGGAATGTCTCCAAAAGTATTCTTCATTGTGAACGACTTTTGCATAACTGGTAAACCATAAGAGATAGACAAAGTTTTACTACGCAAAAAAATGTAGATCGTGTTAAAACACACAATTTATATCATATACGTTTTTTTGTTGAGTGAATCGTTTTCGAGATATTGCTTGTTATTTCCTTAAATTTTCCAATACTTGTACTTTTTCGCAAAAGGGAATTCGCTATTCATTTTTTTTTATGTCCTGGACATACAAAGAGAATGGAATGCGCCACATAGCAAACAGGTCTTAAAAGATTTGACTATCGCTTAAAGCCTGCCATATTCCCCTTGTACCTACAAGAAAATTAGCAATAAGATTAGCATCTCAATTAACATGAAGCATATGGAGAATAAGCGTTTGTAAAAATAGTTTGTACAAGAGTAGAGGTCATGTGAGTGTAACACGTCAGATTTTTTTCGATCTACTTCATTTTAATAGAAATAAAACTTTCCAGAAATAGCTGCATTACACTTTTCGTTATAGATACAAAGGGAATAGTGACAGTAAAATGTTTTAGAACTGAATGCTAAGTTCTGATCTTAAAATTCCAACACTTCCCATGACATCGCGAGAAACAGTCATTCTTTTCGAGCACTGTCGATTTTCAACTAAGTATTGAACAATTCGAACCATTAATAACGGATATCTCAGAAATAATTGATTCCACAAAAAGTTATTTGAAATAAACTGTTATATTATAGTCATCTATATTTTTTGTGTAGTACGTTTTCGTCTATCGCTTAGAGTTTACCAGTTATACAATATTTCTTCTGAATAATGAGGACTTCACAGGCTATTCCCAGAAAATTCAAAATGTAAATGTTATTTTTCATGTAAATGTCTTTAATATATGGTATTTTAAACACAATCGTTACAGCGATTTTTAGAAAATAAAAAAATTCGAAAATATTCCATATAAAAGGGATGGGGGATTATCTAGAAAATCTTCGTTTGGCATTTTTGAAAGGTACTGAAACTAAATTCCATGTTTGGTATATATCTGAATTTTCATTCTTGAATACGCTGTTCATAGACACACACACGGACCTTCTTCAAAACATGTTTTTTTTTCGTATTCAGGGGGAATCGAAAACATGTATTTCTGTGAAATTTGGGTATAAAGTTTTGGGTGGAATACCTTCTCTACCTAATATGTATGTACCCGGTAGAGAAAGCAAAAATTATCTGATGTGTTACATTCACATAACTTCCTCTACCCACTCTTCAACAAACTATTGTTTCAGAAGTTTATTTTTCTATCTACTTCATGTTAATCGAGACAAACATTTGTAGAAATAGTTTCATTACATATTAGCTTGTAGCTACAATGAGAATAGGGGAATACAGTGGGCTTAAGCTATAGTCAAACCTTTTAAGAGCTAGTCGCTATGTTATGGGTTTGAAATTCTGTTCTCTATGCATTACTAGGGAAAAAACAACAAATAACGACTTCCCAATTGAGAATAGTATACCATGCACAGGACTATAGTGGTGGTAATTAAGACGCGAGCGAGAAGCGAGTTTAATAATTTTCACACAGTGTCTTAATTACGATTACAGTTAATTTCACAAATTTATTTCAATAGTTTCGAGTTTTTACAAAAAGATCCTACGTTGTTAATTGTGTGTAATGAAATGCTGATCGGATGGCAGCACCTTGAGTGCAGCATATGGCAGTACTATTGAGTCCACAATGTATTAATTGATGTTTTGCAGGTAACGTATATTGAACAATATGTGTAGTATCATAGCAAACCGGGCAACTCCGTAAATTAAAAAAAATCGAGTAACAGCTGAGCATTACAGAACATCTTTATCATTGGGTAACATCTTTATCATTGGGTAATATCAGTACTTAAAACACTTGAAAATGGCGTGTCACAGCAACACGACTAACTCCAACGTATGCGTCATAGCAAAAGTGGCCAACTCCAAGTTATTTGTGTGTTACATCAAAAGCGGTCAAATCCTTTGTTTTTCTTATGGATAATAACCGAGCGGGATGGCATAGGCATTCTGTAGCCCGCATTCGGGAGGTCGTGGGTTCGATTCTCGTGGACGACTTTTCTGACCTATGTTTTTTCGGAGGTTTCCCCAGGTCGCTAGTGAACGCTGGAAAGGATCATTACATCCCCGAATTTCCTGCCCCTCCATTTCATTTCCATTCTCATCTCTCTTCACCTTTCATCTGCTTGGTTTCTTTCAGGGTTGCAAGTGTCGGCGGGAGGTCTCGGCTTGTGCATGGCAAGGGAAAAGGATGATCTAAGCAAACCTTCGTCCCCCGGACTGCGAGCGGTCTCCGGGTCCCGGCCCGGCCTCCCAGGGGGGGGGGAGGCACTAGCTACTCCAGCACCCGGAGAGTTCAAATCTGTAAACGGTAGGAACCCGTGGCTCCTGGTCCGGTCGCCTTCTCTCTCTCCTCTCACTTCATCCCTGTCTTCCTGGAGCGCCCCGTCAGGGGCCTAGGTGCAAAAGATCTGCCTAGATTAAGGTGCTAAGTCCCACTCCGCTTCTAGTCCTATCCTATCCTGCATTTAATCTAGTAGATGGTGATAAAATAGGGAATAAAACTGCAAAATTAGAAATGGAGATAACATAAACCCACGTTTTAGCAAGTTAGCATGGTAAGGTATAGTCCTTTTTTATGATTAAACACCAACAACTTGTTCATCACTGTATACATATTTAAATTCTTCACTAAAACAACTAACGCTGTGCTTTCCATTATATAGCTTATCTTCTATCTTACTAGGTTTTCAAGTAGGTTAAGTTTTAAACATGGAATGCACGTTATTTAGTGTTCTATATTAATAAGGTATTACGAGGAACTCTTACATTTACAAAATTTGCTTGTGGATACGAAAATTCAGCTTCATTTCAACATCTTTATTCCACCTTTCCATTACGGCTTATGGAAGACATTGCACTTTTCTACCTTCGTCACGTGACTTTGATGTTGGTTTTAAGTCACAGCATGCGAGAGGTTGGGCCATTCGCTCTCTATCTGCATACACGCTCGAAGAGGGTGATGTGATGAGGACGAGCATATGATTACGTCATGCATCTGTGACGTGAGCATGTGATGATGTAATAGGGCCATAATGTGTGAAGCTATTGTGAAATTGAAATTATACACTGCGATAGCTTATAGTGATGTACCTTATAGTGATCCACAATAATCTATTGCATACACAATTATTCAAAAATAAAGAACAGGCTTTAAATATTTACTTCTAATGAACGACAACAGATGGCGACACATGCGATACATCACTGAATAGAGAAAGGTTCAAAATGTTATCTTATGTGTTCAAAATGAGCACCATTTGTTATGCGAGGACAACCAGTGCTTTTTTGTTTGCATACGCAACCATCTTCTACGAATTTATTGTATCAATTTTAAATCTTTTATGACAAGGCGGCTCGTTGTTGAACTTGCAATGAAATACACGCTGCAATGAAAAATTGATTCACTCTTTGCATAATTGCATAATGCAGCACACAAAACGACTTTTCCTGTGGCGTCACCATTTTCTCGTAAACAAACACAGCGCCGCTGTAGGCACCGAATGGAACTAATTGGTGGGACTTGAAATTTTGAACTTCCCTCTATTCAATGCTGCGTCGTATGTGTTGCTATCTATTGTCGTTCATTATAATGAATATTTAAAATCTGTTCCTTCTTTTTGAATAACCCTGTACTTGCAAGCTGTATTGTATTATCATAGAACAAATATATTAATAGCATTTCATAGAAAAAAGGCTAACAAAAAATTTCTCGAACCTACTGAAGTATGTTTTTTGTCATTAATCCTTCTAATACTGCTACATAAACCATGTATCCTTAAAAAACAAATTGAAATTTGATAGGAGGTAGAAGCATCACATTATTTTACGTTTTCTCAAATCGATTATGATGGTATGTCCGATTTTGCTATGACGCTACTCATATTTGAAACAAAGGAAATGATCTCAGTTTGTTGGGATATTAAAATTAAAACGAACAGAATATATATTATTTTGAATACATATATTTAATTATTTATCTGGGGAATGGATCCCAGTGGACTGTTATTTTGAAGGTGTTAAAAGATATGGGCGAGATCATAATGAGTCGCTGAAGTATAATGAATGCCATTTTAGTCCAGTTACGTCAAATGTAATCAGCGTATTATAGCACGGTGGACCCAAAAATTATGCTTTTGAAGCTTCAAACCAATAACGAGGAATATAAAGAAACCGAGCTTCATTTATGGATGCTCTTTAACTACAATGATTCTTAGCGTCCCATTCTATATTAAACGTGAAAGACCGGAAATTTTACTCAGAGAGCTCTTTGTCAGACTTGAGATTCTTTTACGTGCCGTAAATCTACGATACGGGACTACCGGCTTTACTTCCCTTCCGAAGGAAGCCATGCTATGCCGAAAAAAAAATCCATCGCCCTCCGCAGATCTGAACCCGCGACCTAAGGAACCGGAGCCCAGCATGGTACCCTAGGACAACGAGGAATATCTCGGAAATGGTTAACCCCACAAAAAGAATTATTTGACTTAAAATGTGCACTTCAACGAGTCTAATTTTTTTTTCCTTACGGTTCAACAGTTATTCAAAAGTCCTTCAGAATGAAGAGGACCTTAGAGGTTATTCCCAGAAAATTAAAGAATTACATTTCATTTGCTACGAAAATATCTTAAACATACGGTATTTTAACCAAAATCGTTATTCAATTTTGAAAGAATCAAATTTTTTGAAAAATCTTTCATATAAGGGTAGTTTGGGGGGATTTTCTTGAAAATCTTATACAACATATTTATTGGCCTCCCACAAGTGGAAAACCAACCAGCATCACATTGAAATATAGAGCTGTTTTGTAGGTTTATATTTTTCTGGCATCGTTTTCACCCAGCAATATTCCCGTTTCAACATGTCCTCGTTGTCGGTTTTCTGTTACACTGGACGTAGTTTGAATAAACTTCGCATTATAAAAATAGTGCTTCTTAACTTTTCACAACTATTGTAAATGCTCCTGAAACGCAAACTGGTATATGCCCAGAACCTAAAATACAGGGTTATTCAAAAAGAAGGAACAGACTTTAAATATTTATTTCTAATGAACGACAACAGATGGCGACGCTTGCGATACATCACTGAATAGAGGGAAGTTCAAACTTTTATTTTATGTATTCAAAATCAGCACCATTTGTTATGCGAGGACGACCAATGCGTTTCTGTTTGTATACGCAACCATCATCTATGAATTTGTTGTATCAATTGTAAATATGTTTTATGCCGGGGTGGCCCTTTGTTGAACTTAAAACGAAATGCACGCTGTAATGAAATAATGGATTCACTCTTTGCATACTGCAGCACACGAAACAACTTTACCTGGCGTTGCCATTTTCTCGAAAACAAACCCAGCGCCGCTGTAGCACTGAATGGAACTAATAGGTGGGGACCTAAAACTTTTAACTTTCCTCTGTTCAATAATGTTTCATATGTGTTGCTATCTATTGTCGTTCATTAAAATGAATATTTAAAATCAGGTCCTTCTAAATTATTTTGTGTAGCAAGATTTTGTCTATCTCTTACGGTTCATCAGTTATTCGAAAGTCATTCAGAATGAAGGAGACCTCATAGTTTATTCCCAGAGAATTCAAGATATACATTTCATTTGCTACGAAACTAAACCTTAAACATATGGTATCTTAATAAAAATCGTTATTCATTTTTGAAAGAATCAAACTATCCGAAAAAGCTTTCATATAAGGGGCAGTTTGGGGTGGGGGATTTTTTTTTTGAAAATGTTCTTGTACAACATATTTATTGGTCTTCCACAGGTGGAAAACCAAGCATCAAATGGAAATATAGAGTTGTTTTTAAGGTTTATATTTTTCTGGCATCGCTTTGCCCCAGCAATATTCCCATTTCAACTTATCCTTTATGTCGGTTTTGTGTTACATTGGCCGTAGTCTGAATAAACTTCGCATTATTAAAAATAGCGCTTCTTAACTTTTCACAATTCATGCAAATGCTCCCGAAGCACAAACTGGTAAGCTCAAAACCTAAAATATAATCTATCTTTAACACCAGCTGAAACGATATTAGCGTAGGTGTTGTTGAGAACTTTTTGGAACTGTGGTATCTAAATTTGCTGTAGTACAAATTCTGAAAATTTAAACATATAAAAAAGGCAAAGAAAAATATAAAGAAAGAATCGGAAATTTTGACGTCAATAAGGTAAGAGTAGCTTGATGTGTACAACTGTAATGCCTTCGCAACATTGAAACTTAATAATATTGACGTGGCAATAGCCAAAACGGTTTTAATGACGTTTCGTAGTACACTGGTGTGCATAACCTAAAGATGAATGTAATCTTCGCATGCTGTAAAACTGCCAAATAACATAATTTGACGAATCTTGAATCATACATAGAGGGACTGCTACGGTATGCTACAGTAGGTAACTAAACGAAATATACAATGAGACGAACAGAAATGTCAATTTTATTCATAGACCATAAGCTATATTAAAGTCAATACGACATATGATGGCTCTCTAGATTTACAGAAACAGATACATGGTGCTTAAAAGAGTGTATGATCACCACGGACAGTAATTCATGCTCTGTATCGTGCTACCATGCTGGCCACAAGGTTGGTAAGCAGTTCTTGTGGTAGGGCGTTCCATTCCTCCACCAGCGCTGTTGACAACTGTTGCATGGTTGTTGGTGCATGTGAATGTGCTGCAATGCGTCCCCCAAAGCATCCCAGACGTGTTCGATGGAATTTAAATCAGAGGAACGGACAGGCCAGTCCATTCGCCGAATGTAATCTCGTTCCAAGTTCGATGCGGTCGCGCATTGTCATCCATAAAAAGCCAGGGCCGACTGCACCCCTGAAAAGACGCACATGGGAAGGAGTACAGTATCACAATAACTTTGAACAGTGAGCGTACCTGTTCAAAGATTTGGAGATCGGTGCGCCCATGCAACATTATGCCTCCCCAAACCATAACACCGGACCACCAAAACGATCATGTTCAAGGATGTTTCTGCGTTCATTACGCGTTCCCACCTCTTGCCAGATAAGGGTACGTCGAAAATCACTACTTAGACTGAATCTGCTCTCATCCAGAAGAGCACACGACCCCATTCCTCGTTGGTCCAATTTTGATGATCTTGGGACCATCGCAAACGGTGCCGCCGATGTGCGGATGTCAATGGAACGACGTACTGGCCGTCGGGCAAAGAAACCACCTCTGTGTAGTCGCCGTGCCACTGCGTATCGTAAGATTGCGTGCCTAGCTGTCCTGTTAAATGTGGCTGCAATTGCACCCGCTGTTTGAAGTGAATCCCTTCTTGCCTGTTGCACAATGTAGCGGTCATCTGCTGCTGCAGTTGAGCGTGGTCGACCACCACCTCCTTGGGACAGCAGTGTCTGTGGTTTGGAATGCTCCCCATGCACGTGAAACAATGCTGTGAGCAATTCCAAGTTCCTGAGCCCTTCTTCCAGTTTCCCGATGATTCTTCTCCGTGTGAGATCATCCAAATGGTGTCTATGGACCATGTTGCAATGAAGAACTCCACTGCAGTGTACCGTAATAGCTCGCTAATTGCCACACACCGCCTTAATCTGTTTCAACTGCCCCGTGTTGCGGGACCAGACCCATTTGGCACTATAGGCTCGCTACACTCACTGCATGTGACATCCAGCTCTCTGTGTACGTGTGAGAGACCACTGACAACATGGTCCCGCACCTTCATCTATTTCCACCAGGTAGTTCATTTGTTATGTTATTTCACCCATCTCGTCCTTAGGTTTTGCACACCATTGTATTTCAGAAATGATCATATCCAGAGGAACTTAGGTTAATTGAAGCGATTTACGCTAACAAAACCTTACCAAAAATTAACACAAATGTGAATCCTATAATGATTCGCATATTGGAGGGAACCACTAATATTCCGAGGTGACAAAAGTGATTGAAACCGAATGACCTGATCCCAATACAGATAAGAATTTAAGGCACTTCAAACTGAGAGAAGGTGAATATTATTCCATTTTGGATCAACTTGCTACATCCCATTGTGTAGCATAGTAAAAAATTCTAATGTTTGATAATTATTGTTCTTTCACACATGCCTTGTATGGAAAAGGTATTGAGCTATGCTGTATCAAAATGAATTTGAAAACATCTTGTGGTTTACTGGAAAACATGTGTCAGTTAAGCAATTTAATGTTGCACTGGCATGTTGCCATGGTAGCTCAGTTGATTAGAGCACGACACGATAAGCTAAAAATCCGTGGATAAAATCCCGGCTATGGAATCGAACTTTTCAGTCGGATTCTACCTTTCTACTCTTAGTGTTTGTTGAGACTTTAAGGTGATGCATCTGTGAAATTCACAATGTAGTTTTGAAACTTATGCCAGTTATTACGCACAGTAACAGCCTGCTCTCAAAATTATAGTTTGCATGGGTATTTAAATATTAATTTGCTATTATTTAAGTTCATTATTCCAATTAAAATGTTCCACAGATGCATTTTTAAAAATACTCACATAACAATTAGGTTTTATAATAAACGAGTTTGTTGAAAGATACATCATATTATTTTCTTTATATTACTCCTAATTATTGTAGGAATATTATTACTTTTCTACTCTTGACTTTTCAAAAATTAATAATTTATTTTTCGAAATTGGAGTATTATTTTAAAAAATCTGATGTGTTACACTCACATGACTTTCTCTACTCTTGTACAATCTAATTTTACAAACGCCTATTCTCCATATGCTTCATGTTAATCAGGATATCGAGATGTCAATCTTATTGGTAATTTTCTTGTAGATGCAAGGGAAATATGGTAGGTTTTAAGCGATAGTCAAATATTTTAACGCTGGTTGCTATGTGGCGCATTCCATTCTCTTTGCATGTCTAGGACATAAAAAAATGAATAACGCATTTGAGAAAAAGTATAAGTATTGGAAAATTTAAGGAAATAACAAGCAATATCTCGAAAACGGTTCACTCAACAAAAGAAATGTATATGACATAAGTTGTGTATTTTAACGCGATCTACATTTTTGTGTAGTAAAATTTTGTCTATCTCTTATGGTTTACCAGTTATGCAAAAGTCGTTCACAATGAAGAATACTTTTGGAGACATTCCCAGAAAATTCGAGATATACATTTCATTTCTCATGACATTATCTTAAACATATGATATTTTCATCAAAATCGTTAGAGCCATTTTTGAGAAAATTAAAATTTTCGAAAAATCTTCCATGTAAAGGGTAGTCTGGGGTGGGGGATTTTCTTGAAAACCTTCGTGTCGCATCTCTGGAAGATACTGAACCTAAATACGAAGTTTGGTGTTTATCCGACTGTTCGTTTTTGAGTTATGCTGTTCACACACACAGACACACACACAGACACACACACACACACACACACACACAGACACACACACGGACATGTTTCCAAAAATGCTTTTTTTGGATTCAGGAGGTCTCAAAACATGTATTTCCGGCGAAATCTCGGTATCGAATTTTTAGGTGGAATGCAATACTTCCCCTACTTACTATACGTAGTAGAGAAAGTAAAAATCTGATGCGATCATTAACATGACTTTCCTTACCTTCTGTTATTTATTAATCAGTAGGTATACAAACCAGTATTATTAAAGCTTATTTTTATATCTACTACGTTTTAATCCAAGTAAACCTTTGCAGCTATAGCTAGATTACCCATTTCGTTATACATACAAAGAGAAGAGCGATAGTCAATGTTTAAGAACTGGACGCTATTCCCTGGCCTTAAAATTCGTACTGTTTCCATGCAAACGGGAGAAGCAACTGAATGTTGAAAGGACTTTAAGGAATGACCAAAAAATGAACAATTCGAACCATTAATAACCGATATCTCAGAAACGACTTATGCCACAAAAAAACTTATTTGAAATAAATTGTGTGTTTTAAAAATATCCACATTTCTTGTGTAATAGCTTTTCGTCTCTCGCTGAACGTTCACCAATTATAAAAGATTATACAAAATTCCTTCCAAAAGAAGAGGACTTTAAAGGCTATTCCCAAAAAATTCAAGATACACAGCTTATTTGTCATGTAAATATACATAATATTTGATATTTTAATCAAAATTGTTGGAGCCATTTTTTAGAAAATAAGAATTTTCAAAAAAATTTTCAAAAACGTTTTATGTAAATGGCAGTTGGGATGCGGTATTTTCAAGCACCTTTGAAAGATACTGAACGTAAATACCAAGTTTAACATTTTTCCGATTTTTCGTTTTTGAATTATGCTGTTCTTAGACACACACACACACACACATACGGACCTTTGAAATCTCGGTATTAAATTTTGGGTGGAATGCAATACATTCTCTGCCTACTATGTATTGGCAGAGAAAGTAAAAAGTATACGGTCAGTTTTAGACAGTAAAAAAAATGTTGAAACAAATTAGTAAAAGATTACATCGTGTGGAGTATTTTGAGTATGGAAAAATGCTGAAAACAAGGTTTAAAGTTAGGCGTGCCTATTATGTACCTGCACATTTATATCTTCAGTTAATTGGTAGTTAACAAGCCCCAAGCGGAAAAGTGTGTTTTTTTAAAGTTTGGAATTCATAATATTACATTATGGAGAATTTTAGTTTTCTAATTTTCGGAATTTTTGGCCAGATCTCACAGATGTGTTACCTTCAACAATCTCCGCAAAAAAGAGTGCTGCACTATTGTTCTAAAAGTATTACAACGATTTGTCAGTTTGCCTAAGTCTCCTACAACGGGGATGTTAATTAATACGTTTGCTTTCAACTCGGTGTAGTTTCTGATTTTTTTAAAATAAAGTTTCGTTGTTAAACACTGTTAAGAAACACATTTACATGTCACTTTTGTAACCTTTGTGTTTTATTGAGGGGGTGTAACCCTCGACGCCGAACAGCAAACAAAGGACATGATGGAAATAAAGAATTGGCAGCTTGCACTGTGGGAGGGCTACAAATCAAGCGAAGACTGGCCGTTAAGTTTGTAGAAGCAATTTGGATTCCGACGGCAAAGAGAACAAATCGGCCAGGTAATGCGTCGCGTCACGGCGCCGACAAGAGGCGCTGTAAACAACATAACGAGTCTGTGTAAATCACATCTGTTTAACGGTCCAGGTTCGTGCACCGCCGCAGTCACCTCTGTCTTTATTGCCCAAAACGCTTCCCCGCGACTGGAAGCACAAATTATTATACAGAGTACTCGACAGTTGTTATTGAAAGTGTTTGTTGCCCCTACCGCATGGTCCTCAACAAAAGGAAGATTTATGGTTCTATGTATCCACAACATTGCTTCTTTCCATTCATGTATTTGTTTGCATACAATATACCAATATTACTGCTGTTCCTTTGAACCAGTAAAATAGCTCAAGGATCGATTCCTGTTATATTCTCTGCTCAGTAAATCAGAAATTGTAACATGTCAGCTTCAAAATGTCCTCCTGTATTATTACACAGTGCTACATCTACTGAAAGCAATTGCCGATCAACAAAAGCAGCATTTGCTTTTCGAGAAAAAACTAATCGACCTGTTCAGAATAAATCAGACTTTCTCTCTCATTGCCAGGAAATCACGATATGGAATTCTAGCATCGAGGTAGTTTTAATAGGGAGGGTTAGAACAACTGCTTTCCCAGGAAACTTGAGCAGTGAGATATATGCTCTCCTGCATCATAATAAGCCGGTCCTCCTAGCCTGGTCGCTGAAGTGTATAAATTCGGCGCTCCGCCAAGCTGAGAATCGCGGGTTCGAGTCCCGCCATGGGCATGGGTGTTTGTGTGTTGTGTAATTGCGGTAATAAACGGTCAGTAATACAGTAAAACACAGTAATAATAAACTGGGTAAACAATATATCTTTAAAATAATAATAATAAAGGAATAAATTCAGCTGAAGTTTAGACGTACTATGAAGGAAATCCATCCATTAACCATGGGTATTTATAAGTCGTATTTACTAGTCGGCCACGATATGAGTGCGTTCGTGAGAAAAGGAACTTAACAATTATGGACCAAGTGGCGGGCATCGGAAAGACAATCAGGTAAAGAAACCATCCACAGTTCCGAGTGACATCTACTAGCGAGACTGAGCCCTGCAAATATAGTACTGTTTTCATTGTGCAATTGTGCATTCCCTATCGCCTTATCCCTCTGAGCCCTAACCTTGATTGTGAACACAAAACAGCGTCGCCCTCCTCATATTTTAGTGAATCATTATTACGTAATAACCGAATATCTCTCGAAATATATAGGTTGTAATTTATATAAGTTTTTAATGATAACCTATCTTCGTTGCCCAGAGAAAAGAATATAAGCCATGCAACTGTTATGTCATCGCTATAGGAAATAAGTATATTTAGGACTAGTGCCATAACGAGACAGTTATACACGATAATGAACACAGTAAGAACCTGTTTATAATGGTAGAGTTGTATAAAATGTTTTAGATCACTGCACAATAACTCCAAGAAGAACACGGGGGAGGGGATAAATGACACGTCACTTGAATTTTAAAAATGAATGCAAGGTAAGGTAGTTAGGGACAAATAAGACAGGCTGAAGAAAAGTTCCATTGTATGTATGTAGTTTATGGTTTATTGTACAAATTCCGATTACAAATTATAAATTTTGTTGTATTTATTTTCATGCTTCTGCTTTATTATGTGCATGTTTGGTACCTTACTTTGTGTTGCACAACCAGGATAGCTCCCTGGCCTTCGGCACAGCTGTGCAACGTTTACTCCTCTGTGCTATAGTCTCATTAGAATGTATTTCATTTTATCTTAATTCCCCTCCCTTTCCCTCCCTCCTCTTCTCTTTGAATTTCCTCATTTATCCTTCATTTTTATCAAATATCTCCTACTTCTCTATTTCTTTCTTCCTGTTCGCTTGTTAACATTTTCAATGGACTAAATCACACCTCATATTATTCCATTTGTCCCAGATTTTCTCTCCCCATTTTTTTAATCTTCACATTCAGTTAGATAATGTTCTACACCTTCCTCACCATCACAAAATTCATTACCTCTTATAAGCCATTTAAGAATATCGTTCCAGTTCTCATCCAAGCTAACCCTTCTTTTTCTCTTTTATTACACTGCTCTATATATATATATCTTGAATTAAAGTTAAGCATTGTGATTTTCAGTATGCATGTGTACGTTCTATATTGATGCCCTATTGCAACCACCGATAGAGTGATTACGGTTCTGTTCGCCGTACCGAAATACAAAAAAAAAAAAAAAATGAATAAATAAAAAAAATAAAAAGCTCCATATTCGATAGCGAAAGCGTATTTTTGCAATGGAAATCCAGTTTGGAAATTTGTTTTATACTTGCACCGTTGTAAACTGTGATTTTTATTCTGGCGTTTTAGTTCTTTTGTATTGTTAGGTTAGGTTGTCCTGTTACTTCTCTTTCTGGGTGCAATCGCAATTCGCTGTATTTTTCACACCAAGTCTACCTTGGTGTGGAAAAGCCTAACGTTATTATTATTATTATTATAACTGAATCGTATTAATAAATATCAGTTGTCTAGACAAATAAATCAGCTAAAGAAGCTTACTTTCTGTGAAGAAAGGCTCCCTTATGGTTGGGTAACGAGATGTTTTATAGGATACCTACGTAACATTTTGGCATGGAAGCACGCAGGTGGCCTATTGCACCATCAGAACCTCCGGGAGGAAGGGGTGAAGGGAACGATACAGAGGGCAACCAGAGGGAAGGCTCAAATTCAAGCGGGGTCCCTAACATTCCAGATGTGAGATCCCGATACTTGCAGGACCACCCACACAAGCCTCACTACCCAAGGAGAGTTCTCATCACACATCGGACGCCAGGACAAAGTCATTCAAAGCAAATTCCAGGGCCACATCCCTCGCCATGCCATCCACTCGCCTAATCCTCCAGCCCTAGAACATGACAAGGAAATTAAAGATAGGACATGAAAATTCTCGGCATTACAGAAACTACCCCATATTTAGCCTAATGATCTGAATAAACCGCGAAGAAACCTAAGGTCCAATGGAACCTCCTGAATGTGGGCCCCTCACATTACCGCGGAGCCATTTAGTTCTGTATGAAGTATGTATGAATGTTCTATTTTGAAATTCTCTTTCTTAAACCTGTCTAATTATTTTATGTTACTGAAACAAATACGTTGAAATGCGTTCATTATTCGGCGTTAATTGGTTGACATTCATCCTCTTGAGGTTACCAGTAACTTCTAAAAGTATTCCTTGGAAACCACTGGATAATTTAGGGGAGAAAATTGTTGGTTGCTTATTGCATACCAACAAAGGTAGGGAAATTCTCGTTTATATTTCATCATCCCTCGAGAGGTTGAAGGGTGGGATTGAATGAAATATAAAAGCAGATTTACTGTGTTCGTCGTATTGTCAGCAATTAGGCTTAAAAGGTTTTTCGAATGTTGACAGAACAGGCGAACACTGACACAATAGCAGGATTTCATGACGCTGTATTAGGATTAGTACGGGCCACCTTTTAGTTAACAACAAAAAGTGTCTATGTCGCCATTCAACCTGGCTTAACTCCCGGTATGTAAACAAGGGGTGTGCTACAGGATAGCAGCACGTATCACAGTAATGTTAAAGGGTGCCGAGTCGACTGTAATTACTCTATACATTTACCATTTACTTAACTACATGTCAAACATAAAATCTACGTCTGCTGAACCTAACATATTTTAGACCATGGAATGATTAGATAATAGACTAAACCTCCAGTCTCCTGCCCCTGACTACTCGGCTGCAAGGAAAGCGAAATTAACTATATTGTCCTCAAGGAAAGAATGCACGTATACGAGTCGTGGCGTACTAACCTAACTTCCCTTAAGGGGAACGAAACAAAAATAATACTGCTTCTTAAATGAAGGATATGCCCAAGATTATTTGTACACACCTCCGCACTGTTATCGCTGTTTAAGCTAAATAAAATCTGCGTCACACGTATTCAGTGCTTGTCGTTTGTTGGAGGAAGCTTTGGGATGAGAAGGCGATCACTGCCAGACCTGTTGTAATACGTTTTAATAATTGTTCTCGCTGGGAAAATTGTGTATTCATTCAATAGATCTATTTATTTGAGATGAGAATAGTATTAATCGGTTTATTTCAAGTTCAAGAGAAGTGTATTTTGTCGTGGTGCTTTTGGTGATGGTGTTAGTCACTTTAAGTAATCTACAAACAACGTAATATGCCGAAAAAGAGAATATCTCTATGTAGTGTATATAGCTGTAATGTTAAAAGTAAAACACACGGGAACTGAATTTCATAACTTTTCAAATTGGGGCAATTAATCTCTCAAGATATTGGATACGGCTAGAATTTTGCAAAAGAAAAGATGTTTCGCCTGGTCCCGGAGCCTGTTTATGTATGTCACAATGTGATCTAATACCGCCACGCGAATATTGATGAAGACGGTGTAACGCGATAACCATCGAACTTAGGAAAGTGGGACTGTGTGTGTTGCTAATTATGCTCGATGACAAATAATGCGGTGAATGAAATATTAAATTTTTGTTTCTTTTTCCTAGAAGCTTGAGTAGGCTGCCGCTTCTTGACTGGAGTGGTCTGAAGTAAGCTATTCGTGCGGCATAATTGTGCAGCTCTGTGTTAGTGTATTTGTTCAATTCAATTTAGGTTGTGAACAATGCAAATAGCAGGAAAATGAGCCAACCCATCAGGGCACTAAGGAGGAATTAACAAGTAGGAATATAAATTTGTAATGAAAAATGGTTGAAGTTCAGCAGGAAAAAAAAGTGGTCAGGGTTTGTGTGCAGATAACAAACAAACCAAAAGTTTCTCGCCCTATTTTTGTCATGCTTTTTTAAGTAGTGAGAAATTTTAAAATGTTGAATCCATTTAAACATTTAGCTAAGGATTCTCGTTTAAAATATCTAACTACCTCACTGCTTCTAGTTTTCTCGTTCACCTTTATATGTATTCTAATTATGTTTATTTAAGTTTTCAAATTCTTTGTTTAGATAACCTATTTGCTTCCTTTCATAACCCTTTTAACTCAGTTGATTAGCGAAATGGTTAAACATCTTTATTACGAAGGAAAAATTGTAATAACAAAGAAGGTTATTAAGTATTCGCTTCTCATTTAAACAAATTATTTATGTTTAGCAGTCCTGAATATATACTTGACTTGCCTAAATATCTGCTGGTTTCATATAAACGCAACAAAAAGTGCAAACAAATTGCTATGCTGTATAGCATAGTAACAAGAAATTAAGCCAGCAAGCCAAGTTATCAATAAGTTGCTTAAATCATACAGACATCGTCACCTATCGTGGCTCAATGTGAACAAAAATTAGATCAGGAGGGTTGCGTTCTGATACCGGTAGGTAACTTGTATTTGTCCCTGCAGCTTTCCTCGTAATAGTTAAAAGATTATCTAACAACCTGTTTTCGTTCCCATTGCTAATATTTACAAAATTAAGTACTGTCTATGTCATATCCCGTGTACTTCCCTCTCTAATCAAAGCTTCTCACTCTTCCTACGTTCAAAACCAATGCGATGCGGTTCCGCTGTTTTAAAACAAGAGTAAGTGCCAAAATTGTTTCTCCGATTTGAGGCAGTATTTTTAACACTTAAAAATATTTCAGTGTAATTATATAATATAAAATATAAAAACAGCCCGCCTTAAAGCAGTATGTGTATAAATAACATATAAAATGTATGTAACAGTCATTGTATTATGTTTATATTATTGTAAACATGTTCAATAAAGTTATATGAATGTATTACGTAATTTAATAATGCAGCAGCTGTGAGAATAATAGGTTAAAAGTTGCTAACAATGAGGTAACCTTGAGGCAATAATGAATTGGAAAGTTTAATGCTACTAGTAATTCTTGGAGCAACAATAATGTAATTTTTGTGACACTTCATAAAATAGCCAATCAACAACCAGAAAAAGCTTTAGTTAAGTGAAGGTATTCTATTGGACTAGGATTAGCCAAAACTGGAGCAACTAAAATGGAGCAACATTTACAAATTTAGAAGTCAGTTGCTTGTAGTCAGCGCTCCTAACCGGACGCGAGATGCGTCCTCGAGAAATTTAATACTTATTTTGTGTAAGAAAAAAATAGTTTACGTGTTAAAAAGTGCAAGTAATTAATAAAAAATCTCACAGCTCTCTCTCTCTCTCTATATATATATATATATATATCAGTGAAGCGTTATTTAATTTGTGTAAAGACTAATAAATGTAGTGAAGTAAAAATTATAATCTGTGTAAGCCTACATTCTCAGTCGCTCCACTCCCTGCTAAGACATTCATGTCTAAAAATAAATATTGATGCAGCCGAGACAAACATAAATATATAATATTTAAAGAAACGTCAAAATTACAAAGTTAATATCTTATAAACTTGGAGCAAAGGCCTCCGGAAAGTACATTTGGGGCGAAGGCAACCGGAAACTTTTTTCCATACGTGCGGTTGCTACTACTTCAAGTTCCGCTCCCCAACAGTCGAAATACAATACAACTCCTTCCTAACATAACCTTCTTCAGTTCGCATACCTTATTTCGAAGTGAAGAGATTCACCATAAACGGATTCACCTTTAAGACATTCATAGCCGATTTATAACGGGGTGGTGCTGCTTTGCTGAACCATTTCTTAGGTGGCGGTTGAATGCTCTAATTGAGGCCTCATCAGGTGACCGATAGCTGTTTTGAGCACAGTATTTGCTCATACAGAGATGTTGAGCAGGGGAACGCTACCTACCTTCCCTCAAGGAACCTTCAAGAACCTGATATAGTTTTTAAAAATAGTACTTTTTATTTAATTTTTTTTACAAATAATGGTAAAAATTTAAGGTTATTGCTTTAAAACTTTATTATTCAACTCTTAATTTATGAGAGTATGGAATATGGATATGAGTTTCTGCTGTTGTTGAAAGTAACAATTATTATATGTTTTACATGAATTAAATGCGTACAAAAAGAGTAGAAGCGGAAGTTTTATTTACTTTATTGTTAAGTCTAACATTTATGTTTAGTACTTTCAGGTTTTTATTCTAAGTGTCTTACGTCATAAGAATGTAACAGAAATATTTCTTTCTAATCTCTTTAATAAGAATAAAAGCCCAAACAACGAGTATTATAATTGCTTTGTTCAAACTTAAAACATTACTGAGTCGACTTTAACATTTAATTAACAAAGAAAATAATGAAATAATTGTTTATAATAATTCCGTTGAAATAAAAGCTTTGTTGTGGAGATTACCACACCGATTGATTTGGACGTCCAGTACAACGCCACTGTTGTTCCGTCCTTCCGCCCTTAACAGCAAACCATCAACCTGGATGCACACGGAGCAACGAGCCAAATGCCCTGGCCTATTCCATTAAGCCTAATCATAGTTGTTATAGCTATTAGCGAGTAAAATCTGCTGTAAGTATAACAATCTAAAGTAATGCATTTACATGATTTCCCCCTACTCACTGTTCTTACGAAAGCTTATTCTTCTGTCTACTTCTTTTTGATCAGATAAACTTTCATTACACAATTACTCATTTCGTTACTATTATAACCTTCAATACAGAAGGATATAATAGTAGGCTAAAGCGATAGTCTGATTTTTAAACTTGAGTTGCGTGCCAAATTGACCCTCTCCGGAGAAATCTACTTTAGGCGACTGGGCTGTACCAAAGGCAGGCTGACATGTACGGGAACAGAAGTGAAACGACTATGCTAGTGGTTCTCAAGCAGACGACAACAACAAGAAGCAAGGGCGCAGTTATTTTGAGTCACGCAGTACGTCAGGCGATTGTCGTAGTCGACTGCGCAGGCGCCGGATCAGTTCCAGCTTTCTTCAATGTCCTGTCCACAAGGCTGATCAGTCTTTCTTCGACGGCGAGCTAGGTTACGAGGAAAACAACAGGACAACGTTTAGACAGAAGGCATTCAGGACGGTATTCTCTAAATTCGTTTTTGGCTTAACGTATTCAAAATTCTCTTTAGTAATTTTTCACCGGGAAAAGATTAATCGTCTGAACTATAAACTTATTGAGGTTAGAGTTGAAATATATCGGTAAACGTGAGAGCATGAAGCCATTCTGTAATTATTGTAATTTAATTTAAAGCATTGAAGAATGTAAAGAATGGTGAACGAATAAGGGTTTTGTAAATTGTAATTATCTATGTTATTGAGCTGTGAGTTTATTAAATGGAAGAAATTCGGCTTCTTGATTAATTTATGGAATACGTTTTAAAGTAGCAATCTGCTATTATTCCTAATTTAATCCACTTCCTCTTGGGTCAAAAGAGCACGTTTCAGTTGCTATGTGATAACTTTGAAGTTCCATGTTCCTTGCATTGCCACGATTAAAAACGAATAGACACATACCACTAGGAAAAATCTGATGTGTTACACTCACATGACTTTCTCTACTCTTGTACAAACTATTTTTACAAACGCTTATTCTCCATCCACTTCATGGTAATCGAGATAAACATTTCCAGAAACTATCTTATTGTTAATTTTCTTGTAGATGCAAGGGGAATATGGTAGGCTTTAAGCGATAGTCAAATCTTTTAAGAGCTGGTTGCTACGTGGAGCAATTCCTTCTCTTTGCATGTCCAGGACTAAACAAAACGAATAACGAATTCCCATTTGAGAAAAAGTATAAGTATTAGAAAATTCAAACAAATAACAAGGAACATCTCGGAAATGGTTCACTGGATAAAAAATGTATATGAAATAAATTGTACGTTTTAACGAGCTCTTACATTTTTTTTGTAGAAAAAGTTTGTCTGTTACGATTTATCAGTTATACAAAAGCCATTCAGAAAGAACTTTTGGGGATATTCCCAGAAAATTCAAGATATATATTTTATTTGTCATGAAAATATCGAAAATATATGATATCTTAATCAAAATCGTTACAGGCATTTTTGAGAAAATCAAAATTTTCGAAAAATGTTCCATATGAAGGGTAGTCTGGGGTGGGGGATGCTCTTGAAAAGCTTTTTATTGTATCTTTGAAAGATGCTGAAACTAAATACCAAGTTTGATATTTATCCAACTTTTCGTTTTTTAGTTATGGTGTTCACAGACCACACACACGGAGCTTTTTCTAAAAGGGGGACTTAAAACATGTATTTCCGGTGAAATCCCGGTATCGAGCTTTTGGGTGGAATGCAATACTTACTCTACTTACTATGCGTAGTAGAGAAAGTAAGAAAGTATTTGAAAATTCAAACCAAAAACAAAGAATATATCTCAGAAACGGTTAACCGCACAAAAAGTTATTTGACATAATATGTGTGCTTTAACGAGATTTACATTTTTTGTGTAGTAAGATTTTGTATCTCTCCTACGGTTTACCAATGATATAAAATTCATTCAGAATCAAGAAGACCTCACAAGCTATTCCCAGAAAATTATAGATATGCATTTTATGTCATGCAAATGTCTTAAATATATAGCATTTTAATAAACATCCTTAGAGCTATGAACCACACCTTAGGACCTTGTTAATAATATCCTCTACTGTAAAGGAATTTAGCAGATATTCTGGGAAATACTGCGATTTGAATTAACACAATTCCGTCTGAAATGAAATTTGATTAAAAGAGTATAGTTGCAGGTTATCGGAGGTTTATGAGTTATGTAAGGTTGAATACATTATCTTTGAGGTATGCATATATTTGATTAACATTGAGAAAAGCATTAAACATCGAAATAGGGATTATCAACAACCTTCGTCGTTGCGTTCTTTGACCTCGGCTTGCTTTCAGTTTCATTCATAGCCACTCAGGTCAATAAATAGAACTTCTAAAACAGGGAATAATGTGTTTGCAGTTTCAATGCGCGGTTAATAAACTTTAAATGCACAAAGCGCACACGTTTGTGCCTGAAAACAATCACTCCCACTTCCCACCTATATTTATAATTGCTGTTTCGAATTGAAAGAGAAGTTGTTTCAAAAACCGACAAGCAATTTTTGAAACACGTAGTTTAACAAACGCTTTTTATTATCATCTTAGTTTTGAAATGACCTACTTCTACGCACACGTGCCTGTAAGAGCCACACTTGTGAATGTCCATTGTTCCTTTAAGCACGTGTGCTTAAAGCAGAAGTGTTGAAAGCAAGTCGCATTTTTTGTTTACTTACTTGATTTTTTAAAATTTATCTCAAGATAAATTTTAGCTCAAGAATGAGCAAATCAATTGAAGCCATCAGTTCCATAAGAACACAATTCTACTTGTGCAAGTTTTGAGATAATTTAAGAAAACCTAATACATTTTCAAACTGAGCACTCGTTGGATTATTTTGAATGAAACACTTTTGGTAAGACTTTTTAATTATACGTAGTATATAGTGTGTAACAAACTAAATAAAATGAAAGACTTGTGTTGTTATGAAAATCATTTATATATTTTTAGGACCAAACAATAAATGTAATTGATTTTCGGGTCGTTGGCTAAAAGAAATATGTAAATAACATGAAAAAATGGAGACCATTATATAATCATATTTTTTTCAGTAATGCTTTATTTATCCCAATTAAAACATGTATATTAATAATACCTTAGTTTATACAATACATGGAAACATTAATTATTAATGGAAATCCAATATCTCGTGTATGGATCACATCAAAACCCACTTCTTAATTCGAGTCCCAAACCTCCCTCCCTGATTATTCAACATTATGTATCACTGTGATCCTGCCTAAATTTATCTTTAAGATTTTGAAAATAAGGACGCTTTTCGCAAGAACTGAAAAATGATATTTAATAATATCTTTAGTTTTAGCTACTTTCAGTTGAGTTTCAGATTCATATGTTTTTTTTTAACTGATCAAACTTTACTTTTCCTTTCATAAGGAATGTTTCACTTCCTAAGCCACTGGTTGTTTTGCTTGCACTTAAGATGCTTGATCTATATTTTGTTATTTTGTAACTGATCACCTTACATTTGTCCTTTTTCTTTGCAATGAGAACGGGTTCCGTGATTTTAGAGTATTTCTTTAATGCAAGTAAACTTATTCTTGGGTGTATTTGTCTTCCATTTATTTCGTAGCACCGGTTCATCACTATCTAAATCACATTATCAGTTAATAAAACTGGTGAACATCTTCACTCCGTTACACTCGTATCAGCTGCAATTTAATAATGAAGACTGCTAGGTTCCTGCCGTGCGGCAACTTCCATACTTATCGCATCACGCATCACGCTCTAATCTTATACTACTATCTAACTTCCATATCAACACAGGTTCCGGACTTGTGTAGTTTCACAATATGGAATAACATTCGAAAGCGGAATGAATAAAAATCTTGTGCGTTGCACTAACATGAATTTCTCCACTAATTCTTCTTACAAAAGCGTATTATTCTATCTACTTATTGTTCACCTAAATAAACTTTCTATTCAGATTTTCGCATTTCTTAGTAGAATGCAGTAGATAAAGTCAGATTTTTAAAGAGTTTGTTGCTAAGAGATGAAATTCCATGCTCTTTGCAAGTAATAGGACTTACCAGTTGAGAAATGTAAAATTCAAATCAATAACAAGAAATATCTCGGAAATTGTTTACTCCAAAAAGGGCTTTATCTAAATAAACTGTGCGTTTTAAGCAAATCTAATTCTTGTGTACAAAGATTTTGTCTATTTCTTAGGGTTAATCAATTATACAAAAGTAATTCAGATTTAACAGCACTTTACATGGCTATTCGTAGTATATTCAAGATATACATTTTATTTGTCATGTAAATATCTTAAACATGTGGTATTTTTAATCAAAATAATTAGAGCCCTATTTTAAAAAAGTAAAAAGCTTTGAAGACTTTTCTGTGTAAAGCGCAGCTTGGGGTGTGGGTTGTTTTCTGAAAATCTTCGTGTCATACCTTTGGAAGATACTGAACTTAAGTACCAAATTTGGTGTTCATAGGACTTTGGGTTTGAGTTATGCTGTTCACGATACACACACACGAACCATTTTCCTAAAAATCCTCCTTTTTTAGCTCAGGGGCTTCAAAACACGTGTTTCTGGTGAAGTCTCACATTGTATCTTTGGGTGGAATACAAAACGTCCCATATTTATTGTAGACACATAGTAGAGAAAGTAAAAATATCGAAATGTCTCGTTTATTGTTGAGGTTTGTGGAAAATGCTACATGGAGAAATGTATAAGCGCAGTACTACATAAAAGTATTGTTATTTACAAAATGTTCATAGAATGAACACTTAATATGTTGCAACAATTCTTCGTTACTATTATTCCATTAGGTAACAATTTGATCTTTTAATGGTATATCCTGAACACTGCGGTGTAGTTTCGAACCCATAACAAGCATAAGGAAGAAGCACACGTTTGTGTACCATTAAATCTTTTATTTATTTTTTAATGTTTATTAATATAGCAGAAAGAGTACCGAATTTTATTACCGATTTTCAAAACATCGCATGAAGTACATGTTACGCAGTGATAGAGGTGAGGAAGAGATACAAAGAGAGTTAGATAGAGTGGAAAGAATAGGGGAAAGAGTAATCTCTGCAATTAAGGTGAGTGGAACTGGAATTTGATAGTTTTAAATATTTAAGTGGTTGCTTGTGATCTCTCTGATGCAGCTGTCTATCCTTGCGTCTAATCTGTGGTCCGGAATTTAATCACGATTGGATCAAGCTGAGCGTTTTACTTCGGCTTTACCCGAGTCTCTAGGACAACTGCCGGGTATTCGGGTAGTTTGAACATGTTTCATTCCCACAAAAACTTACTTGTGCACTAATAAACTGAAACTGAAAAATGGGGGAAGGTATTGCTTGCCACTCTTGCAAAATGCGCATTTTTAAGGCTACCCTATAATTAATTTTTCAAGAAGATTTCGAAAACAAAAATCATTTCTGTAAATGTTTCATAGATACAAGTCTCAAACATTCTGGAAGTAGGATTCTATTGCCTTATCAACTTTTGGAAATTTAAATGACCAAACGCTACGTTTTTAAAAATTCTGCGTAGGCGTGTGGAAATAGATGTGCCACTTTAAAACTTGATTCTCTCTTGGTTTCCAAAATTTTTGCCACTTAACTGTTTTTTATTGTGCACTTTTTGTTCTATTTCTTACAAACCTTCATTTTAGCTTCTTTGAAGCTGAATGAAGATATCTATACAATTTTTTGTATCAAGTATAGCTTTTTTTAAATTAGGGCTTAAATCATTTAATACAAGTTGACTTATAAAATTTAAAGCTATTATCTACTTCATGATTTTTCCACTGAAATTTTTAGTGTTATAAAAAATGTGATCTTAGATTAATAACACCATATTAGTAAAATAATATGCAAAATTCAAAATTATATAAGTTTAATTTATATATGGGCCATTTCACATTTGACTCAATTTTCATTTTTTGAAAGTTATTTTCTTGGAGAATTAGCTACCTGGGACTATGAAGATTAATTTATTGATATAGCTGTATCGGAGAGATCTGGTTAACCAAGTTGGTTGAATGTTTAGAAATTAACAATGTCAGTACACTTAAACATTCACATTTCCACCTTGATATTTAAACAGTTATTTTAATTTCGAATAATAAATGCTTACTTGCAACTAAGCCAAATTTTAGGCAATTATTTGCAAAAATGATAAAGCAAGTGATATATGGAATGTTTTCAGTTTGGCCGTGGATGAGACTGGAATTTACAGTACAAAGAAAATGACACATTCGTAGTTAGCGTAAAATATAAATATATTATTTAATAATACGTTAAGTGAAACTCGTGGAAGTAATAAAATGCGTGCAAAGCATAAGGCATTTTTATAATTAATTACTCACCATCTTTAAATGTTTGTTAAATGTGAATTTGATTCCAAAGCATAACGGCAGGCATGCGACGGAGAAAATGAAAAATAGAACATTTCCAGGTCTTCTGTATCAATACAGAATTATTAAAATATGGAGAACGGGAAGAATTACAGGTAGATTATTCAATATGATAAATAAGTGTCGGAAAATAATTAAATCCCAGAAGAATGACGTCAAGCTAATGTAATCCCAACATTTAAGAAAGGCGAACTAAATAAACGCTCGAATTACCGAGTCTCCTAAACACTGCTTATAAATTCTACATCAAAATAATCAGTGCCCGATTAAAAATAACAATCAATATGATTAAAAAACCCAAAGTGATATTAGGAGACGGCGTTGTTATATAGTTAATATATTTTCATATATTAAATAATTGAAAAGAGAATGGAATTTAATCTAGAGAAACACATAGACTTCATAAATTTATAAAAGTATACTTTGAGAAATATTAGAAAAGAAAGGGCATTCTAGACATCTAATCAAACTACTGCAAAACATGCATAAAGCAACTGAAATAAGTATTAGATTAGGAAATGGAACACTTTCAAAGGAATGAAAGTTTATAGGTGTTTAAGACAAGAATGCAGTTTCTCTATTACGTACATACATAATAGGTAGAGAAGGTATTGTATTCCATCCTAAACTTCGATACCGAGATTTTACCAAAAAGGCATGTTTTCATTTTCCCTGAATACAAAAAGAAAACATATTTTGGAAAAAATTCCGCGCACGCGCCTGTGTTTGAAGTCAGCACCTTCCAAAGATAAGACACGAAGATTTTCGCTAAAATCCCTTCACCCCAAACTACCCTTCACATAGAAAATGTTTCCAAAGTTTTGATTTTCTAATAAATTACTAACGATTTTTATCAAAATACCACAGATTTTTCATGACAAATAAAACGTAATTTTCTGGGAATAGCCGTTGAAGTCCAGTTCATTCGGAAGGGATTTTTGTATAATCTTGTATAATTGGTAAACGTTAAGCGATAGACGAAAACGTACCCTACAAAAAATGTAGATCTCTTTAAAACACACAATTTGACAATTTGTTTCAAATAACTTTGTTGTGGCATCAGCCGTTTCCGAGATATCCGTTACTATGGTTCGTATTGTTTAGTACTTAGCCATTCTTTTAAAGGTCGGTATTCCGGTGTTTCTCTCGATGTCGTGGAAAGAGAATGGAATTCTAAGGCCAGTGTGTAGAGTTCAATTCAATTATGGACACTCCCTTTTATCTATAACGAAATGTGTAGTGCAACTATTTTCGGAAATGTTTGTCTCAATTAAAAATAAGTAGGTAGGAAAATAAAATTTCGTAATTTGTATACAATAGAGGGTAGAGATAGCCATGTAAATGTAACGCATATTATTTTAATAGTGTCCTTTTCGGAGCTCATTTGTCTTAATTTTACTATTAAAATGCCACTTTCGTTTTACGGACAAGGGATAATAACGTCATTCCTTTAATTTATTGCAACATAAGCTAAATTGGTCAAAGCTTTTCTATAGATTCCTTCCTACAACTTTATTTGACGAAGATAAAGGTTTAAGACCAGCTAATATCAGTTGCAGGAATTGAGGCCAATATTCACACTATGGTTGGCAAACACATTAATTTGTCATCAAAGCTGATGAATACTATTCATTTTATATTTGTGCGGTATAGCTTTCCCTGCTTCCCTGAAATTCTCCCAAGATGTCTGAACGATTTCTCAAGGGACTCGAAAGATCTGGGTCAGAACGATAACACTGACAGGCTTCCCCAATCAGCTAAATGGAGCACGGAGCGAGACAGTCTCTTGTTTCTATCACAGGGTGTTTCCGCCATCATTAATGGCTTATGTTCTGGTTGGGTTGTTTTCTCTTTATCTTCTGCAGAAAATCCAAGAAAAATATTAAGCCCACTTTCTTTCTTCTAAGTATAGCGCTTTTCTTCTTTGGCAAGTACGTGCCAAACATAAAATCAACTAAAAACCTGAGCCGATCCATGTTAAGGCAAGCCAGAGTAGTATGTTTTATAAGTATGTGAATTTCTAATTGGAATACATCCTTGTTATTTACGTTTTATCGTAGGAATAAATTAATATACTTAATTGACTGTGTTTGTGTTTATTTTATGAGGAAATTTCAAGGCTTCCAAGATAACACGTGAATTTAAATGCGTGTGCTTCGGAGCGCATGCTGAAGAACAGTTCTCATAACAGGTATAGGTTATTCAGGTATCATCAATCTGTAGTTCTCGGGAGCTGGCTCCAACTTCTTCGCACCCGTTAGCGTGTGCCACAAGGAAAGCTGAGCGGCAGACTGGGTTGTAAACTCAATGGCGTTTCCTGGAACTGCGTGGGAGTAATTGCGATACAAAATGATTTTAAGTGGAATTAATTGTTCTTTCACACAAGCCGTGTGTTAGAAAGGGTTGGAAAGGTAGAATCAGATGACTGAAAAATTCAATGCCATAGCCATAAATTTAATGGCGTGCCGGCATGTTGCCATGGTAGCTCAGTGGTTAGAGCAACCGGACGGAGACCGGGAGATCCGTGGTTCAAATCCCCACGGCTTGTGTGAAAGAACAATTAATTCCATTAATTGACCTAAACTAAAAGCCCGGGACTTACGTACATACAAAGAATGTAAGTCGTCATTGGGGTATGACAACTCAATACAATTTGAGATGTCCTTGTGGTTTACCGGGAAAAATGCGAGTCAGCTGGAGAATTTAATGGCGTGCCGGCATGTTGCCATGGTAGCTCAGTGGTTAGAGCAACCGGACGGAGACCGGGAGATCCGTGGTTCAAATCCCGGCTATGGCATTGCATTTTTCAGTCATCTGATTCTACCTTTCCAACATGATTTTAAGTGTTGTAATCATATTGTTTTACGAAAGCATATTGCTTATATGATAATACATTATTATTATTATGATTATTAGTATTATTAAATACAACTAAAATGTTCAATATGGCGAGACATGATTAATCTATACATTGCATCATGGGAGGGATTATACAAGAAATGAATAGTAAATTATTTAATAAGACCGTTATAATCCATATGTTCAAAGGCAAAATAAACAAGTTGTAAGTCTGAATAGCATGAACAAATTAAGCAATAGCAATAAATTACCGTACGATAAAATGTATTTTAACTTACATCCTCAACCTTTGTTTCCAATAAAACTGAACTTGCAGGCAATCGCGAGAAACGACTGAAAATCGATAGGAGATAAAAAGAATGACAAAGTTTCGAACAAATCGAAACATCAATAACGGATCCTCGGAAATCACTTGTGTCCCCCCAAAAAAAACTTGGAATAAAATGAGTGTAAGATTAGCATTAACTTTATTAGCTTTTATTTTTTTAACTAAAAGCTATTCATTATTAGATTTTTTTTATTATCAAATAAGTGTTTGGTTTTTATTTTTATGTTTGAGCAATTGCTCGTAAAACCCCTAATAAAGCGTAATTAGAATTTTAAGATCGGCTTTAAAGAGATCTATATGTTTTGTGTACCTACGTTTTCGTACATCACTTAACGTTTAGGAGTTATACAAGATTATGCAAAGTCCCTTCCAAATAAAGAGGAGTTCAAGAGTTATTTCCAGAAAACTCAGGATATACATTTTGTCATCTAAATATCTTTAATAAATGGTATTATAATCAAAATAGAACCGCTTTTGTTTTGTTTTTGCGAAAATCATTCTTTCCAGAAATATTTCATAGTTGGGGTGGCGAATTTTCTTGAAAATCTTCGTTTCGCATCTTTGGTAGACATTGAACTTAAATACCAAGTTTGGTATCTATTCAACTTCTCGTTGTCATGATGTTCTCACACTCACACACACACACACTCACAGGCTCGCACACATACACATTCAAACACGCGCGCGCGGACCTTTTTCTAAACATACTTTTTTCATTCAGGTGGCCTCAAAACATATATTTACGATGAGATCTTTGTATCTAATTTCTGGGTTGAATGCAATACCTTCTCTACTTACTATGTACGTGGTAGAGAAAGTAAAAATTATTCTCTATAATTTACAAGACATTTATATCTAAACAACGTAGTGGGTTAAATCTAATTTATATGAACGTCCTTCGAAATTTAAAATTCGATGGTGGGTAACAAAGCTATTATTGTTATTATTATTAAAAATACTTAACATTTTTTAACAAAATTTCAAATTACGGGGCGGGATATGCTTAAAATAACTTAGGATGTGTCTGGGAATTCCATCTTATGCATATCTCAACCATAAAGTGAAATAGATGTATCTCGTAGCATTTATGAATAAATGTTTTCAGGCAAGGAGACATTATTTTTTAAAAACATATCTGCAGTGGAGGACTTAGCGACACTAAAGTCAAGCCACTGATTAATAACTCTGTTTCGACAGTTTTAGCGTTAATCCGACAGAGGGCAACAATAGTGTAGACAGTTGAAAACACTTCATCCCCAGGGAACATTGTGCCGCACATCATTTGTTACACGTCGGTTCCCGTCAAACCGCAATAGTTTTGCTGTCGTTAGTCATGCATGACATGCCAAAGTGCAACATGTGAAATATTGGCGGTGCCGAATCTGAGGAACCTGACATGAAATAACACGTGTTTTCCAAATGAAGGGTACAACGAATGTCAGAAACAATTGACAAACGAGACAATGTTGCCATCCCCTAGAACATTTGAAAGTTGACGTGAGAACAGCAATAGCTTTCCTAATAATTGGACAAATATAATTTCACACAGATACAGCATTAAAAAATTGCAATGTAAATTTACAACACAATTTTTGATGAGATTTTAAATTAAATTGCAGGCCTGATATATCAGTAAAGTATATACAATATATGTTTTCTCAACCACAAGTGTAGCATTTGATAACGAATTTTTTCTGGGAATGACTCTTTCAGGTTCCTGGAAAAAAGTATGTGTGTGTGTGTTGCATGCAATTTCCGTTTGTCACTCATTTTTGAGAGAGAAAAAAGAAGGAATTTCCCCATCCCTAAACCCCACCAACTTTCTAACTTTTTATTTTCTCGAAAAATAGCACTAACGATATTGATAGAAATATCGTTTGTTTGAGAAGTTGGTATAATGAATAAAGTACGTAACTTAAATTTTATGAAAATAATCATAACTCAAAAACCAAAACAGATTGACAACATATTAGTCTGGAAACAACTGTGCGAACTGTGTTAATTTTTTAATGGCGTTATATAATTTTATTTGCGTTATATTACCACTGATGTTTATTTGCGTTTTTAAATAGTTTAAGCAGAAAACTCTAAAAACACGTATGAGCTCATGCAAAGGATGATATTTATCGTATTGAGCGATTTACACCTTTTTTATTATCACCTCCTTTTAATTTTCACGTTTGCGGAGACAGTGAACGAAATGCACGGAATGATGCTGAAACGCATTCAGGATCAACAGTTATTCGCTATTTGCCTTCCGACAGTGTCAGTTAACTCAATTACGTGTGACGTATCGCATTCGTGTGATGCAACACCATTAGGTAAGGTAAGAGGTAAGAGGTAAGGTACGAGGTAAGAGGTGCGGAAGGAAAGTACGAAAGAGGCAGGGCTTATGTCTTACAACCACATAGGTACAAAGAACTATATGCATTCCTCTTTTCCCGCTAGTCATTCTGAGAAACTTTTCTTTCCTCATCCGCCCTAGATTTAATGGGTTCCTTTCTCAGAGCTGGAAACAAAAACAGATTTGCTCGCTGACTTCACAGAGCATTCATTTGGTTGATACCTTATCTATCTATCTAACTCACTCTCGCCGAGATTCAAACTCGAGTTTCCAGCCGGACACGTAATTCCTATACTACGGATGTAGTCATTTAAACAGTTAAATACATTATATTTTAATATAAACGTTAGAGCCATTTTTGAGAAAATGAGGAATAACAAAAACTCTTCCATGTAAACGCTATGTTGGACTGAGACGATTTTCTCCAATTACTTCGTGTCGCGTTCTTGGGAGGTCCTAACAGACTATGTTTTTGAGTTATGCGCACGTAACGCACACTCGCATACACACACGGACCTTTTTCATGAACTGCTTTTTTACTAGGGGGGGGGGCATGCATATTCGGTAAAATCTCAACATCAAATTTTTGGGTGAAATACAATAATTCCTCTATTTACTGCGAGTACGTAGTTGAGAAAGTAAATATTTAACCGAGCGGGCTGGCTCAGGCGGTAACGTCTGTGGCCCGTGGCCCGCATCCGGGAGGGCGTGGGTTCGATTCCCATGGCTAACCTATGGGTTTTTTTTCGGGGATTTACCCGGGTTGCCAAGCAAATGTTGGGAAGTATCAATACATCCTCCGAATTTCCTGTTCCTCCACTTCATCTGCATTCTCATTTCACTTCACCGTTCATCTGCTTGGCCTCTTTCAGGATTACAAGTGTCGGCGGGAGGTCTCGGTGTATGCATGGCAGCGGAAAAGTATGCGCTAAGGAAACCTTCGTCGCCCGGACTGCAAGCGATCTCCGGGTCCCGGCTCCCACAAGGGGTAAGGGAATTCAAATATGTGTATGGTAGGGACTCTGCCCTGTGCCTGTCGTGCCTCCTGATCCGACCGTCCTCTGTCTCCTCTTACCTCATCCCTCCCTCACGGGGGTGTCCCGTCAGGGGCTTAGGCACAAAAGATCTGCGTAGCTCGAGGTGCTAAATCTCCCTCCGCTTCTAGTCCTGCCCTATCCTATCCTAAATATCATTTTTAAAAATTCAGAAACAAAATATCTTTCTGAAAAGTTATACGCTCTACATAAACTAACTCTCCAGGATATTTAAGATGATTGATGAAGTATGCAGAGTGAAGTTTATAATAAGCAATCGAATGCAGTATACCTCCAGAGGCTGTTCATTTTCAAGTCCCTTACAGCAGTATCAACCACTACAAAGATATACATATTTCGCTAACAGGCTTATTGCACGGGGTATTATGGCAATATACGACCATTGCGCTCGCTTAATCTGCATTTTAATAGCGCAATAACAGCGACGTAAGCAATCAGAAAATATTGATAGCTGCAGCTCCCAGCTGAGCGACACTGATTTTGGAACGTGATCAAAAAACAGCTCATGCTTTGTTTTTCATTGTTTAGTCGTTCCTAAAACTTCTCTAAACAAAAGAGTGGTAATGATCCATTCGGCCAGTCAATATACTTCTGCTGCAGTGGAAAGATTTGGGATTTGGCCATAAAGGTTTCTACACGTTTAATGGAGTTTTAGCAGCTAAATATGATATTCAATTCTGCTTGGGTTTACACCAGTTGATTCTTTTCTATCTGCATTTTTGTTTCATTGGTAAATTACTCTTTCTACCGCTTACTGTGGTAGGGAACGATTGTGTTCCATTAAAAGAATTCGTTTTGATGTCCATGAATCCTAATCTGTGTATGTGAGAGAAAGAAAGAGAGGACATAATTAAAATTTTGATATGCTGCATCCACGTTAACACCTCTATTCATTGTTCTACCTATACAAACTACTATTACAAGTGTTTATTCTTCTAGCTGCTTCTTGAAATCTAGATAAACTTTCATTACACATTTCTTTTAATTACAGGTATACATCTGCCTACTAGTCAGATTTTTAAAAGTGGTTTGCAATGCGAATAGTCAATTACCACTTAGAAAAAGCACAAGTGTTTGAAAATTCCAACCACTAAACGAAGAATATCCCGGAAATGGTTAATGCTACGAAAACTGTATTGATGTACTGAGAAATTCAGTTTATCAATTATACAAATCTCAGAATAAAGAGAACTTCTTAAGCTATTCCAAAATATTAAAGATATACATTTTATTTTTCACGCAAATATCTTAAACATATGGTATTTCAATCAAAATCATTAAGACCATGTTTCAGAAAATAAAAAATAACGAAATATTTTCCATGTAAGGGGTAGTTTGGTATGGTAAATGTTCTTGAAAACCCACGTGTCAAGTTTCATATTTAATCAATTTTCGTTTTTGAGTTATTGTGTTCTCAGACAAACGTACCCACATACAGACATTTTTTTTCAGAAAGCCTTTATTTGGATTCAGAGGACCTCAAAGCATATTGAATCTCCATATTGAATTTCTGATTGGAATGCAATACTCCTACAGATAAAAATAGCAGGGGGCTAAATCAGGGGAACGAGGGGGCTCTAAAAGAGAAAATGCACAAAACAAATGCACGCACTTTAGATGAACCTAAAAATAACATTCGTGAAAAAGTTGCTGTCATTTCATAGAGCGATCTGCGAAGGATAATGGGCAATTTCCTAAGCAAGTGTCAGTTCCAGCATCTCCTTATTTGATATACGTGAGTAGTTTACTTTCCTTTTTAAGTGTCTGAGTTATGTGGTTAGAAATAACTTACTAGTCGGTCACTGTATGAGCGCGCTTGGAAGAGGGCGTCAATACTTTTGTTGACATATCTAAAGTCATCAATGTCTAGGGATCGAAGGGAGTGAGGGGTAAGGCGATAGGGGAATGTGCAGTTGCATAAGGAAACAGTACACTTGCTGGCCTCAGCTTCGCTAGTAAATGCAACTCGGAACGGCGGATGTTTTCTTTGCTTGATGTGCTTCTTTGTGCAGATGTGCTTTTCAATGCTTCTTTGTCTTCCCAATGTCCCGCTCACTTGTTCCTCTTCCCACTCAACGCACTCGCATCGTGGTCGATTGGTACGCGACTAACCGTGCTGTATATTTACTGCGAACTTCCTATCACCCGCACCACCGATACAGCAACCAGCCTCTCCGGACGCCGCGAAATCGGTCCCGCCAAGGATTGCTCACCCGATATAATTTCACATGGACCTCGATCATTAATAAAATGTTCTTGGAATAATCTCCTGACATTACGAGCCGATTATGCGTGTACTATTCGTAAATAAACACATCATGTGGAGCAACATATCTAGCCATAACTTTTTAGTGCACTACTGCACAAAATATGTACTTTCAACAGGGTTTAGCTTTCTGATAACGCGTTCTCGGCCAAGGCCTTGGCCTACGTTGCAGCTGTACTTCCTGGCGGAGGACCCATCGCCGTGCAGCTAAATCATAATATGCTCAACCTTTTTAGTACACAATAATATGCTTGTGAAAAGCTAATGATTAGAGAAAGTGATGCGGGTTTACATTATCAATTTTTAAAAGGATAGACATAATTAACTACAGTAAACCAACCTGCGATATCCGTTATGGCCTCTGACGATAAATTAAATCATGTTTAATAATTGTTTACGTGATCCTGTAATCCAGAAATATGAAAGTTCTGCGATACATTGAATGCAACGTCACGTGAAAGGATGATCCTGAAGGTAAGAGATGATGCAAACTAAATATAGGTTTAACATTTATTTATCTTGTTACGTCCCTCGCTCTGAGACCATTTCTGTTACGATACCATCCCTGTCTCGTGGAAGCAATTCTCAGACTAGTTACTACTTTAGGTTTCCTGAGAATACAATATTAGAAGTGCTGAACCGTAAATACCCTGAAGGTGGTATCCTAAATCCAAAATAGAGCATTATGCCAGGAAGCATTAACAAATGGTACCACATGAAACCACAACATTCAGGAACACTGCTTAATGTTTGTTTGATCTGAAGTTTTGTGTTTTAGATTAGATTAGATTATATTCTGTGAGTTCACTAGCAGCCATAAAGGCTTGTGAACATAGAGCATGTCAAGGAAATGTACAAAAATTACATATAAACATAAATATTATACAGAATATGGAACATTTGAAATAAAATAGACACATACTATATGCGTGTCAAGGAAATTTACAATAAAGTTACATATATACATAAATATTACATAGTGTACAGAACATTTAAAATAAAATAGACATATTATATACAAAATGAAACAAATCAAGTGTATGCAATTTTGTACAGAGTTGAATACCTCCTTACTGTTATAAGGTTAACATACGTATAGACAAGAACAGTTATTTTAACATTCACTAGGATTTTACCTTTGTTTGTCTCATCATTTTGTTCTATTTGATTTCTAATGCATAGCATTTACTGTCAGTTCTTAATATACATACATGTAAATAGCTTCATTAATTCTAGAGTATGCATCAAATATGACTGGCAATTGTCATTAATATTTACTAATACTACTTACAGAGCTATATAAGTATTATCATCAGGATAATTTGTTATTCAGATAATCTTGTTCAGAATAATATGCTTTTGAGCATAGGTACTCTTTAACAGCAGTTTTAAAGACATTGAAATTGTCAACTTTTCTCTTAAGATCATTAGGGAGAGTATTAAATATGTTTATGGTCTCGTAATATACACCTTTCTGGAAGCAAGAAAGCTTTGCACTGGGATGATGGATGTTACCCTTTTGTCTAGTGTCTATCTCATGAATTTCCATGTTTGTAATAAATGTAGTTCGATTGCATACATATAATTTTAAGATTGAAAATATATACATGCAAGGTAGGGTTAATATCTTCAGTCTTCTAAAAAGATGTTTGCAAGAGTGTCTGCTGTGAGTGCTGGAAATGATTCTTATAACCTTCTTTTGCATGAGGAATATTCGTTTACTTTCTACCGAATTTCCCCCAAATAATATTCCATATTCAATGATAGAGTTAAAATATGCATAGTATACTAATTTAAGTGTATCTATAGAACTGACATTTACCAATGCTCGGATAGCATAACATGTAGAACTGAGTTTGGGTATGATATACGTAATGTGAACTTTCCAATCTAAATATCTGTCTACTAGGAGGCCCAGAAATTTATATACGCCGTCTGATGAAGCAGGGAGTAGAACTGGTATAAACTTTATGTCATGTCAGGATAAATATTTAAATTTGGTTTGTAGTTAGATATTTTATAATACTGGGCTGATATAATCCGAAGAGCTTTAGTTAGAAAACTATTGTGCGTCTTATAGTTCTAGGTTTGATTGTACTCTTCCCTTTTTCTCTCCAGATGCTTACAAAATGAAGGAACCTAAGAAAACAGCACAATATTGCAAATTTGTTCAAAGAGTAACATAGTTCATTATTTAAGGGATTTTCACGCGTGTGCTTCCGTATTCTTTGAGACTCACAAGGATACTCACTATACTACACAATTATATAAATTACCGATCAGATTTTCGCTAAACCATTGTTAAATAAAGTAATTGTGAAATTCTGTGCTTTTGCTTCGTCGTGTTTTGATTGCACTTCTTCCTCCTTTCCAGGGTCATAGGAGTCCCGGTTCTTTCCTTCTACATGATTTGTAAGTCGTGGTTGTTTTTGGTATTCTTTCTTTTTGTCTTCCAGCCATATGTATGTTCAGATATTTTGTCTTGTACAGAGAAAGTGTTTCTAAGTAATTTCTTAATGATATGCTTATGGAGTTTATACATTCTTGTACAACAAAACGTAAGATAAAAATGTTTACTTCAACGATATTAATGTTTGACATGTCTTTATTCGTTAATGCCTATGATTCAGCTTCATACAGAAGAAATTGGAAGCCCAGAACCTAATTTGAGTTTCTTTTCGAGATTTTCGGAAGGCTCTTCTTATAGAATAACTGTACATCTTTGCCTTGGGCTTAATTTATTTTGTATATAAAGGCAACATCATACACATATCTAGCCTCTACTTCCCGAGGTGTCAGGGTTCAATGCTGGCGGAGGTCGATGGATTTTTCAGGTGAAAGAATTCTTAAATGCCTTCCTTTGGAAGGGAAGTAAAGCCGGTAGTCGTAGATTTACGCCACGTAAAAGAACCTCAAGCCTGATAAAAGAAGACTTTGAGCAGGATTTCCGGTCTTTCACGCCCAATATTCAATGAGACGCTAAGAACCATAGTAGTTAAAGGGGATCCATAAATAAAACTCAATATAAGTTTTTTATACACATCCATGTGATGTCTGATCGGATATTAGGATCTGCTGCCTGCTCTGTTATCTCGTAATCCATAATTATTTTAGTCCTGACAGCATTTTGTCTTGAGAAGTCATCAGATTTGTCTTTGATGTTGACATTTTAAAACTGTTAGATTTTTTAATTAATTTAAGGTTTAAATGACTTATGCTCTGAATTCTGCACAAATACTAGATCGTCTGCACTCATTGTTTTACAGTATGCTTTCAAATGTTATGCGTTTCTGAGCTTGTAAGTTTACACTGGTTCCTTACTAGGCCTTCTTCCCACAATAGGTATAATGTGTAGACTGGCGATTTACGTGAATCTGTGTACTACAATAACTTAAATAAGCACCTGAAAATTCTGAATTTCTTTCGGTAGACAACGACCTCCGCAGTGAATTCTGTGAATCCATTCTGCCTTTACAAGCAAGAAGTTAGCATTAATATTGTGATGCAGCTATGGTCTAAGCTTATTGCAATCGACCGACCGACTGGCCGGTTGAAGAGATAAGGCACGGAGTAGCGCTATCACCCAACATAAATTCCATAAGTGTTATCGAGTCATAAGCAGATTCTCCTGGAAGTTTCTGCCCTCTGCCAGGAACATTCCAGAAACACCCACGCTTGTATAAAAGCGATCGTGCTCGCGAGTAAACGAGTGAAATAGCTGCTCTTCTTGATGCGACAGAAAGTGCTGGTTATACGAATGAGGTTGTGACGGCAGGTGTGACGTACACATTACGTTGCTACGTCGCGAGGAAAACTGAAGTAACAGTGAAAATTGAACTACACCACATAGTGAAGTGGCAATGAGAACTGGACAAATTCACAATAGCTATATATTTTTGTAGTACATATAACGAAAACCAGATATGGAAATAATGTTTTACACCTTTCCTAGTTTAATAAGTTGTCTTTCCCCTTTGTTCAGGTGTGTTTCATGACTTTTATTCTAGTGGTGTAGAAACGACTTAATGAAACTTTTAAGTTTAGCCAGGAACAACTTAAAGAAGAGTGTCACTGTAACGGCTTGTCTCTAAGAATATAATTTAAAGTTTCATCAAGCTTTACTAAAAAACTTAATCTCATAGTCTTTCCTCTTTAAACTGGGAAGCAACTTTGGCGTTCTCTAATTTCACACGTTTTTCCAGTTTTCCCCGCATTTATTCACACCTGTGAAGATCTCAAAGCCTTTTATGAAAAATTATAGGGTACTTCTATTGCATATGTTACTCTTAGTTAAACATTTTCAACCCCAGAGCTTGAAACATTTTTTTATGTCGAACATATATTCATACATGTTTTCATTCCCTTCACTATTATCTTTATGCGTAATAATCGCACGAATGCGTTCACAAACATTTCACAGCAATGCCAAATCTTATTGCAGGTGCTCCTTCAAGTTATTGCAGCCAAGTCTGCACACTATATTGTAGGAAGGAACTTAGGCCTAGCAAGGAACCTATGTGAGCTTATATCCTCATAACATAAACGTAAACCTAAACGTAACCATAATCGTGACCGTAACCTAAACATAACATAAACATAACATAACGCATAACATTTGAGAGCACACTCTATCGAATGATTTCAGGCGACTTAGTAACTGCTCAGAAATTAGAGGATAATATCACAAGTCATCCGATATTGTATCTGAAAACGCGACACTTAAGGAATGCATTTGTGAAATTTGGTAAAGCCACAGCACCTAAGATATATTGTCGAAATTTATGTCAGTTATTATAAAATAGCAATAATTTTTTGTCAAGTTTTAAAATTCTAGCTTGAATAGTTATTCAAATATTATTTTTATAATATAAATTCTTTGTTCTAATAAAAATTCTCCACAAGAATTCTCTTCGCGATTCTTTTTAATTGCAATTATTGTTTTAATTTTTCAGGTTAAATTTCTTAATTTATTCAAGAAACCATGTTTTTAAATTTAATATTTTTTCACAAATCTCAAACGACATGCAATCCTTCAAACGCTTTTTCATTTCTTCCCATTTTTCATTTGAAGCGTGGTGATTTTCTGGAAGTTTTGTGACCCGGGCGCAGATTATATCTTGCTATTTGGTTGTAGACTTTTCGTTTTTACTTTCATTTTTAAACATATTCACACAAAATATGCAGGTTTTACATTATGAGTTTACAAAAACATATATATTATATTAGAGATCTTTTTATTAACCCCTCATTATTGCAGAAAAACGATTACTTTTGTACTCTCCAAAATGCTTCGTTTTTGAAAACATAAGAATTTATTTCTGAAAATTCGAGTATTATTTTTAAAAAGTACATGGTCATTTTTAATGCGTTTTCGAGAGGCAATTAATTTTTTTTTCAACTGGTAAAAAGCTGCATCGCGTGGAGAATTTTGAGATGGAAAAAATTGTAAAAAAAAAAAACGTTTGCGAGAAAACAAGGTTTAAAGTTGGTGTGCCTTATTGATAAACTGTACATTTACAGCTTCAGTAAATTGATAGTTTAAATCCTCCAGAAAGCGGGAACCATAAGGAACCGAGCGAGGTGGCGCCGCGGTAATGTGTGAGACTCAGATTCCGGAGGCACTAGGCCCAATCTCGGCGACCGCCCACTCTGATTCATGGATTTTTCGTGGTTTCCCCGGGATGGCAGGCGAATGTTGGGGCCGTTCATCTTCTACCACGAACTTTCCTGCCCCTCATTTCCATCATCTTCCTTGTCATTTGTTTCAGGATTGTAGGACCAGGAAGACGATGTTCGGTGTAGAGTTTTCTTTCTGGGACTGCTCAGTTAGGACCCACCTCCAGATGCTCTCGCGCGGCAGCCCCTTCGGAGGACCACCGGGAGTTAGGGGCTTGTCGGTTGGTTCGGGTGGTATGGTTGCCATAAATCTGGAAACATTAGGGACCCCTTTCACGCTTGCGCCCCTCGGCATCTGGATCTGGTCGCTCTTCGGATTTCGTGCCTCATCCCTCCTCCTAGGAGCATCGAGGCCTACTTGCGCTGCTCTGCCCCGGTTTCGGGGTCACCTCCGTTCGCCCGAGGCTTTACACCATAAGGGACTAGGTTAATCTACTGACATGGGGCTGTCGCTTTTAAGCTCGCTTAAAAACCTTGGTCTGGGTCGGATTTAAACCTGAGAGCATGTAGAGTCTGATGGCAACGAAAACCATCCTCCTAACCATCCTTTTAGTGGCCTTCCAACACTTCCACTTCTGCTTCTGCTTGTTTCTTCCGCTCTGCCAACATGTTTATTTCAATGTTTCTTTCTTTCTTTTACACGTTTTATTATATGCCATTATCGCATACTTTCTTATAGTTTCGTTCTTTATTCTGTCCACTCTTGTTTTCCCTACTACTCGTATTGCCCTTAATGTATTAATTTCTGTTATTTTAGTAACTCTGTTTTGCTCTTTTCTGCTCCTGTTTCCGTTCCATACACTAATTAAGGTGTATCACAATCTCACATCCAATATTTACGGGTTATGAAATAGAAACTGTTTAAATGCTCCTTACTTAAAACGGAAATTTTATAACATTGATGAGCCAACATCTTTCTGTATATTAATAGAGGGTTACGTCCGGTATAAAAGCCACGTCGTTAGGTGGTTTCAAACCTATTGATCGAATTGGCTAATTTGTTTTCAAGCTAATTACTGCCTAACCATCAGAAGTTTCAATGAAGAAAGTATGTGTTGGATATGAATGGAGTCTCGCTCTTTAATGAAACAAATTCAGATTGTATTCTACAAAAATAAAGGCGTTCATCAACATGAATTCATAAGATTTAATATTGCAATGAAGAATAAAATGATCGGAAAAGTAAAAATATATTAATCATTTAGGATACAATATCACTCTCAGAGAAAACGCAGCTTTAGAAATGAAATTTAATAGATATAAACAAAAGTGGTCTACTGGGTATAACAAGAAAATTAAATAAAATGACAAGGAGAGAGACACAGGTGAAGTTTTATAAAGTGATGGCGTTACCGACATTTCTAAACGGCTCCGAGGTATGGATTTTGAGAAAAAGAAGAAATGCAATAGACGCGGCGGAAATGAGGTTTCTAAGAGCTGTCGGGTCATATATCGAAAAGATAAAAAAAAGAAGCACAAGTATTAAGGAAGCGTTAAATATTTTTAGAATAAAGGCTAAAATTTTACAAAATAGAAACAGCTGGATAAAACACTTATAGATGAAACACTTCAGAATATGTTAGAGTACAATCCAAAATGGAAAAGAAGGCTTGAACGCCCATATCGGAGATGGAGGTGTGTGATATTCTTCACGAGGACGGAATAGTTTAGTGATGGACTAAACAGTGTAAATGTTGATGAAATTAGTTATATATAATTATTACTGTTTTGATTTTTGGGACATTTTTGCCATGCCTAATTGTTTCTACAAAAGCCGTCCATGTAACTCAAAGCTTCTTTTCTTCCTTATTAGTTTCTTTACTATGTACAGTAAGTGGAGGAAATATTGTATTCCACTCACAAATTCGATGTCGAGTTTTAGAAAAAGTTCGGTGTCAGTTTGTGTGTGTTCATGTGCCGGTCTGTGAACCCAAATAAAGCATTTTTAGAAAAAAGCTCGTTTGTTGTCGCGTGTTTGAACAGAATAACTCAAAAAGAAAAATCGGATAAATACCAAACTTGGTATTTAAGTTCAATGCCAGACAATTCTCTCACCCCAAACTACCCGTTACAAGGAACATTCTTTGAAACTTTTGATTTTCTAAAAAAATGACTAACAGTTTTGGTTAAAACACCTTATATTAAAGATTTGTACATGACAAACAGAATTTTCTGGCAATAGCCTGTATATTCGTTTTCATTCGAAAGGAATTTTGTATGATCTTGCATAACTGGTAAACGTTAGGCGACAGACGAAAACGTGCAGCACAAAAAAATGTAGGTGTCTTTAAAACACACAATTTATTTTAAATAATTTTCTCTGTGGCATAAGGCATTTCCAAGATATCCTTATTAATGGTTAGATTGTTCAATACTTAGCCATTGTTTTAAATTCCTGTCGATTTTTAGTTGTTTCTCGCGAACAGTGTGGAATTTTAAGGCCAGCGTATAGCGTCCAGATCTTAAACATTTGACCATCGCCGTTCTCTTTGTATCCTAACGAAATGTGCAATGTAGCTATTTATGCAAAGGTTTATCTCGATTAAGATGAAGTAAGTAGAAAAATAAACTTTTGTAAGAATAATTTGTTTACCCATATATGGATGTAGCACATCAGATTTCTTTTATCCTACATTTTTACTTCTGTTAACTTCGCCGTATCTATTAATGTCATAACGTTGTGCTGATTGCGCAGTAACTTTTCATAATTGTATGACTTGGCAGAGTGCTCAGCTTTGCGCCCGGCGACTATCCTGAATTCTGAATTATTTTTTTAATGGCGCTTTTATTTATTTTACATACCTTTAGTATCTGTTCATGGGTGAACTAGACCTTAACACACACAAACACACACACATATCAAACTCTGGCCATAATGAGAAATCTTCGTGCCTAAAAAAAGGCAGGCAGGTACTCTACCGAGATACATTTTAAACTGAAAATGATATTCTGTACAAGAACTGCAAAAAATTGACATGTGTTTTACTATCTGGTTTAGTTACGAAAACCTTGAGATATGATTTTTATCTTAGAAATTTACTTTCAACAATCTGTAATGGAAGCTTGTACCTCATATACTACAATAAGCAACAATCGGAAACCACACCTCCCCTTCTTCCTACTTTCTTGTGGAATAAAAAGTTACAGCATCGTAAAAATGCCTGTCAGCAAAGAATAATGTCGCTTTAAAATGCAATTTGCGTATATGAGACGATATTAAATCTCGACACAAAGAAAATATTACACTTTCTTGAAGGAGCACTTGAGAAAATAGCCAAACTATACGAGCAGCCTAATGTAACTAGGCTCCACTTCATATTTTTTCTTGTTTTGTATTTTTGTTACTGCCATTCCGGAAATGGTTTCGTTCTTTTGTCGCAGCTTTCCTAGAAGCTTGTGTTTTACGAAACAAAGCACTGTCGCCAAGCGGGCGTGCATCTCCCGTCTCTTTTCTTTTTCTTCTTCATCTGCATGGAAAATGTAGTGGCGAGCCTGTGAACGCTTTAAACAAAATGGAACCAGTGAGGAGGAGAAGCGAGTTTATTGTGCACAGAGCGATGTACACAGAATTTATTTATTTTAGAGGAAGCTAGTTGCGAAAATGTATTCCCTTTATGTTTACTCAATGAAACACCAGCTGATATGTTTCTCATAACGAATGTGACATCTGTAGCATACCAATTTCATATTGTTTCTTTATCGTACGTATTTGACAGTGCTTGGTTTTCATAATTTAAACGTTTACAAATGGTCTAAACAAACCTTAGCCGCAATTCTAACATAGTTGGGGACCTGAAGATTCTTTATATTCTAAACTGAAAACTAGTAGTTTTCCAGTATGACAACAAAGCCATATCCAGTAATAATAAACCCGTTACCAACATTTGGTGGTTTCCGATTATTATTAAAGAACTAAAGTTAATGTTTATGATGGGCTACCTGAAGTAAAAATTTTATGCGTTACATTCACATGACTTTCTTTACTCACTATCGTTTATTTTGATATAACTTTGCAAACTGTTGTTACCAAATCCGATTATTCCCCCATCTACTTCATTATAATCCAGACGTTGCAGAAAAACTTTCATTACACATTTCGTTGAAGGTACAAGGGAGGTAGAGGAAACCGAATCAATAATCAGATGCTTAAAAACTGGCTCGCTATATATTGGCTTAGAGATTCTGTCCAGAACATGGTGAAAAAACACTAAATAGGGATATTACTTTTAAAAAAACTACTAAATACTGAAAAATTCAAACACATATTAACGGATATCTCGGAAACGAAGGGGGTATTCCCAAGAAATTGAATTGCATACATGTTATCATATGAATATATTTTGAATGTATGGTGTTAATTCTTAGAGATATTGTTTATATTAATTGTTTAATATAGGTAAAGGATAGTATGGGGATAGGGGATTTTGTTAAAAGTCTTCGTGCCATACCTTTGGTAGATGTTTAAACGCAAATGTCAAGTTTGGTATTTAACAGACATTTAATTATTGGGATAATTAATGTCCTGTTCAGACACCCCACGGATCTTTTCCAAAAATGATTTCTTGTAATTAGGTGGTCTTAAAACATATATTTCTAGTAAAATATCGACATCGCATTTTTGGGGTAATACCTACTATATAGGTAGGTGGTAAAGAAAGTAAAAATTAATTAGAGAATGAATATCTATGATGCTAGGTTCAAGCATGAAACAAGAAATCAGGTCAGACGCAGAGATTATTCCATATGTGTCCATCAGTATTAAACAATGGAACATATAATTTAAAATGCCGGAATTTGTTCCAGTTTTTCTTGATAGGGTATATTCATACTGTGGCTTGAAATAAACTTGCTTCTCTCACCGATAAAATGGGATGCGACGTGAGTAGTTGCGATCATGTGCAGCAGCCTGATGTAAATCGCTACTATAATGGGCGCATCCTCCAGCAATCGAGAGCAGGTCGCCCAGGTTTACCTGGACGGGATGTTAATCGCCACAGTACCTAGCCGCAAGTGCGGTTTTACCTGTGCGATATAGAAGGTGAATAAAGATTTTCGCTAGTTTTTATGTTTGTGGTCAATGGGCAGAGTTTAGCTTCCTGCACTGCCATTGGCTGGATCTGGTCAAACCCACTTGGGCGGACATGCGTCCAAGTGGTGACCAAGATCCAAAATCTGTTAACTTTGGTGGCCGCTTGCGTGGTCATCAAATTAAGCAGACCGGCGAAAAGGATGCAATTTGTATATGGGTTTTAAGGAATATCCAAGTTAGCAGGCTGCGGGTCACCGCTAGACGGTCACTCATCAAGCTAGTGCCTAAGCCGATGCTGGTTAACTTGAGGGCTTGTGGTGTATGCGAGTGGTAGCCTTTAAGCCCGGGGGCCCAAGGCGTCCTTTGGTAACCGGTAACTCTTCCGTCGTCTTGGAGCCCTGTGGTCGTAGCGACCCAGAGTGTGCACCAGCTGGTTGGTATGATAAGCGAGTGTCGTGTACATGGTACGGGTTCTCTCCCGCACCATGTCCACGATATATAGGAGACCGGAGTGGGTGTGTAGAATTTGTGATGAGAATCTACGCCCGGTATCACAGATCATACGAAGCGCCCTGTTCTAGACGGTCTGCAGCCTGCGGACGGTGGTAACTATCGCCGATCCCCAGATCTCACAGCCATACAGAACCAGGAGCGGAATAATCGTCCGATATGGGCGTAGTTTGAGGTGTGTAGCATGGTAGAACGAAATACAGGTTACCGCTGCCTGAGAGTTACGTGGCCGAGGCAAAACCTTGCCCTGACATTTGGAGTGAAAGCGAGTCCGCGGTCAAGGGCGACTCCGAGGTATTTGGCCGAGGTAACCCAAGGGATTCTCCTCCGTCGCAGCCTCAGAGACCGCACGGGCCGTCAGGGACGGACCTTCGCCAGGAGAAGCGCGGAGCTCTTCCCCGGACTGATGGCCATTTACACTTCTCGCTCCCCCTGCCATTGACTTGGACCTGTCGCTGTAGTGGAGGGAAACAGAATCGCGCATTCTTGTTCTGTGTCATAATGAGGACGTCGTTCGCATACTAGCACGTAAACGTCCTGGGTTTCGTAGGGAAGTCCGACATATAGGCCGCGAAGAGAAGCGGGGACAGTAGGCTGCCTTCCGGGACTCCGGTGGCTATGGGTCGGACTCTGAAACCTTCCCATCCACCTCACCCTGAAAGGTTGAATGTGCAATCCCGGAGGAAGCTGCTTATCAGGGATAGGCGGGAGAGCGCATCATAATTTGGAATTGATGGTTGAAGGAGTGGGGATTCCAATGTTGCCGTTTTAGCACTCGGTCTACTTGTCATGCAGCAAAGATAGCGGGGTGTGGGGAGGATACTAATTGTGAGTCTGAACATTCTTGTTATTGTTTCTTTAACTGCTATGCTTTTGTATCCTCTTAAAGCACTGGGAGGGGTCCAAGCGTACCCCAGGCTGAAAACTCGAATTAATGCAATATAATTATATTATGTTTACTTAGAACAAATAAAATCATTTTAAAACAATTGTGATGTCTCAACATTTTTTATGAACAATGTACCTCAAAGTTAGCACTGCCAAATAACCAAATTACAATATACTTTTTATTTTCCAGCACTATTTCCAGCACTAAGTTTTTTACGTGGAGTTTTACAATTTATATTCACTAAGCGTAACATCAAAAACACACTACTCTCTGTATTTCTTACAATGGGTATCGAAAATGAATTTCTTGCAACTCTTACACTTTGTTCTAGTTTTTCTACCAGTTTTTCTTGGACATAACTGACATCGGTTTTTAAAAGTTTCACTTTTCCGTTTCGACATGAGTACACCTTATAATGCACAATAGGAGAGTACTGAACTGTTTCCACACAATTGCAAACCAACAATGCATGCTAGAATAACTGAAAAACACGAGGCGGCCAACATAAAACTCTCATGATGCAGAAAATTTTATGAGGCATGAACTGCTATAAGGGGTCCAAGTGGACACCAAGTTGTGTTTTGTATTTTCACAATTGTATTTATCGAACGTTTTACGAACTATTTTATGGTAATAAAGCCGTTTAAATTTGTAACACATTACAAACATTTCAAAATTCTAAATCATATATTTCACTCATAAAAAGTAAACAGTTTAACACTGGGGTTAAGTAGGACCCCGTATAGCAGTGTGAAGGTTAATTATAGTTGACACTATACCCGATAATGCCCAGGATATATGCGTCTTACATCAGAGAGAGCGAGAAAAGTACAAACATGTGGTATTGTATCTCCGAGGTTTGGGGATTACTTTTAGCTTCAGTTTACATTTTCGGAGAAATCCAAGGAAACGTGGTGCTATATGCTGGATGTCTGAAAATTACTCGATAACGCCCGTTTACTGTTATGAACTCTTGGGAAGTCTCTTATTTGCATATTGTAGTATAATCAGAAGACTGGCTACACCTTTCTTAACTGCGCAATTACGTAGCAATAACAAAATACGAAATCCCTGCAAGCATGATGGACCCAAAATAAATACATAGCTACTTCAAATTTTACAGTTTATTAACTACAAGCGCCATGCATGCACATTTTCGCGGATAGTTTTTGTTTTGTGTGCTTCTGTAACACGATCGTAGCCATTAGTGATGAAACCATTTGCTAAATATATAGTTGCACATCAGAAGTGCACGTGCACATATGAACACCCTGAAACACACGAATTTTATTGTGATATGCTATTGTAACTATTGTAAATATTTTTAAGTCAGATGCCTGGCGATAAAATGCAGAAGCTGTTACACCTGGTCACACATTCACTGCCATATATTACAGAGAACAATAGACAAATGGCATACCGCTACCTCTGAATCGTAATCAAAGCAAGAATAACAGCAGTATCTGTTTACAACAAACGTCAGCATGCAGTTAGTAGAGGTATCAGTTGCTGCCGTCATGCACAAAGTACATGGTAATGTGATAGAGCTGGCAACGCAGCTCTAGCGTGCTCGGTTGCTATGACAACAATTTGCTTTTGATTGGTTGTTAGACGACAGTAATAACGTGTCAGTCACGTGCTTATCCCTCGGTTTCTGCAGCTTATTATCACGTGGCAAAAATGTCCATAACCAGTAACATTCGCTATGCAGAATATAACAAAAATGTACGACACAAATTGCAACACACATTCCTCACACGTAGACGAAGAAATTATATTATATGAGCATGGGTCTGGAAACGCTTTGTTACCATGTTACAACTCATTTTCTCCAACTCATTAATCATGAGAAACACTCACGAACAGAACATTAGAACCACGGGGAATATGCACTCTTGGTTACGTTGTCATTATCGTAGGTGCACCGTCAGTGTTTTATTTATATGTCTCTGTTGCCATGCGACTTACGTCATTGCTTGTTTACAGTTAACATCAACTGTTCCAGTGAGCAGTACGACCTTGTAAGCAAACGGGTTACTATGTACTAGTAGAGCTGATCACAGACTAGACTCCTGCAATGGTAATGTGCATAAATACAGAGATGGCAGATGTCCATTTGATGTATGGATTTTAGCTTTGCTGTGCGACTAAACATGTACTTCATGTACGATGGAGCACCTCCTCATTTTAGTGTTAATGTCCGTCGGATTTTAAATAACAGATTCGGTGACGAATGGGTAGAGGTGGACCAATTGCATGGCCTCCACCCTCCCCGGACATAAACCCACTGGACTTTTATTTGTAGGGGCATTTGAAAGCTCTTGTGTATCGAACCCCAGTAGCGGATGTTCAGAGCCTCCGAGCCCGTATTATGGAAGGCTGGGAAACCATACGCAATATTCCAGGGATACATCAGTGCATCCGGGATTCACTACACGGCGGGTTGATGCATGTATCAATACACCCGGAGGGCATATTGAACATCTGTGAGAAATAGTTGCATGTAGTATGCTGGCACGTTCTATTCTTGTGTGTTTCCCATGATTAATGAGTTGAGAAAATGAGTTGTAACATGGTAACAAAGCGTTTCCAGACCCATGTTCATATAACATAATTTCTTCCTCTACGTGTGAGGAATGTGTCCGGTAATTTGTGCCGTACATTTTTGTTACATTCTGTTTTAGGAATAATAGCAGTATTTCGTTGCAGTCCTTGGTAACTTTGTATTATTATAACTTCGCCTGTCACTGTATTCCATTTCCCACTAGTATTTTAACTAGTGTTAACAGTTATGCCCTCTGAAGTTTAAAAATTTTTGAGTTACATTCACATATATTTCTCTACCCACTGTCACATAGCTTCTTCAAACTTCTTACAAAAGTATATTTTTGGTATAAACTGTAGCAGAAAGAGTTTCATTACATATTTCGTTGTGGGTGCAAGGGAAGTAGAGCAAACCGAGTCGTTAGTCAGACGTTTAAAGCCTTAAAATACATACTCTTCATGACTTCGGGAGAAATCACTGAATAGCGGGAGGCACAAAAATTAATATTCAAAATCAAAAAAGTAATTTTGGAAATAAATAGCACGAAAATGTTATTTGATATAAATGACGTGTTTTATAGAAATCTAGGTTCATTTTTTGTATAATTACCTTTTGTGTATCCCTTATACAGAATTGCTTCCGAATGAAGAGGACTTCACAAACTGTTCCCAGGAAATTCAACATGTACATTTTATTTGGCATGTAAATACCTTAAATATATGGTAATTTAATCAAAATCGTTAGGGCCATCTTTAAGAAAATAAATACTTTGGAAAACATTTCCATGTAGAGGGTAGTTTGTGGTGGGGGAATTTTCTTGAAGATCTTCATGTAACGTCTTTGGAAGATACCTACTGAAACACTTGCTATTTATCCAAAATTTAATTTTTAGTTATGTTTTTCACATTCATAAACACATACCTTTGTTTTTTTTTATTCAGGGACCTCAAAGCATGTAATCCGGATGAAATATGGATATCAAATTCTTGGACGAAATGCAATTCCTTCTTTACCTACTAGGTATAGGTTATAAAACGGAAGGGGACACCTCGCGCACTGCGACCTTCATAAGCTATTGTAGTTCCCCCAGGAGGAAGGGATGAAATAAAGGAATCACATGAGGCTACAGATCGTAAGTAGACAGGCCCCAGAACGCGCGGAAGTCCCTAACATTCCAGAATTGAACACACGTCCCACTGCTGGAGCTGCCTAGACCGACCCGTCTGATAAGCAATCCTCTAATCTCCACGGGGAGTACTTTTCCCTTTGAGGAAGCTTCCGCGCCATCTGTCCGGCACCGCCATACGCCACGAAACCTAGAAGCACACCTGGAAGATGAAAAGGAAACGTAATGAAAGGAAAATGATGAATAAGAAACCACCCCAGCATTCGCCCGCCAACCAGGGAAAGCATGAAAACCCCAAGGCCAGAGTTGTCGGTCGACCGGGAATCAAACCCTGGACCTTCCAAATGCGAGCCTTGTAGACACTATGGAGGGTATGGAATAATCCGAATTAAATCAAAATTACTCTCCCACTCCGGGAATCGAACCCAGGACCTCTGGGTGATACCACTTGCTGACCATGGAGCAGACTGCTTAGAGTAGCTTTTTGTTTCAGTGACACTTTCTATTATAAAATCCCTTTAGAAGCTATTCAAGATACTTCAATTAAGTTTAGGATCATAAAAACTACCTCCAATTGCTGCCATGGCTCCACTTTGGATTTAAAAGCTCAGTGGTTGTTTTTTAAAAAGGATAATTGCTGATAAATTGTAATCAAAAGATGGCATAACTAAAAAAAGTCCTATCTTTGATAATTTCATAATAAATTTATCCATAAAAGTGAATCCGTGAACTTAGGAGGCATGCCTCTATGTAAAAAATTCGTCAGATATTTTGAATCACTTATGAGATTTAACAACTGTCGAGATGAGTCTTTTAATATCCCTTTATGCTCGACCATGCCAAAATGTAGTATTTATACGACTGGTAGCAGTACTTTAATGGGCCTCATTAAAGCACACCTGTTCATTAAAGCATTGGTATTCGACCAATCAGAAGTGGCCAAGTAACATTGTGAAAGCGCAAGTATCGATTATTCTGCGTAGTACGTCTCACAACGCTAGCAACTTTGTTTGACACAGGTGCTGCAATGTCGTTGTATTGTAACCATAAATAAAGGAATAACGATTGTAACACATCACTCAAACCAGAAAGGAATACTTATGAAACCTTTAATTTAGATACATGGTCGATAATAAACAGTCGTATGAAACTTGACTATAATGGTGATTAAAACACACTGTTAATAATAATAATAATACTGGCGTTTTAATTACTATCATTATAGTCTCGTTGCATAATATACTATTATATTATAAACATATGCAGTCAAAATAACCTTCAGCGAAACATTAAAGCACTGCTGCTTTAAACCAGAAGGACGTAAAAATCACATTTCTATTACTCATTACGGCAAATGGTGATAGCTTTTATTCAGCGTTCGTTCCCCACATCAGATAAAACGGTTACTAAAGCACCCCACCCCCAGGAGATTAAATTAGTGTCACGGTACAACGGTGAGTTAACTTGGGATACGGCTGCTGTATCTAAAATACCTCTGTAAGATTCTCTATATTTTGTTACAGTTATTGACTGCTGTTTCAGCGTTAAAAAATGGGGGAGCGACGTGGAAGAAACGCTTCTCTGTGTTTATGTGTGTGTAAACAATAGGGATGGACAGGAAAACCGCGCCACCCTCCCTAGGGACTACACGCTTCGCTGATTGTCAGATCTACCCATCCCTAGAGTCGGTCACGGCGATTTGAGTCTCCCTCGAGAATAAATAAAATAAAGGAGAGAAGTGTGCAAACAAGCAATTTAGAATCTGGAGAGTATATGAAGAAGTAGCAGAAGCTTCGTCTCGCTCTCCCTATTCTGCATTTAACTAAAAGCTGATTAGTGTCTACTGGGAAATGCCCAGTTTATTGCCAGAGCATCCTTTTTATTAAATCAGGACGACATGGGATTACAGCGCTAAATTTAGTAATAGTAAGAAATATCTGGAAGAAAGAGAGAGCTGTAGTCGCAAATGTTACACACAGAAACGTTATAAAATGTGATACATGTGCACCTTATATTGACCTGTACAACACCTGATGCCATGCCTTCACCAGCCCTCAATCCAGTTCATTTCTGAATCTACTTCACTCAACTCACTCTTAATTGTTAACTATTCAAACGAAGTAGCAATTTCGTTTATTGAGGTACTGTATATTAAGACGAAGTAGTTCCTTCTTAAAGTATCCAGCTAGCCTCTAGTCCCAAGTCGCGGGTTCAAACCCGGCGGAGGGCGATGGATTTTTTCGGGCGTAAAAATGCTTATCATGACCTTCTTCGGAAGGGAAGTAAAGCCGGTGGTCCCGTGTCGTAGATTTACGGCACGTAAAAGAACCTCAAGCCTGATAAAGAGGCCTCTGAGCAAAATTACCGATCTTTCACGCCCAATATAGAATGGGATGCTAAGGACCATAGTAGTTAAAGAACGTCCATAAATAAAACTCGATTTCATTTCATTAAAGTATCCAAGCACAATATTGGTAATAATGAACTTGCGATTCGCGAGTAACTGTATAGGATGATTAGGAGTGGTGATATTGCACAAATGCGATAGGGCACGAAACGATTATAAAGGCTTGTACTCCTGTATTTTTAATAATCCAAACTTTAATGGGTTTTGAAAATTCGAAGATATGTGAAATTGGTTCAAAATGAGATAATTATAATAAAATGCTATATAAATGCGAAATCTACGACTTTTCTCCAATAATCTTCCTTCCTTCCTTCCTCCATCCCTCCCTCCTTCCCTTCCTTCCTTCCTTCCTTCCTTCCTTCCTTCCTTCCTTTTAGAATCTTCTACTGCGGAGTTTGTACATTCTTGGAATGTTTAAAACTCACTTGGCTATCGTTCTGAAAGGTGGAATGGTAATATATGTAGAATAGAAAGCAGTATCTTTTCTTTGGTGAAGTTAGCATAATTAATAAATTTTACTTATTCCATTATGACAACTAATCTAAATTAAGCCCGTTTAAAATCTTAATTTGTGTGCGTGGGGAAAAACAAACACAGTTGTGATTCTAATAACTATTCCACCCAAAAAATTCATTGTCGAGCTTTTACCGAAATATATGTTTTGAGGCCCTGTGTATAAACAAAAGCATTTTTAGAAAAAGGTCCGCGTGTGTCTGTGTACAGATAACTCAAAAACGAAAAGTGTATAACTACTAAACTTGATATTTACATTGAGTATCCTCCATGGACGCGACACTAAGATTTTAAAGAAAATCTCGCAACCCCCAACTATTCTTTACATGGAACATTTTTCGAAAATGTGATTTTCTAAAAATGGATTCAGAGATTTTGATTAAAATAATGTATATTAAAGATATTTACTTTAGGAATAAAATGCACATCTTGAATTTTCTGGGGATAGCCATTAAAGTCCTCTTCAATCGTTAGAAATTTTGTATAATCATGTGTAACTGGTGATAGACGAAAATGTACTACACAAGAAATGTAGATCTCTTTAAAACACATAATTTATTGCAAATACTTTTTTGTGTTATAAGCCGTTTCTGAGATATCCGTTATTAATGCTTCAAATTGTTTATTTCTTGGACACTCTCTTAAAGTCCTTTCAACATTCAGTTGTTTCTCGCGATTGCATGGAAACAGTATGGAATTTTAAGGCAGCATATAGCGTCCAACTATTAAACATTTGACTCCGCTGTTCTCTTTGTATCCTAACGAAAAGTTTAATGCAGATATTTCTGCAAATGTTTATTTGGATTAAAACGTACTAGATATAAAAACAAGCTTTAGTATGAATAGTTTGTATACTCACTAATAACCATAGAGGGTAGAGAAAATCATGCGAATGCATCACATCATATTTTTTTAAAGTACAGTGTCAGACTAAATTTGTGACTAAGCTGTCAGTCACAGTAAATTGATTATCCATTTGGAGGGCTCTTTATACACTTTTGCAGTAAGTTATGGATTGATAACAATTATGCAGACAGCAGTTCAGCTCAGATACCCAGAGTTTGCCGAAGCAGTTGTACATAAATGCTGAAATATATTTCAGTAATCATAATTTAATTATAAGTGAGAAGGGAATGCTAATGCCGGAACAAAATGTTGAGGTCTGTCCTGTGATTTAATTTAACAGCGTTACTGATTCATGAACTTGTATGACTTAAGTTAATTTTGTGTATTTTGTTTGTATAATAATTCTGGTTTTGCATCAGTAAAGTTTCTCTTTTTCTGTGTTATGCTTTAGCCCGTATCAGTTTGTTCTATTTTTTTGTGTAACTTTAATCTATTTCAGTTCAAAATAAATTCAAAATAATTAATGCATTATTGTCTCATCAATGCTTACGCCGGCACAATCCGCTTACGGATTTTTCAAACCAGGGTCCCGGAATGAATGAAAGAAATGGCACTAGCCAGCCATCCAACGTGAGGAAGAAATCTTTATATAGCGTAAATGCCACCGTCCCACCACAACACACAAATCGCCATCGCCCGGACGTGTACAGACAGCAGAATATGAAGCAGATGTATAGGAAATGTGTGTAGCACATGAATATGAAGCAGATGGAAGGAAATTACGGCTCGGAAAATTCGTGGTAGAAGAGAAATCACTCCAGCATTCGCCTACCGACCTGGGAAAACGACGACAAAACCCAAGGTCAGAGCGACCGACCCAATCGAATCCGTCCTCCCGAGTGCGAGCTTTATAGTTACCACGGAGCTATCTCGCTAGGGGCTTAACAGTTTAAAAGGTTTCAAATATATTCTTTGACTTGAATGAATGTTTCACTTCGAGACATAAGGTAATCATTTTCGTACTAAGCTTGGGTGGGAGTAGCGTAATGGCAGAGATACAGATGTGGGGGAGCGGCGGATGGGAGAGGCGGGAAAGAGAGCAAAACTCCAAATTCAGATCCGTTGTTCCACTCTGCAATCACAGAAAATCGGTAGTAGTGCGACAACACTTTCCAGAGCAGGCAGACCTTTTAGTAAACTCAAATAATATAAGTAATATATATATATATATAAAATGCATATAAATATGGACACTTCATTGCGAAAATGATGAAATCAAAAATGGTATCCGCATAAAACATAAAAGTAAAAGATTGCGGCCAAGGCCATAAACACTAATTTTTCAAATGAGAAACGGCATAGCCTAAACTTAAACGTTTCCCTATTCGCAAAGGCCATTTCATTTTGAGATATTGCAACCCAAAGCCGATTTACAGTGCTACAAGTATATTTTATTTCCCATATTCCTAGTAAATTAGTTGATTCATATTTTGTCGACAGTTTATTTCACATTGGCCAAGTGCAAGTTAAGGTATACATGAAATAGATGCGAATGTTTAATGTGCGTTTGAATACCTGTCTATGTTAGCTATAAGGGGACATATACCTAATAGAATAAAATAAAAGGAGTAACTAATAATGGAAAATAATATTGAGAAACTGTTTTACTGCAAAATAAATTTTACCACAGAATGTAATTAACGAGAAAGCAAGCTTGTAAGGAACTGTAATTAGTAACAACCAGGCGAGCGAGCAACAGGGGTAAAGTCCACCGGCACATACACGCTATTGCACACAGGGTTTAGGTAAAGCCACAGAAAATAGAGGGAGGTCCGAGATTAGAGTGAGACAGAGATAGTGGTCCAATTCATGGAAGACAAGGGATTTGAAAAAACAGAAAGAGAAACGAGAGTTTTAAAGTGAGACTGAGATATTGGGTTTTACCAGAGAAGTCAAAGGGAAGGCGCTACTTCTGAAACTTGGAACTTTTTTATTCATAGCACGTTAAATAGATAACCAATGAGAATAATTGTAGTTGTTACATATAAAGGCACGAATTCTAGCGTCAGAGTAGGAGGATGTAAAAGGGGAAAGAGGTTCCAGGTTCCTAACTCTGATTTTACTTTCACGATGCAATACATGTGAGTCAGGCTGAAGATTTTGTGTGTGTATGTGGGTGAGAAAATATCGTGTGACGCAGTTGGATAGGCCCAGTTAGATAAACAATTCACAGTAGCGGGAAGATTAAATGTACAGCTTTTGTATTAATTTAGTGTTAAGCAAAGGAAAGCTAGCCGCTATTTGAATAAATTAAACTGTTTAAGAGAAAGCCAGTTTGTAATTTGTAAAATCCTGATAATATAAACATAAAATCCCGAGAAATATCAACTTAGGATAGAAACTTCTCCTCGGTTTTACACAAGCAGTCCGACAAAGAATTTCAAGGGAACTTCGGAGATCCGAAACAGCATCTGAGATAGAACGTAGTACTCACATACGAGCCCTTACTTCCCCCGCGACATAGCTCAGGAGTAGAACATCCGAATGGAAACCCGAAGAACCATAGTTCTAGTCGTGAACATGGTATTCAGTTTTTCAATTGTGATTTAACTTTTCATCTTATATGAGATTCCTTATTATCTCGAAGGAAGCCCTGAGGTGTTCACGAGTTGGCCACGCATTTTACTATTCAGTAGCTATCCTCGATCAAGGTTGCTTCAATTTTCATTTAGCAATCAGCGCTTAGAGAGGTAACTAGTTGGCTCGGAAAGTAAAATCCATTAAATCTACCTTTCTTAATGTATTTCTTTACTTAATATCATTATCACTAATTCGCTATCAGTTCCACTTAAGCTAAAGGGATTATAAATGAAGACAGCGCCTGAAAATAGGTTATTTTTATTGTTATAAAACAAGTTGTGTCATTAGCTAAATATTTAAGCGTTGGATTATTTGTTAATTCCATTTACAGATAAATATTATTACGAGTAGTAGTGCTTATGGCATTAAAAGCAGAAACATTGAACACGTAAACTTACTCTAAATTGCACTAAATTACAGCAACATATTGCTCCCAAAGTACAATAAATTACAACATCGTAAGCAGTGGCATAACCTCATTTTATTGTTACATTTCAAATCCTTTGAGAAATGAAAGTGTACATTAAAACAACTTGAATTAATTTCTAAACAAATCTTGAAAATATAACAATAAAATGAGCCTGGCATAGAACAAACTGCCTATTTTGATACATTTTAAATGAATCGAAAATGTCATGAGAAGTTTATTAGTAATAACATATATAGAAATTAAATATTAATTATTGTTTATTGTAAAGTTCTGGCAGTTTTATTATAATTATTCTCACAGAATCCAATTCAGTCCTGTAATTGAAATAAATTGAACAAATTATGTTGTAGCAAGTTTGAAGTTATTTTTAGTTTTGCAAGCAATTTGCCAGTGCTCACGGGGTGCCTTTAGCTTTATAATAATAAATCTGATGTGTTGCATTCACATGACTTTCTCTACCCTCTATCGTTTATTAATGGGTATAAAAGCCTATATTGCGAAAGCCTATTTTTCTGCCTACTTAATTTTAATCGAGATAAAGCTTTACAAACATAGCTACACGCAAGTTACACGCTTCGTTATACGTACAAAAGGAACGGTGATAGGCAAATGTTTAAAAAGTGGACGCTATATGCTGGCCTTAAAATTCCATACTCTTTTCATGAAATTGTAGAACCAGCTGAAGAATTTCCACATGACTTTAAAGAATGACAGAATGCGAACGATTTGAACCATCAATAACAGATATCTCGGAAATGGCTTATGCCATAAAAAACTTATTTGAGATAAATTAAGCATTTTAAAGAATCTATATTTTTTGTGCAGTAGTTTTTGTTTATCGCTTAACGTTTACCAGCCTTATAGACAAGATTATACAAAATTCCTTCCGAATGAAGAAAAATTCAAAGGATATTCCCAGAAAAGTCAAAATATACATTTTGTCAGGTATTGCCATCTTTAATATATGCATTTTAATAAAAATCGTTGGAGCCATTTTTGAGAAAATAGAAGATATCAAAATGTTCCATGTGAAGCATGGTTGGTGATGGCAATTTCTTGAAAATTTTCTTGTCACCACTTTGGCTCTAAACATTTATCTAACTTTTCGTTTTTTGAGTTATGCTGTTCATACACACAAACACGCGTGCGCACGGATTTATTCTAAAATGCTTCTTTTTTTTCAAGGCTCCTCAAAATATTATATATATAATTTTTTTCTGGCGAAATCTCGGTACCGAATTTTTGGGTGGATGCAATAGCTGCTCTATGTATCGTACGTAAGTGGTGGAGAAAGTAAAATTTGCGGCAGTTAGCTACAGCTCACCTAGGAATTGCAAATTTATTATACATTCTAATTCATACGCAGTTTTGCGGAAATATGAAATGTTTAGGGGGGTATGTTTAGCTTCATCCCCTTCCTATGAGTAACTGTTTTCATGGGCTATGTAAGAACCTTCTGTTTTAAGATGAGAAATTTTCCATGTACAGTATTGTCTTTCCATACTTCTTCACACGAAAACGCAAGTAAAAAATTTGGTTATTTTTATAGGAATATTTTATACAGGAATATCACGAAAGTCAATAGGTAAGAATATTCTTTGAGCATAAATTTCTTACAAATTCCCTAGCGGTAACCGAAGAACGATTTCTAATAGAAGTGTTAAACTTATAGCAATCTTAAGCATCAGCAGCTGGGAGATGAAAATATAACTGAAACATGCTTCATGATGCTCATCAGATGCTATGATTGAAAGAGGCTAAAGTGGTGCTCCTATTGCTGAAGTAATTTTTCAATGATCTTACTTTGAAATTTGAAATATTTTGGGAGAAATCATCCGATAGTAATGTAATATAGCGTTTTTTGTAATGTAGATTTTTGAAAAATCCTGGTTTGCAAAACCACAAACATATCTGGTGTTTGTGGCTCAAAGATAATATTTTTCCAAACATAGCCAACATTGTTTTTGATAAGTCTTTGCGACTTTTGTACATCGTTATAAAACATAAACGTTGATATTACTGAAATCTACAATGTTCTTCTGTGTGTATTTATATCACCATTTAGAAAATAAAACAAATTACAGCGTAAAATTTGAGTCCTTGGTGAAAAATGTAGCGCCAAGTAACCTAATTTGCATACATGGGCATTTTGAAGCATACGATTAAGCATTATATAGAAGAACCCTAATTACGATAAAAAAGACGTATGTTGGAATTCCAAATGATTTATGAAATATTATTAAAGGTCATCAGCTGTTTGTAAGATGCTACCTCAAGGATTGATCAAAGTACTAAATGTTAATTTTCGGTGTTATACTATGACTGATGCCTCTGTCCGCGTAAGTTCCCCGCTGGCTGGTATATGGTTGTTTGGAGGGAGGGGGCGTTGCTTTCACCTTATCGAACTATTCTGAATTCCTATTTCGAAGCGGGTAGAAACTTCCAGAGTTCCTCTTCCCATATACCTTCGGTGAATCATCTGGAAGGCACCACTTAGATATAACATTATGGCTAATGTTTTTCCCGTATTTTCGTTTCAATTATGTTTTGCTGTTTCCTCGGCGAGTCCTTGCAGCAGTTGTCTGATCGAGGAGAGAAGGAGAGTTTAAAAACATATCGGATTTATTGTAAAGTAACTAAACTGTCAGCACTTGTTTTAGAGTGCATAGTAAGCGTTGGTAACAACGTCTAATGGCAGAAAAGAATAACTAACTCGGGTAACAACATGTTTCCAATTTCTCTATCGTTTCTCTATCTCTCTCTGTTAGATGTGCCATATTGTACGAAGTAAGTTAGCAAGGTTCGAACAAAGAATCGAGGGATTGCGTTAGTATTACCAATATGCCAGAAAATGTTGAAACATTCTAAAACGACGATGTAGAATGTAAGACCGCGAATTCAGCAGTTAAAATAATATTTAAGAGCCGTGGAATTAGCTCACGAAGCTCCGAGCAGCAAGGGTTGCCTCTCACCCCCACCTAGTTTAGTTAACATTTCTATTGTGCACACTTCAAGATGACCGTAATCCAGGTAAGATGCTCTAGCATTAAGTTCTTTCCCACACGGAACGCCAGGTCAAACAACGACCGGTCACCAGGTACAATTGTATACCTTAAGTGCAAATACAACTCGTAAACCTAATTCACCTCGGGGCCTTTTATTTAATGCTAACCCCGCTGCCTCACCTGCATGAGGGCTGCCCTATCTATCCCGACACCAATTCGTCCTACCACCTGAGTTTAATGGTAATCCGCCCTAGCGTAGCCACCCTCAGTGGGGGCGTTATAATATCATCTGTTACCAACTGGGTAACAATAGGTTTCCAATTTCTCTCTGTTAGCTGCATTACATCAGCTGCCACAACTTGGGTAACAACCGGTTTCCAATTTATCTATCGTTTCTCTATCCCTATGTTAGACGTGTCATATCAACTGCTACCATCTTGGGTAATAACAGGTTACCAATTTATTTATCGTTAGCTATATCTACTTTGTTAGATGTATGACCGAGCGGTATGGCTTAGGAGGTAACGTCTTAAGACTCAGTTCGGTGGGTCAAGGGTTCTATTCCCGTCAGACAGGTCACCCAGAACTTAGGTTATTTTTATTATTTTCCTTCATCGGTAGGGAAATGTTGTGGTGGATTATTACTACCACGAATTTTACTGTCCCACATTTCTTCTCATCTTTCAGGGTTGCAGGGCCTGAAACAATGGTCGACGATGTGTGGCGCATGTGATGGGTGTGCTTTAAAGAGAGAATTGTTCTCAACTGATAACAACCCTCTGCCCAAACCTGTCCGTGTGGATAGGAAGGGGCGTCCAGGGATATTTAACCTGGAAATATTATGCACCCACTGTGCAGCGCCTGTGGCCATCAGATCTGGCCACCCTTCGTGCTACCTCTCCTAATCCGCTCCTCTACATAATATTTTTATATTGAGATTTTGTAGTAAATATGGGTTTGAGGTGCCTTGAGTGAAAATAAATACTTTTCTAGAATAACGTGTGTGTGAAGAACTCAATCTAAAAATTCTAAGTCCGACAAATACCAAATTACCTGTTTGAGTCATGCAGATACAAACATTTGCATGTATTTTTCCTCACCCAAAGTATCATTTACATAAAATCCTTTAGTTGTTTTTTGATTCCCTCAAAAATATCTAACGATGACGTTGAAAATACCAGACTTGAATTTAAGATACTAACATGGCGGATTAAATACTTATTATGAATTTTATTTTAATAGCACGTGAACTCCTCCTTTACTATAAATGGAAATCATATAAATTTAGAAATTGTTACTTTGGGAAAATTGTAGAACTTGTTCAAATAAGGTTGTTGTGGAACGATTTTTCTTGTATCATTATCTATTTTAGAAGTGTTCACTTTTGTTTTCCTGAGTAGTTAGTATTTTAAGTGCTACATCCAGGACTTTTAAGCGGTCGTTTGTTGTTGCTCACGACTTAATACAGAGCCTGTGTAATGTCAAGCCTAGCACTTATTGAACTGCTTTTTAAATCTTTGACTGTCGTCTCAGACTCTTGTATACTCTTGTGCCTAAAGCAACATTTCTATAGCATGTTTATCGTGATAAAAATAACGTAGAGAGAAAAACACGAGCTTGTATGGACTATAGAACTTATACAATATCTATGGAAATAAATGAGTATAAGTGGAGTCAGTCTTATGATTTCATAGAAATAAACTGCTATTTATGTCACTATTTATACTAAATTCCAAGTACTATATTGGTTTTAAAAGACATGGCACAGACCTTTCAATAGAAAAAAGAACTCCTAATTTGCCTCCTTCTTCTATAGTTTTAGATAACACTAAATTTAAACTGTAGAGGGGAACAAACGCCTTTCTAGGAGTTCCTTAATCTAGTATATGGGGTTCCAACAGAGGCCCATACAGTTCTATACCTAAATCAGAACTGTACAATTTGACTGGAGTAAAGAGATCCAAAAAACTACTCGATAATAATCTTTGAGGGTATATCACTTGCGACCTAAACAGACTGACAGGGTTTTCGCAAACATATAGAGAAGCTAGAAAATTAGTGGTATAGTGGAAAACGTCATCGAAAGTACTACAATTTCTATGTGATATAACAGCAGCGATTCTTTATTTTCCTCTTCCTCCTTTAGTGAGAGTCAGTTCAGTTCCGAAGGACTGGCCGCATCACTTGTGTGAGATGAGTTAACTTTTTTTGTAAGCAAAATATATTACATCAAACTGAATAACTTTTAACTTAAAGCATACCCAAAGCTGAAATTTTCCAAAACCTTTTAAAAAGCTCAAAAATTAGTTTTTATATCGAAAAAATACCTTCAACATTTAGCTTCAATAAAACACCACAGCTTTTGCTCTCATAACCTTATAAAGCTTGAATACGTGACAATTTAAATGATGTAGAAGAAGACCTAATGCCTGTATTTACTTTCAGTACCTTTTACTCGACTTTGATTTGTTTTACACCTTTGCAGATTAAAGCCATTACATGTAGTTAATCTTGTTCAAATTTTGAGAAAAACTCAGAGAGAATAAACTAAAAAATATGGCGTATAGCTTTTGCTACAATTTTAAATTGTTCAAAATATGACATAATTAATTCTATTACTAGGATAAATTCTTACAAAATTATATTCAAAGGTTTAACATTTTTTTCTGAAACAACTATAGGAGTGGAAATATTGCTATATAGCAATTTTATGTACTCGCGTTTAAGTAATATAGCAGTGTTCTTATTTTTTCAAAATTAGGAATCCTCCATGTGCAACTCTGATTAATTAGGATGTTACATTAAAATAAGGTGTTTTTCTTTTAAAACTATTATAGATATCTGCATGAGATTTAAAACTAGATTATAATTCTTTTTTCGATAGATTAATATGTCACAAAAATGAAAACATTGAGATAAAAACAAGATTTAGATACATCACCTATGGGTACCCTTAGTTTTTCGTCCATTTAGCGACTTCTTTGCTTTAATATAGCGAGAATACATACCCCAAAGTTGGTAGTACTGCTATAAGCATAGCTAGAAGTGTCAGTAGTGCACAGCATCAGAAAACGCAATGTGAATGAAATAAAGTTGTTCAATGAACTGCCGAAGGGACCATGAGCTGGTGAACAGACGATAGCTTTTTCTCTTTAATTCATGCAGCTTCTGGCATTGCGAGTTCTCCAAGCGCTTAAAGCTCTCTTCCTAATGCAAGCATATTATGCACCTGTAATTTAAATATCCGTAAAAAAAATTGCCAACATTCGCAAATATGGATTTTAGTGTTATTACGGTACAATCCTCCTAGTTTAGTTCCATGTACAGAACATGTGACGCAGGCGGTAGCGCATGACTCACATTCGGGACGTCGTGTGTTCTATTCCCGGGCCAACAATCCTGACACATGCGTTTTTTTAGGGATTTCCGCGTGTTGCTAGCAAATGATGGGAAGGTTAATTATATCTTCCGAATTTTCTGTCCCTTTTCTGCCATTTAGAGCATAAGTTGGATTTGTTACCTAACATGGATGGAATGGGTTCTGGTAGGAGCTAGGGTTCAGAATATTTCACATATAAAATGTGATAACGTTTATTATAAAGGCCTCTATATTTTTAACAATCCAAAAGAATTCAAGAAAGCTTGCGATTTATTTAAACACTTAAGAAAAATCAAGGTTAATACCTTTTAACTACAATAATCGTGTATTCTTCTCTGTTCACCATATATGACATTTGATTTGTTTTACACTATCATAGGTGTTTAATTTCCCGTCATTGTAAAAGCAATATAAATAAAATTGCAAAAGACAAGCAACCTTGAGCCAAAATCTCCGCAATCAAACAGAGCTGAATGTTCTGGCAGCCAGCTCGCTCAGATCCCTCGTTGGTAACTGTCTTCTCGTCCCGCCCGGGAGCGTTCCATTCACGTCTAGGAGGACACTGTGATGAGTGACGTGAAATAACCAGCCAATAGTAGCGCTGAATGCCCCTGATGATATTCTACCAGCTGCTACGTCAGAAATGACATATTTCGAGAACGTTCCTTGCTGACCTGGCGACATGTCCACCGTCATAAGATGGGGTAGAAACGGCGCACCCTCCATTTCACCTTAATTCTCATTTTACTTTACCTTTAACTGCATGGGCGTTTAAGGTTGCAAGAGTCGGAGGGAGTCTGGGCGTTACATGCCAAAGAAAAAGCATGTTCTCTGTAAAACTTCGTAGCCTAGAATGAGGCGGTCTCCAGACCGGGTCCCTAATGGGATGTATAAGCCTGCAGGGGGAGGGGAGCTGCCATCCAGAGAGTTTAATCCTGGAAAATGTAGGGACCCTGCCCTCCTCCCTATCGTGCCTCCTGATCCGTCGCCTCTCACCTCACTATCCCTCCCGAGGACGTCCGTTAGGTGACTAGATACAATAGATCTCCTTATGCCGAGGTACAAGTCCCCCTCTACTCTGGGCCTAGTTCCATGTAGTTTTTATAGTAGCAGCACGACTCCTAAAGCATGTCATGTAGTGATTTAAATATCTGCCTATAAGTCAGTTTCCTATAGTATTGTAGTAAAAGACGATAAGTTTTGCGATAGTTTAGTGCTTACGTAATATGTTTTTACGTAAATTATTAGAACTTGAAGATCTTATATTGTGCTGCTTTTTTGTTTTGTTTTGTTTGGTTACATAATTATAACTGCCCCACGTTGTGGTGCCAATTTGCGGTAGTATACTTATATGTATATGTTTGTATTTGTTAGCCCCACGTTTGGGAGCCAATTTGTGACGGTATTATTTATAATGTTTGTGTATTTGTGTTTACTTCATGTGAAGCCATCTTGTGACGTGATTCATTTGTTAGGCTTGTTAGCTCCATCTGGTGTTAGCAATTTGCGGCAGTATTAATGTTCGTTTGAAAGAATGCTACTGTTATTTTATTTAATTTTGGTTTACTGTCCTCCGGCTAGCTTTTGGGTCGAGCACTTCTCTTTATACAGGTTGTGTAAACGAAAAGGAATCTTTTATCCAAAGATAACACTGATGAAGAAATTTGTTTTACACTTTTATTGTCGAACACGTTAACTATCACATTTACACATTGATCTTGACACTCGCCAAACTGAAACTGTTATAATAACTTCATTACTGATAATTCTTAATTCGCGTACTTCAACTTTTTGTATAATTAACTTTATAACACTTGAGATTTTTCATAATTCTGTTACGCGTAACCTGCAAATTGATATCCGACGTGTGCCGTACAAATATTTTCGACGAACTGACGGGAATGCGACGTGTAGTGTATAAAGAATTTTGATGAACTGGGGGACTGAAGGAGACGTGTAATGTATTGAGATTTTCGATGAACTGGGGGCAATCTACCTCTGACCTACCTTTTATACACATACACCCCGATATGCCTAAAGATTATAACTGAGCTGCAATTGGCTAATAAAACGCGCCAACATTAGCGTCTATTTTTATATCCAATGAAAATTATGAATACATATGCTCTAGGGAAATGTTCCAGAATATTCTATAAGAAAAACGCGCCAACATTACGTAACTTCCTCGTTTCCAATAATGATAAACAGCTCACCCCCACGCTGCATTATTGCACGCTATTATTGTCAGTTTCAGTAAGGCAGTATAAACTTACTTCTCAACAATAATTACAATCAATAAACATCTCAAATCAATGTCACATAATAATGCATATTCATACTACAATCATTATTTACATTTAAGTAATTTGTGATACAAATTACTGCATCAGTTTTGCCTATACACGAGGGATGTTTTTAAAGTATATTCCGCTATACAATAAAATAATAACTATGAAATATTTTGGTTAATTATTTTTTATTTCATTCTATATATCTTAAACTTTTTTCCACATAATTTTCATAGTCAATTAAATTCTCATTCTTGTGGAATAAATTTTAGCGGCTTCTCCTAATAGAAGTTCGCCAACAATCCGAAAATTGTATCGTTTCTGAGATGCATTTTTTCTCCGTCTCAGATTCAGTGGCAGAAGAATTTTCGTTATTGGTTTCAGGAGGGGGATTCAAATTAGTGGTCTGGAAGTCATATCTTTATCACAGAGTATCTGCAATTGTGAATCTGCAAATGAATGTGATGTTAGTCAAAAACAAACGACTCCGTATTTATGGTCAAGAAGCTTTCGTACTTGTACCGTAAATGTTCCTTAAGAAATAATTACAGCTCAACCGTGCAGGATGGCTCAGGCGGTTGCTCTATGGCCCGCATTCGGGAGATCGCAGGTTCGATTTTCGTGAACAACCCACGGGTTTTTCGGTGCTTTCCCCGAGACGCTAAACGAATGCTGGGAAGGATCCTTACATCCCCCGAATTTCCTGTCCCACCATTTCATTCCAGTGATCATTTCATGCATCCTGCACCCTGTTTGGTCTGTTTCAGTGTTGGAGGTGTCGGCGATGGAGTTTCGTGCAGCGTAGCGGGGAAGAAAAAGATGCTCTCTGTGAACCTACTCGGTCCCTCGGCCTTCGGCTAGCTGCCAGGGTGTAAGGACCGCCCCGGAGGGCGTTAGACCCCATGTTGGGCGGGGTCCCCGGTCTGTCTGTCCTTCTGCAGGGACGTTTAATTCTGCAATCTTTAGGGACCATGCCATAATTGTGCCGTCATCCTTGGTGCCGGTCGCGCGGTATCTCCCTAAATCCAATCCCTTCCTACAGGGGCGCCGCCCCCCTTGTGGAGGCGTACGGTGCAATGTCCGGGCTACCTGGATCAGTGCCGAATCCCCTCTGCTTCTCTTTCATTCTTTCACAGCTTATTTTTAACACAGAAATTTTACTCCAGAAACAGCTACACGTTTCCTAGATGAACTGGAGGCGGAAGTCTGTGTTGAGGTTTTAAAATACGTATGCTACTCCAAGTCAAATGTCCGAAAAACATTGATAACTGGTATAAAAGTAGTGTAAGATATTAAGGTTTGGGCAAAAAGAAAATCTAAATATTTAGTACTCCGTACTTTATTTCAAAGCGGACCTTAATTTTAAAATACCTCTCCTGAAAGTTAAAAAACAATTTAAGAGAGGCCTCAGGAAGCTTCAAAGACTAAATAGTTGCAGAAGAGCATAAAAACTTAAGAAGGGTCTTTATATATTTACACTAAATATCTTTTAGGCAGCATTAATTCAGAAACAGTGGTATTTTAGAGTTTTAATTTTTAAACTCTCTTTTCTTAGATATTCATTTCTCGGCATTTTCTCATTTTAAAACTGTTCCACACAGTGTACTCTTCGGTATAATTTAATGGAACTTTGTATACCTCCCTGCTAATTACAGGATTAAAAAAATATATGTGTGTTATATTCAAATGACTTTCTCTACCCTCTATATCTTATTAGTGGGTGTACAAGTTATTCTTACAAAATCTACTTCATTTTAATCCAGATAAACGTTTCCGAAATAGCTGCATTACACATTTCGTTATAGATACAAAGGGAATAACAATGGTCAAATGTTTTAGAACTGGACGCTACACGCTGGCCTTAAAACTCTTTCCATAACATAGCAAGTAACAACTGAAAATCCACCGGATTTGAAAAGAATGGCTAGGAATTGAACAATTCGAACGGTTAATAGCGGATATTTCGGAAATGGCTGATGCCACAAAAACGTTGTTTGAAATAATTTTGTGTCTTAAAGACATCTATATTTCTTGTGTAGTATGTTTTCGTCTATCGCTTAACGTTTACCAGTTATACAAGGTTATACAAAATTTCCTCCGAATAAAGAGGACTTCAAAGGCTGTTCCCAGAAAATTCAAGATATACATTTTATTTGTCATATTTATATATGTTTAATATATGATATTTTAATCAAAATCTTTGCAGATATTATTTATGAAATCAAAGGTTTCGAAAAATCCTCGATGTAAACATAGTATTGTATAAGGAGTTTTTCTTGAAAATATTCGTGTCGCATCTTTGAAAGGTACTGAACCTAAACACCAAGTTTGGTATTTATCCATTTTTTCGTTTCTGAGTTATGTTGTTCAAGGTCTGTCACACAAACGGACATTTTTCTAAAAATATAAATTGTTACACTCACATGACTTTCTCTACTTTTGTATAAACTATTTTTACAAACGTTTATTCTCTATCTACTTCATGTAACTTATTTTGAGACACTAAGTTAATACTATTTTTTGTAGGTGCAATGGGAGAATGGTAGGTTTTAAGCGATAGTCAAATGTTATAAGAGCTGGTTGCCATGTAAAGCATTGCATTCTCTTTGCATGTCAAGGACATATAACGAGTTCCCATTTGAAAAAAAAAGCATAAGTATTAGGAAATTCAAACAAATAACAGGAAATATCTCGGAAATAGTTCACTCGACAGAAAAATGTATTATGTGATATAAATTGTGTGTTTTAACGAGACATGCATTTTTTGTAGTAAATTGTTTTCTATTTCTTATGTTTTACCAGTTATGCAAAAGTTATTCAGAATGAAGAGGACGTTTGGGACATTCCCAGAAAATTCAAAAATATATATTTCATTTGGCATGAAAACAGCTTAAACATAAGATATTTTAATCAAAAACGTTAGAGCCATTTCTTGGAAAACTAAAATTTTTGTAAAGGGTAGACTTTGGTGGGGGAATTTTCTTAAAAATCTTCGTGTCGCATTCCTAGGAGATACTAAACTCAAATACCATGTTTGGTATTTATCCGACCGTTCGTTTTTGAGTTATACCGTTCACAGACAGTTACATATGTTTCCATAAATACTTTATTTGGATTCAAGGCTCTCAAAATGTGAAATCTTGTTATCAAATTTTGAGGTGGAATGTAATACTTTCCCTACCTACTATACGTAGTAGAGGAAGTAAAAATGCTTTTTTGGGATTCAGGGCCATCAAAAGTTGTATTTCCGTGAAATTTCTGTATTGAATTTTTGGATGGAATTCAATGCCTTCTCTACCTGCTATATACATGGTAGAGAAAGTAAAAATTTAATTCTCATATTTAACATTGATTTTCTCCCAAACTAGTAGGATAATTAAGAAATTATGTCTACAGTTTATTTATATATCTACTATTAAAGGTTTTAACTATAAAATATTAATTTTTAAAAATTGCAACGTGCGGGAGGAATTTTTCAAAACAATAAAAAAATAGTAAAAAAAAGGCTAAATTGTCATACCTTTGCCCACTTAAATAGGAATAAGGAAGTGAAAAATAATGAAATAAATTACCTTAGATGTGAGTTTAGAACATGATGTGGTCTCTCCAATATCTGGTGCCTACCTACCCACCCGTTTTAGGTGTTTTACTTATATAGGCAAATGGCAACAAACGTAGCCATTTTTCCATGCAAACTGGGCACTGCCAACCTAAATAAGAAGTGAAATGCACTGAATATGCGATGTGCTGTTGTTTCTGCGAACGTGAATCATTCGAGTTTTAGACGCGCAGATCCCTGGGCTACGCTCTGTCGTCGCTTCGCAGTTATCGGCCGCAACTTATGCTACATTCCTCTTCTTCTAAAAAACATCTCTCGGCTGCGCTTTGAGGCTGAATATCTTACCGGCTTTGGTGGCATTATTCATATGTTGGCAGCATTACGTTAAAGCAAGCGTAAGACCTAATGCGGGCAAAAGTGACACAAATTCGGGCAAAAGTGTGACAATTTACCCCCCCCCCCAAAAAAAAAGATAGATAGTATCTCTAGAATCTCTAAATTAGAAATGTGCATGAAATTTGGTCTAAATATTATATACTAAACCCTGATTGCTGTATTAAAACTTCATAGAGTCGAGCTGAAATTGTGTATTTTGAAATTTCACAGATGGGTATCCATGTAATGTATGGGATGTATCCAGGATAAACTTGCGTGTCGCGTGGAATTTGTTACCGGACCTACATTTTGATCTCTTAGACATAACTGTAACACTGATACACATGTGTTTTAATTTGTGATGTGTGTCACTGCTATAAAGCTCGTAGTTAATGATTCCCTGATGAACATTTTATAGCAGTTTCACGTTGTGCAGTGCCTACGAGCCGGTTCTTGTGCCAGATGCTAACATGTGTACCGCAGGAACGTTTAGTGCCGTGGCAGTTTGCCAGCGGGTCCATTACCCGGTTTCTGTAAACATATACCAAACAAAGCAGACTTCTGTTCTATTCGGGCCTTCAAGGTTCGTGTTGAGCTTGGCTAGTATTGGAATAGTGGGCATCGTGCAAATTGGAGTGTATTATTACCTCTTGTGCGAGCGCACCAGAGTTTAGCGAAGCAAATGACGTGGTGCTTGCGTCTGTATGGGGTGAATTGCTTTGCCGCAATATGGATGGTTATTTCCGGCGGCAAACGGCACCAAGATACAAGGACGTTAGTGGCGGATAGAGGCTTATTTGAGGGAATCGGCTAACCTTTTTAATCATTAGAGACAGCAGAATATGAAAAAAAATCTGATGTGTTGCACTCAAATGACTTTTTCTACTCTTGTACAAACTACTTTTACAAATACTTATTCTCCATCTACATCATGTTAATCGACATATCGAGATGCTAACCTTATTGCTAATTTTCTTAATTTTCTTTTAAGAGCTGGGTGCTATGTGGAGCATTCCATTCTCTTTGCATGTCCAGGGCACATTAAGGGGAAAAAAAACCCTTTTTAGATTTAGGGGGGCTGGAAAATGTATTTCCGGTTAAATCTTGGTATTAGATTTTGAGGCAGTATTTTTAACACTTAAATGACTTCAGTCTAATTATATAATATATAATTCAATAACAGCCCGCCTTAAAGCAATACGTATATGTAACAATACATGTAAACGTATGTAACAGTCATTGTATATGTTTATATTATTGTATACATGTAATAATGTTATCTGAATGTATTACGTAATTTAATAATATAGGAGCTGTGAGAATAATAGGTTAAAAGTTGCTAACAATGAGGTAACCTTGAGGCAATAATGAGTAAGAAAGTGTAATAATGCTATTAGCCATTATTGGAGCAACAATACTGTAATTTTTGTGACAGTTTATAAAATAGCCAATCAACAACCAGAAAAAAGCTTAAGCTAAATAAAAGTATTCTATTGGATTAGGATTAGCCAATTAGAAATTGAAATACAGAAATTTACAAATCTAGAAGTCAGTGTCTTGTAGACAGTGCTCATAACTGGACGCGTTGGTAGCAGCCAGTGTTTCTAACCGGATACGAGATGAGTCATCGAAAAATTTAATACGTATTCGTGTGAGACGTAAATAGTTTTACGTGTTAAAAAAGTGCAAGTAATTAATTAAATAATCTCACAGCTCTCTATATCAGTGCAGTGTTATTTAAATCGTGTCAAGAATTAATAAAAAAAGGAGTGAATTAAAAATTATAATCCGTGTAAGCCTACATTCTTCAGCCGCATCACGCCTTGTTAAGAGAAACATGTCTCTAACAATAATACTGACGCAGCCAAGGCAAACATGAATATGTAATATTTAAATAAATAGTCAAATTACAAAGTTAATATTTTTAAACTTGCGGCAAAGGCCACCGAAAAGTACATTTGGGGCGAAGGCTACCGGAAACTTTTTTACCATACGTACGGTTGCAACTACTTCAAGTTCGGCTGCCCAACAGTTGAAAGATTAATACAATAACGTAAAGACAATAAACCTTCATTAAAATCGGCTCCCAAAACGTGGGGCAAATAAAAATAGAACAAAACACCTTCAATTTTTGGTGGAATGCAATACTTCCCCTACATACTATACGTAGTGGAGAATGTAAAAAAGCCAAAATATGATATTATTTTGCCAAAGTATGGAAACATAAAGAAAAAAGTATCAAAATATTATGAAATACATATTTTATGATCAAAAACATGCTATAATTAGAGTTTGGAGCAAGTTCACTTCATCGGTTTAAAAAAAGTAGACTTTGGATTTTGTCATAATTAATAATGAAATATCAAATGAACTACAACAAAATACACGGAGTTTATATATATATATATATTAATTGTGAAACCTAAACTTAGTAAAAAAATAATTAAATGGGTGCTTTGTCCTTGCTTAATTAATTATAAGTAATTAAGTTACAATATGACACTAAAAGGACCATTTCAGCAAAAATAAAATCTCTTAAGAATGCAGAACATTTAATTTCGCACGTGACATACATAGAGGAAATACTAAGCTTTTCCAACTGTACCTGACTTAATGGAAAGCGTGGTTAGCGTGTCTCCAGACGCGTTTATTGGAAAGAGTGGCTTCGGTTTTCTAAATGTGTTTTCAGAAAACTGGTCGAAGGGAATATTTGGAAAGCGCGGTGCAATGCTAACGGGCAATGGTTTTAGGTAGCTGTTTTCTTATATATACTTAAGGGCACTCAATTATAAGGTCATTAGAGAGTTGTTTTCTTGATTGTCAATATCTTCTATGACCGAAAAAGTAGAGGCTAAAGCTCCTCTTGGTTTCTTCCCAAACTAAGGATATGGAAGCAGATGACTGACAAATAATGTCTATCCAAATTTGAATTATAAATTGCACACAAAGATTTGGAATACGAAGGCTAACAGAATTGTGCAATTTTATTGTATTAATACGCATATATTTTAAGAGATAACCTCAGTACTACTTTAAATTAAAAATCTGATATGATACATTCAATGACTTTCTCTATGGTCTATAGTTTATTAGTGGGTATACAAACAATTCTTACTAAAGGAATTAATTAGAGCAACCGACGGAAACCGAGATATCCGTGGTTCAAATCCCGGCGATGGCATTGGATTATTCTTAATAAAGCTTATTTTTCTATCTACTACATTTTTATCCAAATAAACCTTTACAGAAATAACTGCATTGCCACTTCGTTACAGATACAAAAGAAACAGCGATAGTCAAAGGTTTAAGAACTAGACAATATATGTTGGTCTTAAAATTCCATACTGTTTCCATGCAATCGCATGCAATTACAATAGAGAAACAACTGAATGTTGGCAGGACTTAAGACAATGACCAAGAAATGAACAATTCGAACGTTTAATAACGATACCTCAGAAATAGCTTATGCCACAAAAAATCTTATTTGATATAAATTGTTGTTTCAAAGAGATATGAATTTCTACAATCAAAATTTATTCCGAATGAAGTGGTCTTCACGGGCTATTCTCAGAAAATTCAAGAAATATATTTTATTTGTAACGTAAACATCGTTCATATATGTATGTTATTTTAATCAAAATCGTTACGGCCATTTTTTTAGAAAAGCAACCGTTTCGAAAAATCTTTCATGTAAAGGGGATGGGGGATTTTCTTGAAAATCTTCGTGTTGCTTCCTTGGAGGATACTGAACTTAAATACCAAGTTTGGTACTTATCCGACTTTTCGTTTTTGGGTTATGCTGTTCACAGACAGACACACACGTGTACACGTTTCCAAAAATGCTTTATTTCCGTGAAATCTCGGTATCTAATTTTTGGTTGGAATGCATTATTTCGCCTACTTTCTATGCCAGAAAATAAAAACGTACCCCGGACTCCTGTATTTTATGAATAAACGAATTCATATTTTTGGGATTATAAAAGATGATTAGAAAATATTTTTAAAAAAGCACAGGACTGCCGGAGTTTAATACAACTTGGACATGTTTGAAAAAATACCAATTTTCGTTACATTACTGCTGACGTATATTTTTACTTCAATAAGGATATTTTAGGACAACAATTTTAAAAATAAATACAAGCTCATGTAAGTTCATATCATATTTATTGATTTTATAGATAAATACATATAAAATATGAGCAACAATAGCTAATTTCCAGCAGAAAACCTGAACGAGAAAACGTTTGCTCTCATGGGGAGATTTCTTACAAATAGAAGTACATAGCATATAAATATATGGAATAGGTAATATAGTTAGAAATAATGCACTAAATTTATATTTGTGAGGATAAAATGAATGTCTTAACTTAATTCTAAATTATAAAAGCTATCTAGGTACAATAGTTTTTACTAATAATGCAATAGACGATGAAATAAATAACAGAGCAAATAGGACAAACTCTGTTATCAGATCTGTAATTCAACAATTGAAAAGAAAGAAACACACAAAATGTGAAAATTAAAAAATATAAAACAGTATATTTACCCGCTTTACTGTATGGAACGGAAACGCGAGTGATTTTGGATAAATGTAAAATTAGAATAATATCCGGAAGTGAAATTTTGAGAAAAATTGAGGTGAAAACAAGGAAACAGACATAAAACCATTAGAAAAAACCTAAATATTGACTCGCTAGTGGAAGAGAAGGGGAAGATAAATTTAAATGGCATGGTCATCTAGTCAGAATGAATGATCAGCGTAAAACAAAACAAATTTGAAGCAAGACCGAGGGGGGCGACAGAAAGGAAGGAGAACAATACAAAGGTAAGATAGCAAGAAACAGAGGGATAAAACTGAATTCTCTGAAGAGAATGGCTCAGGATGGAGAACAGTATAGAAAATGGATGAAAGCCCTGACGCCGGAAGGCAACGGAGAAGGTGAAGAATAAGAAGAAAACAGCCAATTTTGTTATAAATTCTCTAGTAATTGACACTCAAGTGTAACCGGGAGGGGGTAAAATTAAATAGGAACAGAGACTGGGATAAACAGAAACAATGGGCATTAGCGAAAGGAAAGTCGGTAAAATTGGATTAGTGAGAAAATGTTTGTGTTCCACATGATGAAGGTGAAGTGGTTTGAGAGGAAATACGCAGTACTTGTAGAATCAAGATGGAAATATGGAGAGTAGAAGAAGGATGGGAGAAAATGGTATGATCTTAAGTGAATTTTGTAAGTTAATGCTGGGTGTGCCTCAGAACACAGATAATTTAGAGAAATGGGAAAGTCAATGTGAGAAGAATGATGATGGAAAGAATATTGTAGCATTGGTATAGAATAAGGCAGCTGTCAGAGATATAATTTGCAATTTTTTTTCCTCTATCACCTTGTGGATCGTTGTGCGGCGGACAGTTAGCCTTCTAGGTCTCATCCTTGTATCATATCATCTTGCTTCGTCACATGTCACTGATGCATGTGTACAGCAACTGTACCTCTGCTTTGTGAGGCAGATGGCAGCTTCGACACGTATCCACAGAGGCATGTGTACAGCAACTGTACTTCTGCTTTGTGAGGCAGATGGCAGGTTCGACACGTATCCACAGAGGCATGTACACAGCAACTGTACCTCGGCCTTGTGACGGGCAGATGGCAACTTCGACACGTATCCACAGAGGCATGTGTACAGCAACTGTACTTCTGCTTTGTGAGGCAGATGGCAGCTTCGACACGTATCCACAGAGGCATGTGTACAGCAACTGTACTTCTGCTTTGTGAGGCAGATGGCAGCTTCGACACGTATCCACAGAGGCATGTGTACAGCAACTGTACTTCTGCTTTGTGAGGCAGATGGCAGCTCCGATAAGTATCCACAGAGGCATGTGTACAGCAACTGTACTTCTGCTTTGTGAGGCAGATGGCAGCTCCGATAAGTATCCACAGAGGCATGTGTACAGCAACTGTACTTCTGCTTTGTGAGGCAGATGGCAGCTTCGACACGTATCCACAGAGGCATGTGTACAGCAACTGTACTTCTGCTTTGTGAGGCAGATGGCAGCTTCGACACGTATCCACAGAGGCATGTGTACAGCAACTGTACTTCTGCTTTGTGAGGCAGATGGCAGCTTCGACACGTATCCACAGAGGCATGTGTACAGCAACTGTACTTCTGCTTTGTGAGGCAGATGGCAGCTCCGATAAGTATCCACAGAGGCATGTGTACAGCAACTGTACTTCTGCTTTGTGAGGCAGATGGCAGCTCCGATAAGTATCCACAGAGGCATGTGTACAGCAACTGTACTTCTGCTTTGTGAGGCAGGTGGCAGCTCCGATAAGTATCCACAGAGGCATGTGTACAGCAACTGTACTTCTGCTTTGTGAGGCAGATGGCAGCTTCGACACGTATCCACAGAGGCATGTACACAGCAACTGTACCTCGGCCTTGTGACGGGCAGATGGCAACTTCGACACGTATCCACAGAGGCATGTGTACAGCAACAGTACTTCTGCTTTGTGAGGCAGATGGCAGCTTCGACACGTATCCACAGAGGCATGTACACAGCAACTGTACCTCGGCCTTGTGACGGGCAGATGGCAACTTCGACACGTATCCACAGAGGCATGTGTACAGCAACAGTACTTCTGCTTTGTGAGGCAGATGGCAGCTTCGACACGTATCCACACAGGCATGTGTACAGCAACTGTACTTCTGCTTTGTGAGGCAGATGGCAGCTTCGACACGTATCCACACAGGCATGTTTACAGCAACTGTATTTCTGCTTTGTGAGGCAGATGGCAGCTCCGATAAGTATCCACAGAGGCATGTGTACAGCAACTGTATTTCTGCTTTGTGAGGCAGATGGCAACTTCGACACGTATCCACAGAGGAATGTGTACAGCAACTGTACTTCTGCTTTGTGAGGCAGATGGCAGCTTCGACACGTATCCACAGAGGCATGTACACAACAACTGTACTTCTGCTTTGTGAGGCAGATGGCAGCTTCGACACGTATCCACACAGGCATGTACACAACAACTGTACTTCTGCTTTGTGAGGCAGATGGCTGCTTCGACACGTATCCACAGAGGCATGTACACAGCAACTGTACTTCTGCTTTGTGAGGCAGATGGCAGCTTCGACACGTATCCACAGAGGCATGTACACAGCAACTGTACCTCTGTTTGGTGATGGGCAGATGGCAGCTCCGATAAGTATCCACAGAGGCATGTGTACAGCAACTGTACTTCTGCTTTATGAGGCAGATGGCAGCTTCGACACGTATCCACAGATCATGTACACAACAACTGTACCTCTGTTTGGTGATGGGCAGATGGCAGCTCCGATAAGTATCCACAGAGGCATGAGTACAGCAACTGTACTTCTGCTTTATGAGGCAGATGGCAGCTTCGACACGTATCCACAGATCATGTACACAGCAACTGTACCTCTGTTTAGTGACGGGCAGATGACAACCTTGACAGTGTCCACAAAGGCAAGTGCACAGCAACTGCATCTCTGCTTCCACAAGTGTCTGGCAAGCGACATTAGGTGCCATCCAGTCTACCTGCTTTGTGGATAGATGGCAGTGCGTTCGTTTTACTATCTATTTATTTGTGTTTTACTATTGCTTTAAGACATATCATAGAACTTTGGGTGTGACATTTAGTATTATTTATCATAAACATAGATTCTAAATCTACTGCACTCTTTTTCTGCCAAAATAGTTATATTACTAAAGTACTCTTTTCTTACAAGTAGACAGATTCTATTTTCCTTACCTTATAAACGGAATCTGTCTAATTGTATATAGGAACTGAGGGAAACCGCGAAAAAATCCCAATCAAATTGGTCGGCCCGCGGGAGATGAACCAGGGATCTCCCGAATGCGGGCCACAGACCCTACTGCCTGAGATATCCCGCTGGATTTTGAAAAGTTGTTTAGATTACGGAAAAAAATTAACTATGAATGTTGATTGAGTGAAATTAAAAGCCGTTAGTAAGAGCTAGGCTATGTGATATATGGAATTAAAGACAGTATCACACAGGGATTCTGGAAAATTGCTATAAAAAGAATTGAGGGCATTGCTAAGCAAGAGCTGAGGGCAAAAGATACTGAAATAAATCATTGGTTATTTTATAAGATGACGGAATTAGGAAAAGAAATGTACGTAGAACTTTGTAATAAAGGTAAATGGAAGCAATAGCATGGTTTAGGCTAGGAATATAGAAACTTAGGGGACTCAGAGTAATGTTATAGGTATTAGCAAATGTCCAATATGCATAGAAATTGAAGATGATACACATTTTGATGATGTTTAAAGGAAAACACGAATGGAGGAAAAGATTTATTCAAGAGAAATGGCTAAAAAATAATAGCTTAGATAAAGTAAATAAAATTAATTTAGATCAAGCTTAGGAAATGGGAAGTTGAGAAAAGTTGAAAGTATTGTGTAAAAAAAGGGAGAATGAGGAAGATTCTATAATTTAAGAATGTAAGAGCATGCAATATCGGAGGTCTGGGGAACAAGTGACCAGGGTCAATCCCAATAGACTCCCAATATGTAAATGACTTAACACAAATAAAGAGAAGAAAGTAGACTATGCTAAATTAACAGGTATAATACATAGCAAACAATAACAAATAGCGCTAATACAGATTAATTTAAAGTATGCAAATATAATATTCGTTTATAAAAATTCTTTCCTAATAATGCCAGTAATTACTTTCTCTACTACGTATAATAAGTAGGGAAAGTATTGTATTCCACCCAAAATTTCAATACCGAGATTTCACAGAAAATAAAAGTTTTGAGGCCCCTGAAAAAATGACTTTTAGAAAGAGGTGTGTGTGTGTGTGTGTGTGTGTGTGTGTGTGTGTGTGTGTGCGCGCGCGCGCGCGCGCGAGACGTCGGATTAACACCAAACTTGGTATTTAAGTTTAGTATCTTCAAGATATGCGACATGAGGATTTTCATAAATCAGCCCACCCCAAACTACCTTTACAAGGTACATTTTTAGAAATCTTTTATTTTCTAAAAAATAGCTCTAACGATTTTGATTAAAATACCATACATTAAATATATTCACATAAAAAATAAAATGTTACCTTCAATTTCTTGGGAATAGCCTTTAAGTCTTTTTCACTCGTAAGGAATTTTGTAAACTAGTATAACTGGTAAAAATTAAGGGATAAACGAAAATGTACTACACAAAACATGTAGATCTCTTTAAAAGATACAGTTTATTTCCAGTAACCTTTTTTACGGCATAAGCCATTTATTAATCATGTTAATGATTCGAATTATTCATTACTTGGTCATACTTTTAAAGTCCTGTCAACATTCACTTATTTCTCGCATTGTCACGGAAACAGTACGTCAGCGTATAGCGTCCAGTTCTTAAAGATTTGACTATCGCTGTTCCATTTGAAACTGTAACGAAATGTGTAATGTACCGATTTCTGCAAAGGTTTATTTGGATTAAATTGTAGTAGGTAGAAAAATAAACCCTAGTAAAAATAGTTTGTATACCCACTAATAAGTTATAGATGGTAGGCAAAGTCATGTGAATGTATCACATCAGATGTTTACTTTCTCTACTACGTATAGTAAGTAGGGGAAGTATTGCATTCCACCCAAAAATTCGATACCGAGATTTCACCGAGATGTTTTGGGGCCTCTGAAACCTAAAAACACATTTTTAGAAAATGGTCTGTGGGTGTGGGTGTGGGTGTGGGTGTGGGTGTGTGTGTCTGTAAACAGCATAACTCAAAAACAAAATGTCGCATAAATACCAAACTTGGTATTTAGGTTCAGTATCTTTCAAAGATGTGACACAAAGATTTTCAAGTAAATCCCTCCACCCCAGTCTATCCTTTACATGGAAATGATTTCGAAAATTTTGATTTTCTCTAAAATGGCTCTAACGATTTTAATTAAAATATCATACGTTTAAGATATGTTCATGGCAAATGAAATGTATATCTTCAATTTTCTGGGAATGCCCCAAAAGCACTCTTCATTGTGAATGGCTTTTTCATAACTAGTAAACCGTAAGAGATAGATAAAATTTCTGTACACAAAAAAATGTAAATCTCGTTAAAACGCACATGTGTCATACACATATTTTTTGTCGAGTGAACCATTTCCGAGATATCCCTTGTTATTTGTTTGAATTTTGCAATACTTATACTTTTTCAAATGGGAATTCGTTATTCGTTTTTTTATGTCCTGGACATGCAAAGAGAATGGAATGTTCCACATAGCAACCAGCTCTTGAAAGAGTTGACTATCGCTTAAAGCCTACCATACCCCCCTTGCACCTACAAGAAAATTAGCGATAAAATTAACATCTCGATTAAAATGAAGTATATGGAGAATAAAATAGTTGTACAAGAGTAAAATAGTTTGTACAAGAGTAGAGAAAGTCATGTGAGTGCAACACAAGATTTTTTTATGTAATACTGCATTAAAAGCTAAAAAGCCATTTTTTTTATATTTTTCGCCATTTTGTCATTACCCCTGAACTGCACTTTACGTAAAGGCACGAAGTCTTCTGAAGAGTTTTTATTAAAGCTGGAAGCCCCATATGCGCTACCTCTTTATCGTCGGGCTTATCTCTGTCCGCGCAAGAATTCCTTTAGCGTCCAAACAAATGACAATCCAATACAACGAGGTCGCAGATGTTGTGGAGGCACAGGCTTTCGGTGCTAATGACGCTGTTACAGAATGGGGACAAACGTTATCGCCATGTTTCTTTCACGGACAATTTCAGGTGATGTTTCAAATAAGCAATTTGCTTGTCTTCTCTGAATAATAATACTCTCTTTTGTCGAACCTTTAATCACGGTTATTGTCCGAGTCAAGCTTTGTCAACTTCTAGCTTATTTTGTTCATTTCTTCATAAACGTAGACTCTGAAGGTATATTTCTTAGTTCAGGGGTGACCAACCTATGTTAAGTTTGGGCGATCAAATTGATAGAATATTTTGAAGAGCCATCTAACTAAATTTATATCAATAACTATATGAATCTGCACTAAATTATGTATAAGTAAGGTATTCAGGTAAGCTCAACTGCAGTCCGATAAATAAAACATGTTTTAAAGTTCATTAAGTTATCATTATTCATACCGTTATTTTGAAGGTACATTATATAATTTAACAAATTTCGTAAAATTACCATAAAAGCAAATACATTTAATTATAATAGAAATACTCCTTGTTACTTAATTTAATAAGAACTTCGCAATAAATTTAGAAAACCGGTAATGTTAATATGACTTATGAACTTGCTTTTCATTTACCAATTTATCAATATTAGGTGTAATAGTTGAAACTAATTTGTTGTTAATAACATTCATGAAAGAAGAAGTTTGCTCACAAATGTATGAGGAGTCACATCTGCACAAGAAGACCTTAGAGCATGATGGTGAATTTCCATTAAATCGATCTCTAGGGACACTTTTCCAAAATTCAATCAAATTAGCACACGTGGGTAATCCACAATGCTCTTTGAATTCTGCACGCTGTCCTGAATGGTTTTGGATATCTACTACTTCCATTTTCAAGATGGGGAGTATTAATTGTGAAGCTCAGAATCTAAATGCAAATTGGGTTTATTAGTAAATCTATGTTACAGTTTTCAGATTCGAAAGAGATAACCGATGCAACAGGTGCTTTGTTTTTTTAGATGATCCAGAATAAAGTCACTGCATTTGCTTAACATATATCGGAAAATGATTACGTTTTCTTTGCACTGAGCTGTTACAAAAGCAATTTAAGCTTCAATTGACAAGTTTTGACTTCATTGAACACGAATGGAAATAACTTTTTGTTAAGAATATTCAAATCATGGGAAATATTTTTAAGTAAATATTGCTCCAAGGTAAAAACATTTTTCGACTCCAAAAATTAATAATTTGATATTTTAAGTGGGAATCGAAGTGCTATTATAGCCATTTTGTTAAAAATAATAGTTTTTTTTATTTTGATGAAAAACGCACCAGTACTTCAAACTACACATCTGACTAGTTTTAATCCCATACGTGAATGTAACACATATTCGGACGCCATTAAAGGGCTGCGCCGTTTAAATTTCTCTCAATCCTGGTAAATGATGCGTCATTTTGGTTGTTTATTTGTTGTTTTCCTGTATTAAAAGCATATCTTCTCCCACAAGTGTAGCTAGAGATCTGAAAACTTCCCAAATGCACTTCGGAGTATGATTGCTTCAGAATTGATATCAGTCATATTTATTTTAAACAAAAACAATTATCATAATCATGTTTCTTACTATTTCACATATTGCTCTCTATATTTTTTTTAAAACAAAACTACCCACTGTAAGAGAATTTTCACTGTCACATTTGTCAAAGGTATTAAGGAATATAATTTAAAAAATGAGACCTGCAGTTCAATATCTTATTACAGCTAATAGAATTGACATAAATTAATTAATATGGCAATAATAGAATTACATATGGAAATGAAAATGCTCTTTAACTGCTAGTAATACCTGTGCAAAAATTAACACCTGTAGCTTTAATACTTTAGAAAATCACTTTTAAGGCTTCGATGTCCACATCATTATAAATGAATAAATAAAATAAATAAACCAACCCTAACCGGGAAGGGTGAGCTATCGGTGGGCCATTCAAAATCTCCTAATGGGCCTAGGGTTGGCTGCCCATGCCTTAGTCAGTGCCTATAATATTCTAACTGGAAGATTTGCAACAAGTGGTTTTACATAAAAACACAGAGGTTTAGATTTCTATAAATTGCTAATTTGTCGAAATACGGGTTGTTTTACCAGGAAGTGCATTATTCGTGCACGCTATGGAATTATTATAAGATCTGAATGACCTGAAATAATGGTCTTGAAAGAGACACAATCTGGTGGGCAGTAGATGCACGGAGAATCAACACATCTAAAAGGAATTGTTTTGTATTTGGGGATTTGGTAAGATAATTATAATGCGATAACGATGCCATTTTATACACTTTGTACTTTTATTATAATCACTGAAACAATCTCGTAATTTCGTTCCGCGCAAAACCCTGAAAATTGATTCCATGCCACCTTTTGGTTTGTCTTTATATAATGCGTCGTCAGATATTGTGCCGCTTTTTTATATTTTGGATTCGCAGATCACCAAATCTCGCATTTTTATAGTTTGTACAGAAACAACAGGAAAAAATCAACGCGGCTCTCCTGACCATGCCGCATGGCGTCACGATTTAATTTTATTGGCTGATGCCGTCACCTTGAAGATGCTATCATGGATTGTGCTGTGTATCGGACCAATAAGCACACCTATGCTAGTTCTGTCAACTCATTGGCTAATTACGAATAGGTATAGATGAGGAACGGCCACCACCATCAACTAGAAAAGAGAAGGAGAGGCAATTTGTGTCTCTTTTTAATATGCTGGAGATGGATTTTGTCGATCTTTCGCGAGGTTAATGAATATACAGCAATTTTCTATTTGGAAATACTTTTGAATATAGTCAGTTCTCGAGATGTTAGCATTTTAGTCTTCAAACATAAGTTATGGGTCCTCATATAAATTAACATTTCCTAGCTTAGTAATCGATACGCTGGCACAATGACAGGTTCTCTGGTTCGTACCATTAAGCGTTCGTTATTTGCTTATCTATTTTGCTCTTTCTTCCGTTACTCAACATTTCCTTAAAATAGATTCCTATATTTATCCTTTCCTTATATTCTTTGTTATACTCCAAGAACACTCTTGTGTTTCTGGTAAAAAGTACCGTTACACGGGAGTCAGAAAGTAGCTTCACTACATTGTTGAAGATAAGTCGTTAACGATAATCCTTATGAGGAACGTGATTGTTTTATTTGAGACATTATTTAACACATTCAACCACCTGCGTAACATACAACTAGTGCTCTAGTACTTTACAGTAGCAAACAGTGTTCCGTGCACACACCGTTAGAAATACTAGGGAATAAAAAAAATTTAAAAACTGAATTGAAATGGAGCTATTTGATGTAACTAGCCCTTTTCTGATTTTTATAATAATGGTGTATTGCAAATGTTTACAAATACTTTATTTAATAAATTAACATATGTCCATGTGCAGAAATAATAACTCACTGCTGATTACTTTCAGCATAATTAAGACACGTGTTCAACCAGGCTGGTTGGGACTACAAGATTTTGGGCAATTGCCTCTCTTTGTAAGGTAAGGCACTCAAGGTATTCGTTTCCACTGTGGAAAATTGTAGCAGCCGGATTGATGGAGGGAAGGTAAACATTTTTAATATGCGGAGGGAGGGGAGGGTTTGCGTGTTCTGGCTTTTTTCCAGACATTTCAGTTCCTTAAGTTCATATGTTTCTGTAAATTTCACGAATTTCTCAACTTTTTATGTTTGATGTTTGCAGAATTATTTTGTGTGCGTCTGTTAGAGAATTTGTTTTTCATTATAACGCCTGAAGTTGTGGCGAGGATGGGGTTTGACCTGATGCAGAAAACATTGTCAAGGTGGGCAATTATCAAATTTTTTCGTGAGCTTTGTCATTATTACCCGAGGTTTTTACGACCTCACTAATTTCTCCTGCATTAGATCAAATTCCATGTTCGCTGCCACTTCAAATGAGAGTGTTATGCCAAATTAGATTGTTCTAGTAGACGGATGAAAGATAGTTTTGTAGGAACCACACATAAAAAAGTTGAAAACTCCGTGAAATTTTCAAGAATTATAACAGGTTGAAAACTATGGAACAGCGCCATAGCACGTGAGCTGTGATGTTTTTTGTTTCTACATATTAAGAATGAGAACGTTTTGTCCTTTAACTTAGCTGCTAAAATTGTTTAAAGTGCAGAAGAATACTATGAGTGATTATAAACAATCACTTCTTAATTTGTGTGCGAGGAACTCTCATAGTAATGAGTAATGCGTTCTCTACTCATTAAATAAACAGCATTCTTCTATACAAATAAAATGTGTAACTTCAGGAGAAAATTAAAAAGGAATGGCTAGCTGCCACCAAGCAGAAATAGAAACATGGAATCAATGTTCTTAAAACTGGTAAGATATAACCCCCTTCTTCCCATACTAAGGGTGAAGGAGGCACCAGCGGATATCTTAAGACACGCCATATTAATTCCCTTACAGACAATCAAAAATCAGCTGTAGTTTACTATTTATAGAATTGTACCAACCGCCAATAGTGAACAGGAAAATCCACGATAGTAGGCTTCTTAGTTCCGAAGCAGAACTTATAGGAATAAAAAATGAATATAGGAAAAAACGATCAGTTATCAGTTTTCGACCCAGGCTTTAAAACTACCGCTTAAGTTCGATTTTGATTAGTAAATAAAGCATCAATGACACCTTATATGGACTGAGAGTCGTTCGCATGTAATTATCACTGAAATTGCTGCATAATGTACCACATTGTGTCTAAACTGTATATCACTGCATTTTACAAGTTTAAATAAATCCTTGGCTAAGTTGCATTGTTCAGAATACTTGAGTTACGAAGCTGTGCAAAATGTTTTTGCGAGGCATTTCACTCCCGAAATACTTAAAAAATATACGATTGTTTTCTACACAATTTCTCGTATGAGAGTGCCAGTTAGGAGGAAACTAAAAGGTAAATATAGCATTCTCTTTTAAAGCTATGGTACAGCTAATCTTTTTATATTTTTTGTTCGGTTCTTTGATATGTTATGTATTTTAATTGGGAATTTTTATATGTAAAAGATCTATATTACTCCGAAAATAACAGGCCGCTGCCAACGAAGTTTTCTTGGACAACTACAAGCAAGTGGTCATTATACAACTATTGTGCAGATCCCAATACTAGAGTCGGAAGGACACATGAAGGCGGGTGGGGGAAAGCCACTGTGCAAGGAGGGAAGAGAGAGAGAGAGAGAGAGAGACAGAGATAGTACACTGTCTCTTTCATTCTCGCTCACTATGCGCTGGCAGGTCCTATATAAGTCAGATCAGTGCTCAACCTGCAACCACTCGTCTTACTGTATGCTCCCGACTATAAAAGGAAGTTTTGTCCCTGGAAACACTCGGAGAGGCAGTGTTTTATATTAACCTTCAGTGCACTGCCTGGACTGCCCTTTCATTCCCTCCTTTAGCAGTTACATTGCAGTAATAATTCCCAACAACTAGATGAGTAAAACGATATTTAGTTCCCGCTATAAAGACTCTGGAACTGGTGAATACGTTGAATATATGTGAATTACTTATTGCTTACGCATACTCATACACCAATCGTTGAAAAAATAATTTGACGTGACAATTAACTTTAAATCTCGAGCAACACAAAAAGTCGCTAACAGAAATGAGCAGTGAATTTTAAAAACGAAGGTGGAAAAAATTGACGCGTCGTTTCAGTAAACATGTTTACGCGGACGAGACTGCCATTGAACCGTTGGGAAACTTCCTATAAAAATCAGTTATATGTGCCGTGTTTCCTACTCTTTCACTCAAACTTGATGGCCAAATCTTAACGGATGGCTGCAGCTATATTGCCAGGATCACATCACAAAGAAAGGTCTTTGGAAACCGACAGCTTTTGTCAAACATTTTTAAAAGCCAATCCTGTCGGTTATCTCTTCTGCGTGTTTGTTTCTCCAGTGCGATTTTTCTCTGGAGTTTGTTTCCGGGTGAATGAGCGTTAAGTGAGCACAGGATATAAATTGTTAGTGACCATCATTCCTCTTACTCACGAGGTTTGTCGTTCTCCCAACACAAAGAGAATGTTTACATGAAAAGAGGATACAGAGTTCTTTAGTTTGTTAAGGAAGCGACATAGTACTGCAGTATCTCACGCGAGCGTGCAAACAAAGCCCGTCACACTCGACAAAGGCTGCCTTTGCAATTTTATTGCCCATAACGTAAAGTAGTAGTGATCGTATGAAACCCCTGGCAGCATTTCCTGTAGTCATTTCATTTCAAACTTAATTACTGACACCTTTAAGTAAGCTTTCCAATAAGTTTTGTAAGCTTTATTGATGCTCTAAGCTATCTCTTATTACAGAAATTATATTTGGAAAGATAGATTCTACGGATATTCGATTTTTCGTGCCGTTGCTCTATCTATGGTAACTTACCGGCACGACATTCAATTCTCTAACTGATTCGTATTCCTCCCGATAAACCACAAGCCGCCCTCAAATTAATGCCCCAATGGCGATTTACAATCTCATAAGTACCTTAAGTCTCGGGTTAATGACAAAGCTTGCATTCGGAACGTCTCGGGTTCAATTTCTGTTTACCGTCCACTTTTACCTTGGATGATTTTTCGTAGTTTTCCCTGGTCGGTAGGCTGGGATGGTTTCTCATCTACTAAGACGTCCGTTCCATAATTACCCTTTCATTACGTTTCCTTCTCATATTTCAGGTGTACTTCTAGGATGCTTGCTCAAAGGAAAGAGTCTTCCCCTTAGGCAATAGAGGGGTGCTTGGTTCATCGCCCTCTCTGGAAAGCTGTGATAATGAAATAGGTCTTCGAGTCAGGAACTGTTACGAACTTCCGCGCGTCTCTGTGGCCTGTTTACCTGCGCCTGTAGCCTCCTGTGATTCCTTCACTTCACCCTTTACTCTTCAGAGGTGGTACCGCAATAAATCTCCCGTAGGTCGCATTGAGCGAAGTGTCCGTCTTTGTTGTATCCCCTATACCATGGAACTTATTTACCTGCTCTCTAGAAAGCCTAGACTCGTTACGCACTACACAGCTATCCCTGCGAATCCTATGCAGATATTCAGATATTCATCCACGGTGACAACTGCAGCGATGTTGTCTAAAACATTACAGTTTTTCATCCTACATATATCGTTCATTTCTCCATGCGAAATTGATTGTCATAATAAGTATATGAAATCATCTCCTGCACTTGTAAGACATGTATAATATACAAAACTATGGAGTAGTACATTTACTACTAGCTATGAGAGCTATTAACGCTTGCATATGAAGAATTTCTGAGTAGATTCTTAAGCTTTAGTTATAACCTTTTCGTTCTGGATTTATTTATCCTAAACTTAAATACTAGCTCCAATGCTTATAGCAGAACTGCAAGAGATTTATAACATACGAAACTTTCGATTGGTTAAATTTAGATTGGTATATACAGGATGATTCAAGACCTTGCGATTAACGTTGTGGAATGATGTGCCTCACAAAGAGGACACTTTTTTGTTAAACAACCAATGTTGACTGGTTGATGCGTTGTTTAGAAGCCACACGATTGAGTATTTCAGTGTCCAAACCACTGTTCTATGACTTGTGGTTACAACATGACGGGGCCCCGCCACACTGCTACCATGCTGTGAGAGAACTTCTTTCTACAGGGAGAAATGGATAGGCAGAGGAGGACCTATTGCAGTGCGATCGCTCGACTTAACGCTCTTTGAGGGTATGCGAAAAGTGTCACGTATGCAATTCCAGTTGACACCAGGGATTGGTTGTGGGCATTCACGCTGCCTTTGACTGCATTCGCCAAAGACCACACATCTTGTAGAGGGCTTGACGGTATCCTGAATGCACTGGGGCCGAAAAGTGGACATTCTGAAGGCTTTCTCTGAATTAATTTTTAATTTAGTTTGCATTGTTCTTACAGCAATGAACCAGTTTATGTAACCTTTGGATCCTGGCTACTCAAGCACGCATCAGCCAACATCGGGTGTATGACACTAATTGATCCTCCTTTTAAGAGGAATCATTCTACAAAGTTTGTTGCAGAACTCTTGAACCAACTAAGCAGGCGAACACTCCTTACCATTTTTTGTCTGATAAATGGCAATGTCTAATATACAAGTACTTTCTAGCAAACAGGAACTTTTCATTAAATTGTGTGTTTATTACTTTGTCTTATGGCTCCTCGCAAGTTGATGAAGACTGCTAAATAGCTAAATCACAAAAATATGTCCCAAAATACCGGTTTCCATTCGAATGCTGGCAGAAACCATTGCGTTGAAACCAGCCAGTGTGATCGCTCTACAGATAAACATCTGGGTACTGTACAGATGCACATTGGATTACACGGCACAAATACTCTGAAAACATCTGTGGATAAAACATCTGCAGATATCCCACGGTGTAGTGTGTAACCGGACTAACAACTAAAATAACTAAATGTTAATTGCGTTTATAAATACTGGAACTGTCCCAAGCTTTGTTTACTCGACTGCACTATAATACGCTGATTCCATGTGACGTAACGAACTGTTATGGCATCTAAAATACTCAGAGACTCATTATGATCCTACGCAGCTCCCCTATCGCCCATACCTTATAACACTTCAAAGCAGCAATGTTTTTGAAACCAACACTGATTTAGAAAACCTAATGCCGCCGGTAATTGAGACACAGGTTTTAAACGTTTACAAGCTTTTTTTACCGCAAATATCAACGAAGCAATATTCCAATAAATTGAGTTCATTTCCTTTGCTTCAATGTGAGTCGCTTTCACGTTACCAGCAAAAATCATACATACCGTTTGGACACAAAGTGCTGCAATCTATTGCACTGCTTGCAAACACGCTGAAGGTTATGAATCAGTGCTGCCATTCGATCTGCATTTAATTACACACAAATAACAAGGTATGATCTTTTTCTACAACCTCAAAGTTTTGAAATTATTGTGTGGTCGACCAAAAAAAGTCGTATGCAACTTGACTACAATGGTAATTAAGATTCTCGTATGAAAACTGTGAAACTTGCTAGATACCACTCGTTTCATAAACAGTCCTACTCGTGTCTTAATTACTACCATTATAGTGTGGTTGTACAATACACTACTGCGCTTTTGTTTTCCCTAGACAAGAATAGTTTTATTAACTCTAGAACCGGAAATACATGGTAGGTAGAGAAGGTATTGCATTCCAACCAAAAATTCTACACCGATGCTTGAAAGGAAATACATGTTTTGATGCCCCCTGAATAAAAAAACTTTTTAGAAAAAGCCCATGTGTGTGTGTGTGTGTGTGTGTGTGTGTGTGTCTGCGAACAGCATAACTCAAACATGAAAAGCCAGATAAATACCAAACTTGGTAATTAGGTTCAGTACCATCCAAAGAGGGACACAAATACTTTCAAGAAAATGCTCCCACCCCAAGCTACCCTTTACACAGAAAATGTTTCGAAAGTTCTGATTTTCTAACAAATGAGTAGGAATTTTTATTAAAATACTATAATTATATGACTTATAAAATGTCTAACTTGAATTTTCTGGGAATAGACTCTGAAGTCCTCTTCATTCGGAAGGAATCATATATAATCTTATATAACTGGCAAACCTAAACGATAGATGTAAACGTACCACATTAAAAATTGTAGATCTATAGATCACTCAATTTATTTCAAATAAAGTTTTTTTGTGGCCATCAGTCATTTCAGAGATGTCTGTTATTAATGGTTCGATTTGTTTAATACTTTGTCATTCTTCTCAAGTCCCGCCGATTTTCAGTTGTTTCTCGCGATTGCATGGGAACAGTACGGAATTTTAAGGCAGCGTATAGCGTCCAGTTCTTAAACATTTGACTGTCGCTGATCACTTTGTGTCTATAACGAAAAGTGTACCGCAGCTATTTCTGCAGATATTTATTCCATTAAAATGAAGTAGATAAAAAAAGTAACTTTCGTAAGCTTAATTTTAATAGCCTCTAATAAAGGACAGAGAAAGACAAGTGACTGTAACACATTACATTTTTTTATATCCTTTCATTTCAGTGCCTAGCCCACGCATGAAGCACGTCAAAGTTCCCATTTACAAATAAAATCATATTTCATAAATTACAGGCAAGGTGGCATTAATGAAGATGTGCGTGCTGATAATATTCATGTTCACTGCGATGAGTGTTGCTCTTTTATACAAGCATTTCTGGATAAATGTTAATTCTTTAACTTGCAGCTAATACCAAATATCTTGTAGTATTATTGCACTTACAGTTTTGACACCTAAAGAAAGCTACATGAAGTTAAGAAATATAGGTGGGTGTTCACGAAAATGAGCACGAAAATTTTAAACATCCGTATCTATTGTATTCACACTTTTTCTGCTCATTCTTTTACAAACTATTCCTACAAGAACCTATTCTTCTGCTACTTTTGTTTAGTCGAAATATACTTTATTACACATTTCGTTGCGGATACAAGAAGAATACATTAGGCAAAAGCGATAGTCAGATTTTTAAAAAGCGAATCCTTATGTGATGGCCTTGAAATTCCATGCCCCTTGTATGAAAAAAATGAACATCGACTTACCATGAAAAAATACAAGTATTTGGAATTTTAAACAAATAACAAATATATCACAAATGGTCAATGACACAAAAAGTTTTAATTCCCAAAAATTATGTTCATTAACAAGATCCAATTTGCTCTTGACGGAGAAGGAGAAACTCATTGAGGGGTATGTTAAGGCATATGCTAGCAGGACTTCTGAATAATAAGATTTTGTCCATCTCTTACGTCTTATCAATTATACACAAATCATTCATAATGAACAGGATTCACGGGCCATTTGCAGAATATTCAAGATATACATTTTATTTGTCGTGAAAATAACTTAAAAATATGATATTTTAATCAAAATTTCTAAGAGACATTTTTTACAAAATAAAAAATACGGACGATTTTTCCATATAATGGATATCTGGAGTGGGTGGTTAACTTCGTTTGGCATCCTTGGAAGATGCAAAACTTATATACTAAGTTTGGTATTTAACTGACTATTCATTTTTACGTTATGCCATTCAGAGACACAGAATGACCCACCCACACGTGAGCGCGCTGGCGCGCGCGCTTTTTGAATTTTTTTTCATTCAAGGTGCCTCAAAACATGCGTTTCAGTGATTTGTTAATATTGAGTTTTTGAGTGAAATACAATACCGCCTCTATTTATTACAGGCGGATGCATCGTGACCTTCCAAACAATGTCCATCAGATATAGCGCTTAAGTAGGTATATTCGAAACCTGCGGCATGGAATAATTCGAAAACAGTTGTTTAACATAAACTGAATATTTAAAAGAGCTCTACCTTTTTTCGTGCTGTAAATTTTTGTCTGGAATAGTCTGCGAAAATTAAATATATACCTCTATTAGTGATCAAATATCACAGCAGTGGGTAAATAATGAATTGATGTGCAAATCCGCTACCAAAATGTGACAAACGTATTAATCCGCTTAAATAGAATATTATTCGTAAAAATATAAAAAAAACTGTAGAAACAGTTTTTATACTGTTTAACAGAATTATTTTAAACTAAAGCTACACTATTCAACAACTTTCGTTTCGACAACTGCTTCGAGCCTCACCTTCAAATGCTGGCAATCTGTGAACCGTAATCTTGTTCACATTGGAAATGTCGCCTCAATAGCGACCTGGAAACATCTCAGCCTCTAAATAATATCTTCATCATCATGATTTGTCCACGTTATCCGAAAGCCAGTTTTGAAGGAAGGTTTTGTGTCCCGCCACGTTATCTTTCTGGAAAACGTATGGACTCCCGCGACCAGGCATATATCCATGGCTTCATTAACCTCAATAGTACACGTAGATAAATCTCTTTCTTGACGGTGTCTTTTTACTTTCTCTACTACGTATAGTAAGTAGGGGAAGTATTGTATTCCACCCAAAAATTCGATACCGAGATTTCACCGGAAATACATGCTTTGAGACCCCCTGAATCCAAAAAAAGCATTTTTGGAAACATGTCCGTGTGTGTGTCTGTGTGTCTGTCTGTCTGTGTGTCTATCTGTGAACAGCATAACTCAGAAACGAACAGTCGGATAAACACCAAACTTGGTATTTATATTCAGTATTTTCCAGAGATGCGACACGAAGGTTTTCAAGAAAATACTCCCACCCCAGATTACCCTTTACCTACATGGAACATTTTTCGAAAATTTTAATTTCCTCAAAAATGGCTCTAACGATTTTGATTAAAATATCACATGTTTAAGACATTTTCACGACAAATAAAATGTATATCTTGAATTTTCTGGAAATGTCTCCAAAAGTATTCTTCATTGTGAACGACTTTTGCATAACTGGTAAACCATAAGAGATAGACAAAATGTTACTACACAAAAATGTAGATCGCGTTAACATACACTTATGTCATATACTTTTTTTTTTTGTTGAGTGAACCATTTTCGAGATATTGCTTGTTATTCCCTTAGATTTTTCAATACTTTTCTCAAATGGGAATTCGTTATTCATTTTTTTATCTTGTATATGCAAAGAGTATTAATCTGTTGCAAAGGGAATGGTGCTGCACCTAGCAACCAGCTATTAAGAGATGTGTATATGCTTAAAAATATGCTGTATTTCTATATTGCCCTTGTAGATATATATTCCCCTTACATCTACAAGAAACGTAGCAATAAGATAGAGTCTGCAAATGTTTATCTCGATTAACATGAAGTAGATGGAGAATAAGCGTTTGTAAAAGTAGTTTGTACAAGAGTAGAGAAAGTCATGTGAGTGTAACACATCAGATTTTTTGAAAGTGATTTCGTGGCCTTACCCGGATTATTGTTCACACACACACATTTTTCTAAAAATTCTTTTTTTATTAAGGGAGCCTCAAAAACTTTATTTTCGGTGAAATCCAGTATCCAGTTTTTAAGTGAATGCAATACTCCCACAACTTACTATAGTTAAATAGTAGATAAAGTAAAAGAAACGAAGAAGATACGAAAATGGTGTAACTTCGTATCAGGTGACGTGCAAGATGGGATGTTGCTGTGCAACAGGAACTGAAACAGCTTTCAGTGTTGGAAGTATAAGATAGATACCTATTTCTAGAAAAGATCCGCGTGTGTGTCTGTGTGGATTGTGTTTGTGTGACTGTGAACAAGATAACTCAAAAAATAAAAGTCGGATGAACGCCAAACTTGGTATTTAGGTTCAGTATCCTTCAAAGATGCGACACAAAGATTTTCAAGAAAATCCTGGCACTCTATACTACCCTTTACATGGGTATATTTTATACATGGAATATTATTTTTCGAAAATTTCTAATTTCCCAAAAATGGCTCTAACGATTTGGATTAAAATATATGTTGAAGATACGTTTATGGCAAATGAAATGTATATCTTGCATTTTCTTGGAATGTCCCCAAATGTCCTCTTCATTCAGAATGACTTTTGCATAATTGGTAAATAGATAAAATTTTACTACACAAAAACTGTAGATGTCATTAAAACACACGATTTAGTTATATACATTTTGTTTGTCCAATGAAGTATTTACGAGACATTCTTTGTTGTTTGTTTGTATTTTCCAATACTTATACTTTTTCTCAAATGAGAACTTGGACATGCAAACAGGATGGAATGCTCCACATAGCAACCAGCTCTTAAAAGATTTGACTGTCGCTTAAAGGCTACCGCATTCCTCTTGCACCTGCAAGAAAATTAGCAATAAGACAGTTTCTGCAAATGTTTATCTCTATTAACATGAAGTAGATGGAGAATAAGCGTTTGTAAAAATAGTTTGCACAAGAGTAGAGAAAGTGATGTGAGTGTAACACATCAGATTTTTTAAAATGGCTCCCAATTAATTTTCTAAAAACCGAGAGAGATGGCTCCAAGGTAACGTGTGAAGCTCGCATTCGGGAAGTCCCGGTTCGATTCCCTTAGATCATCCACTCTGATCTTGGGTTTTCGTGGTTTTCCGTGGTTGGTGAACGTTAGTGTGGTTTCTCATCTATACGATTCCATTTCTTTCATTTTCCTTTCATTTTGCTTCCTTCTCATCGTTGCTGTAAAGTGATAACACCTTAGACAAGGTTTCGCTTGTTCCTCAGCACCCTAGCCGGTGAAGACTAAAGCTCTTAGATATGTCCTTGTGAAGAACACTTCACGCAATCTCCTTCACCGTGTGACCTAGTGTGCACAAGACTCAAAGGGACATTAAACTGTACTAATATTTCATGACCCGGCTCTTTCTCCGTATGTTAATGTCACAAGCCTTACGTAAAGAACTTGTACAGAAAACATGAACATGAATAACTTACACTTCAGAGCCAAGTGGAAGCTGTAAGAGGGAAAGTAAGTGAAATGTTGTGAGATAACCTGACGCCATGAGCTCGCCACCTGAATGTTTCATGGCTGACGTTCGTGTGACTCTGAAGCGTCTCCAATATTCAACAGTGTCCAGCCTTCCTAGAATTACTCCCATTGTTTGACGTACACTTCTGCTCATCTTCATAAAAAGTCTACTTTGCTTTCATTTTTCATAAATCACATGCTTACATAAAAATCGATTAGGTACTCTGAAATGCTCAAAATCACATTTTTTGTTTTAGGTACCAATAAAATCTATATTACTTCCAGTTTCAGAAAATATATACTTTTTGGGGGTTAAGAGGTTTTTAAGACCATTTAAATACCAGTCTACATTCCTTTAAAACTGTGATGCAACGCCCCTTTTTAGAACATTTTTGTATCTTGCAACAACGAACGACCATATCATGTCCAGCGAGCAGTTCATCAACCAACAAAAGAGGCCAGAACCAAGAGAAGGCAATAAAAAAAAGCTACAGTAATACAGGAATGAAGGTGTAGATGATTAAGACCCTGGAACGTACTGAAGTGCGTCAGAATTTTAATGTTCAAACTTTAAATTCAGTTTTCTCAAAACAACACTTTTTGGATACTTATGTATCTTTTTCTCAGAAGGTATGAGAAGTAGAGAGCTGAAATTTTCAGTACATGTATACAACACACAGTTAAACGTTCTGAAACACAATCGTAATTTTATAATGTATATTAGTGATATTAAGAAAGCAACAACATTACAAATTTTCCACATTTTTACTTTGCAATTCATTTTTTTTCAGTTTATAGTGAACTGATATACATAACTAAGTAATTGAGATTTAGAAGTTAGCTGATTATACTAAGAACAAGCAAGCAAAAGTGTGATTCTGTATTGCAAGTAGTATCAGAGAAAAAGGTAAATGAATTCACATGTTTTAAGAGTCAATTTTATTATTTTTGTGCTGAATGAAATAATTCTTAAGGACTCAACTACATAAGCTATCAATGCAAACAAACACTTTAAATAATTGTCATGAAGTATAGAGTTATTGATAAAAATGTCAGGAAAAAAACATTGAGAACTTTAAGAGCAATGGTAATTTAACACACTTAAGGTGTAATTTCCATGAGTTCAGACTACCCTGTCCCCTTAAAACAATTATTGTAAGGAAACATTTTCCTAATAAACACTGTATACGAAAGCAGCATTTAAAAACGAAAATAATAATTAATAATCAAATAATAGAACAATTCTGCCGTTGCAGCTATTTAGTAATAAGAGAAGCTATGACAGGGATAATGATATACAAAATAAATCACGTAAGTTCCAGAAGATCTGTGGAATATTTAACAGAACTTTTAGAAGCAATTTACTAAAGAGACACATATAACATTTTAAAAAGTCTTGGAAGCACCTATACTACTGTTATATGCAAGTGTAATCTGGGCATCAACTAAGAAAAGAGCCAAATTAATAATATCATTTTTCAGGAAAGTTAAAATATGCACAAATGTAGACCATATTAAAAATGAATACGTTACAGAAATATTTCAGATATTTTACATAACGACTTACTTGAAGTTGTTAAACGCCTTTGAGGGAAACCTATTGAAAAAATCCCAGATACAAGGCCACCAAAGCAATTTTGGAAGTGCAGTCCTACAGAGAGAACGTATGCAGGCAGACTCAGAAACATATGCCTGGAGAATCTTTGAAGATGGAACACAAATTGCCTCTACCTCGAAATGTAGAAGAAGAAGAAGAAGAAGAAGAAGAAGAAGAAGAAGAAGAAGAAGAAGAAACCGCATATACCAAGTTCGGCCCTACTCTCTCATCGTTTTATAAAAAACCGTAGTTGGTAGACAGTGCACTGGGTGTATTTGAGTTTATTATCTAGAAGACATAAGTGGTTGTTAGCATATTTTTAAATTTACTGAAACTAATGAACTATTAAAACAACATAAGTATGAATACCAGCGTTTTGACCAAGCCCTCTATAGATTCTAAACTGTACACAGAAGCAACGAGGTAGCTAAGCTGTGTAAGGCAGTTTTAGCATTGGTGCTAGTTCGAATTTTTAGCGGTTAATTTTTCTTTTTAAAATAAACTCTCAACAGTACCGAGATCGTATAAAAGCAGAAGCTATGCGCCTTTGTTTGTTCCTTTATTTTCTTCTCCCTGTTTATTGTTACGTCGCATTAACTATATGGTCATATCGTAACGCAAGGGTGGCGAAAACGCCTTCCTTCCGCGAGTCACCAAATATGCAACACGCACTGCAACACTCAGCAGCACGTGAAAAGCAAATGGGAATGTAGCAGACAGGGAACGGCGCCTGCGAGGTTAAATAACTCGCGAGTCACGTTTTCGCCACCTATGTCGTAACGCATCTGTTAGGGGATGCACATGTGGCTCGGTGTGCGACGGACAGTTAACCTTCTAGGTCTCATCCCTGTACCATTCCATGATGCTTCGTCACGTGTTCATAGACGTCTCAGTGCTAGATAACTGTACCTTTATCTGTGACGGACAGATGGCAGCTTCGACATGTGTCCACAGAGACTTTAGAGTCAGGCAAATGTATCTCTGCTTCCATATGTGCTGGACAGATGGCATTAGTGTGCCGTCCAGTCTACTTGCTTTCATTACCAGTGGCTAGAGGCAAAGCATTCGCTATTACCATGTATTTTAATTTTTACTATTTTTAATGTTACTATGAACTTAAGGTGGAACTTTGGATCGTGGTATTAAATATTCAATCCGGTATTTACCTTAGCGATTGAGGAAAACTACGAAAAAGAAAAACAGTTAGAATGGTCGCTCACTGGATTTGAAGCGGGACCTCCCGAATGTGGGCCACAGACTTTACCACCTGAACCATCATGCTCGATCTCTCCATTTTAATTTACTTTCATTTTTTCTGCTTTATTCACTTTTCATTATTTTTACAGTTTCTTCCTCCACTTATAAGAGATTGGACATTTGACTACAGCCAAGTATGAGCTGGTGCACTGAACGATGTATTTATTTGAATGTTGGTAGGCTTGTATAATTGTATGCAATATTTATATGAGCGAATGTTATACTACATACAAAAATACCTAATTGAAAGGGGATATATCATACATATTATACATTGTACATATGAAAGGGGAGCCATACACATAAGAATTGTATAGCAATAATTTAATTCACTGAATGTTAAAACATTCAACATGTAACTTTGTACAGAGCTATTTGTAAGCAACGGGTGCGCTAGCTACTTGAATGGGAATTCCTGGAACTCATAACGACCGTGCCTGGCACAGAGTGGTACGACGCTACATGATGGAGCTGAAGCGCAAGGTTCTGAAACCTCATATTTTCATACATGCTTGGGTAACGCGGCCTGAGGGCCAATGGGAAGCATCGTTACATTTTCAAACGTAGAGGACGGCGTGGGTAAGCCGCCCTATATAAGACCAGATATTGCCGAGGGGGCACTCTTACTTATTACCAGTTCAGCGCAACAGGAAGTCACGCCAACGCAAGGTGCTACAAATGCACATGGGTGCATATAAGAGTGGGGATGCGTTTGAAGATAGATAGGCTCCTGATAAATATTCAAGTGGTGGGATAATGTAAAAGGGAAAAACTAGTATACCTACTTATTTGAACAAGAAAATAAACATCAGTTATAAAGGTAAAACTTGCAGTGTATTTTTAACCTACTAGAACCTGAGATTAAAGAAACTTAGCAATTAGGTAGGAATGGAGTACTCAACTACCGACGAGCATCACTAGCCGAGGAATAAGAACACAACAGCACGCTGCAAGAGTCGACACACCATTTCCCGCTACAAAATGTAATCCATTCTAATGGGATAGGCTTAATATTGCATGTAGGTGACGAATCAGTGAATAAATAAAAACAGAAAACACATGCATATTCTTAGGACTCGAATTCAATCGGACACAAACTTCTGTATTTTGTACATTCAGCTACAGCTACCATGTAGTCTCCTCTCTGAAAGGCGTTGAGAGTGCCTGTTCTCGTATTTCAGCAATTAGTAATTGGTGAACACCTCTTTTTTCTTATTTTAAAGCAGGTATCCTTGTAAAACGCGGTGAAGAATTTGATATCATCGTATTACAGTCATATGAATCAATCTCGAGATTTTGGAATAAGTAAAGTTATGACCTGCTTTCGTTTAAAAAGAACTGGATTAATGTGGCTAATATATAAGCAAGCGGGAGCTATAGTTCTAACAGACTTCAAGGCATTGCATTGCTGCTTAGGTAAATAATCATAGTGGGCCACAAGTAGGACCATACTTCTAACACTAATTTTCAGCTATATCAGGGGCAAACACTAAACAGCAATTAGTGTACGAGGATATTTTGGCGTTTTCCTTTCAGTTCAGGGACCACGAACCATACCATTGCTCTCCCTTTGTGATGTACATTGACCTCCTATGTAAACAATAGTAGCAAATCTAATCATTAGAAACCCATTACAGCAAAGCTTCCTTCCTATGAGGACGCAAGCACATGCGGATATGTTTGTGTAAGGAATCCATTTCCCACTGCGCCTACACGCTGCCTGTACATGTATGTATGTCACCTTGACATGTGCCTTTGTATCAAGTCGACCTGTGTCAACAGCGAAACTCTGTTAACTAGCCAGCAAAACAATACATATACCGGGGACAAAGATAATAGATATACTCCTATAAACCAAACATAGATTTCGATGACTATATTGAAAAAAGTTCATGAAAAAAAATTCATTGTAGGTTGGTGGGAAAATACGAAATAGTTGACGGCTAAGGTCAGATCCTCAGAATGCGCGCTGTTTTTCCGATGCCGTTACGAAGCTTTTACTGCAATTTGGGAACAATAGTAAGTTTGCTAAGCTGCTGAAATCCCAAGACAGTGCATTTGTGTATTTTAAGCGGCGTTTAAGGTTTAATGAAAGCAACCAAAGCCGAAGAAACCCCATCTCTTTAAGCTTGAGTAAAACAATAAAAGAAAGATGTTTCAACAAGCGTTTATTTGTGACCCTACAAATGAAAGAGGCGCAGTATTTTATAACTGTCATACACAACAACTTCAGATGAATATCTAAGCTTTGATTGAGCGCAAATAAAATACAATAGACGTTTTAAATTTAACAATTTCAGAAACTGCAATAAAATAAAGTAAATGATTTTGTTAAAGCATTTAATAAAGGAGGCTAACAAATACTTTATCACATTCTCTAATACCTACCTATAGTAGGTAGAGGAAGTATTAAATACCATCTTAAAATTCGATATCAAGACTATTATATCAGAAATACAGTTTTGAACGCTATGAATCCAAGTAAGGAATTTGTAGGAAAACGTCCTCAAGCGCTCGCGCGCGCATGTGTTTGGGAAGAGCAGAATTACAAATGAGAGTGCGGATAAATACGGAACTTGATACATATTTAGCTTCAGCATATTCCTAAAATGCGAACCAGGATTTCCAATAAAGTCCGTGTACCCTAAACTACCCTTAAAATGGAAAACGTTTCGTTCTTTTATATTTTCTCAAAAATGGCTGTTAACGGTTTTTCTATAAATAGCATATGTTTAAGATGTGTATATGACAAATAAATGTGTATTTTGAATTTCTAAGAATAGCCTTTGAAATTTTCTTTGTTGTGAATGAATTTTGTGTACTTTAGTATAACTGGTAAACTGTAATGGATATTAACATTTCACTACACAACATATACCTCATCAAAACACACAATTTATGTCTAATAAATGTTTGTATCCTATGATTTTCAATTTATTCGTTATTATTGATTTATGTTTTCAAATACCTTATTCTTCTTTGAAGCACTAAGGTCGTCATTCGTTTGTTTCAAGTGTCACGTACAAAATAGAATTCCAATCTTTTTAAAGACTTCAATAACCCTTTAGCCCTCTGTATCCCTCTCGTACGTACAAATGTGTAATGAAACCATTTCTACAGTGATTAATATAAACTAGATAAAAGAATGTTTTTTCTTCTTCTTCGCTTCCATAAGTTTGGCTTGCAGCCTGTTCTGCCTTCACAACAGACATTTGCTTCTGGGGTGTCCTGTTTCTTTTTAACCATCTGGTTTACATTACAGTAATTCTTGCAGTTCCCATTATTTATGCATGTTACATCCAACGATGTTAATTTCCTCGAATCCTGCCATTAATGAAATATATATATTTAGTTCTCCTCTTATGCCTTCATTTAGTATTTTATCGAATATTGTATGTTGTTATACACCGGGGTGGGTCCAAAAGGTTTTGCAGCTAAAAATATTAAATTTAGTTACCCTGGCATAAACATTAGGGGGTCTAACTGCAGTGGCAACGAGAGGATCAGGAAGTTAGCTGCACAAATTTAAAGCAGGCGTGGGATATTCATAACAACATACACTTAATTTCACATTTAGCACATTACCTGTGGTTTATTAAAAACTTGCCCTGGTGCCACTACCTCATACACAAAAGATTACAGGACAAACATTGGAGGGAGATGTTTCACACTCACACGGGACACGCACGCTACATTCGCCAGACCTGAAGACACACACAAGTATGACCCCACGCTACTAGACTGACGCCACTAGACAAAGAAGCTCGTACCCCTACTTGCCTATACTCCCCTTTCCTCTCTCGACCCAAAACGAAATAATTATGCCCAACAATGTCATGCTACAAAGTAATAATGTGTCCGACGCGACAATGCACACTCATACACGCTACAATATTGTGGCGTATCAGTAAGTTCATTGTCATTACCAGACGCACTGCTGTATTATATTGTTGCTACCAGACGTAGCATTATTGGTTCTCTTTTGTTATATTTCGGCTTATCGATCCCTCCCTTAGGCGTGGTCCGCGCCAAAAGGAGAGACCGATAAGCCGAAATATAACTAAAGAGAAACAATGATGCCATTTCTGGTAGCAACAATTAACACAACAATGTGGCGTATCACAAGTTTATTTTCATTAACAGATGCACTGTTGTGTTGTATTGTGGCTAGCAGACGTAGCATTATTGGTTTTCTTTAGTTATATTTCGGCTTATCGGGCCCTCCTTTTTGCGCAGCCCACGCCAAAGGGAGGTATCTGTTTGAAATTTTCTGATATGACATTAACCCTGTCTGCCTTGGCTACACATGGTTGGTGGGTGGCAAAAGTTAGCGTCACTCGAGAGGAAGTGGTCGTTGTAACGAGTCGTGTATGGCCGGTCTTCGGTCTGTAGCATCTCCCTTCATCCTGTTTCATTTGTTAACTATGTAAAGAAGCCAAACGTTTTTGTGAATAAATTCCAGGTAATGTGTTTGTGTAATATAAACCTCATGCCTTCCCCTTAATTACGCACCAAGGTCCCTGACTTCTACCTGCTAGCGAGTTGCGCCCGCAATGTGCGTGTTGGGGTGATCTAAATTGATCATTTTCTAGTAACCCTTTGGCCTTCACCCCAGCATGTAACAATACCCCAGCCGGGATAACATGTGCGATTCGCATTCGGGAAGTCCCGGGTTCTATTACCGGCGACTGCCCACTTTGACCCATGGGTTCTTATAGTTTCCTTGGAATCAGCAGGCGAATGCTGGGTGATTTCTTCTCTACCACGACTTCCTTTCCATGATTTCCCCTTTCTCGTCTCACAAGTGTGCTTCTAGATTTCATGGCATATCGGACGTATATTCAATGGAAAGAGTGGACATCAGAGGGCTACTTGAGTGTGGGTCGTTCATCGCCCTTTCTCGGGGATGGGTCTGCGAGTTTAGAAATTTAAGGGACTTCTGCGCATCTCTGTGGCCTGTCTGCCTACGGCCTGTAGCCTCCTGTGGTTCCTTCACCTCTTCCCTTCCTCCTGGGGGTGGTAGCCGCAATAGATCTGTGCAGGTCCCAGCGCGTGCGGTGTTCCCCTCCGTTGGACCTCTTGTCTTCCTTAGAAATTTCATGTCTGCAGTTTGTATTCTGTGATATTCCAAGTTGTTAAAATCCATGTTTTACTTCCGTAGCTTCAAACAGGAATAGTCATTATTTTATAAAATGTTATTCTTGTCTCCCGTCCTGTTTTATTTCTTAAGGTTTGTTGGATTGTACAAGAATGTCTTGATTTTAGAAGAGGAACAGAGAAAGTCATTTGAATGTAACACATCAGATTTGTTCGAAAGTAATTACATCGTCTAGAGCAATTTCTCAAAACAGTAAAAAATTAGTAAAACAATATGTATGGAACTAATTTAAAAATATGCAGGAAATTTGGTGTGCATGTTATATACTAAACCCCGATTGCACTAGAAATTTTCAAATGAATTGATCTGAAATTGTGAGCTTTAGAAGTTTCACATTTGTGTAACCTTAAAGTGGGTTGCAATAATCAAAGATGTGGCAAACATTTGAACTGTGAGCTTTGCTCATAGCCACCGTAGATATTGAAAGGGGATATACCACACACACACACACACACACACACACACACACACACAAAATATATTTGTTCACATACATATAGACATATAAATCAATATCAAACAAGAATTGTACATAATAATTTAATTCAACAAGAAATATGTTAGAATATTTAGCAGCCAAGAAATTTACAAAGCAGATTGTAACTTAGATAAGTAAGGAACGGGCGAGCTAGCTAATTCCAGGTAAAATGTAATTCTAGGTGGGACCCACCACCTTTCACCAAGCTAATGAGCAAGGAACTTGAAGCAATAAACAGAAATAGAAAAAGGGAGATACAGAAAGGAAAGAGACAGAGGTATTGAATCTGCTTCTGGACACGTCACTGGGTCGCGTGTGGAAACGTTTTGGGACAGAATTTTTCATACATAATAAGGTAACGCGATCTGAGGAGCAATTAGAAATGTCGTAACATTATAAGAGCAAAGGTGAGCGTCACTAAAGGTATACAAAGGGGGAAGAAAGCTCCAGATTTTCACTGTCTTATAGAATCTCGTCGACACACAGTGAAACTCTCTGGACGACGGATGCACGTGTGCGCATATGGGTGGAAACGTGTGCAGTTAGATTAGGCTTCCAATTTATTATTATGGTGGGAATTTTTACAGATGGGAAAAGCTATTTTATTGGATAATATACCACATTTTAAGGGAAATGCAGTGTATTTTAGTGTGCCTCACATACGAAAACCTGGTGAAATAAGTTAGAAAGGGAATTCATTAAGAATGGAAACATCATCAGCCGCTAAGCAGCAATAGCCAGAGACCACGACAGTGCAGCAGAGGGTATCAACCAGAGGACCAACGATTTCCCGTTACAATATCCACTCCTTCTTCATGGCGGGATCGTCAGCGTCATGCCGAGCAAGTCAAGCTACAAACCAAACGACTCTTAGAAGAGCTAACAGCAAATTCAACTCCTGCCAGCAAAAGTTCAGCCAATCGAGCTTAGTTGCGGAAACACAGCTCACAAGAGAGAGAGCGCATAGCAATAGTGCCAACCGACAAATTTACTCAAAACTACAGATGCGTATTCGACTGTGACCAGTGGCATATATCGGCAAAAATCTTAGTTAGTTCCAGAACAAATTCTTTTTTCCCCCATTATTAGATGGTATTTAACAATAATAATTAAATGCAAAAGAGTTTCTTTTGTAAATTCTTTATATACATTACTTTTGCCGGCTTTATTTTACACAAGTATTAAAGAATAAAATACCAAGTGTTGAAAAGGAATAACAGGATTTTTAGTATTGGAAGACGCTACATTTAAAAATAAATGCCTTTCATGAGTAACGCTATAGAATTAACCATAGATTTAAAATTAAAAAGCATTAATTGAAAATATAATTGATATTTCCGTTTCACATTAATGTGTGTTTTCTAGGGCATTATCTATAACATACGACAGTAAAGAAATGTCGTTAGCATGTCTCCAAATTCTGTTATTTGCATACTTAACGCGCCATGAATATTAAATAATTGAAAGAGAGAAACACAGCGGGAATTTGAGTGAATTGTTAAGTACAGTGTGCATTTTATGGTTCGGTTCCCACACTTGCTAGAATCAATTTAAAAATTGAATGAAATAATTATGTGGGAACGCCGAGGGAATCACATGTGCTGTAACATGGGAACCACCAGATGGGAAACGATTGCCAGAACATACGTGAAAGATTATTCAGATTACCTGAAGTGCAGAAAAATAGCTTTTGGGTATACAATAGACAATGATGTAGTGAAATCGTCCAAGTAGAAGTACAGTCACGAATGTATGATTAAGTACGAGGGCGTATCGAAAAATAACGCATAATATGTTTTTTACAAAAACAGTTTAATAGTTAAAAGAAAAACAAAAATCACAAATGAACTTACACCATTTACCTAGTTCCTCAACCAAGTCATCAAGTTTCTCAAAGCATTTCTCCCATGTGATACCAGTTTCAATGTGCCCTGTTCGTAGAAGTCGGTTTCCATGGAGTATAGCCATCTGCGGACTGTTGATTTCACTTCCACATTTGTTGCAAAGCGTTGGCCGGCCAGAAATTTCTTTATGGGACCTAACAGATGAAAGTCCAACGATGCAAGGATCGGACTATATGGTGGATGCTGGAACATCTCCCAACCAAATTTGGAGATTTTCTGCAGCAGCAACATGGGGGCGAACATTGACATTTTGACATCGTCAGCATTCATGTTGTGGCGTTTGTCGCGAAGAGCTCCACACAACTTCACCAAAGTTTTCATTCACAGTGGTCCCGTGTTCAGTAAAGGCCTCGAATACAACGCCATGTATATCCCAGAACACCGTCACAAGCACTTTCCTAGCAGGTTGAGCCACTTTGAATTTTTTTCACTGGGAAGCCAGCATGTTTCCACTCCATACATGCCTGGTTGGTTTCGGGCATGTAGTGGTATGCTCACGACTCATCACCAGTGGCGATTCCTTTCAGAAAGTCATGCCCTTCTGCGGTGTACCGCGTTAGGTGATCCAAGCTCGTCATCATTCGCTGGCCCTTGTGGTTTGTGTCAGGTTCTTAGGCACCCAGTGAGCACTACGTTTAGGAAATTTCAACGTGTCATGAACAATATCGTACAATACACTATAGAAAATGTTGAACTGTTGCGATAAAGTTCGCAGTTGCACACGCCGGTCGTTCAAAATTGTCGCCTCAATGCCTCTGACATTCTGCGGGGTTGCAGCTGTTACTGACCTCCCGGAGCGTGGCCAATCACATGGCCACATGGTTCACATGGCCCTCTAGGAAGTGTGCACACCACTTAGAGACATTGCTACGGTCCATACAATCATCCCCATACACGCCACGCATGTCCCTGAATATTGTGACGTATGCAAAGATGATAGGATATACATCTCTGGTCACCGAGATTCGAGACGTCAGTGAGTCTGGGGTGGGGGTAAGTTAGGGATCTTAGGGAGGGGATAGCGTCTCCGACGCTACAGGAAGTGTCGTTTGGGACAAAGCAGTCAGTGGGTAAGCTCCGAGTAGGAAGGATGTAGAACTGCCTTCTTCGTGCTAGACCGGCACGATGGCCTCGCTCGGGAGACATGTGGGCTACAATTGTAACAGCTAAGTATCTGTCTTTATCTAATTAAACTGTGAACCATCCGTTCTCTTGTTTGGTTATTTATGGTAGTGTAGTGTCCTTCCTTTCCCTTAAGCCATGTGACGCTTTGGAATAGTAATTATTTTGGTGTTTAACTTAGGTGCGTCCCGTCGTAGCCTTGCCATGTGAAGATCTTATTAATTTACCGGTACCTTTTGCAAGCGAGTGTCTCCCCATCATTTTTCTGAGTAGTATTTAGTAGAGGCTACGACAATATCACTCGGTTTATGCCCTTTGGCACACAAATATCGAACCACGCCTCTCTGCCCTTCACACGTGGACGACAGTAACATGCGCGCCATCTTTGTTGCGTAGTTAATGCTTCCCTCGCTAGAGCTTCACATGAAACAAAAAATACCCTGTGTAGTGAAAACTTCAAGCTATATCTGTGTGGAATTGTAACATTACAATTGCAATACCAAAGCAGAAAAAAAATTATTGTGCGTTACTTTTCGATCCGCCTTCGTATTAATTCAAAGAGAACCAAAGTGGTATTCTTGATGGCATGAGAACATACAGGGTGTGTCTAAATTCCGTTTACAGACTATGAGTACTTGTAGTGGGGACCAAGACAGTTAAGTTTAGCATAGGAACTTGTGTTCGGAAACGTACCGTTTTCCGCTATACGCAAAATCACCACACACGCTTTCTCGGCGTCACTCACTAGGAGCGAGTTCCAGCACGACGGCGTACCAGCTCATTTTATACCGTCCGACGTCATCTGGACCAACGATTTGGTTAACGGTAGATGGGTCATGGTGGCTCGATTGCTTGAACTGCACGTTCTCCCGACTTGACCCCGCTTGACTCCTACTGGGGTCACATGTAATCCTTGATTTACGAGACCGCTGTGGGATCCGAGGAAGGCCTACTAGCACGAGCTATGGCAGCGGCGGGTGTTGGAGGACTAGGAATTGGTGATTGAATATTCCAGAACATGGTAGAGATGTGCTGTATCTGTGTTGAAGTCGGTGGTCGTCACATCGAGCCCTTCTTGTAAGAGAGTCAAGACGACAGGAATCGGAGAGGACAATGTGTGTTGTAGTAGTGTTTTGCGTGTAGCGGGAAAAGGGTACCTTTCCGGACATGAGTTCCTATGCTAAAGTTAACCGTCTTGGTCACCACTACAGCTACTCAAAGTGCGTAAGGGAAATTTAGGCACATCCTGTATATCCAGAACGAAAATATGTCATAGGTCCGACGATGAAAAGAATGCTAGCGGCAGGAATATTCCTAAGTAATTTTTTTCTGATCTCTCTTGACTTTAATACAAGATACTTACTACTTAAACGAGGGCTCAATGTAGACGTTAGCAAAAATTCAGAGTTCCTGTTTTATATAATAACAGTAAGTTGTAAGCACACTAGACGTGTGTAGATAAAAGTAAAGGTACCCTCTAACTCTTCTTCCCTCATTCTTATCATCGGATAGTAAATTTCTTGGTGGCCCTAACGACAAAAAAGAAAGTGTATACAGTAGGGATGGGATTTCGATTATCGTGGTACTTGATGCCTCGATACGTTCAGACTTCACTTTATTGACTCGAACTTGACCCCAAAAGAGTTGATGGACTATAGTTCTTGATACTGCGTTTCCTGTTGGTGGATGAATGCAACATTTCATAGATTCTTGTGTCTAAATGAAAACATGCAAAAATAATGGGAGAAGGAGTTGAGGTACATGCAGCAGTTACATTAGTAACATGCAGCGTTAACTGAGTTGTATCTGAAGCTGTTTTAGCTGACACACTAAATCACGTTTCTGCAATAGGCTGGCTTGGTGACTCACTCTGAGCCATTAGATTTACCTACTCCGATGACCAAAACCTATAAATCCAGCAAAAATAAACCAAAACTTCAGTCATGAGATAATACAGTGCATGGAAATATGTTTTAGTTGTTTGAATTTCATAAAAAATATACATTAGTTTATATTTTGCTAGTATTTATTTTTATGGGTAGAAAATCCTTTAAAAGAAAGTTTTCAGCACAAAATATAGTTGCATAAAAAGAGTCGCAAAGATGATATTATTATTATTATTATTATTATTATTATTATTATTATTATTATTATTATTATTATTATTATCATCATCATCATCATCATCATCCTATACTAATAATAGGGGATAGGTATATAACCTGTGGAATTACCAAGATAAAAAATCTGATAAACATTTGCAGACTCTATCTTATTGCTAATTTTCTTGTAGATGTAAGGGGAATATATATTACAAGGGCAATATAGAAATACAGTAGCCTTTAAGCATATACATATCTCTTAATAGCTGGTTGCTAGGTGCAGCACCATTCCCTTTGCCACAGGTTATAACTCTTTGCATATCCAAAACAAAAAAATCTGATGCGCTACACTCACATGACTTTCTCTACTCTTGTACAAACTATTTTTACAAACGCATATTCTCCATATACTTCATGTTAATCGAGATGTTAATGTTATTGCTAATTCTCTTGGTAGGCTTTAAGCGATAGTCAAATCTTTTAAGGGCTGGTTGCTATGTGGCGCATTCCATTCTCTTTGCATGTCCAGTACACAAAAAAATGAATAACGAATTCCCATTTGAGAAAAAGTATAAGAATTGGAAAATTTAAGGGAATAACAAGCAATATCTCGAAAATAGTTCACTCAACAAAAAAAATGTATACGACATAAATTATGTATGTTAACGCGATCTACATTTTTTGTAGTAAACTTTTGTCTATCTCTTATGGTTTACCAGTTATGTAAAAGTCGTTCACAATGAAGAATACTTTTGGAGACATTCCCAGAAAATTCGAGATATACATTTCATTTGTCATGAAAATATCTTAAACATACGATATGTTAATCAAAATCGTTAGAGCCATTTTTGAGAAAATTAAAATTTTCGACAAATGTTCCATGTAAAAGGTAATCTGGGGTGGGGGAATTTTCTTGAAAACCTTTGTGTCGTATCTCTGGAAGATACTGAACCTAAATACCAAGTTTGGTGTTCATCCGACTGTTCATTTCTGAGTTATGATGCTCACAGTCACACACACAGACACACGAACATGTTTACAAAAATGCTTTTTTTGGATTCAGGGGGTCTCAAAACATATATTTCCGGTGAAATCTCGGTATCGAATTTTTGGATGGAATACAATACTTTTCCTACTTACTATACGTAGTAGAGAAAGTAAAAAATTGCTGCCAATTGCCGAGACAATTTCAGAATTAACATACAATATAAAATTGGTTACATGTGTAGCTACTAATAAGAAGATAAGTCGGTGAAAAATCTATCACCTTTACAGTTTTTTATAAACTGAGTATCGAGTCGGTGCTCAAAAATGAGTATTCGTTTCCAGCAACGAGAAATAGTGGTATCGTCCCATTACTAGTACACAGCAATTTCTTAAAGGCTTTGGGTGTGTTATGCGCTACTGGCAGATGGAGAAGGGAAGATGATTGGCAAATTTATGCTTCGGGTGAGGCTACTCAGATGGAAACATGCTGGTAATCAGGAAGGGGGGTTGTAAATATGTCTCAACACTTTATCGGTGTTTGCGCTGATTTATCGTTTTCTAAATTAATATTTGGTGTGTAGCTTCAGTAAAGTACAGCAGAAGTGCACATAGAATTTTATTCTGGAAAGCCAAAAGTGACTAACCTGCATAAAATTTAAAACCTGGAACACCTGCAAATGAGACACAATCCTAATACTCTGACAAATAACACAATTGTCAAGCGTTATTGTTTCAAACATGTACATTCTTTGGGTTCTGAGGCAGAAATCTTCTTTTTAGATTCTAAATCTATTACACTCTCTTCTGCCAAAATAGTTTATTAATAAAATTCTTCCTAAAAATGATTTTATGTTTAAATCCCTTATTAACTTTTACTTATTTAAACCCTTAAAATAAAACTTTTAAACCCAAATTTCGTTTTCTGTGTAGTGTGTCTATGTGTAAATATACTGATTCATATAAACTGGATTTTACAAAACTTATCACAAATGTTAAAACATTTGTTTAATTTAAAATTATAGAAACAATTTTAAAAGCATAAACATATTCATAATACAAGTCAAATACAAACATATTCTCGGCGAATAGTGAGCCATTTACTTTCTTTTTTTAACTTTTTTCTACTAGGTAAGGGGAAGTATTGTATTCCACCTAAAAATTTGATACCGAAATTTCACCGGAAATATATGTTTTGAGACCCCCTGAATCCAAAAAAAGCATTTTTGGAAACATGTTCGTATGTGTGTCTGAACAGCATAAACGAACAGTCGGATAAACACCAAACTTGGTATTTAGGTTCAGTATCTTCCAGAGATGTGACACGAAGGTTTTCAAGAAACTTCCCCCACCCCAGTTTACTCTTTACGTGGAAAATTTTTGAAAATTTTAATGTTCTCAAAAATGGCTCTAACGATTTTGATTAAAATATCATATGTTTAAGATATTTTTATGACAAATAAAATGTATATCTTGAATTTTCTGGGAATGTCTCCAAAAGTATTCTTCATTGTGAACGACTTTTGCATAACTCGTAAACCATAAGAGATAGACAAAATGTTACTACACAAAAAATGTAGATCGCGTTAAAATACACAATTTATGTCATATACATTTTTTTTGTTGAGTGAACCGTTTTCGAGATATTGCTTGTTATTCCCTTAAATTTTTCAATACTTATTTTGTAAAATGGGAATTCGTTATTCATTTTTACTTTCTCTACTACGTATAGTAAGTAGGGGAAGTATTGCATTCCACCCAAAAATTCGATACCGAGATTTCGCCGGAAATACATGTTTTGAGACCTCCTGAATCCAAAAAAAGCATTTTTGGAAACATGTCCGTGTGTGTGTCTGTGTGTGTGTGTCTGTGTGTGTGTGTCTGTGTGTGTGTCTGTGAACAACATAACTCAAACACGAACAGTTGGATAAACACCAAACTTGGTATTTAGGTTCAGTATCTTTCAGAGATGCGACACGAAGGTTTTCAAGAAAATCCCCCCACCCCAGACTACCCTTTACATGGAACATTTTTCGAAAATTTTAATTTTCTCAAAAATGGCTCTAACGATTTTGATTAAAATATCATATGTTTAAGATAATGTCATGAGAAATGAAATGTATATCTCGAATTTTCTGGGCATGTCTCCAAAAGTATTCTTCATTGTGAACGACTTTTGCATAACTGGTAAACCATAAGAGATAGACAAAAGTTTACTACACAAAAAATGTAGATCTCGTTAAAATACACAACTTATGTCATATACATTTCTTTCGTTGAGTGAACCGTTTTCGAGATATTGCTTGTTATTCCCTTAAATTTTCCAATACTTATACTTTTTCTCAAATTCGTTATTCATTTTTTTATGTCCTGGACTTGCAAAGAGAATGGAATGCGCCGCATAGCAACCAGCGTTAAAATATCTGACCATCGCTTAAAAGCTACCATATTCCCCTTGCATCTACAAGAAAATTAGCAATAAGATTGACATCTCGATCTCTCGTTTAACATAAAGCATATGGAGAATAGGCGTTTGTAAAAATAGATTGTACAAGAGTAGAGAAAGTCATGTGAGTGTAACACATCAGATTTTTTTGTTTTGGATATGCAAAGAGTTATAACCTGTGGCAAAGGGAATGGTGCAGCACCTAGCAACCAGCTATTAAGAGATATGTATATGCTTAAAGGCTACTGTATTTCTATATTGCCCTTGTAATATATATTCCCCTTACATCTACAAGAAAATTAGCAATAAGATAGAGTCTGCAAATGTTTATCTCGATTAACATGAAGTAGATGGAGAATAAGCGTTTGTAAAAATAGTTTGTACAAGAGTAGAGAAAGTCATGCGAGTGTAACACATCAGATTTTTTTTTGTCCTGGTAATGCAAAGAGAATGGAATACTCCACATTGCAACCAGCTCTTAAACTATTTCATTATCGCTTAAAGTCTGTCTATTCCCTTGCATCTACAAGAAAATTAGCAATAAGATTAACATCTCGATATCTCGATTAACATGAAGCATATGGAGAATAATCGTTTGTAAGAATAGTTTGTACAAGAGTAGAGAAAGTCATGTGAGTGTAACACATCAGATTTTTTTTGTCTTGGTAATGCAAAGAGAATGGAATACTCCACATTGCAACCAGCTCTTAAACTATTTCACTATCGCTTAAAGTCTGTCAATTCCCTTGCATCTACAAGAAAATTAGCAATAAGATTGACATCTCGATATCTCGATTAACATGAAACATATGGAGAATAAGCGTTTGTAAGAATAGTTTGTACAAGAGTAGAGAAAGTCATGTGAGTGTAACATCAGATTTTTTTGCATATTTTTACACTAGCCTTTTTTTATTATTTTTTACTTACGTTGTTAGCGCTTTTCATGCTTTGTTTTTCATTTATTCACCCTTCTGCTACTTTGCTCTTCTCAGAGGTAGATTCTTTTAACTTTCTCTTCCACGTACCTACTTAGTAGCTATAGGTTTTTATTCCACCCAAAAATTCAATACCGAGATTTCACCAATAATAATGTTTTGAAGTCCACGAATTCAAATAAAGCATTTTTGGAAATATGTCCGTGTGTGTGAACAACATAACTCAAAAACGGGAAATCGGATAAACACCAAACTTGGTATTTAGTCTAATACCGTAAAATGCGACAAGAAGATCTTCAAGAAAATCCCTCCACCAAAAACTACCCTTTACATGGAACATTTTTATATATTTCTGATTTTATAAAAAATCGCTGTAACGATTTTGATTAAAAATTGTCCTCTGAAGGAATTTTGTACAATCGTGTACAATTGGTAAACGTTAAGCGGTAGACGAAAACGTACCCCACAGAAAATCTACATCTCTAACACACAATTTATTTAAAATAAGTTTTTTGCGTTACATAAGCTGTGTCTGAGGTATTGGTTATTAAAGGTTCGAATTGTTCATATCTTGGCCATTGTTCTGCAAACAGTATGGCATTTTAAGGCCAGCATAAAGCAACCAGCTCTTAAACATTTGACTATCGCTGTTTTCTTTGTGTCTATAACGATATGTGTAATGCAGCTATTTCTGCAAAGATGTATTTGGGCTAAAATATATTAGACAGGAAAATAAGTTTGAGTAAGAGTAATTCGTATATCCACTAATAAACGGAAAGGTTTTTAGTTCCATTATAGCCCGTCTATTAGCAATGGTGTTAAATCCTATTGCCTTATCGTTGGGTTTCTTGCACTTTTTGGAGTTTAATTATTGAATCACACACACGCACACATTCACATTCTCATTCATACTTCTAGACTCTGGGGAGAATAGGGAATAATTTTTTTTTTTTTTTTTTTAGTTTTAACGTCCTTTAGGTCGTATCGGACGATGATGAAAAATAGTTGAAATGATGCTCAAATGAGCCCGGGTCCATAGAACTTAAAGTTAGTCATATTCTTCTTCTCAGGATAAGAGTACATCTCGGAAGAAACCTTATCGGGCAACTTCCGTAATCGAGATTCAAACTCTTGAAAGCGAGTCACACACGCTACTACTCCACACCAAAGATGGGGGTTAAGTAGATTCTTGCATATTATCAAAACGCGCATGGCCTGTTAGACCCATGTGAATGCTATAATCCGTTTACTGTAGGTTGCAACTAGAGGTATGCGCTCATTCTGTAAATACTACAACAAAATCTAATGCGTTTTCTCTTTTTAGTACAGCTTGATGCATATTAAGGCTTATTAAACATCAGCATGCATGCACTGTGAAGGTACATCAGGTATGCACAAGCTAATACAACACATCTAATGAATATACATGCGGAGATATTCTGGTAAATTATATTAAGGTGGAAATTCCCCAAAACTTATAAAAATCCAATTTTTGTGTGCCCAAACTATGCATTTTTATTGTCATTCATGCATAGATATGTCATTACTTACTGGCTAGGATATCTAGTCGCTAGAGCAGATATCTATTTGGTTTTTCTCACTTTACGTTTTCCTAGGTTTCTGAAGTTTCAAAATATTCTACGCGATGTAATTTTTTTTCAGATTACTCAAACATTGTACAAACAGTGCGAAAGCCTATAAAGTAAAACTATTGGACATTTCTTTCTATAATTCTGATGTTTATTAGTATATTCATTATTATGCAATCAGCAATCTACAATTCTAAAAGTGATTCTACGAAATTAAAAGTTTATTTTGTCAAAATCTGTAGACATTCCATATTTTCCATTTCCAAATTATTCTGTTATATGAATCTGCATTAAAGTATAGGTGCATTTAAAACACAGTTTCCATTTCTTCAACTTGTAGAACATTTTTACATGTTAACGGAATGAATTCCAACCTCTACGGATATTGCAACGAACACTTTTATGGATACTGTACTTTGCATTATGAAACGCTTAGCATGAGCCACAACAGAAAAGAAAGCATGTTCACAATTGTAGAATTTAGAAATGTGTCTTTTTGGTACCGTTAACAATTAATGGGCTACCCTGAACATAAAAGTTGCATTCTTAAACTCTCTATATACGTGTAATTTATGTATATATTTTCACTCAAGATTGGGTAAAAGGGTTACGAATTTTTTTTATGACAAATACTGTATCGTACGTTCATAGACAGAAAGAAAAAGAAGCACTTTTGTTCCTAAAGACATAAAGTTAGAAACACTGAAAACAAAACATCATACGTATTAGTGACATTTATTTGAAGCGCCAAATAACAAATGTTTATAGACATAATTTCTAAGAGTGTTATTTATTGAATTTCTACTGGATCAATATTTAATACTTTCATATTGTCATTCTAGATATAGCTATAGATTATACAAAGAAGGGGGACACCTCGCGCACTGCGACCTACATAGATCTATTGTGGCTATCATCCCCCAGGATGAAGGGATGATGTGAAGGAACAACATGAGGCTGCAGGCCGCATGCAAACGGGCCACAGAGACGAGCGGAGGTCCCTAACAGTTCCAGGTTCGAAGGCACGCTCCACAGCTGTAACCGCCTAGAGAGGGCGAGAACTATCTATCGCCCAAGCAGCTTCTAGTGTTCACGCTTTCCTAAAATATGAGATGGAAACGGAAGGAAAGCGAAGTGAAGGAAAGAAAATTGTAGTAGGTGAGAAAGCACCCCAGCATTCGCCTACCGACCAGGGAAAGCCACGAAATACCCAAAGTCAGAGTGACGATCGATGGGACCTCCCGGGTTTGCGAACCTCAGAGATTAGTGGGGAGGCATCTCGCTCAGTTCTTATTGTCATTACTATTATTAATTGTTCACATAATCAACTACAGTTCGCAACATAATAGTAATTCTGGATATTTCTGGCTGCTGTGGAAACCTTTGGCGTTGTGAAGCAGAATAAGGATAAAGAACAGTCATAACTTTTATGTAATTTTAAACCATCTACTTATGTATGAACTTTTAGCAATCTCCCAGAAAAAGATATTTTATTTTCCTATTGAAAACATCATCTGACATGTATTTAAGAGAGGGATGAGAGAGATAGAGAGGAGAAGAAGACTCTCAGAGTTAATCAATAACCAATGAGCATTAATAAAAGCTTCCAAATTGCCAAATATATCCAACTTACATAGAGAGCAGAACTTTATGGTCACTGAAGTGAAACCGAAGTATTTCATTTCTACAACCAAAACCCTGAAAATACTGCATGCGAATTCCAACGCTCGGTTCAGTGGCTGGGATGTTTATGAAGCAGTATTTTGAAAGTGAAAAGTTTATTTTACGACTCTGTAGGTTTGCTTGTTATACGCTCCACACAGCAACCATTTTTATTATTTTTTTTTATCCATTTCTCGTTGCTTCTTGTTTTAATGAATAAAATTACCATGGGTAGTTTAAGTTTACTTAATAACGATATCATTACATAGGTCTGTGTAGATTCAGCTTCATATTAAATAATGCCGTGGTTAAAATTCCCTGTAATAACTTAATTATATTCGTAACCCCCAGTGCAGAAGGTCAATATTGCAACAACACGGCAGATATTATCCGATTTAGTGAGGGGTAAAATACGCCAAGCTGTTTATAGAAACCCGAGGCGAGGTAATCAGCCCACAATCAACAGCTTCATGCTCGGTTAGGTTTCGCTTAAGCTCGCAGTCTAAACTTGGATTACAATATCCTCTTGCTCTATCGTTATCTGTAGCACAGATTAGACGTCGTCGTTACCCAAACCGCTTTCATTGCTGTTTTTGTGGCTTTTCTGGGCATTTTCCCTGTAGCATAGTCCATTATTGAGCCATAAATACCCTGTGCAATTTAGTTTCACATCGGTAAATGGAACAGAAAACGTTAAACACGTACAATTGAGAGCGAGAGGGAGACAGAGAGAGAGAGAGGGGGAGGGAAAGGGAGGGAGGGGCAGTTGCACAAATCTTGACCATAAATTAGTCCCATAAATGGGTCATTCCTTACAAACACCTCATTAATATATACGTATATCTGTCAAGTTTAAATTAGGATACATAAACGATTCTAATAGAAGATAAAAAGCGCATTTAGAAGTTTCTTTTGAGCACTCACTAACCTTGTTATAAGTGGAATTTTTGGACAGGGATCACATTACGAATTGTGTATGATCCCTATTCTATGCCGGCACTCGTAACCCTGGTCGCTGGAGTGTATGGCGCCGGCGCTCCGCCAAACTGAGGGTCACGGGATCGAGTCCCGCCATGGGCATGGGTGTTTGTGTATGTCTGTGTGTTGTGTAATTGCGATTATAAGCGGTAACGAAAACAGTAAGAACGCAGTAAAAGCTGGGTAAAACAAGGGAACTTAAAAAAAACAACCTGTATGTATTCCTTTTAAACTTAAAAATAGTATTACCGATTATCATACAACATTAATTAAACGAGCGAGATGGCTTTGAGGCAACGTGTGAGGTTAGCATTCGGAAGGTCACGGCTTCGATTCCCATTTGGCTGGCTTCTGTGGCCTTGGGGCTTTTTGGCGTTCTTTTTTTCCGTACCACATAATTCCGCGGATTTTCTTGTCCTCATTTCCTGTATTTCATCTCCTTATCATGTTTTAGTGTCGAAGAATCAGGCGGTTGGACAGCGGTCGAGGTGCGTGCCGGTGGAGTTTGCCCTGGCGTTCGATGCGTTACGGCCCCAAGCGAGACCTCTCCATTGTGAGAGGGACGCTGTAGGGGTGGTTCCATTGGCATCATAGTGTATTATCCGGAGACGTTAAGGACCCCGCCTGAGTATGTGCGTGCCGTCTCGTATCTGATTGCCCTCTGTGTGCTTTGCACCACTCTTTCCTACCGGATGTTACAAAAGTACAATAGCCTTCATGTGTGCTTCAGTGCCGAAATCCGCTTCCGTTCCATATCCTGCTCTACCCGAACACTAAATATATTCCACTTATATGGTATATGGCATCTTAAATATTTTCCTTAATGAGGGCACAAGTTCAAAAAACCTAAATATCCACTTTTTATTGATGTTTTTAAAAATATGTGTAATGAATCTTGTAAGCATATTGTTTCTGGCATTTACTTTTTGTGTAAAATTTCGATAGTTTCAATATTTACACAACTGTTGAAATTGCTGTTTTCTTTTTCATATATTTAAAATAGTTAATTATAAAAAAACGTTATAGCTCGTATAACAATTATGTTTCTAGAAAAAAAAAACCTGTAATTGCCGGTTATCAAAATTCACATGACAAAAGTGCAGAGAGAGAGAGCTGAGCGAGTGTGACAAGGGTAATGAGGTAGGTGGAAAGGGAGGGAGTGAGCGATTCACATGGAGAAGAGAGAAAGAGATAGAAGAATCTCCATAGTTTCGCAATAATGTAAAGCAGCAATTAGCTTCACTGATGTTAAACAAAACTGTCTTTTGAGACCTTTTTTATATTCAATGGCATTTTTAAATATTCTTGTATACAAATACATTCGTACAAAAGGTACAGTATACAAATAAAACAAACATTTCATCAAGTTCAAAATATATCGTAGAGCAAAATGCCATGCTAAAGTGATTCTGCTTGCTATAAGTAAAGGATATATTTAAGATACTGATACTTAAATAATTAAATAAATATGAGGACAGGTTATTCAACGGAGGGGGGCCCCTCGCGCACTGCGACCTATAGAGATCTATTGTGGTTACCCCTCTCCCAGGAGGATGGGATGAAGTAAAGGAGCCACAAGAGGATACATGCCGTAGGCAGACAGGTCACAAAGAAGCGCGGAAGTCCCTAATAATTCCAGGCTTGGAGCTGGAGCTGTCTAAAGAGAGCGATAATCGTCCCATCGACCAAGCAGCCTTCTAGTATCCACGGGGACTACCCTTTCCCCTGAGCATAAATCCGCGCCATCTATCCGGCACCGTCATATGCCACGAAACCTAGAATCAACCTGAAAGATGAGAAGAACATTGAATGAAAAGGAAACGAAGGAAAGGAAATCTTAATAGATTAGAAGGCACCCCAGCATTCGCCTACGACTAGGGAAAACCCATGGAAAGCCGTAGGTCAGAGTGGACGAATAACAGAAATCGAACCAAAGACCTCCCGAATGCGAGCCTCGCTCGGTAAATATGAGGATAAATTAAATTAAAATAATATGGTTTTATAATAGCAGCTTATTAAACATATAACAACAGAGAAATAGTAGGAATGTTAATAAGGTTTAACAACTGGAATTGCACATAGTTACTAGGTGGGATGTTGGCTACCAGCGTTCAATACTGCTGGCTGCAGTAGTTCGGAGCTAAGTCAGCATGAGTGAAAGGGGAGCACTAGCTATATGATGATTTCTAGATTCATTTTAGTTTATTATTATTATTATTATTATTATTATTATTATTATTTATATTCGACGGAATAATAGGAAAAAAGCTCACTTTTAGTTGTGTTCAAATTTGATACAAGCTGTTTTGTTTCTTTCGCCTTGTAAACCAAATACCAATTAGAAACCACCTCTGCACAGTCAAGCATTCATGATCTTATTCCAAAACCACATGTTATATAAATACTATATAGATATGAAATGCCTGTGAAATGGTAAAGAAAGCCAAACGACAGTTAAACAAATATTTTATATTCCTTGATACAATTGGTTCAATTGGATGCGACGTGTGAGATTAACGTAACCTGTGACTTCATTAAAATTCCTTTAACGTCCCAGTCTGTGGCTGAAAACCTGAAGGTGAAAGGAAACTTTGTGCTGCTGCACCACACTTTGAGTTTTAGATTTTGGATCAAAGTAGGGCATCTACCTTATACCTACAAGGTATTTCAGTTTCACAGAAGCTTTCTAAATTAAATTTCTAAACAAATCAAGAACCAATATGTTTCAAAACGTATGCCTATGCCCTCATTCCGAAGCTACATTCTGTTTACAACATGAAACTTAATGAAAAATCTTATGTATGAACGCAAACGTTTTTGAAATGTTAAATGTTTACTGTCATGCTGCTTTACAAATTATTTACAGAAATATATTTTCATTACTTGGCTCAGGCGGTAAAGTCTGTGGCCCGCAAATCCCGTGGGCCGACCAATATGACTGAGGTTTTTTCGTGGTTCCCCTCGGCCGCTAAGGTAAATACCGGATTGGATATTTAGTACCACAACCCAAAGTTCCACCTTAAGTCTAAAACAATAGTAAAAATTAAAAATAGGTGTTAATAGCGAAAGCTGTGCCATCTATCCACAGACAATGACAGCAGGTAGGCTGGACGATACCACAATACCATCTGCTCGGCACCAAGCAGATAATCCACTTGCTTTGTACTAGGGTCTCTTTGGACACGTGACGAAGCAAGATGGCATGGTTACAGGGATGAGACCTAAAAGGCGGACTACTTTTCTATATGACAGCAATAGGTAAACTGGACAGCACCCTAATGCTATCTGCACGGCACGAAACAGAAAATCTAGTTGCTATGCACTAGAGTCTCTGTGGACACGTGACGAAGCGAGGTTATAGGGATGAGACCTAGAAGACTGTCCGCCACACATCGATCTAAAAGTTACCCACTACAGATCCGTTGCGATTAGATCCTGTAGTGAAAGCGACGTAAAACAAATACAGTAATAATAATATAGCGTTTACCTAAGGGAGTCGGAGAATTCTATTCTACCCAAAACTGTATGAAGACGTGCCTTAATAAGAACATCAAAAATCTTATGCGTATAACTCACACGATTATCTATAAAACCATTCCTATAAAAGTTTATTACTTTCTATGCAACGTATAGTAAGTAGGGGAAGTATTATATTCCATCCAAAAATCGATGTCGAGAGATTTCACCAGAAATATGTTTTGAGGTCTCGGAACCCCAAAAAAGCTGTTTTACTTTCTCGACTACGTATATGGTAGGTAGAGAAGGTATTGCAATCCACCCTAGAATTTGAAAGCGAGATTTTACCGGAAATGCATGTTTTGAGGCCCCTGAATACAGATAAAGCATTTTTAGAAAAATGCCCATGTGTGCGTGTGTGTGTGTGTGTGTGTGTGTTGTGTCTGTTGATAGCATAACGCAAATACGAAAAGTATGATAAACACCGAACTTGGTATTGTGAGTTCAGTATCTTCCAAGGATGCGATACGAAGATTTTAAACGAAATTCCTTCACCCCAACTACCCCTTACATGGAACACTCTTAAAATATTTTGATTTTATAAAAATAGCCCTAACGATTTTGATTAATTCACCAAATATGAAAGATATTTACTGATAAATAAAATTTATATCTTGGATTTTCTGGGTTTTCCTTAGGAAGTCCTCTTCATTCCCAAGGAAGTTTGTATAATCTTGTATAACTAGTAAACGCTAAGCAATAGAAGAAAACGTACCACAGAAAAAAGTAGATCTCCTTAAAACACATAATCTATTTAAAATGTTTCTTTGGCATAAGCCATATCTGAAATATTAATGGTTCAAATTGTTCATTACTTGGCCATCCTTTCAAGTCCTATTAACATTCAGTTTCTCATGCTTCCACGGAAAGAGTATGGAATTTTAAAGGAAGCGTATAGCGTCCAGTTCTTAAACACTTGACTATCGCTGCCCCCTTGGATCTGTAAGAAAGATGCTATATAGCTGTTTCTGTAATGATATGTTTGGATTAAAATGAAGCAGATAGAAAAATAAGCTTTAGTAAGAACACTTTGTGTATCCAATAATAAACGATAGAGGATAGAGACGTCATGGGAATGCATCACAGCAGTTTTTTTCTGTGTATTTCTTGTTAATTGAGATAAGATTTCATTTCAAAATTACTCATAATATTGGGAGAATAAGGACATAGTAAGGTAAAGCGATAATCAGATTTTTTAAAAAGTGGATTACTACATATTTCTTGTATGACTACGAATAAAATCAAATCTGATGTGATACATACACATGCCTTTCTCTACCCTCTAATGCTTCTCTACCCTCTAAAGCTTGGGTACACAAATTATTATCACTAAACCTTATTTTTCTATCTACTACATTTTAATTCAAATAAGCCTTTCTAGAAATGGCTACATTACACATTTCGTTATAGATGTAAAGGGAACAGCGACAGTCAAATGTTTAAGAACTGGACGCTATATGCTAGCCTTAAAATTCCATACTGTTTCCATGCAATCACGAGAAACAACTGAATGTTGACAGGACTTCAAGAGAATGACCAAGAAATAAAGAATTCGAACCTTTAATTATGGATATCACAGAAATGGCTTATGCCACAAAAACAAAACGTATTTTAAAATAAATGTTTTAAGGACATCTACATACCTTGTGTAGTACGTTTTCGTCTATCGCTTAACATTTACGAGTTATGTAAGATTATACAGAATTCCTTCGGAATGAAGAGGACTTCGCAGGCTACTCTCAGAAAATTCTTGATATACATTTTATTTGTAATCTAAATATCTTCAATATATGGTCTTTTAATAAAAACGTTATAAGAGTTTTGGAGAAAATAACAAATTTCAAAAAATGTTCCATGTAAAGGGTAGTTTGGGATGGTCTTCATGTCCCATCTTTGGAGTACTGTACCTAAATACCAAGTTGGTGCTTATCTAATAATATGTTTTTGAGACATACTGTTCACAAACACACACACACACACACACACAAGCCTTTTCTGCAAATGTTTCCTTTGGATTCAAGGAGCCTCAAAAGTGTATTTCCGGTGAAATCTCGGTATCGAATTTTTGGGTGGAATGCAATACTTCCCCTACTTACTATACGTAGTAGAGAAATTATAAACAATAAGTTTTGCTTAATAAAAGTGAACAAACTATTAAAGAAAGTTCTAAGGTTATCTTAAAATACTAAATGGGTTGCAGAGGAACAGAAAACTTGAGGCTGTATATTCGCAAAATGTTTTTTAAACAAAATTAAGTGAAAAAAGGTTATATTAGCGTTATAATTTTTAAACTCTTTTCTCGGGGTCTTCATTTCTCTGCAAATTCCCATTTTCAAATTGTTTCACACGACGTAATTATCGGTATAAGTCCATGAAATTTTGTATAACTGCTTGTTAACAACAGGATAAGAAATTGAGGAGACGATATTTCCTTAGCATGCTTAGATGTCATTTATTAAATACTGATAATCATATTGTGTGAATTTATAAGCAAAAATTGAATTCTCATATTTAACATTTGTTTCCTCCCAAAATAACAGATAATTAAAATTCATCTTCACAATTTAATTATATATCTATTAAAAGAGTTTTATTACAAAATATTAGTTTTTTAAGAAACATTGCATTGATTCTGATGTATTGCACTCACATCACCTTCGCTACTCTTGTAAAAACTATTTTTACAAACGTTTATTCTTCATCTACTTCATATTAATCGAGATAAACATTTGCAGAAACTGTTCATTGCTAATTTTATTGTATGTGCAAGGGGACTATAGTTTCCTTTAAGAGTATCTATGCATGTATCTATAGGACATAAAAAATTAATAACGAATTCCCATTTGAGAAAATGTATAAGCGTTGAAGAATTCAAATAAATAACAAGGAATATCGGGAATGGTTATCTCGACAAAAAAAAAAAAGGTATGACAAATTGTGTGTGTTAACGAGAGCTACATTTTTATGTAGTTACATTTTGTCAATCTTTTGCGGTTTTCCAATTATGCGAAAGTCATTCAGAATGAAGAGGACTTTTCATTTGCCATGAAAACATCTTAAACATATGATGTTTTAATCAAAATCGTTAGAGCCAATTTTGAGAAAATCAAAATTTTCGAAAAATGTTTCATGTAAACGACAGTCTGGGATGGGAGATTTTCTTGAAAATCTTCGTGTCGAATCTTTGAAAGATACTGAACCTAAATACCATGTTTGGTATTTATCCGACGTTTCGTTTTTTTGAGTAATGCTGTTCACAGGCACACACACACGAACATGTTTCCAAAAATGCTTTATATGGATTCAGGGTACCTCAAAACATGTATCTCAGGTGAAATCTCGATATCGCATTTTTGGGTAGAATGCAATACCTACTTCCCCTTACTATACGTAGTAGAGAAAGTAAAAGTAATTACAAAATTAATATCTCTGGAATTAATTTAAAAATCTGTACGAGATTCTGTCTACATTTTATATAATAAATCCTCATTGCTGTATTAAAATTTCAAATAAATCGTCCTGAAATTGTGGAATTTTGAAATGTTAAAGATGAGTATCCTTAATTTGTTGTAAATGTTGTAAATTAACTCGCATACCAAGTGAGGAAGTAGTTGTATTGTATTTTGACTGTTGGGGAGTCGAATTTGAAGTAGTTGTAATCACGTATGATACAAAGTTTTCCGGTAGCCTTCGCCCCAATGTTTAAGGAAGCAACTTTCTAATTTGACTGTTTCTTTAAATATTATATATTTAGGTTTGCCTCGGCTGCGTCAGTATTAATTTGAAGAGACATGTATGTCTGAATAAGGTGCGGTGCGGCAGAAGAATGTAGGCTTATACAGATTATAATTTTACTTCACTCCACTTATTAATGCTTGACACGATTTAAATAACACTTCACTGGTATAGAGAGAGCTGTGAGATTATTTATTAATTACTTGCACTTTTTAACAACTAAGTTTGTCTCACACTGAACACGTATTAAACTTCTCGAGGACGCGTCTCGCGTCCGGTTAGGAACGCTGTCTGCTAGCAACTGACTACTGAATTTGTACAATTTGCTCTATTTCAGTTTCTGATTGTCTAATCCTATTCCAATAGAATACTTTTATTTAACTTAAGCTTTTTTTTGCTTGTTGATTGATTATTTTATAAACTGTCTCAAAAATTACATTATTTTCGCTCCAAGAATTACTAGTAGCATTTAAACTATCTAATTCAGTATTGCTTCAAGGTTATCTCATTGTTATCTCATTGTTAGCAACGTTTAACCTATTATTCTTACAGCTCCTACATTATTAAATTACGTAATACATTCACATAACATTATTACACATGGATACAATAATATAAACATTAATACAATGACTGTTACATGCATCTTATAGATTATATTATATTATACATATATTGCTTTAAGGCGGGTTGTTATTATATTTTATATTATATAATTTGACTGAAATCATTTAAGTGTTAAAAATACTGCCTCGCAAGTGTGCGAAAACAGAGAATAAGTATGCATTTGCATTAAAATGCTGTTGCTACTGTTCACACAGTCACAACTGGGAGTGCTTCATCCTAGTTAGAGTTAAAGATTTGCACCACTCAATTGCTTCTGGTTTCCGCTGCACAAGTGGCTTCGAAGTTGTGAATGGCCCAAGCAATCACCGAGGCCTTAAGTTTCTGTAAAAGGGGTAGGGGTTGGCAAACCGTAAGCTGTGCATCGAGGGGAAATAAATCGCAACATGGGCAGTTTCGCACATACCCAATGGTCTGCTGGCTTCAACCGCAAATCGGCCGCGGTGTGCAGCTGGCATACAAATTCCCAGGTAACATTTTCTCACGCCACGCTAACCGAGGTACAACTTGTATTCCGGGGATCATAACTCCAAACATGCATTGACTTCTAGTGTGACATGCTGTCACTCTCCTCACATAGGTTACCACTGTTGATAATTACAATGTATCATCGCTTCGGGCTGTGAATGTAATTTGTGGAAACATATGGAGAGTTTATGAATTCACACGCTAATTCTGCAGGATTCTATTCTAGGCAGAAATGGGACACAAAAATGTTAAGGAAATCATGTTGAAGTGCTATAGTCAGACTCATATTATAATCGTAAAATGCAAATCAATTAGATCTCACGAATTCTATTGCACTCTCGCGTGATGACTTCGCAGAAACGAAGAACCAACTTAAAGTATACTTACGGGACTCGAGCCCCGTTTCCGCAACTTACGTGCGGAGTCCCGTGTTTGAGTTCTGGTCTGGTGGTCTGAGTGCCGACAATGGCATTTAATCTTTCATGGCCTGATTAAACCTTTCATGTTTAGTCTACCATGCCCCATTCGCAATGAAATTAAGCGTAAGTATAACGTAAACTTAAAAAAATCACGTGTTACATTCACATAATTTTCTATATCCATTCTACGAAAAGAATTCTTACAAAAGTTAATTGTTATGTACTTCATACTTATCGAATTAAGCATTTGCAGAAGTGGTTTTATTACATATTTCCTTGTAGGTATATGGAGAATAAGGGTGCTATTTTATGGCTGTGAAATTCTGCTCTTTTGTATAAACATAAGAAAAAATAGCAATTTTGCAGTTTAGAAAAGTGTTTTAAAATTGAAACCAATATATCACAAATGGTTATTGCTGCAAACATTTTAATTTGGCATAATTTGTGTGTTTTAATGAGATCTACGTTTTAGTATGGTTTTATGATTTACCAATTATACAAACGTCACTCATAATGAAGATACTTCGCAGGCTTTTCCCAGAAAATTTAAAATATACGTTTTATTTGTCATTTTGAGAGCATAAAATTAACGAAACAATTTTCCTGTAAAGGATAGGTTGTCACGTCTTTGGAAGAAACTGAACATAATAGCAAAGTTGTGTATTTATTGGACTATTTATTTTTAAGTTATGCAATTAACAAACACACACACACACACGATGATATGTATTGTAACGGAATCCTTCACAACGAACCAGGAAACATAAAAATAAACATTGAATTAAACGTAAAATTAGAAGGCTGCAAACTCAAAGTTTTCATATTTATGTCTAGGTCAAACATAAGAAACTAGACAACTAGAGGGACATTCTCATCACGTGATTATTCTGCCATCTCACTTAAGATTTTCTGTTGCTTTCGTCAACTGTCTTTCTGTGCAAGATCACGGTCCAGGTATCACTGATATATCCATACAAATCACAGCCAAAACAGGTCTTTATTTTATTATAACGTCCTTTAACCGGATAGCTAGCTCTTGTTTATTTTATGGGTGTACATAACCTCTTTTGTAGTGAGTACTGCTGGTGGTCACTTCGCAGACCGCCATGTTAGCTCAGCCGTTTGTTTCCATTTGTCGATTTGAATGCTCAAGTCTTACGGGATTATGTTCATGTTTTATTTTCATCGTGAGTGCCCAAGTGTGATACTATTATTATTATACCCACGTATGAATTGTGAGTTTAGTAATTCACACAAGATTACGTGCTTTCGTATTCACGCATGAGTGATGCTCATTTTGATTTTATTCCTTTTCTTTATTAAACAGATAATAACGGTGATGCCAACAACAGATTTATTGTAATTTAGGCATAATCTGAAAGCTAAGTTTCAAGTCGACTTAATTTCAAACCCTAATAGCCTACCATGTTTGTTTACACATTTTTGTATCCAATATTTAGCAGAGTGGTGTATTTATTGGCCTTAAACATTTTACAGGTTCAAAATCATACATCGCAGGGGTCAGATAGACCTACGTGCTTATATAATACACTGTAGTCCATATGTCTCAGTCTATATTCATCACATTGAACTGTAAAGTTACTGATATTTTATAAGAATTGAAAAAAAAACGAGAAACTATCAAAAAATACGCAAATAAATAAAGAAGAGGAAGAAAATAATTTGGTCACAGGCACACACTATTGTTTACAGAACAAACAAATACTGTCCCTAACCCTCCCCCTCCCACCCTTGCCCCTCTTCCTTACATTCTGATCTGAGCTGTATAATCTATAATAAAAATGTACCAATCACTTCCCCGTCTGCCTTTCCAACCAACAAGCTTCTATCCTTCTCCATGAGTTAACAAAGGAAACGGAGACCGAGCTTTCTCAACTGTTCTTATTACAATGAGCCAGAATATGAACCCAAGTTTTTTCCTCTCTATACCAGGAACATATTCTTATGCCTTTTCCGTTAATAAACTTGTTCGCTCGCCATGATCTCAGCCTGAGCCAAGATAGTAAGTGTATGGGGATACTTACTATGAATATAATTTTTACTTTCTCTACCATTTACATTCGTGGACAAAAACATTAATCATACCCAGATTCCATGTGACGATCGTAGGGCTTCGTGTATCTTCATAACAGCTGTGTTCACAATGCACATGTAGGAACTGTAGAGTGGTCCGTGCTTGTGAGCGCAATGATCACCTGTAATGGTGTTTCGTGGTGGTGATGCTTATAAGCTACTGAAAACAGCGCGTAACGTTTCGTTGGCCGAGAGGTCACGAAGGCACTGCTTGTGCTCATGAGCTCCTCGGTTCAAATCTAACATTAATTATTGTTATTTTTGTGTTAATTTTATGACTGGATGTGTAGAACACAATATTGCATTAATATAACTTTAGCATTCTAAGTTTTAGGCATATGTTTACGCACAAAATAATAATTCCACTAAAACACCTGTTTTAAATAACTAAAGAAATAAATGTAAATAAACTTTGTTATTTTCTGTAACTAAAGCAATAAAGTAAACAAAATTAATATCGGATGTATAAGCCCTGAGCACCTATAAGTGCCCTCAATTTTCGGGTTATAGATGAAATCAATCTCGGTAGTAACGTGGAAGGGATGCGGTGGGATGGGCTTCTTGAATTTGTGCCCAGAAGCCATCTTCTGTCCTGCGCGTATCTGCAGGGAAATTCGAGCACAACTCCCTTTTCCTCTCAGTCTACACATTTTTAATAGGGTTCAAATCTGGTGTACAGGGAGGCCAGTTTATGACACTGATACCCTGCCTCTCTGAAAGCCAATTTGAAATCTTTCGACTTTTGTGGGCAGGATGATTAGCCTGTACGAATTCAACAATTCCATCAGGATGTCTCATCTTGCAGAGGGAATCAAAATATTCTCAGATATTGTCCTGTATTGCGCACTGTTCAGTGTATCGTCAAGCTGCCACAACACGCCTAGACCGGAGGTGGCGAAAACAGGACTCGCGAGTCATTTTAACTCGTAGGTGCCGTTCCCTCTCTGCAACTCTCCCGTTTTTCACATGCTCCTGAGTGATGCAGTGAGTGTTGCATATTTGGTAACTCGTGGAAGGAAGTCGTTTTCGCCACCCTTGCCCTAGACCATTCCTTGATATTCAAAAAGATACAGATACGCGACCATGAAGGAACTTGTGAAGCCACGTATTTTCCGTCGTAATAACTATTCTATTATGAACTTTACGAAACGCTATGTATGAAGTAGAATATACCGAAAATGTTCATTAAGCATTATTAACAGAGGAAAGAAAATGTGTTTACTACATGCGAGAAGCGAACCTTTGGTCTTAACTACAGAAGTACCCTATGCTTTACTCTAGCGCTCAGAGAAGACACATGGAAGGTAGCATGTTTAGTAATGCCGTATAACTTACTGCAGTGGCTACACAACTGTATTGCGTATGGTGTAAATAAGGAGCTGTGCCGTGAGGACTTACAAAAATTTGGCGTTCCAGATATATCTAGCTTTTTTGTTCACGGGTGTACATAGTAGAGAAGATTTTGCATTCCATCCAAAAATTTGATATCGAGATTTCATAGAAAATACCTGTTTTGAGGCCTCCTGAATCCAAAAAAGGCATTTTTTGGAGAAAGGTCCGTATGTGCGTGTGTGTGAACAGTATAGGTAACTCAAAATCAAAAAGTTGGATAAATACCAAACTTGGTATTTAGATTCAATACCTTCACAGATGTGACACCAAGATTTTCAATAAAATTTCCTCACTCCAAACTACTTTTACCATGGAACATTTTGCGATTTTTTTATGTTTGAATAAATGGCTGTAACTATTTAGATTAAAATACCGCTTATTAAATATATTTGTATGAAAAATAAAATGCACATCTTGATTTTCTGGCCTGTGAAGTCCCCTTCATTTGGAAGGAACTTTGTATAACCTTGTATAACTGGTAAACGTCAAGTGATAGACGAAAACGTACTACACAAAAAAGTAGGTTCGAATTGTTCAATACTTACCCATTCTTTTAAAGTCCTGTCGATTTTCAGTTGTTTCTCATTATATCATGGAAGTTGTATGAAATTTTAAAGCTAGCATATATCGTCCAGTTCTTAAACATTTGACTATAGCTGTTCTATTTGTATTTATAACGAAATGTGTAATGCAGATATTTCTGCATAGGCTTTTCTCGATTAAGGAGAAGTAGATAAACAAATACACTTATGTGAGCATAATTTTTATACCCACTAATAAACGGCAGAGTTAGAGAAAGTCATGTGAATGTAACACATCAGATTTGATAATTTATCCAACTCTCAGTAATTGTAAACCATCTGTCAAATACCAGCAGTGCAAATTCTGAAACAATACTATATTTATTTATTTTTTGGTCTAAATATCTTAAATGAGAGTGCAGAGTTCAAAAGTAATGACGGGACGAAGCGATGCCATTGTGCTTCTACCTCTAAGTTTTGCATACTTGGTTTAAGCTAAGAAGATAAATGTACATATGACAAATGTTATAATTTAAAATATTCTAAGCGAGTACTTAGCAATGTTTTATACTTTTTGTATAAACATCGCAACGTACGCCAATCTTTCTCATTCACTCTCCGGATTCAGTTACTCTTAGACTTTTAACGCTGAAATAACTTGGCTTTTAATCTTTGACCTCCAACAGCTTGCCTAAGTAGCTCGACTTCCTTGATCCCAAGGAATTCATTTTTTATCATGTGTTTCCTCCATTTATCAGTCCCTTAGCATCTGAACAAATTACGAGCCATATTCTCCAAGTCCCTGCAAGGGGAATAGAGGTGTTTATGCTTCACCAGAAACTTTCACTATGGAGTTTACTGGTCTCTTCCTTCAGTTTATTATGCTTACTAGGTGTGTATTAACGAATCAAGACAATAAATAGACGTTTAAACAAATACGATTATATACATAATAAGATTACATTCAGAAGACACTTCTTTCGTGGTTAAAATTTATGATTTTTATTTTCGTTGTACTTTATGTATAACACTCATGACTTTGTATAGCCTCTCTCGCTTATTAGTGGGTATACAAATTATTCTTACGAAAGTTCATTTTCCTATCTATTGTATTTTAACCGAGATAAACCTTTCCGAATATAGCTGCATTATACGCTTCGTTATACACACAAAGAGAATTGCGATAGTCAAATGTTTTACAATTGGACGCTATACGTTGGCCTTAAAATTCCATACTCTTTCCATAACAGCAAAAAACCACTACAAATCAACAGGATTGTAAAAGTATTGAACAATTCTAATCTAATTACGGATATCTACGAAATGGTTGAATTCACAAAAAAGCTCTTTAAAGTAATTTGTGTGCTTTAAACAGATCTACAATTTTTGTTCAGTACGTTTTCGTCTATTGCTTAACGTATATCATTCATTCATTCATTCATTCAACCTCGTCTTATGTAGGACTTACACCCCGCAGAACTTACAGGCGGGTACCTGGGGTCAGAGGCCCGTCGAGGAGCAGACACTCATGGATCAGACAGAGTATCCAGGATGGGTGATCAGCCCGATGCCTGGTATGGGATGAAGGAAGTAGATGAAACGAAATGATAGTGAAATGGATTAAAGGAAGACGATGTTGGAGCAGTTGGTGGAATGAATGGCGGGGGAAATCGGAGAACCCGGAGAAAACCCGCCCAGACGCCGCTTCGTCCACCACAAATCCCACATGCAGGTCCCTGGGATTGAAGCCAGGCGAGGCGAGCGGTCTAACCACTCGGCCATGGCGCCGCCTAACGTATATCAGTTATATAATATTATATAGATTTCCTTCCGAATGAAGAGGACATTACAGGATATTCCAGAAAATGTAATATACACATGTTATTTTTCATATAAATATATTTGGTATATGATGCTTCAACCAAAATTGTTGGTGCCATTTTCCTGGAAAATAAAAAATTTCGAAAAATGATCCATGTGAAGGGGTGTTTGGAGTGGGGAAATTTTCTTGAAGCTCTTCGTGTCGCATCTTTGGAAGGCTTGGTATTTAAATGAGTTTTTGTTTTTGAATTATGCATTACACACACACACGGACCCTTTTGTAAGCATGCTACTCTGTACGTAAAAGAAAGCAAAATCTGATGACGTCCACTCACATGACTTTCTTTACTCACTCTTCTAAAAACTATTCCTACAAAAATGTACCCTTCTATCTACTTCCGGTTAATCCAGATAAACATTCAATTTGCAATTACACATCTCATGGTAGAATACTGCAGGTAAAGCGATAGTCACATGTTTAAAGATCGTATCGCTATGCGATGGCTTCGAAATTCCAAGCTATTTGCATGACCAGCAGAAAGAAACGAATAATGACTTCGCAGTTGAGAAAAATATAAATTTGAAAATTCATGCCAATATCAAGGAATATTTCGGAAACAGTAACCCCCAAAATATTTTATACAGAATAAATTGTGTGCTTTAACGATATTTACATGTTTTGTGCAGTAACAGTTAGTCTATCCCTTACGGTTTACCAATTATAAAAAAGTCTTTCAGAATCAATATGATTCACGGGCTATTTCCAGAGAATTAAGTAATTCCTCATTTCATGGTATTATAATAAAAATTGTTAAGGCCATTATAAGAAACTACATATTTTCGAAACATTTGTCACATAAAGGGTAGTTTGTGTGGGGATATTTCCTTAAAAATCTTCGTGTCGTATCTTTGGAAGGTGCTAAACTTAAATATCAGGTTTATTATCTAACCGACTTTTCAAGTTTTAATTATGCTATTCAAGATTTGCAGACTTACACACACGAACCTTTTTCTAAAAATGCTTTGTTTTATAGGACCAGGGTGTCTCAAAACATGTATTTCCGGAAAAATATTGGTATCCAATTTTTGGTTGGAATACCATACTGCAATACCATACCTACATAACTTTACATAGTTTATTATATATTAAAAAGTAATTAAGGGCTATTTTCTATTCATATACATTTCTCACTCTAAGCCTTTGCTTATAAATACTTTTAAAAGGAGTATATACTCGTACTTGGTTGAGGTGCAATATGGTAAACGTATCACAACTTTTTGCATGTCGTGAATCAGTTTTTGTCACTAACCCTTGAGGGTAAAAATGAAGAATCGCGTAGGAAGCTTTATAGATAGCGTATGGCAGTTCAACTTGGGAAATATTAAAGATGTAGTAATTACTATACCGAAAACTGTTAAGCTGTACAAAATGTATTTGACATAAATTGTATATTTCAATAAACTCTAAATTTTTCGTACAGTAAACATTTTCTCTCTCTATTGTTGTTTAGCAGTTATATTAAAGTATACAAAATTTATTGAGAATGAGACGCCCTTCACACATAAACTTGTAACATAATGTATGTACACACATTATATTATCCATGAAAATATTTTAAGCATTCAATATTTTAATCAAAATAGCTAAATCAATTTTTGAGGAAATAAAGCATTAAAAATCTTTCCATGTAAATCGTAATTTGGTATGGAGGAGTTCTGTTGAAAAACTTCACCTGGTATGTTTAACCCCACATACGAAATTTCATACATTCATCCAACTTTATTCGCAGGCAGACACAAATATACGGACACATTTTTACTTTCTCTACTACGTAGAGTAAGTAGGGGGAGTATTGTATTCCATCCAAAAATTCAATACCGAGATTTCATCGAAACACACGTTTTGAGGTGTGCTGAATCCAAATAAAGCATTTTTGGAAACATGTCCGTGTGTGTCTGTGTCTGTCTGGCTGTGAACAGCATAACTCAAAAAGGAAAAGTCGGATAAATATCAAACTTGGTATTTGAGTTTAGTATCAACCAAGGGTGCGGCACAAAGATTTACCAGAAAATCCCCCACCTCAGATTAACCCTTGCATGGAACACTTTTTTAAAATTTTGATTTTCTCAAAAATGGCTCTAATGATTTTGATTAAAATATAATATTTTTAAGATATTTTCATGGAAAATGAAATGTATATCTTAAATATTCTGGGAATGTCCCCAAAAGCCCTCTTCATTCTCAATGACTTTTGCATAACTAGTAAACCGTAAATTTTACTACACAAAAAATGTAGATCTCGTTAAAACACACAATTTATGTCACATACATTTTTTTTGTCGAGTAAACCATTTCCGAGATATTCCTTGTTATTATTTTGAATTTTCCAATACTTATACTTTTTCTCAAATGGGAATTCATTATTCTTTTTTGATTATGTCCTAGATATGCAAAGAGAATGGAATGCTTCACATAGCAACCAGTTCTTAAAATATTTGACTATCGCTTAAAGCCTACCATATTCCCCTTGCATCTAAAATAAGATTGGTAATAAAATAGTTTCTGTAAATATTTATCTGAATTAATATGAGGTAGATGGAAAACAAGCGTAAGTAAAAATAGTTTGCCCAAGAGTAGAGAAAGTCATGCGAGTGTAACACATCAGATTTTTTAAAAAGCTTTTTGAGTTAGACGGACCTATAATCGTATATTTCCGGGAAATCTCAATATTGAAGTTTGTGCTGAAACTCCATAATTCCACTACCTAATATAAATAAGTGGTATAAATTTAAAAATATAATTTGCATGCTGCAATTAAACAAGAAATACCTTTTGTCAATTCACATTTTTTCTTCATGCTCCGTTCATCCAAAAGAACCTTTCGACGCATACTGCATCTGAAGGAGCAAACTGACAAGGTATTTTGTAATAAATAAGTGATATTTTAAAATATATATTTAGATATACATTAGAAATCATTGTATGAAATAAGAATACATATATTAATACCCATTAAGTTATATTATAGGGTATAGGATATACAACTGGGGGGACACCTCGTGCACTGGGACCTAAGTGAGATCTATTGCGGTTGTCACCTCCCCCCAGGAGGAAGGGATGAAGTGAAGAAACCGCAGGCAGAGACACACGGAATTCCCTAACATTCCCTGGCTCGAAGACCCCTCCTACTATTGATGATGCCCAGAGAGGGCGATGAACGACCCATCAACCAAGCAATCCCCTACGGTCCACGGGAATTACTCTTTCCTAGGAGCAAGCATCTGCGCCATCTGTCCGACATCGCCACACACCACGAAACCTAGAAATACACCTAAAACTGGAGAAGGAAACGAAATAAAAGGGAAATGGTGAAAAGTAAATCGTTTTAGATAAGAAACCACCCAACCATTCGCCTACCTACCACGAAAAACCGCGAAAAGCCCAAGGTCAGAGTGGGCGGTCGGCGGACCATCTGGGACTTCCCGAAAACGTTTTCGCGGAGTCATCTCGCTCAGTACTTACATCATTAACATGCTCGTATTTTGAAAGACATTAACGGTATACATATTCTAAAAAATAGCTTTTGAAGAGTCCGAACAGTAAATCTAAGCTTATGAGGAGCACCTGTCTTCTGCCCATGAAAGGAGCATGCTGAGTGAGATGAAACATTTTTCGATGATAGTGTTTATGATACTTCCCGTTCATGCTGACGTGGCGGTAAGTTGCATATCTTGCATTCACTGCTGGTAACATAACCTACCTGCTTGTTTGTCTATTTCACTGCAGGTATGTGTATGGACTATATTAAATCCTATATTTTGATATATTTACTATTACAGACATGGAACCTAATCGTATTGGAAGTTGGATTTTACTTTTTAACTTTTACTTATAATCTAATTCACGCAGTAGCTAAGCATGAGCTACAAGTTATTGGATTTTTAAGGTCAACATCCAGTCGTGGATAGTCTATCGTCAGTTCACTGCCAAAGTTAATGTTGGTTCAAAAAGTAAATTTATTAGCTCCACGTATGGAAGCCAATTTGAAGAACGGGTTTTCTTTTAACTTGTTTGCACCACGCTTTTGGCGCCAATTTGAAGTAGGTTGTATTGAAGGAGTTGTATTATATTTCAACTGTTGGGGAACCGGACTTGTAGTAGTTGCAACCGCACGTATAGTAAACAGTTTCCGGTAGCCTTCGCCCCAAATGTATTTTTACTGTTTCTTTAAATATTATATATTTATGTTTGCCTCGGCTGCGTCAGTATTTATTTTAGAGACATGGATGTCTTGGTAGGGTTGTTCTGCGACTGAAGAATGTAGTCTTACACAGATTATAATTTTACTTCACTCCTTTTTATTAATGCTTGACACGATTTAAATAACACTTCACTGATATAGAGCGCTGTGAGATTCTTTTTTAATTACTTGTACTTTTTAACACGTAAACTTATTTTTCGTCTCACACGAATACGTATTAAATCTCTCGAGGATGTGTCTCGCATCCGGTTAGGAACACTGTTTGAAGGCAACTGTACTGATTTCAAGCGCCTAAACTTGCAAATTTCTGTATTTCAAGTCTCTGATTGGTTATTCCTAATCCAATAAAATACGTTCATTTCACTAAAGCTTTTTCTGGTTGTTGATTGTCTATTTTTAAACTGTCTCAAAATTTACATTATTGTTGCTCCAATAATGACTAGTAGCATTTCAACTTTCAAATTCATTATTGCCTCCAGGTTACCTTATTGTTACCTCATTGTTAGCAACTTTTAACCTATTATTCTCACAGCTCCTATATTATTAAATTACGTAATACATTCATCTAACATTATTACATGTATACAATAATATAAACATATACAATGACTGTAATATACACTTTACAAATTATTACATACACATATTGCTTTAAGGCGGGCTGTTATTGAATTTATATATTATATAATTTGACTGAAATCATTTAAGTGTTAAAAACGCTGTCTCATGGTGACCTAGCTACTAAAACAAAAATTTTCAAACGGTGCTAGTAACTAATTCTAATTTTTGCGTAAACACTCTTTCTATTACTCTATATCGCCGAAAAAGATACTATGCAATGCACATGTTCAGACCAATGTAGACTCTCGGAAGTAGAAAATATTCAACTTCCTGTTTCGTACTTTCAAACTCTTCCTCGTTCTCCAATGATGCAGTTGCCTCACTTTTATCGAAATATACTATTCCTGTATGTTTCAATGACTTGTTGCAGGAGTTCTGAATAAACAAACTATCTTTGCATCATACAAGCAAATCCTTTGCCGCGCGTCTCGCAAAACTCTTCTTTGCATCTGTACATCTGTTGATGTTAAAAGTCACCGAAAGGGTAGGAGCACAATGTAATCTTATTTTAATACAACGTACATCAGCTCTAAACCAAGTGAGGTGGCGTCGCGGTAACGTGTGCGACTCGCATTCGAAGGCCCCGGGTTCGATTCCCGGCGATCACCCATTCTGACACATGAATTTTTCGTGGTTTCCCGGGTCGGGAGGCAAAGTCTGGTGTGGTTTATCCTTCTACCATCACAATCCTGCCCCTCATTTCCTGTACCCAGTATGTTCCTTGTCATCTGTTTCAGGGTTGTAAGACCACGCGACGGTGTTCGGCGTGCTGTGGCTGGGCGGTGGCCATGTGCTCTGTAGTCTCTTCCTTAACGTCGTCCAGGGACCACTTCTGGATGTTTTCGGGCAGGCACTCCTTCGGGGACCCCCCCAGAGGATCGGGGCCCAATGTGTAGGCTTAGGCGGCTTTGTAGGCGTTCAATATGGAAACATTAGGAACCCCGTTTGTGTTTGTGCCCGTCATCATCCGGATCTGGTCGTCCTTCGGGTCTGTTCCTCCCTCCAAGGAGCCACGGTAGAAGCACAAGGGGACAAATGACTTACGCGGTGCTCTGCCACGGTTTCGCGGGCCCCTTCCATTCGTTGGTACCATTACCTTTTACACACTATAAGCTAGTTGAAAAATAACTAAATAACTAAATGTAATGCTACCGAAACAGGTTCTTGGGTTTGATTGGCTATAGACGGGACTCGGCACTGATCTACATAAGGGATATTGTACTTATGCCCCACAAGAGGGCGCTTCCGGGAGGAAGGATGAGACAAGAGGAGACACCAGGCGGCCGGAACCAGGAGTGACGGCAAAGGAATGGCAGGGCCCCTAAGTTTTCAGATACAGAATATGCGCAGGCGGACAGGCAGATGGGGACCCCACCTCGCACAGATGGGGTCCCACGGCCCTTAAGTGGGTTTAGATACTCCCGGCAGCCAACCGAAAGCCGAGGTACGGAGTCAAAAGGAATATCCTTTTCCCCTGCCACGTTGCACCGAAACACCATCACCGACACTTCCAACCCTGAAAGAGATCAACGATGAAAGCGAAATTGGTTGTACTCAGCATCTTCCTTATTGTTGAAGCAAATACTGGACGTCTCATGAAGAGCTGAAACCTTCATAAAATTTTCATTTATAATTATTGGTTTGATTGGTAGAATTGTGTTTTGAAATTGCCTCTGTTAACCGCAGTTTCCCCAAACAAACTAATTGCCTGGAATAACTTATGTAACAACTGCCGTATTATTAACTTTGAGGCCCATTCACTGCACAATCTCTCAATTTCCACTGCTACATTATTTAACCTGATCAATGAAATAGAAGCCACCATTAAATCATTGGCATAAGAGTTGCTTGGAAATTTCCGGTTATTAATGAGTGGTATGTATGCGGGCTGTCTAGCGATTTCAGAGCTAAAAATTCTCTCTACTCCGTTACGGCCTTGTGCCAATTTGCTCTTTCATCCTTTCTTTTTGGACACGAAAATAGCTGGAGAATTTAAAGAAAATGAGAGTTTGCATTCTGCTACAAGGTCATCGAGATATCCCTCGTTGAGTGTGAGGGCGTTTTGACTTGGGAAGTTGCGGATAACGTATAAAGAAGTTTCTTTCTTGTTATGTAGTTCCAACATTCCCCAAAGACATCTTTGTTCATTGTTGCCGTTGTTATATTAACAACCTCCCCTAAAACTGCAACTTATCTGTGCTAGGGTATACAAGATAGATTTATTTGGCGCACTAAGTGGCATTTATATTGCTAAATTATCGCACTTATTACTATGGATTTCTTCAGTTTCTACAGTTTTAGTGCACTAAACAAATTAGATCAAGAGCAATAAACGCACATGTCTGCGACGTCATTCAGTGCTTGTTTCCTAGTTTGGGCTTTGAAAGGTAAGGCCTGAAATAGTCGAAAGGAATAGTGACGAAAGCGGAGTAGCTCATCTCTACTCTGTTGTACTCTTGCGGCACATAGGTAACCTAAAGTCACGTGATTTGCCTTTTCCTTCTCTATATATCGAAATAACAACAAACCAAATTGATTGCTGTCTTGTACACCACAAATGATGGGAGGGATGCGTAAGCTAGGACTCGTTGTCAATCTCCTTCGCACTGTAACTGTATTGAAATCGTCTGTTAAAAGCTTTCTAAGCTTCTATATTTATAAATAGTTGTATATTTGTGTATTCATATTTATTCATTTCTAAAAAAATATGAGTGATACGTTCCCATGACTTTCTCTGCCCTCTATCATTATCTTAATTCTTATTGTGGGTATACAAACTATTCATATTAAAGATTACTTTTCTATCCACTACATTTAATTCAAATAAACCGTAAAAAATAGTTACATTACACATTTCGTTATAAGTACAAAGAGAAAAACGATAGTGAAATGTTTAAGAGCTGGACGCTATATGTTGGCCTAAAAATGCCATACTGTTTCCATGCAATCGTGAGAAACAACTGAAAATCCATAAAACTTTAAAAGTAAAAGTATTAATAACGGATATCCCAGAACGGATTATACCACAAAAAAATTATTTTAAGTAAGTTGTGTGTTTTAAAGAGATCTACATTTTTTGTACAGTACGTTTTCATCTATCGTTTAACGTTTGCAAGTTATTCAAGATTATACAAAATGCCTTCCAAATGAAGAGGACTTCCTAGGCTATTCCCAGAAAGTTAAAAATATGCATTTTATTTGTGATCTAAATAATTTTAATATATGGTATTTTAATCAAAATGTTAGAGCCATATTTTAGAAAATCAAAATTTTCTAAATGTTCCATGTAAAGGGTAGTTAGGGCGGGAAGATTTTCTTGAAAATCTTCGTGTCGTATCCTGGAAGGATACTAAACTCAAATACCAAGTTTGGTGCTTCTCTGGCTTTTCGTTTTTGAGTAATGCTGTTCACAGACACACACACCGACATGTTTCCAAGAATGCTTTGTTTGCATTCAGAGCGCCTCAAAACATGTATTTCCGGTGAAATCTCGGTATTGACTTTTTGGGTGAAATGCAATACTTCCCCCACTTACTATACGTAGTAGAGAAAGTAAAAAGTACCACGTAGCTATCTAAAGCAAATATACTGTGCCTTGCTTGAAAGTTTTTTCATCTATGGGCTACTGGTATATAGGAATCGTAACATACGTAATGAATGTTTACGTATACAAGAAAAGTTCATACGAATTTTATGTAATACTTTCTATAATGCTTCTTGCAAGCCACTTTTTAAGCAACTCATAATCTTAAAGTGTACAATTGCTATGTATTACAATTATTGTTATACGTCCACAGGAATGTGAATCATTTACACTGAACAGGCATTTGTCATTCACCTTAAATAATAGAAACATTGGGAAACTACATGTGACATTTACTAGATTGAATAAGTTAAGGATAGCCATTAGATAGCCAACTAGCATTACAGCATACAATAAATTGCTCGTCTATATGAAAGAACTGAATGTGGCTCAGTTCAAGGATAAAGTAAACTGGTTGAATAATCAAGCTTATTATAATGTGGCCGAATTTATTAATACTAACATCGTCATATCATTTTATATTAGCTATATATATATAGCAGGTGAGTCAGCTGCCCCTATTTATTTTCTAATTTATACAACGTGCTAAGCGACATATTTGAGTTACGCCTTTCTTGAATGTCTTCTAATGGCTGATTTGCACAACACTTTATGGAGGAGGGATAGATAACTCAGTGCATAAGTGTTGTACAGGGCAGAATGCAATCGCTATGTATGTCGATATAAAAAACATCCCACCCTGACACTGGGAGCTGCAATAGTACTTTTAGCCAGTTTTACAAACTTTTATTATTTAGCATACATTCAAGAAACAACCTATCACATGCATCGGTTGACAAAACCATTTGAAAACAAAATGGAATATGTACTCAGTGCGATCAGTTGGATTTAAGCAGTCAGTCAACGTTGTACAGCCTTGTCAAAAAATGCTAAGTGTTAGGTATATAATTTCATTTATGTCACAAACTATGGCGTATTTCATATCATACAGTATTTGTAATGACTGATGCAGTTTATTTGTTTGAATTAAAACTGAAAAACCGAGTTCAAAACACTGTATGACGCTGCAAAAAGCGTGTAAAGATTCCGGGGGGGTTTAGTTCTGCGAATACTAATTCGTATAGGAACCTGAACTCGCAAAGTAGCATTGGCCGAATGGTACTATCATAGTGGTTTTAACACTCTGCCACTTCAGTTCGGGTTCAAATCCTTCTGGTTAAGTTCAAACATATTATTACCTTTTGTTTGATCCCTTTGGGTCTATAATTTGATATTGTATTGCATGTGTATGTGTGCATATTGTCGCGTCAGACACAGTATTGCTGTATATAATATTGTTGAGCTAATTGTTGTGTTTGTGTGTTAATTATTGTCTGGCGCGGCAATTCCATTTCCTAGTTGGGTGGTGAGGCAATTGTGGTAATAGCCATGTGTGTTATAGCATGGGTCTATTTGTAGCCAGAGTAGGTGACTAATCTAAATCTTCGGAGGGGACGGGTGTATGTGTGAGGGGTGTGTGTACGTGAGACATCTCCCGCAGTGTTTTGTGTGTAAACTTTTTGTGTACCATGTAGAGCACTTTGATTTATAATAAACCTGAGCAAAATGTGAATTCAAATGTAATTATTTAAAAATATTCCATGCACGCTTTAGTTTTGTGCAGCAAGTTCTTGGTACCTTTCTCTACTTTAAAAAGTATTCATGAATAGTTATTAGTCATATCCAAAAATTGGGCGCTCAATCAATGTATTTTTTCAAGGCCTTGCTCTAGAATTAAGTTTTATTAGTTTTGTGTGTCCCTTGGCTTTTTGTTTTATAATATTTATCTTTTTTCTGGGATATTGTGTCCCTGATGCTTTCTCCAAATCTTGTTCCAGTCTGTCGATAGCCCTAGGAAACACTCCCCTCCACAGAAGAGGACAGCCCCAGATCGTCCAGAGAATGGTGGTACTTTCCCCGGCCGCACCCGCACAGGTTTCCAGCTTCACCATCCTCGACCCTCTCACCATGGCAGTCTACAGGTGTGTTTTCCCCATTGATTGTCTGTGCCGGTAGGGCCCGTCGGTCACAGACCTATTTCTATAGTGTTCCAGCAAATTCATCTGTGGTGCCGTGGTGATTGTGTGGTACAGTTATCCGTGTGATAAGTCTTTCCATCTTTTCTTCGGCGGGTGTGGTTCAGTGGTGGGAAACTTTACCGGACAAAGCAGTATTGTTCCATTCTCAAACTGTATACATACTGAAGAGGAGTTGCGAACTGGGGTGGGGGTTCCTGAGGGACTACTTTATTGTCAAACAGAATCATTGTCTATGTGGGGATTCATCAGGGCTTTATATCTGTAATCTTTGTATGTTCACTATTGTATACTTCTGTTTTCTTGTATTTATTAGTTCTTTTGGCGGGGACGCATCACTGTTGTGAGTGGGGGAGATGTAATGTATGTATATGTGTGTATTGTCACGTCGGACACATTATTTCTGTATATAATATTGTTTGAGCTAATTGTTGTGTACCATGTAGAGCACCTTGATTTATAATAAACCTGAGCAAAATGTGAATTCAAATGTAATTATTTAAAAATATTCCACGCCCGCTTTAGTTTTGTGCAGCAAGTTCTTGATACCTTTCTGGTCGCCTCTGTAGCTACGTCCCTCAATGTTTATGCCGGGGTAACTAAATTTAATATTTTAACTGCAATCCATAACAGTATTATGATATAAATAACATTTTGATAACATTACAAGTGTGTACAAAATAGTATAATCGCCATGTTTTCCACCGCAAAGAAGAAGAACCGCAAACCCCAAATCATCTACGGGCACTCATACATGAAGAATACAGGCAGATTACACATGTTGCAGCATGAAAGAAGATCTCTCCGGCAACATACATAAATGTGCATTGATGAAGGGCATCGTCATTTTGAACATTTATTTCGTTGATGAAATCCACACTCTTTAATAAATTATTATTCTGTTTACCCCTGAACTTAGAACATTTACAACTTCTTTGTCAATAGAAGAAGTGAAACATAAGGTTTAAACATGAAACAAAAACTGTTAGATTTAATATCGTCAATATGCGCCCAAGAGAATGAAAGCTAACTACGTAACACGGTTTGTAACACCAGATACGGTACAGATTATTAGAATAAGCATGACACAAAATTATCTGATTGTAATTCTTGTGTCTTTGGCTCACAGTAGAGTCAATAACAAAAATAAATAAATTAGTACAGTAAATTACAGAAAATAAACAACGGGAGAAAAAAAAAGAACCAGAACGATTTGATATTTGCATCAGATTCGAACTTCCGAAGTTAACCTTGCTTCACCACATTCCGGAAGCTAACCCACTCGGCCAGAACCCACGTGGTTTATACGCTCTTCGGGAAGACATTCCTCTATCTCCTTGTAAGCATTATGTCCATGAAACGCCGTCTTTTTTTAAGGCTTTCGCAGGTCTTTGGTTCTCATTCAGGCCTTTAATCATTAATGTAGTTGCGTAGAGTACCGAATAGAAGGGCACAGCTACAATAACAGTTTGTTTGCTAATAGGGTCAATTTTTCACATTAGACTATAAAATGCGGGTTGCATAGATACGAATACCTGGTATATACCGCGTGAGCCTTCTCATCTTGAGGATTGGTAACTAGGCAACCCATATTTTACAGACGATGCGAAATGCAGGTGCTGACACCGCATTCACCAGCCTGCTGATTAGGGCTACAGTGGTGCTCGTTGTTAACGTGCTGTAGTAGCGCAATGGTTAACATGCTAAAAAATTCATGAGGGAGATCGGCAATGCAAATCACAGCTGCGAATAATGGAGTTTTTTTTTCATTTCATACATATCTTTATGATATTCATTAAAGCATATTCTAACAAGTAACAATTTGTGTTTTAATGAAATTCAGATAATTAAACTAATCAAGTGAAACGACACTTCCATGGCGGACTATCAGTTCTCATTCAATTTACTAAACATAAAATGTACCTTCAAGTGACGGGTATCTAATGTATAAAACCATAAATAATTAGAATGAGCTGCAACACAACTTCAAATGAAATAGCGCAGAAAATGCACAAAGCTAATTATTGACGATGCATAAACCAGCATTAGGCTTCAAAGGAAATTTTTGTGTCCAATGAGCAATGAAGCAACTACAGAATTACTTTAAAAATGGATAAATGTAGCTTGTAGTTTAAAGGAAATTAAATATACTATAGATTTAACTTGAAATCAAATGCGATATATCATAAACACAAATAAACAAATATTTGCTAGTTCTGGGTACAGAAATATGGATATCTTAATGAAAGGTATTAGAGACATCTATAAGTATCACAAACAAATATATCTTTAGAACATTATTTATGTTTTTCCCCTTACATACTTTTATAATAGCCGCTAGCCGTAATACCAGAAATGATGAACCAAAGTCATAGGAGTTTATTGTAGAGAATCTATTTTTAACTCTCTATGCAGAATGCTGATGTTTTGAGCATGCTATAGTAATTGTAAAGGCGCCGACTATGGATTAATATTTAGTATAATAACACACGGAAACTGTGATATAGATAGTGTCGTAGAATCTACAGGATGTTCTCAGTCTGGATGACGTCAATCCTCCTCCACGTATCCATTCGGTGAAATCTTCATGTAGAGGCATTTCTGAAGATGTGGTTGTTCCTCCTGCACCAAAAACCTGGCAAAGATGAAAGGGCAACATAATAATAAATAATAATCCCGTGGCGCTACAGCCCATGGAGAGCCTTGATCTGCCAACCAGATTGCCAGTGTCACGCCTACGTACGCACGGCAGAGCTGAGTGGTCACCCAACCGATAGAAGGAGTTGATGTGGTCAGCATTACACATTCCCGAGCCAGAATGTTGGACTCCGTGGCCGGGACCGCTGCCTATTGCAGATCCTCACTTTCTTCACGATGCTGAGTGGGCACTGGTCCTAAATCCGCACCTCCATGGATAGGATCGAACCCGGGCGCATGGCGTGGCTGGGAACTAGAGGTCCAAGCTGTAGCCCATAGCATCACTGTGCAGGACAAAAGACAACATAGGGACCAGAAATAGTAAAACGGTAACGATGATAATAGATCAGAAGAAATCATATCCACAATACTGAGATTTTTCGTATAATGAAGAAAGTGATAATATGAGTGTTTTTCCGCTGTACTTTGTTTTTAAGAGGATACAACGCATTACTGTATCTGTTACCGTAGTGTTGATGTACAGTGTGAAAGTACACTGGTGTGCAAAACCTAAGGACGAGATGGGTAAAGTAACATAACAAACGAACCACTTGGTGGAAGTAGATGAAGGTGCGGGAGCATGTTGCCAGAGGTCTCTCACACATACACAGAAAGCCGGACGTCACATGGCGTGAGTGTATCGAGCCTATAGTGCCAAATGGTTCTGGTCCCGCAACACAGGGCAGTTGACGAAACCGGACAAGACGGTGTGTGGCAATTAGCGAGCTGTTACGGTGAACTGTAGTGACGTTCTTCATTGCAACATGGCCCGTAGACACCATTTGGATGACCTCACACGGGGAAGAATCATCGGGAAACTGGAAGAAGGGCGAAGTGTGACGAGTGTTATTCAGGAGTTTGGAATTGCTCACAGCATTGTTTCACGTGTATGCGGAACCTTCCAAACCACAGGCACTGCTGTCCCAAAGAGAGGTGGTGGTTGACCACGCTCAACTACAGCAGCAGATAATCGCTACATTATGCAACAGGCAAGAAGGGATCCACGCCAAACAGCAGGTGCAACTGCAACCACGTTTAACAGGACAGCTAGGCACGTAATCTCACAATACACAGTTGCACGGCGACTACACAGAGGTGGTCTCTTTGCCCGACGGCCAGTATGTTGTGTTACATTGACATCCGCACATCGGCGGTACCGTTTGCAATGGTTCCAAGAGCATAAAAATTGGACCAACGATGAATGGGGTCACGTGTTGTTCTCGAATGAGAGCAGATAAGTAGTGATTTTCGACGTACCCTCATCTGTTGAGAGGTGGGAACACGTAATGAACCCAGGAACATCCTTGAACATGATGGTTTTGGTGGTCGGGCTGTTATGGTTTGGGGAGGCATGATGTTGCATGGTCGGTGTGACCTCCAAATCTTTGAACACGGTACGCTCACTGGTCAACGTTATGGTCCTTCCCCATGTACGACTTTTCAGGGGTGCAGTCGGCCCTGACTTCATTTTTATGGATGACAATGCGCGATCGCATCGAACAGTGCGGGTGGAGGATCTCTTAGAACGAGAGGATATTCGGTGAATGCCCATTCCCCCGATTTAAATCCTATCGAACACGTGTGGGATGCTTTGGGGAGACGCATTGCAGCACATCCACATGCACCAACGACCATCCAACAGTTGTCAATAGTGCTGGTGGAGGAATGGAACGCCCTACCACAAGAACTGCTTACCAACCTTGTGGTCAGCATGGTAGCACGATGCAGAGCATGCATTGCTGTGCTGGTGATCATACACCGTTTTAAGCATCATGTATCTGTTTCTGTAAATCTAGAGAGCCATCTAATGTCGTATTGACTTTAGTGTAGTTTATGATCTATGAATAAAAGTGGAATTTCTGTTCGTCTCACTGCATATTTCGTTTAGTTGCCTACTATAGCATACCGTAACAGTTCCCTCTATGTACGATTCAATTTTCATCGAACTTTGTTACTTGGCAGTGTCCCAGCATGCGAAAATTACTTTCGTCCTTAGGTTTTGCATACCAGTGTATAAAGAAACAGAAGAGTGCAAAGAACAGAAAAACGAGGATCCCATGGTTTAGGACATTAAGACTAACACTTTTAATATTTCTTAACGGCTTTAAATGAGACTTTATTTATAAATGTTGGATCCGTAGTTATTTACGTTCAATAAAAGGTTTCCCTAATCACTTGTAAGCTTCCAAGATTTGCTTGGACTCATTCGATTTGTAAGGATATAGTTTTATATGTTATTGAAAGTTTGGATATTGGATATCATGGGAATTAGCCCAGAGTTCTTCTGCGTTCATACCTACAGGCATATGTCTTTCCAGGGAATAAACGAATCTTAAAATCTTGCTCTTTGGTATCTTTCCTCTAATCTATTGTAGAGGAATTGAACACGCTACATTTCCACAAGGAATTAGATGCGTAATCAACAACAGTAACCCTCAACTCTCGGTATGAAGCCTGTGATTGATACATTGCGATTTTTAAATACAAACAATTTGAAATTTCAGCTGGGATATAAAGTTTTAACACCTTTTTTATTTTTGAGTATATAATAGTACAGTTCAATGATTAACTGCAATTAATCTTCATTAAGTTAACCCCTTTAGTATTAGAAATCACTTTATGTTTTACTTTCTCTACTGCGTACATAGTAACTAGAGAAGATACTGCGTTCCACCCAAAAATTCGATACCGAGATTTTGCCGGAAATACATGTTTTGAGGTTCCCTGAATCCAAATAAAATATCTTTGGAAACTTTTCCGTGTGTATGTCTGCGTGATTGTAAGCAGCATTATTCAAAAATGAAAAGTGGGTCAGTACCAAGCTTGGTATTTAAGTTCGGTATATTCCAAGAATATGAAACGTAAGTTTCCAAGAAAATCCCAACTATCCTTTATAGGAACATTTAAAAAAATTAATTTTGCAAAAAATAGCTGTAGCGATTTTGATTTGAATACCGTGTATTAAAGATATTTACATGGCAATAAAATGTATATCTTGAATTTTCTGGGAATAGCCTTTGAATTTCTCTTTATTCATAAGGAATTTTGTACAATCTTATATAACTGGTAAACGTTAAGCGATAGACGAAAACATACTCAACAATAAAATGTAAATCTCTTAATAACACACAATTTATTTCAAATAACTTTTTTGTGGCATTAGCCATTTATGAAATATCCGTTATTAATGGTTAGAATTGCTCCTTTCTTGGTCACTCTTTAACGTCCTTTCAACATTCAGTTGTTTCACGCGATGGCATGGAAAGAGCATGGAATTTTAAGGCCAGCTTAGAACGAACAGTTCTTAAACATTTCACTATCGTTGTCTCTTTGTATGTATAACGAAATGTGTGACGTAGGTATTTCTGCAAAAACTTTATTTGGATTAAAACGTAATAAATATAAAAATAAGAATAATAAGAATATTACTAAGAATAATTTGTACACTCACTAATAAAAACTAGAGGGTAGGGAGTTATATGCGTGTATCACATTAAAATTTTAAAATCTACGCATGTCTCAGCTTGTGTACTTAAAAAATGCTAGGATATTTAGCTCAGTTGGCCAAGCTGTATAACATAATATGGCAGGACATCAATGTTGGTTAAATAAACTTGTATCTCAAGTGTGTGATAAAGGACAGAGTAAACGCATAAAAAACGACAATTGCTTTGGAATAATTTTGACGTAATGTGGATAGAACATTGATGAACCACTTGTTTTTTAATTTTAATTAAGAATTATGAAATAAGTGTGTTCTTTTGGATTTTATTTACTGCGAGATATGATTAAATAAAATGAGATAAACTTCGGAAATATGCAGCAGTAAAACTATAGAATTATATAAAGTTAAGGGATTTCTAATAGCCATATCTTGTTTTGCAAAAAACTGTTAATCTAATATCTATTATGATGGACATTAGGACTGAAAATACTGAAAATATCTAATGTGTTGCACTCACAGGACTTCCTCTATCTATTCTACTACAAACACTTATTACGAAAGCTTATTTTTATATTACTTTATATTAACTGAGATAAACATTTGCAAAAATGAGCGAGGTATACATGTTTGTGTAGTAAGATTTCGTATATCTCTTTCGGTTTACCACTTATAAAAAAACTCATTCAGAATAAAAGGACTTCACAGAATTTTCTAAAAACAACCTCGAAAAATGTTCCACAAAAAGCGTGTTTCTAGTGGGAGATTTTAATGAAATACTCCGTGTCGCATCTTTGGAAGATACCAATTAAGTACCAAGCTTGGTATTTATCCGAATTTTCATTTTCATTTTGTTTACAGACAGACAGGCAGACATACACACACACGCGCGACCGAGCGAACCTTTTTCTAAATTTTTTGCACTGGGGGCCTCATAACATCTATTTCCAGTGAAATCTCATCGAATCATCGAATTTTTGGGTGGAATACAATACTTCTACTTACTGTACGTAAAGGAGAAAGTAAAAACCTAAACAACCCAAGCGTTCTACTGTAGAGACAAGATGAAGCGAACTACTGTATAAACTCAGCGGAAAGGACAATCCGGGGGTTAATTTCTTCATATAAATGAATAATCTTCCTGCTAGTCCTAGCTGACAGTTTGCACATAGAACAACTCCCTGTGGAACAGAGTGTAGTGCAATGTGTACATGAGGGCACTGTGCTAATCCTTCCTCGTTACCATAGCGACCATTGCTTGTGACAACACCTGTCCGCTGCCAGCACGTGGGTGTTCCTTATGCATAAACTGAGGTCACGCAACCCCTTACATAACTGCTTCCGGTGCGGTTTAGCCATGGCGTCTCTATGTACCGGAACCCCCTCTGCCCTGGCCAGCTTTAGACCACTCACGCAACTCACTTGTGACAGATGTCGCAAAAGGACGTTTGTGATACAGCAACAGATGAGCATTTTCCACTGTGCAGCAACAACAGAATTATTAAGGCTTAAAACGTTATCTTCTCGACAGCCTGGTATATAAAAACCTGATTTGTTACATTCACATAACTTTCTCTACTTTCTATCGCTTATTAGAGGGCATAAAAATAATTTACGAAAATTTGTTTTCCTACCTACTTCATTTAATCGACCCTTTCCGGAAATAGCTGTATTAGACACTTCTGTACAGCTATAAAGCGAATAGCATAGTCAAATGTTATAGTACTGGTCGCTATCCGCTGGCTTAAAAATTACATACATCGCGAGAAACAGCCGAAAATCTACAGGGTAAGTATTTAATAATTCGAACACTTATAACGAATATATCGAAAATTGTAGTACGTTTTGGTCTGTTTGCTTAACATTTATCAGTTATACAAGATTAAACCAAATTCCTTCTGAATGAAGATAACTTCACAGACTATTTCCAAGATATATTTTACATGTACTTAAATACTTCAGTATATGGTATTTTTAATCAAAATCGTTACAGCATTCTTTATAAAATCAAAAATTTTGAAAAATGTTCCATCTAAAGGGTAGTAGGGTATGCGGAATTTCTTTAAAATCTTCGTGTCCCAAGATATTGAATTTAAACACAAGTTTAGTCTTTAATCAACTTTTCGTTTTTGAGTTATGCTGTTCACAGATACACCTTTTTCTAAACATGCTTTTTTGGGTTCAGGGGTTCTCAAAACTTATATTTTCGGAGAACTCTAAGACATCGAATTTTTGGGTGGAGTACAATACTTTCTCTACTTACTATACGTAGTACAGAAAGTAAAATGGTCAATAGGAACATAGGACTTTCGGAAAGAGATAAACGCTTTTAAGTTCAAACTAATACAAGTAGAGGGAATTAACATTTTAATTTGATTCTATTAAACGTAAGCAATAATTACTTAATGAGCCTTTGTTGCAACTTTAGGCCACTTAGTGCATCATTGTGCAACGTCATAGTCATGATCGCTGCATAGGCCTATGGCGTGGCTTCACTCGACTCTGAAGACTTTGTTTAATGTGGAATGAATAAAGAAGTAATTTATTGGAATGAGATTTCATCAGTAACAGACTTAAGGCCAGCAAACTATTGCAATTGTAAAATATTTCCCGGATTATATTCTGTGTACAATCCATTCTAATCTCGAAACGTGATATGTTTTAAGTTCCAGATTCTGTTCATTAATTTACTATGCCACAAATTACCTATGAGAAAGGTAACGCACCGTTTTGTTTACAGGCTTGTCGTTGGTTAATCACTTTTCCTTCAAGAAATGTCCGACTCACCTCTCCCTGATTAGCCACATAATATTTTACCATCTCGATCCTTTCTCATTATACAACTACGTTTAAATTAGGTTTCTTTTAATGTAAGCACTCTTCGATAATTATACATATATTTCAATACTTTGTGCAATTAGATCGTGAACATTTTCCTTTCTTTTTTATGTACAAAAACGTTTTATCAGAACATATTTCCGAAGATTATTTATAGGAAATATCAGTTTTCTCAAATTTCTAAACGATTCCTTTTCTTTCACTAAGAGAATTTAATATAGGCAATTCTTCAAAATCGGTTTCGTGGAAATGTTTTGAACATGGCTTGAACAGATGCTTTGAATCTTTTCCGTAGTTTCCGCCATTCTCCAAGCAGTTTGAGCGATTAGGATTGTATTTTTGGTGTGAAAGGAATGTAAGTGTAGCAGTAACCGGCGACATGCGAGAGTTCGAAGAGGTGTGGTTCAACATGCCGAGCACAAAGCCGGCCGCTCAAAATTTCAATATCAGGTTTTTCGCCGAATTCTTTGGGCAAAATCATCAGAATTTCTGATAAGCAAATCATCCCAGTCACCTAATATTGCAATCGGAACGATATCCCAGTTTCAGCCCGAAGGGGAAATATGCAATCCAACATTTTATGTATGCAAATGTATTGCCAAAATAAATATTAACTCTTGCACTCGTGCAATTCAATTCTGAAAGTAGAAACGTAGGGCTATAATACACTAACCAAAAATAAAGTGCATATTAATTGAAACTCTGAGCTGTAACCTCTGTGTAGCACTATGCTCAAACCCATCCTTAGTCTAGAGGCAGATTGCTTAGAAATAGTACTATACAAAATTGTATAAGTCCTTAAGATACTAGGAGATACAATCCGATAACCTTTATAACCATACTATTGTTGACGCATTCGGTCTGATTACTACCTTTATTGCGGCATTATAAGGGCAATACCATTTGATCAATACTTTATTGTCGCAGTATTGAAGTAGTCCAGGTTCCTCATTGCTTTTATTGCTATATTTTCGTTTCAGGTCAATTTGTTTATTGCCCTTGTTACTATACTGATGAAATTACTAGATTTAGTTATAACTTTCATGTAAAATTTCGCTTTCTTTTCGGAATGTTCTTGTTTCCCTCCTCAGAATGTTATGAACTTACACTGACAATTTTTTATTTTTTACTTAGACTTTATTCTTGATCTGGTAGTTCCATTTGGCAGAATTTTAACAATATTCTTGGGCATTGTTTCAAAGCTTACTTCCTCCTTTTCCTGGTTTGTTTTGGTATTCGCCACACAACGATTACTATGTTTATCTTAGCAATACTTGCAGCAGATACATCTTCAATTCTAACTATATAGGTGGATATAATTGAGGTCACAGTTTCACAACAGGCTAAGTAACACCTTCTACAAAATGAGTTAAGTTCAGCATCTTGCATCCCAATCCATGTTCTGCCTATAAAGACGTTATATAATAGAATATTGTGACGTACGAGCATTATTGCGTATGTGACCTGGTTGCCCAGATCGGATATTGCGCAAGAGTGTAGGGGATAAACTAGTTCTAGCATAGCGTTACCACGCCGAGTTAGCGTGGGTTTTAGCCAGCCGAGCCGAGTTACTGCTAGAGGCAAGTTGTTAATGTGTGTGCGCTGTTCATGCGGAAGCATGGCGTCCCCCATCGACAGGCAAGGAAACAAGGAGGTAATGTAATCCCTTTTCATCATTAAATTATTTTGCCATCCATCTTCATTATGTTTATATTACTATAGTAGATAGTCCCTTCCCCCATCCACACCATGAACTAATACCATTACTAGGAAAATTTTGATATATTTTCATAATTTCTCTCAGCTGCGTCCCCCGTCTGACCTCGCATAATGTGAAATATTAACTTTAAGATCTTCGGTACCAGTCGCTCTACCCACCATTGAGCTAAAATAATAAAGATGTCACGACAATAGTATTCGTAAACAATGTGCTAAATAATTTGAAAAATCTTCCAAGTAGAACATTAATTTTCACCATTATGTCTACAAAAATGATATTAGGTTATCTCATGAGTAATGCCGGCTTTTTAGCTTAGTTTATATCGTAGGTATGTATGTCAAAACTACTTATAGTGTGCTATGGTTATTCTTCCGTATTGTTAACATGTTAGCAATCAGCAGTTGGTAATACAAGATTTTAAAATGAAGGCAACAAAGTTTGAGGTTGAGTCCTTCTGAAGTATTACTGGAAACAATGTTACAAAGCTGCTAGAGAGGTCAAGAATGTGTGATGTCGAACGTGAAATTGTCGTTAGTGAACGGGTAACAAAACAATGGTTCCAGGGTTTCAATAATGGAGACGAGAACATTAAAGATTTACAACGTCCTGGAGGACCCAAGTTATAGACACTGAAAATATACGGGAGCTTTGAAAGAAAATACACAGACAAGCAATCAGAGGATGTCAGAAGAACTTGTTGCTTCAAAATTGACACACATCGCCATATTACTTAAAAATTGTTCAGAAGCTGTAAATTTGTACCACATGAACGTAGAGTGGATATCTGTCCTCAGCTTATCGCTGGTCCTTGGGAGAATATATTTATCAGGAGAATTGTTATATGTGGCAACCCTGACATATCAGCTTGCAGACGTTGTTTTTTAAGAAGATCGGTTCAGCCCCAACATAATTATACTCGTATGTGTGTGGTGGAGTTTTGAAGGTGTGATTCACTCGGGATTTGTTCCAAACGGTCGTGCAGTCGATGCGAATCTTTATTTATTTATTTTTCATTTTGAAAGTTTATAGTCGCTTTAACAACTATAGTCGCGACTTTACAACTTTTAAAATACATATTTAACAATAAACAATGAGGTTATTTAAAATTACTGGCAGTTTTGAACCGTTACAATGAACTAGTATAAAATGTTGATCCTATAATTAATCAAACTGATTGAACATTATATACTTTTATATAAATTTATGCTTTTTAAATGTTCAACTATCTTAGGGAACATCGAATAGTTGAGTGACATTTGTAAGTCATTGGGTATCTGATAGTATTGTCTCCATTGATCGTATTGTGGACATTCTACGATTATGTGTTTCGTCGTTATCGGTATGTTACACTGGTGGCAGATGTGTGGTTGGTCCTTTGAAAAAAGATAACTGTGCGTGATATTGTTATGGTCCATTCTCAGTCGGGATATTAAAACCTGATTTTGTCTGGAAAGAGAATTACTGGGAAGATGTGTCGAAAAACTTGACGTTATATCACGGAGTTTGCTTCTCGTGGAGTCAAGCCATCCTGTCTTCCATTGTTGATAGAGCTTATTTTTAATGGTTGAGATAACATCATAGGCTGGTGTAGTTATGGTTGGGTCACTTATGGATGTTTAGTGGCTTATTTTGTGCCTAATCGGCCAATTCGTTGCCAATGTGGGCTGGAATCCATACTAAAGACACCATTTTCCTTGCTTATTGGCTCTATGAAGCAGTGATTGAATTTCTTGTGTAAGAATATGGGTTGGTGACAGATGGTTTATTGCAAGTGGTGCACTTTTAGAATCTGAGTATGTAACAAATAACTTTGAGCATTGAGTATTCAAAACATAAATCGCAGCTTGTTTAATTACAAACAGCTCACTTGAGAAGACTATAAAAATCAGGAAGTCTGAATAACATAGTGTGGTCTGGATAAACAACAGCACAAGCATTTCTATCATTACACTTTGATCCATGTGTAGATTGCTGTATATTTTCCATATCTGTCATGTAATTCATTAAATAGTGGCGATAAACCGAGGAATGCGTGTATTCGGTTATAAATTTATTTTATGTGAAGTGATTGTCCAGGGTGGAATAGCAAGAGAAGGGTTTATTTGGTACACAGGAAGGAATTTAATGTTGAATTCCTAGAGATATTTGGAGACTCTCAGATCTCAACATAAGAAACGTGTTTATCAAGTTTTGAGACAGAGGTATCCGGCATTAATTGATAGAAATAGAGTTCTCTGGCAGCAGGACAATGCAAGATCCCATGCTTCTCAAAGAACAATGGACAAAATCCAGGAATTGGAAGGAATCAAACGCTATTGCATCCAGCATATGTCCCTGAACTTGCGTCATTAAATTACCACCCATTAGATCCATGGTTCATTCCCTACGTGGAAGAAATTTGAGACCATATTTTATATCACAACACTGTAAATGCCAGAGTGATGGTAGTGTAAATTAATATTATTGCATGACAATGATTTTAGATGTTTGTTCGCCATAAGTATTGTTAGGAAATAAGTTTACACAGCCGCACTGAAACTGACAACAGAAGTGGGTAACAATAAACCAAGGGAGTGAGTTGTTTATCACTAAGAAGAGACAAACAAATGACGTCAGGGTAGCGTGTCTTTTTTTTAAAATGGAGGGAATATCTTTGCTAGAGTATATATGTTAGTAATAGTGATTGGCTGACAAAATAGACGCTAATGTTGCGCGATTTGGTAACCAATAGCAGCTCTATTATAATGTTTAGGTATTTCGGGGAGGAGTATATATTCTCGAGCCATAAGCAAGTATCGCGCAGTTCTAAGGAATCTCTCGTGAGGTGCACGTCATACAGTTTGGAAGAATCTCTCTCGAGGTATGCGTCGTAAAGTTAGTTACAAAATGTGAAGTACGCGGCAACTAACACGACAGTAATTACATTCGGAAATATAACAGTTTCAGTCAGGCGTGTATAAAGATTAAGTATGTGAATTATTAATTAAGTGTGACGGCAATAAAAGTGTATAAACAAATTATTTTATCAGTGTTATCTCTTAGCAACAACTCCTTTCCGTTTACACGCCTTGCTCAGAGATACTTGCTCGACTGAGTAATAATAGCTAGCCGGAGAACAAAGAACCCAGAATTTAAAATAATGAAACAACAACAGGCGCTCAGCAAATAAGATAACACGAGCCAGAGCACTGCGACAAATTTTAATAACATTGAAGCAATTAAATGAGTATCAACAAATTCTTCACATCAAAAACCAGTAAGTTGTATGGTTGCGGGATAGCAAACTTCGCTGAAAGGTGCTTCAAGATTATAGAATCTAATGGTCTTTATTTTGAAGATTGGAATAATTTCCTGTAACAAGACATTTCAAATAAAGTTTTTCTTAAAAACAGACATTACTTATGACACACCATCTATGCCTCTATTTCACAGCAGAGACTTATTTGGTTTAGGTATCTAGAGTAATTGTATAAATTCTTAAGGCCATGTGTGAAAAAATACTGATCTTGAACTTCACGGATTTCTATTGGTTTATAAATTTTACAATAGTTTCAACTGAAGAATCGGTAGGTTCTGCTATCAGTTTGATTCCACTGGGAGTAAAGCCGGATTACTGCACGCGTGTAAAGAATCGCCACTTTTTCGCCCACTACAGTGGAGAAGGAAGGTTGCGGTGGGTCTTTGATCGATAGTGACCTAATGGAGAAACACCCCTCGCCCAAGGGACAGGGTAGGTACAGCTGAATCCCAAAGGGTTCCATGCAATCGTTGATATAGTAAATCTGCCTCTTGGGAATTCTCGACTATCTGTCACTTCTTAGTAACAGCGTGTTTCAAAAAACAATAATGCGCACAGTCACAAATATTTGAGGTTATACAGAAATAAACAACCAAAGAATTGTGTAACACATGAAAATTGTGTAATTTGGATATAAAGGGTCTAAGAATATATTCGAAATATCTAGGAATTCAAATTAAAAATGTTATAGTCAATGTATATAACATTTCTTCTGAAGTCAGCAGGTAATATTATGCAGTAATGCGAAAAGAATACAGTACTTAGTAACATCAGTATACAGTGGTAGGCCTAATGATGTCATGAATAATCTAACATAGGTTCGCCGTGAGTACATCATACAGGCATCAGTTTTCTACGAGACGCGTAAACCTTGTTGAAATATAGGAGTATCAGTCGTACTGGAGCTCTTCTATCGCTGTAGTTGCTGATTCTAAAAATTCCTTTCAGAGATAATCTTGTGCGTAGAGCACAGTGCAGAGTGACCCTGAGAGTGAGTCCATAGTCATGCCTCGCGCTTCTCGAAAGCAGAAGAGCGCTAACTGTTCAAGATTTCAGTTTTAGAATTAGAAGTTGGCCCATTGTCTTAAGAGGGTCTCCTCCCGTCTTCCTACATTCCATAAATGGCGTGCTCTGGAGATTTTTTCTTTGAATTAAAATTATGTTCGAATGAAAGACAACAACAGTGAATCCACTGTTCGGATTACCCAAGTTTCACTATAAATTATCCTGCATATGTCGTATTCACTACAAAAATTTACCTCTTCTTTGGAATGATAAAATGTATTTACATTTTCTGTTCAGCCTCTTCATCTATTATGATTCAGAAGGTTACGTAAATAACCCTGTGGAGTACGACTTGATGTAGGTTGAGCTATGCATAAAGAGTCGTGTATAGAGTTCTTGATGTTTCTATTGTTTATCGATCACGACGGTGGAAGTTTGTTTCGGAGAGACGACCCCAGCAATATCTTTCGACCTAACCTGATGCCTTCATGTATGCGGATATGGAGCGTTAATGGCTGCGATCATGCACATTATCGCGGCGGGTATCGTAATTAACATACTATATGAAAAACAGAGTGATTATTATGCGATCCAAATCTCTTGACGTTTGAGGCGTGTCCACCAATGCGGCACTAGCGAATAGCAGCGGTTCACCTATCCGCTGGTAAAACTCTGATTACAATATCATGTGCGCGCATATTTCAGAAAAGCAACAAGTAGCTAGGATAAAAGGCAACAAGTACAAAAATAATCATATACTTACATCAAATGGTTCGCCATTAATTTAAAGTTATCCTTCGTGATGCTTAAACGGAGACTTTTAGTTATAGTTATGCTTGTAATAGTAATAAATCTATTGCTGTCGTTATTTTATATATTATGTGTCATAGACATAATTATCAGTTAATAATATGTAATTCTCCATGTTCTAAATAAATTTAAAAATAGTTATCCCACGAGGTTTTCTAATACAGTTACAAACTGGTCATGAAAATACTTTCAAAGCCCTCTGACGCAGCTCTTCAAAACCATACATGATATTGCTTTTAATAAACAACGTCATGTATGGTTTTATAGTTATTATTATTATTATTATTATTATTATTATTATTATTATTATTATTATTATTATTATTGTATTTTACGTCGCTTAACTCCTTGGTCACATTGTGACGGATCTATTGAATAACTCTGGGAGCGATATGTGATGGACAGTTAGGCTTTTATGCTTTTTGCTTCATAGAATAATACCATTGGAATACCAATGTGCACAATGCGATTCCTAAACCCAAGCACCTATCCGTTACATGAAAAGAGTTGCACATTCAATACCTCGTTACTTGGAGTGCATAACAACAACAAAGGCCATATAAAGAATAAGCCAACTGAGAACTTTAAGCAAAGAATCACCAACTGTCATCACATTCTCGTGGAAGCACCAACAATGGAATTCATTGCACCATTGACGCGTTAGCTCAAGGTTAAAACACTGATACAGCAAACATACTGCTCGTGTACTTTTTACAGCGCGCTTAATGAAAGGTTAAGCGACTCTTATGAATTCAGCTGCGGTATAGCTACCCAGTTCTTACAGTTTTATCCTAGCGTTTATAAGACTAACTCTTTCATGAAAATGTTGCTTAGTAAACCCAATAACACCAGTGGATATAGTATTAAGGTTAGGGCTGTTGTCCTCGGTGTTAAAATTTATTTAAAAACTATGCCAACGAACAAAACCTCAAAAAATCTCAACTTCAAGAAATGTCAAGAACTTACGGCTGAGGCTTGCTCATTAAGTACACCAACTGTTTCACATGTGTGTAGGGAAGTGAAAAAGCACATGCGGTTAACTGTGCAATTGAATAACAAAGAACACATAGAAAGGTATGCTCTTATCTCTCTATTTATGTATTACAATTCCATTATTGTGCCTATTCTTATTTTCTTTTAGTTTTTAAGAGAACATTGAGATGACATTTATAACAAACGCATAACGTTCTGACGAAGCGAAGTGAAGTTTGGCAACCGCGCGGTCAGTCCGTATTGGCTGTCACGAAACGTCAAGAGATTTGGACCGCACAGTAGAAGTTTGCATCTCCACGCCAGGCTTTAACTACTTGTTGACAAGGCCACACGTGCGTTCTTCAGTTGGAAATAAAAATGCAATTGCTTACTATAGACAGACCAATGTAACAATATTATGAATAAACTAATTACTTAATGTGTAGAATATATACTGCAAAAATAGATTCGTTGTGCTTATTGGAAATTGTTTTTCACTGTAAACTCGTTACAGTTTTTGTTCCCACAATAGAAAAAAAAATAAATAAAATAAAATTTAGTAATCAACGCTTTAAATTAAACGCCTTTAATCTTTATATAGGCGGGACCACTAAATCAATGCATATTCGACAATGATTCAATTATTTCTTCACTCTCATTCAAATTCCGACGAATATCACAACGGTTACATTAATTTTATCAGTACACAATTGTTGATTCAGTAAAGACTCGACCCTTATTCATTTACAAACAGCTGTGTTAGAATACTATATTTTACTGCACAACATCTAAAATTCGCAGACGAAGCCTATGAGATATTAAGTGCAGGATAACTGGGTGAAGAGTGTTCGTCGCACGAGATCTGGACCAAAGTGTCAATTTCCTTTGCTGGCATACATTAAAATGTAACAGCGACATATACAAAACAACATCGGTCACCATATTAAGAGAACCATGAAAATCAACAAATTTGCAAATACTTAGCTTATAGCTAAATACATTTCTTTGACAACCTCTGGTTGATTTTTACTTTCTTACTACGTATACAAGGAGGGGAAGTATTGCATTCCACCAAAAAATTGTATATCGAGATTTCACCGGAAATACATGTTTTGAGACTCCCTGAATCCAAAAAAGCATTTTTAGAAAAACGTCCGTGTGCGTGTCTATGTTGTCTGTGAACACCATAACTCAAAAACGAAAACCCCGATAAATACCAAACTTGGCGTTAAGCTTTAGTACCTTTCAAAGATGTTACAGGAAGATTTTCAAGAACATTCCACCTTATACTATCCTTTAATTGGAACCTTTTTCGAAAATTTTGATTTTTTAAAAATGGTAACGATTTTGATTCAAATATCATATATTTAAGATACTTTCATGGCAAATTAAATGTATATCTTGAATTTTCTGTTTTACTAGACAAAAAATGTAGATCTCGCTAAAACACGGAATTTATGTCATATGCATTTTTTGGTCGATTGAACCATTTCCGAGATATTCTTTGTTATTTGTTTGAATTTTCCAATACTTATACCTTTTCTAAAATGGGAATTCGTTATTCCTTTTGTTTTTATGACATGAACATGGACAAAAATAATACAATGCTCCACATAGCAACCAGCTCTCAAAACATTTGACTATCGCCTAAAGCCAACCATATTCCTCTTACATCTACAAGAAAATTAGCAATGAGATAGTTCCTTCAAATGTTTATCTTGATTAACATGAAGTAGGTGGAGAATAAACGTTTGTAAAAATAATTTGTACAAGAGTAGAGAAGGTCATGTGAGTGCAGCACATCAGATTTTTAAGCAAGCATTCAATGTGTTTGTGGTCATGAACCCATACAATTTGCATGGCGTCATAACCCAACATAATCTGAAAATTGTGCTTTTCCCTGAAAGCAAATAATATGGAATATTAAAATAAAATGTTTTACTATAAGTTATACATATGAAAACATGTTATATTATGCTGTATTAAAAATTAATGAGCCACATCACAGTATGATATTATATATAAACATTATTTCATGCATCTATAGCAATTTTGTAATACAATACGGGCAAATTCCTTACGATTTCAAAGTTTTCTTTTTTTAAATCCAAAACAAAAATATTTCGTAATTTTCATTACTAATGCGTTTGATCATTCACATTTCCTGTTTGACAGATATTACAGAACTGGCCATATCTTAAAAAAGTCTTTAAACATTTGATTTCTGCATAGCAGTTACAAATTATTTTTAAACTTGTTATGCATTGCATGAAATTTCGTCAGCCGCAGGGAATCGAACTTTGATCACCGATGTGAGAAGCGGGGATACTAACCACTAAACTACAGAGGGATTTCCGAGAGAGAGAGATTTGCTGTTCCAAATGCAGAGGATATTATAGTAGTCGTGATTTAAGCGGCCCGGTCACGCTCTCCTGGGTCCCCGGGCATGCAGGTAATAGAGATAATGAGATGGCAGACATGCTCACATAGAGGAGCTCGGTTCCTAATTTCATAGCATCCATGCCCTTTTGTGGCATGTCTCCCAGAAGTATGAAATAAGCAGTTTTATCTTGAATAGCAAAATAAACAACTGCCAGTCAAGCCCATGAATTATTTCGGATCCAGTCGTTAAGCAGAGAAAAACTCTTTTGAATTTAACTAAATCACATTCAGAGTTGTTGGCTGTCTTACGGGTCCCAACACACATATACACACATTTACATATAATATACAAGATCCTCCATGCGGGAAATATGGAAGGAAGGACGAAACTTCCCAATATATACCATGCGAGTGTGAAGGTTTCGCCTTGCATTGCTGATTATTCTTAGGCTGCTTAACCTGAAGTTATATGAAAGACAAACATCAAGGACGCGGCCTTGTTTCTGTGATCATAGGCTTTGATTGAAAACTCAGATTAAGACGCACAAAGTCGTCAATGAGCCTACGTGCAGGTTTCTGAAAAGAGGCCGCTCATTTTTCCGTCATCACCAGTTGCGATTTACACCAGGTTGTTGCGTATGGTCGCAGCCTTGTCTGAGTGAGAGAAGCAAGACCATGGCAAACGTTGCTTTGAACATGTCATCAAACTCTAGCATTTTAGATCATATGCTCCGCTTTTGCACTTTGCATGTTGCATTTGAAACAAGGTGCCTGCTGTTTGTGTTTGTTTCATGTTAGAACATTACTTAATCAGCCTAACTTAGTAAAGCTTATTGTCCACTATTTATACAGGGTGGACCATTTAAGTTGAAACTGTACAATATCTCCAAAATTAAGAGTTGTATTTAGTAAAACTTGCTTGACATTATGGGGGAAAGTAAATGTCATTAGTCGTGTCATGTTTGGAGAGCGTTATGATGATCATTTTACAGTAAATAGGGTCAATTCAAATTGATATTGAAATGACCACCATAACGTCCTCAAAATAAAACACGACTAATGGCATTTAATTTCCCCCCTAATATCAAGCAACATTTCTTAAAGATATTTCTTTCTACAGCGCTTAGTTTTGGAGATATTGTACAGTCTCAAATTAAATGGTCCTCCCTGTATATTTTTTCACTTTACACAGAGTTCGTTAACTTGTAGTATATCTTTCGTGCCGCATTTTCTTTTTAACATTGGCCACAATAATATGTTTCCAAGGAAAACAAAACACATTTTTAATAAACCGCGGTTAATACTCTTAAGTTCAAACCATACTATTTATACACCTGCTAAATGAAGTAATGCATTTCTTCGAGTCAGATACTCGATACTGAGTCGTAGAAGATGTTGACATTTCGTTACTATATCAAAATAGTAAATTAATATTAAATATGAATAATTAATAGATACTGTGATTAGATTTTGAAGGATCTATTGAAAACGTACTGAATTTATTAAACAGTAATATAAACATCTGAATGTCGTGCTGTTTCGTTTTCAGGGAACTGAATTTAAAATAACGGATATGTTAAAAAACTTCCTATAAATACTCAATAGCGAAAAATATAAAAAAGATATATTCTGTAATTTTTATTTTATATTAGTGTAAAGTTTAATCTAAAACATTCCATATTAGGCTTTTTCTAGTAGGAGATGGTAATACATTGTATCAAAAGTAAATTTGGAGGCGGAAAGTTTATGCATTGCTTTTGGTTTAAAAACAAGTATACTTCAACATAATAAAAAAAATATTTTTTAGACGACTGGCACTAAAAGTGGATGTTTTAATACGAGCCGCTTAATAATTGAAGATTATAGCGCTCAGTGGAATAGCATTCTTATAACATTCCATTGTTAGCAGGCTTGTTTCATGCAATGGAAAAACTTATATGCATATTAAGTGCTGTTGAACCGATTAATGTAATGGCGGATTAATTAACTCGGAAATTCTTTAGAAAGGAAAAGAAAGATTTATTCACAGTTTCTTCCAATGAATTCAACTGTTTTCAATACTAACAATGTAATCAATGATGTTATTAATGCCAAAGCTACTTCCTCCACACGAGGAATTAATATTGCAAATTTTAACAACTGCACAATTAACATCACAAGTATATCAAAGGAATAATACTGCTAAATACAATATTTATTAATAAAATTTTTAACTGTTGTGTTCATTTATTTTGCCAATGTTATGATTATGTAAGAACTTGTGCGATGAAGGTGAAACAACAACGAAGGCCAAACAACAAAAAACTAGAGCTCGCCATTGCAGTCCGAAAGTACACTGCTATTTCCACACAAATTTCAGCTGCATACTTCGTAATTTAATATGTAGGGCTGTGTAAAAATAGTATATGACAATACATGTTTAAGAAGTGATTTTATTTTGCTTGTAGGATTGCTACACTTGGCTTTCAGCCTCGTGCCGCAAACATTCCTACTCGCAGAATAAAACTCCAATTTTAACACATGTATCATAAATAATATTATGTAGTAGATATGATGCGCATGTACATAAACAGATCACTCTGGTACATGCTAACAATGCAGTATGTATTACTTTCTCTACTACGTACAGTAAGTAGGGGAAGTGTTGTATTCCACCCAAAAATTCGATACTGAGATTTCACCGGTAGTACATGCTTTGAGACCCCCTGAATCAAAAAAAAAAAAACATTTTTGGAAACATGTCCGTGTGTGTGTGTCTGTGTCTGGGAACAGCATAACTCAGAAACGAACAATCGGATAAAAACCAAACTTGGTGTTTAGGTTCAGTATCTTCCAGAGATGCGACACGAAGGTTTTCAAGAAAATCCATCCACCCCAGATTACCCTTTACATGGAACATTTTTCGAAAATTTTCATTTTATCAAAAATGGCTCTAACAATTTTGATTAAAATGTCACATGTTTAAGATATTTTCATGACAAATGAAATGTATATCTCCAATTTCCTGGGAATGTCTCCAAAAGTATTCTTCATTGTGAACGACTTTTGCATAACTGGTAAACCATAAGCGAGAGACAAAAATTTACCACACAAAAAATGTAGATCGCGTTAAAATACACAATTTATGCCATATACATTTGTTTTGTTGAGTGAACCATTTTCGAGATATTGCTTGTTATTCCCTTAAATTTTCCAATACTTATACGTTTTCTCAAATTCATTATTCCTTTTTAATTTCTGTACTACGTATAGTAAGTAGGGGAAGTATTGTATTCCACCCAAAAATTTGATACCGAGATTTCACCGGAAATACATGTTTTGAGACTCCCTGAATCCAAAAAAAGCATTTTTGGAAACATGTCCATGTGTGTGTCTGTGAACAGCATAACTCAGAAACGAACAGTCGGATAAACACCAAACTTGGTATTTAGGTTCAGTATCTTCCAGAGATGCGACATGAAGGTTTTCAAGAAAATCCCCCACCCCAGACTACCCTTTACATGGAAGATTTTTCGGAAATTTTAATTTTATCAAAAATGGCTCTAATGATTTTGATTTTAATATCATATGTTTAAGATATTGTCATGACAAATGAAATGTATATCTCGAATTTTCTGGGAATGTCTCCAAAAGTATTCTTTATTGTGAACGACTTTTGCATAACTGGTAAACGATAAGAGATAGACAAAATATTACTACACAAAAAATGTAGATCGCGTTAAAATACAGAATTTATGTCATACACATTTTTTTTGTTGAGTGAACAGTTTTCGAGATATTGCTTGTTATTCCCTTAAATTTCCAATACTTATACGTTTTTCTCAAATTCGTTATTCATTTTTTTATGTCCTGGACATACAAAGACAACGGAATGCGCCACATAGCAACTAGCGCTTAAATTATTTGACTATCGCTTAAAACCTACCATATTCCCCTTGCATCTACAAGAAAATTAGCAATAAGATTGACATCTGGATATGTCGATTAACATGAAGCATATGGAGAATAAGCGTTTGTAAAAATAGTTTGTACAAGAGTAGAGAAAGTCATGTGAGTGTAACACATCAGATTTTTTTTATTCTTTCATTTATACCCCGCCTATTGCAATGGTCATATGGAGGCTTTTTACCTTTGGAACATATTACTGGTTAATGGTGTTAACTCGTATAGCGTTGTCATTGGATTTCTGGTTTTTCTTTGGGTTTTATGCATTAGATTGCACGCACACACACACACACACACACACACACACACAATCTCATTCATATTTTCAAACTCTGTGGAGGATAGGATATAATCTTGGCTAGAGAAAAATTCCCACCCCTCTGCCGGGAATCGAACCAGGAATCCTAGCACAGGAGAGTGAGCTAAGGGGCTAGCCTGAGGAATATTTCTCTGCGCACTGAACTTGCTACAACACAAACAAGAGGCTAGCAAGAAGCTTGTTATATCTGACGTTGCTAGCTCAAGGTACAACAGGTGGTGGTGAAGGTGGTTGTGATGGTGGTAGCAGCAAGTCTTTGTAGCATTAAACAAACAGAATCTCTAGAAACGCACTAGATCACTAGAGCAGAATAATACGGATTCTAGGTATCTTCAAAGTAACTAAATAAACGTTTTGTTTGTTACCTTACATGCAATGGCGTGAGAAACAGACTTTTCCGAATATGCCGTGTATTTCTCTTGTATAGAGCCAAGCAATGTCTATAGAGTGACAAATGCAGCTGGCTTCACATGAAGGGAGATGGATTCCAGAGGGAGTGGGAAATTGTGGTTAAGTTTACCTTAGGAGTTCCATAGAAGCCACTTCTGGGCAATGAGGAAGCACAATAGATTTATACATTTCAAACCTTATCACTCACAAAGCTTCCCCCTTTAAAGTGGCGGTATAGAGCTCGAAAAGAAAAGACGGAGGACAGGGGAGAACTTCTTTTTTTACACTTCACGCGCAGCCAATAATATGTTTATCTTTCGTGTACAAGAGGATGACGAACTAGAAACTGTGTGAATGACTCACGCTTCAACCAAACAGATAAATCTTAGATTGATTTATATTACATTAGTGATCGGAATTTTATAACGTCGTTGAAACATAGACAGGTTCGGCAATCAACAGACGCAGTTAAATGACGAAGATTCAAAGACACCGAACGATAAAAATATTAAGTTTGTATGCGATCGCCACTATCGTTTAAAATTGAATACTGCAGCATTAAACACAATGATTAACGTCTGATTTGAATTTGAATCCAGTGAGGCATGTGATTGAGAATCATGAGTAGCATTGAAACGGAAAAATGGAGGCTGTGAATCATAATTGTTATTGATATACTAGATGATTACCTTTAATGTTGTTAGCATTAATCAAGGAAAGTGTTCAACATTATTACCCTTAAGATGGACAAATAAATATGCAAAAGATAAACCCAAACGAAGTAATTTTGAGACTCCATCTTCCATAATTTAATGCTGTTCTTATTATTATTGACTACAATGTAATCGTATCTTTAAAAATCTGATGTGTTAGGCTCATATGACTGTCTCTACTCTTGTGCCATCTACTTCATGTTAATCGAGATGTTAATCGTATTACTAATTTTCTTGTAGATGCAGGGGGAATTGGTAGCTTCAAGCGATAGTCAAATATTTTAAGAGCTGGCTGTGGAGCATTCTATTCTCTTTGCATGTCCAGGACATAAAAAAGCGAATAACGAATTCCCATTTGATAAAAGTATTGAGAAATTCAAGTACTGGCTTACTCTACAAAAAATTGTGTTTTAACAAGATGTACATTTTTTTGTGTAGTAAGATTTGTCTATCGCTTATGGTTTAACTGTTATGCAAAAGTCATAGTATTGCATCCCAATCAAGATTTCAATAGAACTACATGTTTTGAACTCCCCTGAATCCCCAAAAAGCAATTTTAGCAAGGAGTGTCTGTGCACAAGTAAAAACTTTGCGTTACATTCACATGACTTTCCCTACCCTCTATCATTTATTAGTGGATTATATGGTTAGAGATTTTTCATTAAATCGGTTTATTTCTTTAGTTTTAATATTTGTATTATCAATAGTATTTTGGAGGAGAATGAGGAAATTGGGAAAATTCAAGATATAGATTTCATTTGCCATTAAAATATTTTAAACATATGATATTTTAACCAAAATCGTTAGCCACTTTTGAGAATCTAAACTTTTTCGAAAAATGTTCTATGTAAAGAATAGTCTGGGGTTTAGGGGATTTTCTTGAAAATCTTCATGTCGCATCCTTGGAAGATAGTAAACTCAAGTACCAAGTTTAGTATTTATCCGAATTTTCGTTTTTGATTAATACAGTTCACAGACGCAGACACGCAGGTTTCCAAAAATGCTTTATTTGGATTCAGGGCACCTCAAAACACGTATTTCCAGAGAAATCTCGGTATCGAATTTTTGGGTGGAATTCAATACTTCCTCTACTTACTGCATGTAGTAGAGGAAGTAAAAAACAATGTAGTTAATGAAATTTGTGCAAAAATAGTAGTTGTCATGTCGCAGTCAGTAGACATAAGAAAGAAAGAAATCTGTGTTACATTCGCATCACTTTCTCTACCGTGTATCATTTATTAATAGGTATAAAAGCTATTCTTACAAAACCTTGTTTTTCATTTTAATCGAGACAAACCTTTATAGAAGTGGCTACATTACAAATTTCGTTATAAATGCAAAGAGAATAGCGGTAGTCAAAACATGTTTAAGAACTGGGCGCTTTATTCCAGCCTTAAAATTCCATACTCTTTCCATGCAACCGCAAGAAGCAACTGAATGGTGACAGAATTTTAAAATAATGAAAAAGAATTCAACAACTCAAAGATTTCAACAAAAAAGATTTTTTTGAATACATTGTTGGTCTTAAAGAGATCTATATATGTTTGTATTGCGTTTTCGTTTATCGCTTAACGTTTATCAGTTATACAACATTTCTTCAGAATGAAGAGTACTCCACAAGCTGTTCCAGAAAATTCAAAGTATACATTTTGTTTGTCATGTAACTATCTTTAGTATATGGTATTTCGACCTAAATCGTTAGACTCATTTTTCAGAGAATCAAAAGATATTCCTTATAAAGGGTAGTTGAGGTGGGAGGATTTTCTTGAAAATCTTCTTTTCGTATCTTTGAAACTAACTGAGCTTAAATGCCAAGTTTGGTATTTATCCTACATTTCATTTTTGAGTTATGCTGTTGATAGCGCACATGAACATGTTTCAGGGGGTCTCAAAATATGTATTTCTGGTGAAATATCTATATCTATAGAATTTTTGGATGGAATGCAATGCCTTCTCTGCCTATTATGTATTTACATGGTAGGGAAGTAGAAACTATTAAGTTATTTTTCGAAGGCGATGAAAGTTCTTTCACATCTAGTATACAATAAAAAATGTCCTTCCGGGAAGTGAAAAATTAGGGTCGTATCTGATATTAGCGAAAGCAGTTCAAAAGAAAATGGAGAATCCCAAACTGCGTAGTACGCCGAAGCTTGACTACACAGTCCATAGACAGCTTGCTGATAGCTGCCATAAGTAAACAACTAGGTCAGTTTGCGTTCTCAAGTGAGAGGTCGAATGAGTGTAAATTTGACTTCACGGGTAGGTAAAGCAAGAGTACACACAAGAACTGTATAGGAAAATAATATGTACCTACTTATTTTACGACAAAAGATTTGGTTTAAGACAATACAGTCTGAAATTATAATTATTTTTTAATTTATGCAAGAAACCAAGTAAAATGTACTATGCCGTTTTGATTAGTCACGTTTTTCTGTATCACTGTACAACTTGTCAGGGGAAGGAGAGACTAATAGTAAGGAGAAGCTTCGAAGATCCTTAAGATACGAACTTATCTATCGATAAGATAGATCTATCTATCTTATATAGAATAATAAATTATTTATGACACCATAAATAAATTATTTATAAAAAGTAATTATTTATGACACCAAGCAAGTTAGCTCCGCGGTTACGTGTGAGACTCGCATTCATAAGGTCCCAGTTTCGATTCCTGTCGAGCCGGCCACTCTGATCATAGGCTTTTTCGTGGTTTTCTCGAGTCTGTAGGCGAATTGTGGGGTGGTTCCCCTTCTAACACGAATTTTCTCTTCATTTCATGTCCCCCATCATTTCCTTTCATGTTTCACTTCATGGGTTTCAGCGTTGCAGGACCAATTGGCGGCGGTTGGTGTGTTGCGGCAGGACGTTGGAATTTGCGCTCTGGAAAGATTTCTCTCTAGCGCTTGGCGGGATTTTTGAGATCCCCTTCTTCCTGGAGGATCTCCCGGAATTCCAAGGCTACGGTTGGCTTAGGGCAGGGCTTGCCGGTGTCAGGATTGGTGTTATGGAAACGTTAGGGACCCCGTCCTTGTTGGTATACATCGTCGTTCGGATCCCGTCGCCCTTCGGGTCTCCCCCTCCCCGTAGCAGAACTCCCCGTTACTGAAGTCCTTGCAAAGGTTTAAGGCAAATACACATTTATTAACCATATTAGTTATCAGTAACTTAAATCAGACCTGAAAAATTCTCGAGACTCGAACCATAGTTTTTCGGCTACTCGTGCCGATTCCCCTACCCCTTGGGCTATAATGGCAAGATACTCGTACGCGCATTAAAACCTCTCATCTGACTCAAGTATCCCGATAAACATTAAAGGCAATCTCAAATATTAGATGTCGTCCTCCGTGGTGTAGTGGTTACCCGCTAGCCTTTAGTTCTCGAGGTCGGGGGTTCAAACCCGGCGGAGGGCGATGGATTCTTTTCGTGCGTAAAAATCCTTAGCATTGCTTTTTTCGAAAGGGAAGTAAAACTGGTGATCCCGTGTCGTAGATTTACGGCACGTAAAAGAACCTCAAGCCTGATAAAGAGGCCTCTGAACAAAATTACCAGCCTTTCACGCCCAATTTCAATTTTAAATATTAGATACCTATTCCTATATCATATTTTAAAGGCGACTTGTAATATTACAAAAGTTTCAGTTTTAATAGTGTATGCGTGGGCGCGTGTGTATTGAGTTGATTAGCAGAATTATAGAATTAAACATGAAAAATTCAATGCTACGTCCGGGATTCCAAAGTATGGGTTCGTCCAGTATCTCTCTGTCCTAAAGGTTTGTAAACTAGTCCCGGGCATCCTTTCCCCAACCGGCTTCAAAGCGAACGGAAAGCTTTGAAGCCTGACCATAAACCCATCAGTAAACGATTAGTAGGATCTTCCCATCCCTTAAACACAACACGTGGTCCTTTCTCCAGCTCCACCAAAGCAAAGCGTTGTTGCAATGTCATTTCTGCTGTTTCTTCGGTTTTATTTTAGCAGCTGTGACTGTTCGCTCGTGCTTTTCTTCCATGTTCAGCTAAGCTTCTATATTACTTCTTCAGAGAAGTTATATAGTGTTTTACTTAGTGCAGTTTTGTAAGTTTAGCAGTGTTTAATAGTTATTAGCGTTTAATAGTTTAATTAAGATGTGGAGACCTTGGGAAACGAACCAAGTTGATGCCCCTCCGGTCGCACCAGCAAGTGACCCTCTGCCGAATATCAGTAATGCCAAGACCACGAAGAAAAGGGCTACAAAAACTGAATAAGCAAAGCCAGATTTTTATGTGTAATGTTCAAGAACATGTAGAAAAGAACCTTTTATGTGGAAAAATGTTTGTTATTGTTTTGAATTTCTCAAAAACAGCTTAACGATTTTTAGTAAAATACCGCAAGTTTAAGATATTTGCAGGAAAAATAAAATTTGTATCATGAATTTTATATTCTGGGAATAACTTGTAAAATTTTCCTCGTTCTCAACTTGTTGTATTACTGGTAAATTCTAAGAGAGAGACAAAATCTTACTCTGCGTAAAATGCAATCTCGGTAAAGGACAAACTTTAGGTCAAATTGTGTTAACCATTTCCGAGAAATTTTTTGTTGTTGGTTTGAATTTTGAAATACAAGTTGGAAGTCTCTGTTTGTATTTTCCTCGTGGTCATGCTAAGAGCATGGAATTTCAAAGTCATCATATAGTCATCTGTATTTTAAAAATCTGACTATCGCTTTAGCCTATGTATCCTTATATTTACAACGATATGTGCAATGAAATTTTATCTTATTATTTAAGAAGTAGATAGAATAAGCTTTTGTGAAAGTAGTTTGTAGAAGAGTGAGTAGAGATAATCTTGGATATATAATACATAAGATTTTTTTTTTATTTTCTTTCTTTTGCCTTCGTATTTTTACTTATCCTGCATTTTATAATAAAGCTATTCATTTAAGTAAACAGAAGATGTCATGCTTATAAATCTTACACCTTAAACAATACACAACTTCTTGTATTAGCTTTATATTAATAAAACATTGTTGTGATACAAGTGATAAAAAACTTTTTACCATAGCTCCGCGCACAGCATAATCAAAAATGATGCTTTGATTTGGGAGTAAGAGTTCCTTTCAAAATAAATTAATATTTATGTATTTTAATTATTTAATGATAGTCCAACAATGTATAGTTTATTCGGAACATGTTTCTAAGTTTCTCTCGGATATGTTAACATGCATTTCTATTCTTGTAGCGCAGTATATTAGTTCAGATCATTCATTAGTTCAGTTATATTTTAAAGCGTTTGCAACTTAAATGTAATTACTATGCGATTCATAGTTATTTACATAGTTATTTTGTGTGTAAAGCAAGCAGACAAACTGCATGATTGTATTCTGTACATGTGGAAATCACCTGCAAAGTTTTGCTTTTAAATACTATTTTTAATTTTGGCAACAACGCGCATATGCACATGGATGTCACTAAGATTTTATGGTGTTTGCGGTTAGGGAGGGTAGGGAACAAGTGTTTGGCTACTGCACAAAGGTCGCCGCTTGGGGATCCGAAGGCTGCCGGCCCTCGTAGCCGTGGTCGCTGGAGTGATCGCTCCGGCGCTCCGCCAGGCTGAGGGTCGCGGGTTCGAGTCCCGCCTCGGGCATGGGTGTTTGTGTGTGTGTGTTACGGAAATAAGCGCTATAAAAAAAAACAGAAAAACACAGTAGTATAATCTGGGAACCACAAGGGAACTTTAAAAAAAAAAAAAAAAAAAAAAAAAAAAAAAAAAAAAAAAAAAAAAAGGCTGCGATGACCATAACATAATGTTTAAGTAAGGAATCTCAAATATTCCATCTTTTGAATATGCCCCTTCCACTTAGGTTGATATCTAAGTATTTTTCTATCATATTTTCTTATTCTGGTTCTTTCGCAATGTCTATATTCCATAGTCTATCTTTTCTTCTTAAACCAATAAAAGATCTTAAAAATCTCCCTTGGGATGCCTCCGGTCTTGATTTGTTTTGTTTCTTTTTACCCAAGTCTCTCATGCATATTTGAATGCCGATTTCGCTACTATTCTGTGTAGTATTTATTTAATTTCTTTTCTCATACTTATACCAAAAAGTCTTTTAATACGTTTATTTATTTACTTCATTGTATGATATGCTTTCTTCTATTTCTGTGTTTCTTTCCATCATTCATATGTTTTTCAATTATTTTTCCAGCTATAACCATTTGAGATAAAACATTTCTTTACTCTAATGATGATTTCCTTTATTTTTTATCTCATTAAATGTTCATATTATCTGCTTTTATTATTTTACTCAGTATGAACACTGATTTATTTTGCATATCTTCCTTATTCTCTTTCAACAATATCTGATCGTTTGCAAATACAGGATGAATCAAAATAATGTATGTATACTTTTAAGAGATGGTATCTGCGTATTTTTCAGAGTTGCATTGAATTTATTATCTATTCAATATTGTGATGCAGCAACTATGCCTCAAGGTTATCGGGAGGTCCGCGCCGGGAAGTCGGAGATAAACAGCGCTATCATGAGATAACCAGAATATTCTGGAAGTTTCCTTTCCCCGTCTCCAGAAGTGTATCCAGATAGTCCTAAAATGTTCTATGGAAGATTCCATTGGCTACATAAAAGAGCGTTCTCGCGGGGACGGTCGATCAGTTGAGTTGGCCAGTCAGTTGGTGAGCGAGTTAGCGAGTGCGTTTCTGGTGTTGCGGTTCTTCTAGCGAGTTTGTAACGACTGCCGTGAGGGGCTGTGAGTGCTGCTTCCGCGAGATATTGGAGAAGTCTTGTGTTCAACTCCCTAATGGGTGAACCATCCGGAAGAGGCTACGTCGTACGCATTCCATTACGCCGCTACGTCAAGAAGAAAGAGAAGTGATAGTGGGAACATTAGTAAAGGACAGTTAAAATTTGGACAAACTCATAGTATGTAGATTGGTATCTTCTCACCAGATGCCGTACCCCTATGGCACTTATGATTAACATGCGACCTATGGTAGTAAATCAAAATGGGCGGGGCTGGCTTTAGGTTTGAGGAACCAAATTCAATTTAACTATTAAAAATAACTAATGGATTATATACATGATTAAATTCATTTTTAATAAATGGATTTGATAAAAAATTAAACAGTAGATCAACACACATATATAGATATGTCCAATTGATGAAAAGACTGATTTAAGTAAAATTCCCCGAATTTCTTTTTTTTTTTCCAAGGCTTAAAATATCGCTGAAGATCAGTGTGAACGATGGTTTGAGATCACCACATAGTCTCTAGTGCTTTTGACAATTACACTATAATTAGTTTGAGATACATGACATTTTTTTATGTACATAAGGGAAGATCACATAACACTACAAGCCATGCTTCTTCAACTACGGTAAATAAAAGTTTGCAACGTTGTCTCAGAAGTCTGCTACATCATGAACTTGAAAAAGGGATTAGTAGTGCGAGTGTACGACACATTCTGAAAGCCGCTAAGTAGGATGCATGCAGTAGCAAGATTACTGCATGCATTAAATGAGAACGATCTTGATTGCAGAATGGAGTATTCTGAATGGTTTCAGCACGGGTTAATTAAGGAGTAAGAGTTTGCGAAGAAGATTTTGTGCTCTAATGAAGCCAAATTCAAAATTAACAGTATAGTATACCCTCTAAATGGTGCTTACTGGGCACCAAGAAATCCAAAAGTTCATGTCGACAAAACAGTCATCTACCGGGAGGGAATGTCTGGTGTGGGCTGTAATCTGTGTGTTTAAGAGAACCCTTCTTTGAAGATGCAGTTACTGGCGTCAGGTATTTGGAGATTCTAAGCATATCAGCTACAGTACATTTCATGGAAACAGTAAATGCTTACAACAAGAAGACGGAGCATCCCACACTACCACCTAACCGTGCAGGCCTTCCCGTACAAGATGCACTTGATCACCAGATTAAACACCTCTGGAATTTTGTTTTCGGAGGACCTTGAAGGATACCGTACATCAAGGGTTGCGAAAACGCCTTCCTTCCGTGAGTCACTAAATATGCAACACGCACTGCATTACTCAGCTGCATGTGAAAAACAAAGGGACAGTGGTAGAGAGAGAACGGCGCCTACGAGTCAAAATGACTCGCGAGTCCCTTTTCGCCACCTCTGCCTCCGCTGGAGACTATCGTCAAGAAATGACAGCAACATGTACAGAAATCCCCGCCGACAGTCTGTATGACGAATGCTACTCAAGCAATCATTGGGCATTCTAATAGGTGTTTGGCCGTTAACGACAACCATTTTGAGAGTTGTAGAAGTATTTGAACACTGCGACACTAACTGAACAGTTGCAGAAACCTGTATTAAAGTTGTAATACATAATTTAGTTAAGTAAAAACACACAATGAAGACACATACACCACACAGACTTTATTTTTGTCGATTCGAGGACCTGAAAACGTTTATTCCAAGTGAAAATGTTGTATCAAATGCTTGGATGCAATACAATACAATGCTTATATAATTAAACAGTAGGGAAAGTAAAATAGTCTCGCTTTATTACCTACATATTATAAAAGTTACTCTTTTCTTTTATATTGTAATTTATCTGATCAGAAAATAAATTCCCCAGTCATCACCGCTACTGTTAATTCTCTCTGTCTTGAAGAAACATCTGTGACACGAAATATTCTATTTGTAGTACTTTAGCTGTGTATTTATTTCAAGAAAGTTTTATATTTAAACCATTCTATCCTAGTGCATTAGGATTATCCTAACGTAATTTAAATATTTTCTGCTGACAAAAAATTAAATCGACTTTTATTTATAGACGCTCTTTAACTACTATGGCTCTAAGCGTCCCATTCTATATTGGGCGTGAAAGATTGTAAATTTTTCTCAGTGGCTTCTGTATCTGGTTTGGGGTTCTTTTACGTGTCGTAAATCTACGACACGTTTGAGGTTCTTTTGACGCAGTATTTTATATCACAACACTGTGAATGCCAGAGTGATTGTAGTGTAAATTAACATTATTGTATGACATTGATTTGAGATGTTTGTTAATTATAAGCATTGTTAGGAAATAAGTTTACACGGCCTCACTGAAACTGACAATAGGAGCGGGTAACAATGAGCGAGGGGGTGAGTTGTTTATCAATTAGAAGAGACAAACAAATGACATCAGAGTTGCGCGCTTTTCTTTAGAAATGGAGGGAATATCTTCCCTAGAGCATATGTGTTCGTAATTTTGATTGGATATAAAAATAGACGCTAATGTTGGCGCGCTTTATTAACCAATAGCAGCTCTGGTATAATGTTTAGGCATATCGGGGTGAGGGAGTATAAATCATGAAGCCAAAGACACGTAACGCGCAGTTTAACAGAATCATTCACGAGTTACAGTTCGCGCAGTTCAACAGAAGCATACACGAAGTACACGTTACGCAATTCTACAGAATCTCTCGCGTCGTAAAGTTAGTTACAAAATGTGAAATACTCGAATTAATAATGTGCGGCAAATAAGTGATTATAGTTACATTCGAAAATATAACAGTTTCAGTCGGGCGTGTATTAAGAGTAATTACGTGAAATTAATTAGTTGGGACGGCAATAAAAGTGTAAAAACAAATTCTTTTATCAGCGTTATCTTTTAGTAACAACTCCTTTCCGTTTACACACCCTGTTCAAGAGATTTGCTCGACTGGGTAATAATAGCTAGCCGGAGGACAAAGAACCCAAAATTCAAACTAGTAATACAGTAACAGGCGATCAGCAAATAAGATAACACGACGATACCGCGACATATTTTACGCCCAAAAAAATCCATCGCCCTCCGCCCGTGACCTCGGGAACCAGAGACTAGCATGGTACCCCTAGACCACAGAGGACGATTTTTCTGTTGACCCATAGATGAAACATACACGTTTTTTATAATTAAAATCCGAATCTTTGTGATCACGAACTAAAATTGAAACAAATTAATTCACAAAGGCGTAACCATGAAGTGTATGCTTTCCTCCGTGAAATTACTGATATTTCCGCTTTGTTCCCCAGCCCATTTTCAATCGGAATTGGAGGAAAGTGCTTACCCTCCCATTTGTAGGCAACCTAAGCGTTGGAGCCATGTGCACACATATCAAGGCTAACAGATCCTACTAACAACAGTCCTATAGGACAGCCTACTCGCCACTCAGAATGCTTAGATACTAGTGTTAGGTATTTAGACAACCATTGGGTATCTTAAAGTAGCAATTATATTAATATTATACTTAAATTAAATGGTGCAACAAGTGAAAGATAAGTGTTCAACATGTTCCGGCTCCACCGTCTACATGAGAAGGTCTAAATAAATAATTAAACACTAAAATATTTATAAAATCCAAAGCCTGTTATATAATACCTGAATAGTTTGCGAAAATTATTAAACGAAATTTATTAATCCTGACCGAGCGGGATGACTCGGACAGCAACGCATTCTGGAGGTCGCATGTTCGAACCCTGGCGACCGCCCGCTGTGACCCATGGCTTTTTCGTGGTTCCGCGGGCTCGGGCTCGACAGGCGAATGCTGACGTGGTATGTTCTATGCCACCATTTCCTTTCCGTCATTACCTTTTCATTCCATTTTATTCTCATTTTCCGGTGTGCTGCTATGTCTCGTGGTATATGGCAACCGGACAGATGGCGCGGATGCATGCTCACTGGAAATAATACTCCCTGTGGACACGAGAGAGCTGCTCGGCTGGTGGGTCGTTCATCGCCCTCTCTCGGCGACTCCAGCAGTGGCACGGGTCTACAAATTTGGAAACGTTGGGGACCTCCGCACGTCACTGTGACCCATCTGCCTATGGCCTGTAGCCTTCTGTGTAGCACATTCACTTCATCCCTTTCTCCTGGGGAGTGCTAGGTACATTAGACCTATGTAGGTCGCGGTGCAGGTGTCCCCCTCCGTTCAACCATATATACCTATACCTATTATTAAACCTGATCCCTGACATTTACGGTGTACTGTACAAGAGGCACAAAGCCCTAAACCACCAATTTTGAATCTGCTATATGCATTACCGATTATCTTAGAAAGTGTTTAAGGTATCCCATTAAAATTTTTACACGATGTAGTCAAAAGTCTTCTAAGTGCGCTGATATACTTCTAAACAATAGATGTGCTTATTTGGAAGATAGAATTATTTTATTAATTATATCATTCCTTGATTAAAATTTATCAGCAATTATTTTTTAAAAAATGACCAACCATAAGTGGATAACCAACACCAAAGCAGATCAACACCAGCAAAGGTTACTTATGCCACCCTGATATTTAATTTAGCATCTCCAAATAGCTTCTGAGAAAACGAGTAATTTGTATAAATGAAGAGCTGTTCAAGGCGAAAATGGAGAAAACATACTAACATATATCTGCAAAGAAACACTCGCATGTCAGAAGCTGCCATACCTAACACTAGCACCTTTTTGTGCAGCAAAATTACTCCAAAAGATGGGTGATAGCTTACCACTCTTCTCCAAAGTGTGTATGAATCATGTTTTTGTTTCTGTGAAGAGGTGTAGAATTACAATACAAAATGGCTTAAACAGTACAATTTTTAAAACTATATCTAATATATAAATATTGTGCCTAGAATGATAAAATATGTATCAAACTACAGAAGAAAATCTAATTAAAAAGACTACAAAAATTTGGCAATTTCCGATATTTAGTCTCCTCTAGCATTTTTCTATCTGCAGGATGTCAAAAACTTGTAGGAGTTTTCGGTGAGTCCTTGTATTATTCATCTCTTTCATTCCCTATTGTCTGTAGAACGCCTTTAATCTCTAATTAATCTCGGAAGTTTTCGCTTTTAAAGTTCTGAAGAGCTTCTCTAGCCATTGGCTACAAACACTTTATCTTTGCTGCTATAAACTTCTGTTTGCGTTCTCTAGTGAAGTCAGAATCGCCAAAATCCATAATGTTTTAATAATCGTTTCCTTATGCAACTTCTTATATAGTGTATTTAGTAGCTTAATATATATAAGATTTATGTTCAGGATGTTAAAAAAAGGTATTCAATATTTTGTAAGGTATTGAGGAAATCAAGAAAATATGTCCAGTAAACATGGGCTCAAGAAAATCCCCCATACCAGACTACCCTTTACATGGGATATTTTTTAATAATTTTGATTTTCTGAAAAATGGCTAACGATTTTCATTAAAATATTATATATTTAAGATATTTTAATGACAAATAAAACGTATATCTTAATTTTTTGGGAATGTCCCCAAAGGTTCTCTTCTTTCTGAATGGCTTCTGCATAACGGTAAACTGTAACAGATAGACAAAATTTTTCTACACAAAATGTGTAGATCTCGTTAAAAACACACAATTTCGGTCATATAGAGTTTTTTTTTCTGGAGTGAACCATTTCCGAGTGAAGATGTGTTTTTGTTGTATTGTTATTTGCCCCACCCTTTGGGAGCCAATTCGAAGAAGATGTATTATATTTCGATGTTGGGGAGCCAAACTTGAAGTACCTGCAACCGCACGTATGGAAAAAAGTTTCCAGTAGCCTTCGCCTCAAATGTTTAAAAATATTAACTTTGTAAATTTTACTGTTTCTTTAAATATTATTTACTTATGTTTGCCTCGGCTGCGGCAGTATTTATATTTTTTTAGAGACATGAATGTCTTAGCAAGGAGTGGTGCGACTGAAGAATGTAGGCTTACACAGATTATAATTTTACTTCACTCCTTTTATTAATGCTTGACACGATTTAAATAACACTTCAGTGATATAGAGAGAGAGCTGTGAGATTTTTTTTACTAATTACTTGCACTTTTTAACACGTAAACTATTTTTGTCTCACACAAAATACGTATTAAATTTCTCGAGGACGCATCTCGCGTCCTGTTAGGAACACTGTCTACAAGCAACTGACTTCTGGATCTGCAAATTTTGCTCCATTTTATTTTCTGATTGACTAATCCTAGTCCAATAAAATACCTTCATTTAACTAAAACTTTTTCTGGTTGTTGATTGGGTATTTTATAAACTGTCACAAAATTACGTTATGGTTTCCAAGAATTACAAGAAGTATTGTTAAACTTTCAAATTCATTATTTCCTCAAGGTTACCCCATTGTTACCTCATTGTTGGCAACGTTTAATCTATTATTCTCACAGTTCCTACATTATTAAATTACGTAATACATTCACATAGCATTATTACATGTATACAATAATATACATATACAATGACTGTAATATAGACTTTTTATTTATTGTTACATACACATATTGCTTTAAGGCCGGCTGTTATTGAATTTATATATTATATAATTAGACTGAAATCATTTAAGTGTTAAAAATACTGCCTCACGAGATATTCATTCTTATTTATTTGAACTTTCAATGTTTTTACTCTTTCTCAAATGAGAATTCGTTATTCTTTTTTTATGTACTCAACATGCAAAGAGAATGGAATACTCCACATGGCAACCAACTCTTAAAAGATTTGACTATCACTTAAAGTCTACCATATTCCCCTTGCACCAACAAGAAAATTAGCAATAAGTTTCTGCAAATATTTATCTCGATCAACATAAAGTAGACAATAAGCGTTCGTAAAAATAGTTTGTGAAAGCCATGTGAGTGTAACAGGTCAGATTTTTACTATTGTTTTAGACTTGGTGGAATTTTGTGTCATTGGAGTAAATACGAAGTTTACATACGATTAAGGGAAATCATGAAAAAAAGCCACTCAGATTGATCAGCACACGGGGTTTGAACTCGGAACCCCCCGAATGCGGACTATAGACGTTACTGCCTAAGCCACCCGCTTGGTTTAGGTAGTTAACTGGAATGCTGAACTCAATTAACGTTTGCATAAATTGCTAGTAGAATGTTAATAAATAGAAATATTTCCTTAACTTTCACCAAAAACATTTTAAGGAATTAATCCTTCCTTAAATGCCACAAAATGGAAGTAAATCATATTTAAAATCATTTCTCTCCATTTATAAGTTTGCGACAAACCAATAATCATTGGTATAAACATATTGATGATAAAATTTGAAAAAAATAATTCTGGTGTCTATGTGTAAATTGCTGCAATGTATGAATGTCGAAACTGTAAATAAATTTAATTTTTGGTGCAGTAACTCACACAAAAGGAAAGCGAGAGCAGACGATAAGGCGTGGTTTCAGTAGATATACGTGTTATTATCACCGTCAACAAAATAAATGGATTCAATACAACAAATGGATGCCTTGAGAATTCCTCAAAAAATAACGAAGTATATATATGCCACAAGGTGGAGATAGAGACGGCGTCTGGAACAACGAAAAAGTAGTAAAAGGGAACAGAAGAGGAAGAATAATTCGATAGCGGAAGAGCTGATCCCTAGCGGAAAGAAGATTAAAAACAGTGGGAAAAGAGAACAAAGACTTCACATTCGTCAGGAAAACCAAAAATATATACCCGCTAGAGCTAGAAAATGACGAGAATGCATTTACTTTTTAATATTAAAAATAACGTATCACCTGCTTTGGGCTACACAGTAGAAAATTAACTCATGTATTTCAGAGAGCGTTATTTTCTTTATTGCAGAGTCTAGGGATGAGAAACATTACGCAAAAAAATGTTATTTATTTCATTATTCTAAAATGCAATTAATGTCTTTCTGAATGCAACGGTGAAGCAATCAAGTTTATAATTTAGTGGTGAAGAGAGAGATCCTCATGCGGTCGTGCATTTTAACTACAACGCCAGCGCTCTTGCACTTAATAATGTTCTTGGCAGCAACAGAATGAAGACCATTCAGCCATTAGAATATTCCAGCAACACCACGCGACCTGACCACAAAACAATTATAACTGTTCTTGAGGGCAACAGATGGCGCAGCAATAAATGTAGCATTATATGCTTGTGCGGCCATTAAAATGAATAGGCTGCACGGAGGATGAGGTTCTCTAGACTTCATTACACACAGTACTCATAAACCTCAACACTAACGCCCCCGAAATTCTGCTGTAGAACAATTAGTTATTATTATTATTCTGAGTTGTTTCTGCTCCATTCTGCAGGTGAAATGTTCCATAAATTCGTAAATATATGAGGTGTACTCATTTAAACGTTTTTATTTAAAACTGGTGCGTTAAATTTATAAAACTATGAAACTCCCCCTCTCTGCACACGCACACACACAGCACACAGCACACAGCACACAGCACACAACACACAACACACAACACACAACACACAACACACACACACACACACAATTACGCCAGGCTATCAGAGACATCGATAGAAAGCGAGAAAATAAAATGAGGAAATAATTCCATTGTTATTTTTGCTTAATACGAGATAATTACGTAACGATGTCCATTGCTCAGGACGTGTTAAAGGTGATGCCTTAATGCAGGAGGACGGGAAGTATAATCTGAAAAACCCTTCTGCCGAAATGACCTATGGCATCACTGTTTCCAAATACAGCTGAAATCATAAGAAATTTACACCTTGGCTACAGCATGATGAAAGTTAGTTGAAACACTTAAGGAGTCATCCGAGACAATTTCAACTTTTCCAAATTGAAAGTTATGTTAAAATTTAAGAATGTGCGAATATTTTAGCACAGTAAGTGCAACCATCCTTTGTTAATTTTTGGAAATAAATTTGACTATGTTCTAAAATACGTCTAACGACAAATTACATAATGTAATTCACAGCAGCTCAAAATATTTGTTGCAGAACATTATTGGTTAACACACAGCTTTAGTGAGAATCATTTATTTTACTCTTCACATGCAATGACTTCTCGAATGAACACCTAATTAAAATGTATTAAATTTCCCGCCAAATGTAACATAATTAATTCGGCAGAAGTAAACTTTCAAGTGCTTGATTTTTATCGTGCTCAGGGTTTTGTGTTCTTAAAAATGGAAGACTTTTAATCCAAGAAATTTAAACAGGTTTAAAATGTGTTGGAGTACATAGCCATGCATATATAAATGTAGTTGATTCCTGAAGTGATATTTTAGATGAACTGAAGTTTTACCTATATTACTTATGGGTTGTCCAAATTATAAGTACAATATAATTACAATTATAATTCAGAATATTGAATTTAAGAGTATGTCCCCCTCCAGTTTTTTAAACTCGACTTTTGAGCTTTTACGTACACTTCTCTCAAAGTTATGATTTTGTTATGCATAAGATGTTTTCAATTATTTTCTCTTGGATTGAAGAAGTTTAGTACAATAAGCACCAAATCATAAAATTGGGGTACTGTATGCATGAAATGCTATAAAATATAAAACCAAAACCATAATTAATATTCAAATAAAGACGTACCAAATGTTGTTCAGGAGATTGATAAAAGTATATCGTAGGAAAGCAAAGGTATGGGGCATAAAATTGATTTTTGTGTTAATTATTTTTTAAACGTTCTATATTTGTCAAAATTAAGCGGTGAAGTTGCATTACAGTACAGGAAATATTACTTTAGAACTGCTAAAGGAATTAAAACATTTAGTAAAACAAGCCGCTCTAATTTAGAGTTTCTCACAAAAATTTGTGTCATTGCTGCACTAGTGTGCTTAAATTTCCGGATACCAGAATTACACATGTAATATGAAAACTAAGGATAAGGGGTAGAGCGTATTTATCAGAGGGTGACATCTCGCGCACTACAACCAACTTGATCTATTGTGGCTACACTCCCCGGGAGGCAGATATGAGGTGAAGGAACCGTGGGAGGGCCCAGGTTCCTAGGCAGACAGGCCTACAGAGACGCGTAGGACTGCTTAAGAACTAATATTTCAGGTTTGAACACTCGTGTACCAGTAGAGGATGCCCAAGCATCCACGCCATCTTCCCGATACCGCCAGCACCACATGACCTAAAAGCACACCAAAACGTGAAAGGGAGAGAAATGAGAAGAGAGAGGGGAAAGAAAAATCGTGGTAGAATACACCAAAGCTTCGCCTAGGCGACCAGGGGAAAACCACGAAAAACCCCGTGGTCAGAGTAGACGGTCACTGGGAATCGAACCGGAACCTCCCGAATCGGGCCAAAGACATAGCCGCTCAGTAGTGGTAGTGGTGGTATTTATTAAGTATTTAGTATTACATTAATTGCATAACACAGTCGCATGGGTCATAAGACCGTACATGCTCTCTAGATAAATACCTGGTCTGTATACGTGACTTGCAGTATCAACCAGAAAACAACTATTTTTTTACAATCACCGCACTATATACATACATACATATAAAATTGAAAAAAACACACACTGAATCACACACTCAACACACACACACACACACACACACACACACACACACACACACACACACACACACACACACACACACAGTCGCGCACAAGTACTCAAGCACCACATATGTTTAAAGAAAAATTACATAAACACCTTATCTCTTAGTACACGTACTTCCATTAAGTATGTGCCCAAGCTTGGCCAGTTTTGGCTGTTTAGAATCATGTCCCAGCATGCTGTTGGAAGCCAAAAATACTTCCGGTAATAGTTTTTTCCTAATACCCTCCGTCTGCCCGCATGCTGCCAAAATATGCGTCCAGTCTTCTTGTTCCCCGCATAATGGGCAAATCCTCCTGCCATCGTCATCAACAATCTTGCGAGCTTTCCACCCTCCCAACCTAAGCCATGCTATTCCAGTCCTCTGTTTTATACTCAATTCCAAAATATATCTTTCCTTACCCCACCTAGTTTTTATTTTATTTTGTAGCTCCAATGTTGATCTTTGTCTACATTCAGATTCGATTTTCTGCCTGTTTATAATGCATAGTCGTCTTTTGACCTTTCTTACAGCACTGTGTGTATTTTCATTACCCCTTTGCCAGATATCATTTAAGCCAATTTTTGATAATTCGCGTTGCAACCCCGTCGCCCACCATTTTGCATGCCCTATGTTGTTTATTTGATGACGATAACATATTGCTCTCAGAGTTGTTTGATCGCCTTTAATTATTCGCAGCCAGTACCTAACTACGTTTAGTTTAGCAAATACAGCACCTTCCCAGCATCCTACCTCCCGAAGAACTCCGTAGTTTGAAGTACCCCTCCCCAACCCTAGAATGCGCTTCCAGAAATTGCATTGTATTTTATTTACATTATCCACCCTCTCCCATCCCCACACTTCACTGCCGTATAGTAATGAGGACCTAACCATTGCTTCATACATGGTCTGTAATGTTTTTACTGGCATATCTGGTACCCGTGTCAATATCCTTAATACTTCAGAAAGTTGTCCAATCCCTTTGTGTTTTATAAACTCCATGTTCTTGTTCCATTTTCCGCCCATATCAAACCTTACTCCTAAGTAATCGAAGTGTTTAACATTTTGAATTTCTTCCTCCCCATAGGTCCACTTTTCATGTTGGCCGTACACATATCCATTTTTAAAGGTGACTGTTTTAGTTTTAAGAATATTTACCTCCATACCCCATTGCCTACAGTATTGTCGAAGAGCGTTTAAACCAGACTGCAAACCTTTTATCGTTTTAGAAAGAATTACAATGTCATCCGCGTACAAAAGAATTGGTATTTTTTGGTCTGCGATTGTCGGTGCATCTATGTCTTCCTCCGTCATCACGCTAACAACATCATCAATAAACAAATTAAAAAGTAACGGAGATAGTATACAACCCTGTTTAACCCCCCTCTGCGCTATGTTACATTCTGATGTATTGTGATGATCGGTCTTGATAACAAACTTAACTTCTTTATACATTGCCCTAAGTGCTCTAATCATTTTCCCCGAAAGTCCTTTACGTGTTAATTTCTCCCAGAGAGCACTGCGTTCTACAGTATCAAATGCCATTTTAAAATCTACAAATACAGTATATACCTTACCACCTTTATTTCTCAAATTGTCATCAATTATTGTTTTCAGAACAAAGACATTGTCAATAGTCGAGAAACCTTCCCTAAATCCTGCCTGAAATTTAGAAATCCTATGATGTGTCTTGGCCCAACACTTGATTCTTTCATATAAGATTCTACTGTAAATTTTTCCAAATATAGAGAGCAGCGAGATACCCCTGTAATTTCCTGGAATTCTGTAACTCCCTTTGCCCTTGTAAAGAGGTTGGATAATGGCGGTTATCCATGCTTCCGGATATTCCCCGCCTTCAAATATTTTATTATATTATGTTTTTTAAACATTTTATTGCACGAACAACCTCTGCTGTGCTAATTTCATAATCAAGCATTTGCACAATTGGAGCCCCAGTCATCCCTTCAGCGGCCAAAGCATTTAATTGTATTCTAAACTCCCCTCCTCCATAGACTGTTTTAAAGTGCTTTATCCATTCTCCAGCCGGGATAGTTACCTGAATGGACCTTCGCCTTCGAATCTGTCTAATAACTTTCCACATGTCACCAATTTCCCCATTTTCGACTACTTGACGTACCTCTTCTGCCTTTGCGTCCTGCCAAGCTGTTTTGCTCTGCTTTAGGACTTCCCTATATGACTTTCTTAGATTTGCAAAAGAAATTCTACGTTCTTCACCCCCCTCTCTTCTGTATTTGACAAGTGCAGATGCCGCTGCTTTCTTCGCTGTTTTACACTGATCCTTATACCAACTATTTGATGTTAAGCTGTTTGATGCATTACCCCTTCCTGTTAGCATGTGCGCACTTGCTTTCTGTATAATATTAGTTATGTTCTGTATAATTTCAGTTCCTTTGTGTTGATCTACGTCAAAAGATATAATTTCGTTTTCTAAAGTGTTAATAAAAATCTCCTTTCCTGCCTCCCTCCATCTATATATAAACAATGGCGTCAATGTTTCGCATGCGCTTTCATCCCTTGTATAAGATACTAGCCGAGATACTTTTAAAGTCATTATCAGTGGAAAATGATGAGAGTCATGCTGTTTTCAACTTTAAAATTTTGAACTAAAGGCAATACGTCCTGTGAACACAGAATGTAGTCAATGACACTACTCCCATTTGTATGCACAAATGTTACTTCCCCTGACAGGTCCGAACCGTATTTTCCCTTCATTATTTCTAACTCGTAGGCGTCACAAAAGAACAATAACTCTTTTCCTCTTGCATTCAGGATTGAGTCCTTGCTGTTTCTGCCGGGTTTTCTGTTATCTAAGTCCCCTTTTTTAATTGTAATATTTTCTTGCCCTATCCTAGCATTCAGATCACCCATTATTATTAGCTTTACATCCTGAAGAGCAAGGGGTAAGTAAATATGTACGTTTCACAAAGCGCGAAAGCTAGAACGCAAATCTTTTCCCTTAAGTATCTGGGATACTGGCCGCTACATAAGAGAGGTGAAGAAGTTGCCGCTCTATCCGGGGTAGAGTTCCTCCCGACTTCTGAGTCGAAAAAATTATAAAATATATCACAGTTCAAACCAATTAGAAACAATATCTTGGAAATGGTTAATGCTAGAAAAAATTATTTGATTTAAAGCGTGTATTTTAATGAGATCTACATTTTATTGTTAAGTCTTTGTCTATCTCTTACGGGTTACAATACGGAATGAAGAGGGCTTCATGGATTACTTTTTAATGTTTAATGCTTTCTCCTCCCTACGTTCTTGTTGTTTTCCTGCTTGCTTTCCGTTTCTGATCCAAATTACACACCCACAATTACAAGCATACAAACTCCATGCCTGAGGCGGAAATTCTATTGGCAGAACATTTAATATATATATATTTTATTTTTCACGCAAATATCTTATACATATTGTATTTTAATCAAACCATTGGGCTGGAGGTATTTTCTTGAAAATCTTCATATCGCAACACGCAATACACACATACGCACGCGAGCAAACCTCTCCATAAGTGCTTTATTTTGTTTCATGGGCCTCAAAACATGTATTTACGGTGGAATATTAGTCACTTACTGTGAGTATGTAGTAGAGATAATAAAAAGGAAAAGCGATTTTCGGTTGAGAAAAGTGTGACATATTTGAAAATCCAAACCAATAATAAAGAATATTCCAGAAATGGATAACGTCACAAAAGTTGTATTCGACAAAAACTGCGTGCTTTAACGGAATCTAAAATTTTTTGTGTAGTAAATTAAGATTGAAGAGAACTTCACAGGATATTCCCAGAAAATTCAAGACATACATTTTATTTGCCATGAAAATAGCTTAAAGATATGGTATTTTAATTCAAATCTTTACAGATATTTTTGAGAAAATAAATAGTAACGAAAACTTTTCCATGTAAATGGTAGTTGGTGTGATGCAGGAATTTTCTTCCAAATATTCGTGTCGCTTCCTTGGAGGATGCTGAACTGCGAGCCGATCCTGGCTCTTTCTTTCTTCGAGGGACACTTTCGCAGAGATGGCCGCAGCTCTTCTTGTATCCGCAGTTATAAGATACAATGCTGGCCCTGCTTCTTATGTCAACAGCCTGCCGTACACTAGGAGCCGTCTGCACAAAGTTCTACAGCGCTCGCCAGGTTGCGCCCTCTCCGCCAGTACAGGTGGCGCTAATATTGGTTCTACGTCATCACCTGACCTGCCCAGTGCGAGCCCCGAGCGATCCCTGAAGAGGAATAAGGACAGTGTATCACTTCGTTCTACTAACATCGAAGGACTTGAAGTGAGCTGCGTGTCTGGGAGCGGCCGTCCCCATACCTTTTGGCCTATTCTAAATTTGTTATAACATGTATCTTTGGGTGTAAGTAAATTTAAAAATTCTTATACAGTGTGGAGTGGCGTATAACATTTCATAAAAGCGAGTTTACATTATGTATTTGGCGTGTTAAATTTTCTTTCGTAATGACAAATATGTGTGAGAAGGACAGAGTTAAATGTAACGTGCTTTAATTGTAATATATTTCTGAGTTAATATATTCAGTAGCTTTGGGGCTGTACAGATTCTTGTTCTTATTTAAAACTTCTTTTAATCCTTTGATTCCTTTAAGTCGTAGTACTAAATAATTATTACTCTGGGGGAATACCTTACTTCTAGTGCATTCAATGATCGGCCCGGCAAATAATTTTTTTCTTAGTTTAATTATTTTTGGTAATTGTGGCTTTCTTGTATCGACTATCCGTGAATCGGCTTTGCAAGAACGTTACAACTGATATATCAAGTTTGGTACTTAAATCAACAGGTTTTGAGTCATGCTGTTCACACACACAAAATAGTTTTCTAAAAATGCTACTTTTGGGGTTCAGGGTGCCTCAAAACGTGTATTTCTGGTGAAATCTCGCCATAGAAATTTCGAATGGACTTCAATACTTCCTCTACTTCCTTTAGGTAAGCAGTAGAGATACGAACAGTTGAAACAAAATGTGACTGTTGGTATTAGTTGATACTGTTACAATAGTTAACATTAGAAATTCAGAGTTAAAGCAGTATGAAACTCTAAACTGATATTTAAGGATATTTACTAGCAAGCAATTAACGGTATCTAATGCTTTTTAGCAACCGAGTGAGCTCTATTACTAAAGGGGTGAACAGAGTTTTGCATCACTGCTTTATTGCTAAATAGCGTTCTGCAGTAATGGGAATTATTTAACCGCAACATCTGTCCGACTTCTTGGATGTATACCGCCGAAAACTGATGGCGCTATCGTCACGCATGTTGCTCGTGAACGTTGTGGTAGCTATTGATTGATCCAATCAGCATCAGAGGTGATACCGGACGTCATGGAAAACGGGAGGTCATGTGACGCAAAAGCGATTGATTGTTTCGGAGGAGGGGAGGTTGTGTATCCTTCTGGTCCATGAGTGTTTAACACCATTTTGAATAAGTTCGTATGCGGGTTTATAGACCATGTGTTTGTATTTCTTAAAGCTGTTTCATCTAAGTTATTTCATCTCACAGTTCCCTTACTTTCAGAAATGCAATTACTCAATATTTTGCGAGCATATTATACGGTTCGTCAGCTTCTAAACTCCGATCAGGTTTTTAAAGCAAGTTTTTGAAAGAAGTATGCTCGTGCAATGACAAGACAATGCCAACTTTTGCAGCTACGATTAATATTATTACACCATTTTTAACATATATTTTACTGGTGGAATTGCTGTATGATATACAAATTATTTGTTACCATGAAGCACACACAGCGAGACGGTTGGAAGATTCATGTGTGTAACTTGAACAAAAAATTGAGTAATGTAGGAATCACCAGAAACAAGCAAGCCAATGCCCTAGCAGAACCAAAAGCTACAGGATGATTTATGAAGAACTGACACATTTATTTCTGTAATCGTTTCAAAACGAGTTATGCTAGAGACAACTTATTATACCTGAAGTGCAGAGGAATTTTGGGAGATTATTTACCTGTAAAGCAAATGTTGAAAGTGTCCTCCATCCTGCATAAGGCACAACTCAACACATGTTCCATGTTACTGGTCACTCTTTGGAAGACTATTGTCAATATCTTGAATCTCCTATGTAATATTTTGCTTCAGATCGTCCAATGTCTGGGGACGTGTGGCATAAATCGTGTGGTTTAAGTAACCCCATAGAAAGAAGTCCGGCGATGTCAAATCCGGAGATCTCGGTGGCCACACGTTCTTGGAAATTATACGGTCTTTACAGGAACTTGCAATTAGTGCCATGGATTCATTTGATGTATGGCATGTAGCGCCGTCCTGCTGAAAATATCCTTGACTCGGCTCTACATCGTCTAGTTGCGCAGCAAACTCCATGAAAATCCGTTGGTACTCTGCATTGTTCACATTGTTTCAAAAACAAATTGCTCTTACTATTCTCTGTGCGGATGATGCGCACCACACATAGCTGGATAAATGGAACCATGTTTCATCTGTGAACCATGTGATGGACAATATGGCAGGATTTTGCACAATGAACGCCTGAAACCAACGACAGTAATTCAGTCGTATAACTTATCTGGTTCCGTAACTGATAGACAACCGTAATCCTATACGGCTTTAGGCCTGCACTTTTCACAGCTCTCTGACACATTGAGTAGCTGTACTCTGTCTCCTGCGACAAACATCTTAACGATTGTTTTTTGAGTGGCTGATTCAGTCGCGCTCTTACGTCAACAACCGTGTGAACTCTACATGAACGAGTTTTGCCTTTTTCACTCACCAGAGATCCAGTTGTTTTCAATTTGTTTACCAGTCCCAGTATTGTATTTCTTTGGGGAGGATTTCGAACACCAAATCTCTTTGGTATGCCCTTTGAGTAGCGCTAATTGAATGCGTAATCCAGTATTGTTTTACAAGGAAGAGTCCTTCATTTAAGGTGTACTCAATTTTCACGTAGACTAGAACAAAATTTCAAAAACAATTGCCGACAATAAAATTAACAATTACGAATAAAACATGAACATCTGCGCATCTAGTGGCAGGCAATCAAAACTCCAGAAGATTCTGCTTAATTTGGTGCTAAAATTGGGGTTTTGAGTGAATTACGAACAGAATAATTAAAGAACGAAATGTGCCAGTTCTCCATAAATAATACGTGAACCTTTGCCACTTTCGAGTTCAAGGTTCTTAAATAGTTGCCGCAGTGAGAAGCTCGCTCAAAAACCATTTCAGAAAGCTTCAGCAGATAAGAACTTCTTCCATAAAGATCATGCAGGATGATTAGGAGTAGCCGCATGTTAACTGCTCATCAATCATGGCTATCTTCTGTAGTATTTGCGCAGGTTGGATGTTGGCTCTGTGAGGATGGCCGGCTGAATACAGGTCAACTGTCTGCCAGTTCCGTTCCTTTAACATCTATGCAACAATGTACACCATCAGCAGTTGAGAGCTACTGGAAGTACAGCTTCAAAAGACAAAACTACAGTAGGCTTTGAATGGAATAAACACTATTTGGAGAGTATCACTAGAGAGATATTTGCACTTGTACATAACTTTGTTGTTGAGGACGTTCACTTATGCGCCCTTTCTCTGATAAACATGACCCTTAACGGCTGTAACGGTTCACTCTTAAGAGAGGGCTATCGGTACTCCAGTGATGCATTCTTTTTGAACGTTTGAGATGTTAACAGGGAAGATTTAAACAATGCAGTGAAATTGTCTTCCTGCCGTCATTTTGTATTCTTCACTATGATGCCTTGTAGGATGTTTCGGTTTCTGGTCATAGAATGTGCTAGGACCGATGCGCACTCAGGATCGTGAAGACTATGAGGAGTACGTTTGGTAGCGATCTGTGGGCCATGACAACCAAAGTTGTGGTGCACACCAATCACCTCCCTATAGGCTGTGCGAACCTCTGCCGTATAACTGAGGACGTGTGTAGGTTCGTGGGCCTGGTTTGGTAGGTCTTGGCCCTTCATGAGTTGTCATACTGCATATTACTATTATTATTATTATTATTATTATTATTATTATTATTATTATTATTATTATTATTATTATTATATTATCAGGCATAGAAATTTCCAAGCATTAAAACCGGAATGAAAGGAAATGAAGTTAAATTTTACCGGACTTAATGCAGTGACGTCGCAGGTTACAAACTACCCATCCGTCGTACAGTCTGTTGGCGTTTGCAGACAGCACTCACAGACCGTGTTTACCTACACATCAGTGACTCATTGCCACTATTGTTCACATTATGTATACTGGCAATGGTTTCAGTGTAGATAACTTGAAGGCAAATATGAAGAATTCCTATACTGATTATTATTACAAGAAGTTAAAATGTCTGAAAAGCACCAGGTGCATGTTTAATTTATACTAAGGAAGCTGAAAATTTGTTTAACAAATAGAAGTCCTATACACCGTTCTTAATTCTAGCGCTGTTTGCAAAATTTCTGAATCCTGTGAATGCTAGAAATTATTTAATTATATTTAAACCTATGCACATGCAAATTCGAAAATAAATTAACTTTTGATGTACTTAAAGCTGATTTGGGCACATAAAAAGAAAGAAATGTGACTAGAAAAAACCGTCTATAAGGTTGGAGGTCCGGCTATTGGAAGTTAGTGCTGAAAGTTATTGGTGACGCTAAGGGTCACTGAAGCTCAGAACTTTGTGCATTTCAACGTGTTGTCATACTCTGAAAGTAAGGTATCTAAACTTCAGACTAAAGTGCATGATAAAGACTTTATTCTTTACAACGAAAGGCAGTAAAGCATATTTGTAAATGCATAGAAACGCATTCCAAATTTTGTAATTTCGTTCTCTTATTTAACTAACGGTGTCGTCAAAGTAAGTGTATTAAAACTATGTCAGCGCTTCTCTCTCTCTCTCTCTCTCTCTCTCGCTCTCTTCTCTAGATTCTGTTCAACAGGTGTTAATAAGGGACCCATTTCCCTTAAAATTACTGCTTGTAGTCTAATGATTAAACAGGGAGTGAACAATAAAGATCAGTACATTTATAAGAATGCTTTATGTAATTTATGGACGTGAAATAGTTACACACATACAAATTGCTTACGACATTTACAATAAATATTGTGTTATAAGTAATAAGCTAGGGCATATTTATTAAATACAACAATCCCTTTAATGCCTTATGCCTACACAATGAAACCTCTGATATGTTTACATTAACATGACGTTCTCTACACTCTGCCATTATGAGTGGGTATAGAAATTATTTTTACGAAAGTTTATTTTCCTATCTCCTTCCTGTAGCACTTTGTTATAGATACAAAGGGGATAGCGATAGTCACATGTTTTAGATCTGGACGCTATTCGCTGGCCTTAAAATTCCATACCCTTTCCAAGACATCGCGAGAAACAGCTGAAAATTGACGGACTTTAAAGGAATGATTAAATATTGGGCAATTGTAATCATTAATAATGGATATCTCAGAAACGGCTTATACCATAAACCATTTACTAAATTGTGGGCTTTAAACAGATCTACATTTTTATTTTTTTTTGCATATGGGTTTCGTCTATCTCCTAACGTTTGACATTTATGTAAGAGTAAATAAATTTTCTTCCGAATGAAGAGAACATCACAGGTTATTCCCAGAAATGTTTCATGTAAATATATTTAATATATGGTATTTTAATCAAAAGCGTTAGAACCATTTTTCAAAAAATAAAAAAATTCTAAACATGTTCCATGTAAAGGGAAGTTTGGAGTGGGGAAATTTTCTTGAAAGCCTTCGTGTCGCATCTTTGGAAGGTACTGAACTTAAATACCAAGTTTGGTATTTATCGGACATTATGTTCTTGAGTTATGTTTTTTACAGAAACACACATACGGACCTCTTTCTAAAAATGCTTTTTGTTTTATTTAGGGGTATCAAAACATACATTTACGGTGAAATCTCGGTACATAATTTTTGGGTGGAATGCAATACTCTCTCTACCTACTCTGTAGGTGGCAGAGAAAGTGAAAATTCTCATTTTGGATACCTTTCACCCGTATTTGGATTTCCTATTTAACGAAATAAGTATTGTCTTACGACTTCATGATTGACATTAAGGATTCTGTTAGATACCGGTATATTATGTAAACGTTTTTCTCAGCTTGTTAGATGACAAAGTGAAATGAAGTACTAAAGCAATGCTTGGATGTGCAGGAGAAATTGAGAAAAAAAGAAACTTGGGTGCACAAAATACAGACAACATTGGAAGAAATGGGAATGGGGAGGGCAGAAGGAAACAATAAAAGTAAGAGTTTCTGGAAAGAAATTAGAACAAGAATGGAGGATACTGAAAAGCAACAAACTATAACTATTTTCAAGGAAAAACGCTCATTAATAGATTATAAATATTTTAAAAATGGGGAAAACAAAGATACATCGAAGTATGCCACAAAAAGGACAGAACGGGGTATGCCTAGACGAGGACACGTGTAATGAATTTAAGTGGTTTAACAGGGAGAAGAAGGGGGCAGAAATGTACTAAATGTGATGGATTACATGACAATTAGCATTATATTCTGCAATGCGAGAACCCGGATAAAGGAAGAGAGAATTTAATACCAGAGAAATGGAAAAATTCACCAATAGTGCTAAAAGTTAGGAAGATTTTTAATACAAGATCAAATGAATAGATGAAGAAAGCAGGAACATATTTAGGAAAAGATAGGTTAAAGTGGTTAAAAGAAATGTGAAGCAAATGGGATAGGATACAGAAAAAACTGATGTGTTACACTCACATGCCTTTCGCTACTCTTGTACAAACTATTTTTACAAACGCTTATTCTCCATATGCTTCATGTTAATCGAGATAAACATTTGCAGACTTTATCTTATTGCTGATTTTCTTGTAAATGTAAGGGGAATATATATTTACAAAGGCAATATAGAAAAACAGTAGCCTTTAAGCACATACATATCTCTTAATAGCCGGTTGCTAGGTGCAGCACCATTCCCTTTGCCACAGATTAATACTCTTTGCATATCCAATACAAAAAAATGAATAACGAATTCCCATTTTAGAAAATAAGTATTGAAAAATTTAAGGGAATAACAAGCAATATCTCAAAAATGGTTTACTGAACAAAAAAAATGTATTTGACATAAATTGTGTATTTTAACGCGATCTACATTTTTTGTGTAGTAAAATTTTGTCTATCTCTTATGGTTTACCAGTTATGCAAAAGTCGTTCACAATGAAGAATACTTTTGGAGACATTCCCAGAAAATTCGAGATATGCACTTCATATGTCATGAAAACATCTTAAACATATGATATTTTAATCAAAATCATTAGAGCCATTTTTGAGAAAATTAAAATTTTCGAAAAATTTTCCTTGTAAAGGGTAGTCTGGGGTGGGGGGATTTTCTTGAAAACATTTGTGTCGCATCCTTGGAAGATACTGAACCTAAATACCAAGTTTGGTGTTTATCCGACTGTTCGTTTCTGAGTTATGCTGTTCAAAGACAGACACACACACAGACAGACACACAGACACACACGGACATGTTTCCAAAAATGCTTTTTTTTTGGATTCAGGGGGTCTCAAAACATATATTTCCGGTGAAATCTCGGTATCGAATTTTTGGGTGGAATACAATACTTCCCCTACAATACGTAGTAGAGAAAGTAAAAAGGTAACAACTTAAAAAAATAAATAGTGGAAAATTATACTTCCCCATTATATATATATATATATATATATATATATATATATATATATATATATATATATGTCAGAGAATGTTAAATATAAGAGAAGAGAAATAATAAGCAATTCCATTGTATTGTAAACATTGTATAAATTGCGTGTAAGATCAAAGTACACAATAAATCATTCATTCATGATAAAGAGCTGCAGATATTAAAGGTTTTAAATATTTTAAGAGGTTTCCATTTTTTTTCATAAAGGTAAGAAACGACGTGTTTATGCATTACTGAACCATGTAAATTAAGGGATTACGTTCAGATTCTTAATTACTTTTGCTCCACATATCTAACGGATGCATAGGTAATAAACACTTGGTCGTCAAATCGCTTTAAATGCTTTCAAGGCACTGCCTGTTAGAAAAGGTAATTCGTTGAATTGATTCAATTTATTGCGATAATGCGGTTGGACTTCTTATTGACTTCGATAGAAGTGACGTTATAGATTTTCTATCCGATTTGGATACGATTCGATTTGCTGTTGCATTGGTGTTCAATTTATTACGCTAATGTGAATTATCTGCTTTTCCACGCTATTTGCATAAGCACCACATTACTAGTAGCAACTTTTATTCAGCGTGGATTTAAACTTCTATCCAGTACTTGAAGTTCTATTACATTTACCTACTGGTAGTTATTCAAATAGTTTTTTATAAAGAGAATTTGCTTGTTCATTCGAATGCTATTGATAATTCTATGATTCGATAAATGCTAGACTGCTTAATTTTATTTAGTTGTAATATCCCTTATGCGTTTGACTATTACAGAATTGCTTTTTTCTCAAAACGTTTTCCTGAACAATTTCAATACTTTAGAGACTACAAGTGGTCCTTAACAAACCTACATTCTAATGAAAATAGCTCATAAATATTCCTAATAGCACAGAAGATATTCAAGCTCAAAGTTTTAAGTGCCTCGCCCTGTATTAGCAAACCTTATCATACTATTTATATAGGACATTGCGTAAAAAACTGCAATTTTAACTTTCTCTGCCACGTACTAGTGGCTAGACAAACTATTGCATTCCACCGAAAAATTTGATATCAAGATTTTATGAGGAATAAATGTTATGTTGTTATAAAAAGGTCCGCGCATGCGCGCGCAAGTGTGTCTAGTTTACGAGGTCGCGGTTCAAACCAGGTGGAAAGCGATGGATTTTTTCGGACGTAAAAATCCTTAGCATGGCCTCCTTCGGAAGAGAAATAAAGCCAATAAAGTCCCGTGTCGTAGATTTACGACACGTAAAAGAACCCCAAGCCTGATTAAGAGACCTCGGAGCAAACTTACCGATTTTTCGCGCGCGCGCGCGCACACGCACACGCACACGCACACGCACACACACACTCTATCTCTATGGAATGGGACGCTAAGATCACAGCAGTTAGAGTGTCCACAAATAAAAAAAACCCTCCAAATCTGTCTCTCTATCTCTCCCTCTGTGTATGTGTGTGTCTGTGAACAGCATAATCAAAAACGAAAAGTCGAATAAATACCAAACTAAGTTCAGTAACTTCTAAAGATGCGATAGGAGGTTTTCAAGAAAATCACCCCCACCTTAAACTTCCCTTTATATGGATCTTTTTAAAATGTTTGTATTTTCTAAAAAATTGCTCTAATGATTTTATTTAAATGCCTAATATTAAAGATATTTAGTGACACATATCCTGAATTTTCTGGGAAAACCCTATGAAGTCCTTTTCGTTCCGAAGGAATTGACGCTGACCTCTGACGCATCTGTGTTGTTCCTGGCAGTTGCTTCAGTGGACTCAGAGTCCTGGGTTCGTTGGTTGAATGGCAGGGATTTGGAATTTGTTTCGGTAGAGCTGAGGTTCTTGTTTTTCAGGGGTGGTGACACTGCCTTGATGATATTAATAATACTGCCGGAGAAGTTTGAGTTATTTCTTTATTTTCTTACGTAGATTCCTATCTGGTCGACCCGCTACCTTCGTCGTCGAAACCACTGTTATTCTATCACTTTCGAAGTCGCTACTTATGTGTTTCTCCGACTAGCCCTCGAATTGCCTAGATTTCATAACTTCATTTTTACACTATAAACTTTCTGATTATTTTCTTCTAATTTCGTTTCGTCGACCGTCCTCATGGTTAGTTTGTACCGGAATGTGTCTCGGCGTTTCTTTCCTCTTTCACGCCTTTCGCTAAACCTAGAATTCTTTCCCACCTTTCTTAAGTTTCGTTCATGTGATGCCTACGCGATCTTTTGATTGGTTATCATTTTGTTTCATGATTTTTATTATTGGCTACCCCCACTTGACAACTTTCACATCTGCTTCTTACAGCTTATTTTGAGTTTTAAAATCTTCCCACGAACATTCTTAGATCGTAGATAAGGCACATATACTTCCTAACCCTTTTAAGCCTTGAAACCGTTGTAAACGGCCTGTCCGAGCCAAGACACAAAGGCGAAACTTCCGGTAGGCTTGTTGTCGTCCATGCAGGTAAAATACCTTGGAGGACAACAAACTTTGTTTCTCTGTCTTCCCTACAAAACCCATTCCTAATATGAATTCAGCACATTTTCGTCACTATGTTCGATCGTATATTATTATTATTATTATTATTATTATTATTATTATTATTATTATTATTATTTCTCCTGGGTCTCGATAACCAGCTTCAGAATATTATATAATCTTGAAAAGTTCTACACCAAAAAGGTACATCTCTCACAATTTGCTTCAAATAACTTTCTTTGTAACAAAAGCCATTTTCGAGATATCCATTATTAATGTTTCGAATTGTTCAATACTTTGTCATTCTTTTCCAGTCTTGTCGATTTTCTTTTGTTTGTCACGATTGCATGGAAAGAGTTTGGAATTTTCAGGCCAGCATATAGCGCCAAGTTCTTAAACGTTTGACTATCTCTGTTCCCTTTGTTTATATAACAAACTTGGTGCATATCTTGACATTATGTAGAGGTACGGAGGAATGGAGGGAAAAATATTTACCGCGATCCTTTACCTCCTCAAATGGAGAGATAAGGGCATGTTGGACGCTGCTGGTAGGCAAGGAAGACATGGTAGGAATAGGTAAATTTATACTTAAGGCAGGACAGCTGAGATCTAAGAAGTCTGATAAACAGGGAAGTGAGGGTGTAAGCTAATCATTTGTGTTGGTGCTTAATCTTTTTATGTCCTTTTTTCACTTATTGTTATTGCGTTGTGTAAATTTATCTCTTTTTACTATAATAAGGTATAATAATGCATCAGAATGCGGGTTTTGGGGGATTGTGGATATTAAGATGCTATATTTAAATACCTTTTACTGTTTTTTTTTGCGCAATAGTGCTTTCTTGTAGTGGTACACTTTTTTCTGGTTTCCTTCTATTTGCTGTCGTTTCGTTTTATTATTATTATTATTATTAATATTATTATTATTATTATATTATTATTATTATAATATTATTATTATTATCATTAATCTTGCTTACTATTCTGTGTATTATAACAGCACATATGATCTGCGGACCCGTGCGATTGATAGGGTTCTATTTATGTATAGCGTAATGTAAATAAATACACTCATTACAAGCTGTGTAATGCAGCTATTTCTGCAAAGATTTATCTCGATTATAATGAAGTAGATAGAAAAATAAGCTTTTGTAAAAATAGTTTGCATTCTACTTACGAACAGTAGTGGTAAGAGAAAGTCATATAAATGTAACAGATAATATTTTTACCATAATATTCCGAAGAATATTCAGTAACTCTAACCACATTTGCAGAAATGTGGTCAAACGGTAGTACCTCTATAACTTAAAACAGTGTACAAGTTATATTCTCATTCACTCTGATTGCTTGAAACATTATGAATATAAATAATTAAATAACCGTGTTCTTTTAATGAATGCAGTCCTAAGTGAATCCGCTTTTATGAAACAACAGGCTGAAATTCGAATAGCTCTTAAGGGGGAACTAAATGATCAAAAAATGTTGCATTTTTAGTTTTCTGTGTATTCTTACTAATTCCAATTCCCTCTTTAAACCACGATTTCCTTTCTCTCATTTCCCTTTCATTCCGATTCCTTTTCAACTTTTAGGTGTGTTTCTAGGTTTCGTCGCGTATGGCGGTACCGGGCAATGGCGCGAATGCTTGCTCAAATGAAAGAGAACTCCCCGTGGACAATATGGGGTTGCTTGGTCGACGGGTATTTCATTGCCTTCTCTAGGCAACTCCAACAGTGGGACGAGTCTAGAACTGATGGGGACTTCCACGCGTCTCTGCGGCCTATCTGCCTGCAACCTGTAGCCTCATTTATTCCTTCACTTCATCCCTTCTTCCTGGGGGGTATTAGCCACAGTAGATCTATTTGGGTCGCAGTGCGCGAGGTGTCCCGTAATAACGTATACATAAACAAATCCACTTTGTTGGAAGGATCCGGGTAAGTCGTCCTCCGTGGTGAAGTGGTTACCATGCCAGCCTCTAGATCTCAGGCCGCGAGTTCAAAACCGGCGGAGGGCGATGGACTTTTTTGGCGTAAAAATCCTTAGTAAGGCTTCCTTCGGAAGGGAAGTAAAGCGGTGGTCCTGTGTCGTAGATTTACGGCACGTAAAAGAACCTCAAGCCTGATAAAGTGGACTTTGAGTATTTTATCATTGTAGGCACAATATGCACTTACATTTTATATATTTTATTAAAAACAGTACGGCATCTGCCATTTTCTATCGTGAATTCTGTATTACTCCACAGGAAAAAAAAAGAAGAAGCATAAGTCCTAAGCAGTTTGGTGTAGAGAGGTAAGCTTTAGGTTATCTTTTAGCAGAAGTTTTTCTCTGAAAATTGGTACTACTGTTAAGTACGGAAGCTTCTGTATGTTGACGTCGTGTGGTTTGCTCTCTTTGCAAATATATGCATGTTTGTTTTCTCTATCTTCGCTTTGAACGCTTTTTTCTGAGAATGACACATCCTGGTGTCAATAACCAGTTTCTTATAAACCACTGAAGATACTCAACTAAATGTTAATATGATAAAAAGCCCTCTAAACGCTTTGTTGGTCAACTTTGGTGTTACTGACATGGATGATTATATTAAAAAGGTAGTTTTTTATAAATGTTAATCAAAATACGGCACAACTAATAAATACAATCCCGCCTTCCTTAATGAGCAAACTTATTGTATAAATGTGGATCAGTGAACACAGAAGATGTTGATATGCATTTTGTAAAAACTTACTCTGCTAGCTTAAATAATTTGAAATAATGGGTCATGAATTTAGTAGGTTTAACATTGGTAAGATAGAACGTTTAATCTCCCCTTTGAAGCCGGGCGTTTTTCTTTGCTTTTCAAGCCGTTTCCTTTGCTTCAATATTTACAGTTGATTGTGTTACCGGTTGCTAAATTGGTTTGCTATGAAATCTTTTACAGGGCTTGCATGGGAGAGTGTGGAAGGATAACACCAGTTTAAATTGATTGATAAATTTAATGTGATCTAATACTTGAGCTATTGAAGTGAGTTGCCGACCGTTTGAAGTTAAACGGCTTAAACCGATTATGAATCGTAGCACACGAAATTGTAACGATTGACTTACTCGTATACCTCCTAACATCTGCAGAATCAATTTTGCTGTTTGAAATATCTGTTTCCGCAATAAAAGAAACTAGAAGCATAAATTGCCGTGAGTCACTAAAATGCTTACCGGCAAGATCCCTCGCAATGGCCGCTGAATCTTACTCGCACAAGCGCGTTACCGAGCGCTTAAAACAACACACGAGTAATCAGTAGATTAAACCACTAACTCTAAGAGAGTATCACAAATGTACGAGGTCTCTGATTAGCATGCAAGCCCTTATATTAACTCAAGCTCCGCCTACATATCCCCACCAACGTTACCTCATGTGCGCTCCAATCTCAAAACTCATAGTATGCGTATGTGACACTGTTACTAGGCGGTACCTCTCCGACTCTCAGAATTTCATTAACTTTCTCTTTTTCAGGATTTCTGTCTACATGACTGTTCAGACATACTGAACTTATAATCTAACTGGGTTCTAAGAATCTTTAAGCTAATACGTTCGCTTCTAACGCTGTTACTAATGAATTTGCGTAGCATGACTCACTAATTACCTTTTTCTTGGACAAATCTTTCAACTCAAGGTTATTATACATTGTTTTGTGGAAATTATACATTGCAGGCCTTTATCTTACAATTATTTCTTTATTTAATTGTTTATATATTCCTGCCAACAATTACAGTAATACCTTAAAACAAAAGTAACAGCTACGGTATGTAATGAATGAACGAATAGCAAACTTTAAATCAAACAAAAATATTTTCGTCTTGAAATTATACTGGGTATGTGTTTCTCAAAGCAGCACAGTTCTGCAAAAGCGGTTTAACAGAAAGCAGTTCTATTGCCACAAAGCTAGAACTGATGAAACGTTCAGATTATAGCCATAGAACAACAAACATTCTTATCTAGATGAGAAACAACATACACAGCACAAACTGACAGCAAATGCTTTCCACATACTCAGCTACAGTGGCTACAGGCCAAATCAGAAGCGTCTGCAGAACAAATAACCCATGGCTTTTAACTCGAAGTTGGCAGTCCTTATGTAACCATCTCATGCTGATGCGGCATCAGTAGTCTCCAAAATTATGGCAGTTACTTAAGAGAGAAAAATCACAGGTTTAGGGGAAATTGCATGGAAGATGATGGCTTTCTGAAGGAAGATAAAAGATAGGGTGGGTATGGGAAATCTACATAGCGGTAACGAAAAATCAGATATATTACATTCACAGGACTTTGTGTAACCTACCATTTATTTACATATAGCTTCTACAAACTATTCTTACATAAGCTTATTTTTCTATCTATTTAATGCTAATCGAGATAAACCTTTGAACAAATAGCCTCATCGCACATTGTAGATATAAGCAGGATAGAGGATGCCGAAGAGATAAATGTTTAAAACAATAGCAACAGAACTTTAACAAAATGACAAAAGTATTAAAAAATTCAAACCAATAATAACGAATAGCTTGAAAATGGCTGATACCATAAAAAAGTTATTTTAAATACATGCTGTGTTTTAAAGAGATTCCCATTTTAGTGTAGTCTATTTCTGTCTATCTCTTATGGTTATACAAAGTTATACAAAATTCCTTCCGAATAAGAGACCCATACAGGCTATCCCAGAAAATTAAATATACACATTTTATTTGTGTCATGATCATCATCATCAGCATCATAAGTAGCAGCAGCACTGCTTGGGCCTATAGGCCCATTACGGTTCCCTCAGAATTATTGGTTCCAACGTAATCTAGGACAACGAACATTTCCTCTCCCTGTTGGGGAGTAATTGAAAGCTGCTCTTGGGATGCGGGATTCATTTATTCTTCCTAGATGTTCCATTTAGTTCTTGAAGATTTGAATTTTTTTTCTGTTATATTTTATGTTTAACGTTTATGTCTAATATCTTCATTTCTTATGTACTCTTCAATTTTATACATAGCACCGATCTTAGAAATTTAATTTCTGAACTTCTATGTGTCCTTTTATCTTTCTGTGTTAGGGTCCATGCTCCTGCTCCATAAAGAAGTTGTGGAATTGCTGCAGATTTATAAAATTGTCTTTCTTTAAGGGTCTGTTCCCTAACCATCTTGTTATAGGTCCATATATATATATATATATATATATATATATATATATATATTGGTATTTATGAACCTTCTTTTCTGCATCCATTAGACACTTTTAAGAAATTCTGCATCCCAAATGCTTAAATTTGGCCAATTGTTCAATGATTGTTTTTTTGTTTATTACTATCTTTTATCTTTTGTGTTTTATTTCAATACCTTCATCTTTGAAATTGAAATATTTAAATTGCAGTCTTTAATTATATTACACAATTTATGAACATCTATGTGAAGTCTAACCTCAACACTTCCAAACCAGCCATAATCATTTGGCCAACCACAAAGAGTAGGCAACTCAATACAGGGTGGACCATTTAAGTTCAGACTCTACATATCTCCAAAACAAAGCGTTGTAGAAAGAAATGTCTTTTATAAAAGTTGCTTGATATTATGGGGGAAAGTAAATGCCTTTAGCTTGTTTATTTGGAAGGCGCTGTGATGGTCATTTTAAGGTCAATTCAATTTGCCCTAATTGTAGGTTCCCATTTAAAAAAATTAAATTGACCCTAAAATGATTATTACAACGTCCTCCAAACAAAATATGATAATGGCATTACTTTCCCCCACATAATGTAAGTAACTTTTATTAAAGACATTTCTTTCTACAACGCTTAGTTTTGGAGATAACGTACAGTCTCAACTTAAATGGTCCACTCAGTATATATTTTTCAATGTGGGTGAAAATGGACATCCTTGTTGACACTATCATTATTATTTTTATTGTTATTTGTATCATTTTTTCCGGGTCCATTTCCATTGTTCAATACATTTAGTGGTATTAAAATATAGACTACTATAGTCCTTAATAGTTGAGGCGGGTATATACTTATTATGTAAATATCTTGAATACATATAAGCCACTTTTAATAAAATCGCTAGAACCATTTTGAGAAAATCAAAAATGTCGCAACATTTTCTATGTAAGGGGTAGTTTGGGGTGAAGGGATTTTCTTGTAGATCTTCGTGCCCCATTTTTGGAAGACACTGGACATAAATACAAGTTTGGTATTTATTGAACTTTTCGTTTTAGAGTTATAAACACACACACCCACGGGCAGTTTTCTAAAATGCTGTTTTACTTTCTCTACCACGTATATAGTAGGTAGAGAAGATATTATATTCCACCCAAAAAAACTCGATAGCGAGATTTAAACGGAAATACATATTTTGAGGCCCACTGAATCCCAAAAAATCACTTTCAGAAAAGGTCCGTGTGAACACCATAACTAAAAAACGAAAAGTCGCATAAATGCCAAACTTGATATTTAGGTTTAGTACCTTCCAAAAATGTGACACGAAGATTTTTAAGAAAATTCCCTATCCCAAACAGCACTTTACATGGAACATTTTTTGTAAATTTTTGATTTTATAAAAAATGGCTCTGAATATTTTGATAAAAATACCTTATATTAAAGATATATACATTACAAATAAAATATACATCTTGAATTTTCTGTAAATAACCTGAGGTCCATTTCATTCGGAAGGAATTTTATACAATCTTGTATAACTGATAAACGTTAAGCGAAAGACGAAAAGGTACTACATAAAACTGTAATCTCTTTAAAACATACAATTTATTTTAAATAAGTTTCTTTTTTGTGCATAAGCCATTTCTGAGATATCTGTTTTTAAAGTTTTGAATTGTTCATTTCTTGGTCATTCTCTTAAAGTCCTGTCAACATCCAGTTGTTTGTCGCGATTGCATGGAAACAGTATGGCAGTTTGTGGCCAGCGTATAGCGCCCAGATCTCAGGTTTGACTGTCGCTATCTCTTTGTACCTATAATGAAATGTGTAATGGACCTATTTCTGCAAAAGTTTTATTTGGATTAAAAATAGTAGGCAGAAAAATAAGCTTAAGTAAGAATAATTTGCATACCCACTAATAAACGATAGAGGGTAGAGAAGGTCTTATGAATGTATCACATAAAAATGTTTGTGTGTGTTTAGGTTTTTTTTAAATATAGATACCGAACTTTTGGACGGAATGCAATACTTTCTCTACCTATAAGTGCGTATTAGAGAAAGTAAAACTGGTTTCCCAAATGGACTCAAATGTTTTCTGAAATGCCTGATCCGTCAGCAACGCAGTGAAAACTGAAAAAATAAACTTTGTACTAACAACAAACATTATAACGACCCACACATCCATATTTCTCCGTAAAGGAGAAATCGTTCAAATTAAATATGAACTGTAATATCTGCACCAGTATACTAATCAATGTATACTTCAAAATAACAGAAATCTGCAAGACGAGTTAGAAGATGTATAGAAAAACCGGCATTACCTGAAGCCGTAACAGGCTTTAAGTATCTGAAGTTCCCGAGCGGGATATCGGTAACGTCTGTGGCCCCCAGGGAGTCCCGGGTTCGATCCCCGACCACCTCCCATTCTGACCCATAGGTTTTTCCGGGTCGTCAGGGAAATGCTAGATTGGTTTCCTTCAACCTTGGAATTTCCTGTTCCTCCATTTCGTTCCTCTCTTCATTTCTTTTATCTTTCATCTCGTTGGTCTCCTTCAGGGTAGGAAGTGTCTGCGATGGTGCTTCGGTGCATCATGGCAGGGGAAACGGGTGCTGTGCATGAATCCTCTTCTCTCTGCTTTCGGCTGACTGCCGGGGTATCGGAACCCCCTTAAGGGGCGTTGGACCCCCTCTGTTGGGCAAGGGTCCTCGGTCAACCTGACCGTCTGTCGGGGTGTTTAATTCTGGAAACTTAGGGACCCTGTCATTGCTGTACCGTCGATCCTGGATCCGGCCTCCCGACGTCTCTTATCGCCTCATCCTTTCTCCCGGAGACGCCCCCTCGTGGGGAGTAGTTACAATATCCTCTCTGGATCGGTGCCGATTCCCCTCCGTTACGGAAGATAAGATAAGGTATGATCTGGTGTTCTAATCTATGAATGAAGACAATGAAAATAGGACTCTAAAAGGAGGGTATCACAGCTTAAAAGGGAACGGAACGAAGTTTTTCATTACCGTTTTTGTAGTCTAGTTAATCTCATTGGAGGAATCGATACGGAAGAATTACGCAAATTGTTTCCTACTATTATACATTATTCAAAGATATACTACGAATTAAATATACACACACACACACACACACAAGCTAATTTTCTATAGAGGTTCAGTTTTTGTTAATCGTATCTTCGTACGAAATGGTTTCAATATACATACTATTGTAGCTACCTGTAGCAGCTTACAGCAGCCTGGGATGACATTCAACTGTTTAAAGACAGCCTTGCCTTTTATATGAGCTCATGAAAATACTAACGGTCGCTTTAGGTAGTACTACAACCACTACTAGGGCTAGTATTGCCCTATACTAGTTGCTAGTACTGCAACTTTAGCTAGTGCTGCAGATGGTGATGGTAACAATAGCAATAATAATAATAATAATAATAATAATAATAATAATAATATGTAAAAGGTTGTTTGGAATAAAAAAAATTCCTTTGAAGCTTAGTCTAGCATCTCCAAAATTCTTTAAATATAAAGTTTTATATTTATCGACATCTAGTTTTTCAGTTATGACGCTTCTCTCTCTCTCACTCTCTCTCTCTCTATCCCTCTCTCATAGTGGATAATATTTTAACAACTGCAGTGTCATTTATTTTCGAGGTTCAATGAATCAATTAGCTTTAAATTATATTCAAGTGAAATATTCTGAAATACAGAAATGGAATTATACGAAATCTATAGATATCGAAGCACAATATTTCGAAAGAAAACAGAAAGCTTGCTGCCACAATAGTTCCGTTACTATTCCACAACTTCGAAATATTATATACTTAGTAACTGAAATTTATATCCATTAGAGATAAATGCAATACAGTTAAGCCAATTATTTACTTTTTTGTAATGTTTGGTTAATTTTTAGAGACATTTACAAACGCCTGTGAATAGCTTTTAAAGGTGTTTACTTATAAAATGCGTTACAACCCAGCACGTTTGTGACGATTAAAAACTTTACATTCTTTTGAGAGCGGCGTCCGTGTTGTTTCTGTTTTCCTTTTCCACTACACTAGTGCTATAGTGTCGCGAATTTAGTTTGAGTAGTTCGTGTTAACCTTGTCTCGGTGAATTGGTCTTTCTCTTTCACATCAGTGTGCTCGAATACCGGGAGTAAGTTTCCTGATATGGTGTAGACGCCATTATTACATATTTGGGAGGCATGATGATGGCTTTTTACATTGCGGTTTTTCCCGTTGCATTTTAGTTTCTTGTTGTGCTTGTTAAGGGTTTTGAAGATTTAAGCTATGCAGTGCCACAAAACGACTCTTTGGAAACCATTGTGTTTTCGTAGCTGTTCGGAATTATTTACTTAAATTGTTTCATTATTCGTGGCTTTCTCAATTAATGATAACGTTCTGCTTTTATTGAATGACCTTTATTAATTGTTACATTTAGAACCCGGAAGTTTAAGCATTTATTTTGGTTAAATTAGGTGTGCAAATAGGCACTTAAAGTACTGAAAATAGGCAGTAATACTGTCGGGTGTTATAAGGGATGTTTGGAGGGTAAAGGTGGGGGCTAAAAAAGGCGCATATATAATTTGTCATGGTAAGAAGGCGATGAAAGAATGGGGTTGGTTTCCATATCCGGCGACTACACCAGATGTCACAGGCCGAATAAGAGTTGGCTACGGGTTAAGGAAAAGGGATTGAAGAGATTGGGGGTAATTAAATGCCAGTTACCGGAGGGGTAGCTCAGAGGAGGCAAGGGATGTGACTAGCCCCAACGTGTGGCAATAGATCCGTGCGTTTACCGACACATGCTGATTCTAACTTAGGGGCTCGTATTCGAATCAGGACGACTCGCTGAACACGGAAGAAAACCCAGGATAGCGAAGGTCTTTAAGGTTTCCTAAGCTCTATAGTATTTAACAGAAAGGAAGCAGGTGTGACCAAGGGCAGTCCTAAAGAATTACATGATAGATCCACATGTCTATAAAAAGAATTTAAAGTATGGCACGAGGCTGGAAACTAACTTACAAATAATTCGATGAAGAAGTACCTTACCTGTCGTAGAGGATGATGATGCATGGCGCTCGTTGATTATCACAGTTTAAAATATCACTTTGGATCACCTGATCGTTCAAGAATCCAAACGACGTGGGCTCTCGCTACAAGACAGTCCAAAATCGACCACGAGGCATAGAACTAGGGGTTTATATACAAAACAGATTTTTCACAAGTTTTGAAAACAATATTGTTCCATCGATAGAAATCCGTTTGAACTGAATTCAGGTTCAAAGCAGAACATCAGATTATTTGTATAATTGGTTTACCTGTTAAGATAACTAATTTTCTTACTTTCTCAGAATTAGATACCTTATCCCTTTGAAATCGCGGGGGGAGAAAACCTCCTGTATCGTCAGCGTCACAAGCAGAAGCATGTGAGGAACAAAGCTCAATTGCAACAATTGATCTACTTCCCATCTTCCTGTCTCTTTTTTGGTCTTCATTATGTCCAGCATTCCATGCATAGCTTTCATAGGTTCTGCTACTCGTATTTAGAGCTTAACTGAATCGTTTCAGGAGGCACATTTTCTTGAAAACAAATAAATGTATGTATAGGGAACAATACCCTGAATTAATATTTTGTGACGTAATTGTATATCATTTGATTATTTGTGTGACTTTTTTCACTTACATTCATTGAAATTCTTTATTGCTTTTTGAAGTGATCAATAAACAGAGAATAAACCACAACGATCCGAAAAAGCCTTAAAGACTTTAAACCATAAAACAGGCAACATAATCCAAAATACGCAAAAAGAGCAAAATAAAAACTAACCTTGGCGTCCCTAAATGTACGGAAAAATGTTTATCTCTATTTAATTATTTAATATATCTATCCTAATAGAAAAGGTATTTTCCCTAACTTCTGGACCCCAGTCATAATGTTAATTATTTTGGGATTTATTTAAATATTGTAATTTTGGGTTTTATTTGAAGTGTTACGAGTTTCATAGTCTATTTAAATCGTTATATTGTTCAGAGTTTATTTGTTGTTGTAATTCCGAGGTTTGTTGTATGAGTACGTATGGTCATAGAGAGATTGTGGAAAGAAAAGGAAATTGTGAATGTTTATGAGCAGCATAGTTTGTGCGATCTGGATTAACGCTGCTAAGGTTATTCTAGGTCGGAACTTATGTGGTACAAGCTTCGGCCTAGGCAGACGTTGTATAACGCTGTTGTTATTTAGTGTAAGAACCACTGTCATATAGCGGCCATTTTTGGTACTATGTTAAAGCTTTCTATATGCATACATACATTTGTTTGTGTTACTGCTTGTTAAAATGCATGATACCAGTGAAGGACGAAGTTAAAGGGCAATTTCTCTGCGTTGCGCATCTTAAATATACACTGGTGTGCAAAACCTAAGGACGATATGGGTAAAGTAACATGTTGCCAGAGATCTCTCACACGTACACAGAAAGCTGGACGTCATATGGCGTGAGTGTAGCGAGCCTATAGTGCCAAATGTGTCTGGTCTCGCAATACGCGGCAATTGACGAAACAGGACAAGACTGTGTATGGCAATTAGCGAGCTATTACGGTGTAATGGTGTTCTTCATTTCAACATGACCCGTAGACACCATTTGCATGACTTCACACGGGAAAGAATCATCGGGAAACTGGAAGAAGGGCGAAGTGTGACGAATGTTGCTCAGGAGTTTGGAATTGCTCACAGCATTGTTTCACGTGCATGGGGAATGCATGGGGAACCTTCACAGGCACTGCTGTCCAAAGGAGAGGTGGTGGTTGACCACGCTCAACTACAGCAGCAGATGACCGCTACATTGTGCAACAGGCAAGAAGGGATCCACGCCAAACAGCAGGTGCAATTGAAACCACATTTAACAGGGCAGCTAGGCACGCAATCTCACGATACACAGTGGCACGGCGACTACACTGTCCAACGGCCAGTATGTTGTGTTCCATTCACATCCGCAAATCGGCGGCACCGTTTGCGTTGGTTCCAGAGCATCAAAAATGGACCAACGAGGAATGGGGTCGCGTGCTCTTCTCGAATGAGAACAGATTCAGTCTAAGTAGTGATTCCCGACGTATCCTCATCTGTTGAGAGTTGGGAACACGTAATGAACCCAGGAGCATTCTTGAACATGATGGTTTTGGTGGTTCGGGTGTTATGGTTTGGGGAGGCATAAAGTTGCATGGGCTCACCGACTTCCAAATCTTTGAACACTCTACGCTCACTGGTCAACGTTATTGTGATACTCAGGGGTGTAGTCGGTCCAGACTTCATTTTAATGGATGACAATGCGCGACCGCATCGCACAGCGCAGGTGGAGGATCTCTTGGAACGAGAGGATATTCGGCGAATGGACTGGCCTGCTCGTTCCCCCGATTTAAATCCTATCGAACACTGTGGGATGCTTTGGGAAGTGGCATTGCAGCACATCCACATGCACCACCAACCATCCAACAGTTGTCAGCAGCGCTGGTGGAGGAATGGAACCCCCTAACACAAGAACTGCTTACCAACTTTGTGGCCAGCATGGGAGCACGATGCAGAGCATGCATTGCTGTCGTAGTGATCATACCCCTTTTAAGCACCATGTATCTGTTTCTGTAAATCTAGAGAGCGATCATATGTCGTATAGACTTTAGTGTAGCTTATGGTCTTTCAATAAAAGTGGCATTTCTGTTCGTCTCATTGCATATTTCGTTTAGTTGCCTACTGTAGCATACCGTAGCAGTTCCCTCTATATATGATACAAGTTTCATCGACCTATGTTACTTGGCAGTGTCAAAGCATGCGAAGATTACTTTTGTCCTTAGGTTTTGCACACCAGTGTATTTTCTGGATGACAGCCATTACCTCGTATTGAGTTTGCCGTTACTGTCCTTGATCCGAACGCATTCCTCTAGTTGGTAATCTCCATAGATTATGTGATCTAAGCAGGGCTGGTGTAGTGCATGCTTAGGTTTTAGTCGAGATATTATTTACGCTGTGTTCCTCTTTTCCTTCACTGGCTTTTGAAATATAGCTGGCCGCAGTAGATGTAGCGCTATCTTGCAAGTCTTAGGTTTTCTTTGAATTGTGCATTTGCGGAAGCTGATGTGATTATTTTGGAAGCGTTTCGTCAGATGGGGGATCGGTTGGTTACTAAGTTACCCGAGAAACACGCGGTGCTGGTGGAATCCCCATTTCTATGATAACTGACTTTGGGCGAGTTTACAGATTGGTTTGCTGACTGCTGTTGGGAGCGTCGAAACCACGCTCTGCTACCACTCACCTCACCACAGCTGCTTAACCTTATTTCACCTCTAACTTTTGTTATAATTTTTGTATTACTACACATTTTTATTTAGTAATACTAAGTACTGTGTGCCACATAGTGTGTTCTAGAAATTGTTACAGATAGCATTTAGTAGTATGCTGAACATATCTGCACTCAGTGCTCAAATTCTCTTCCTGGGTAATGGAAATGATACACAGAGCAGGGTACTATTACTGAAAAAGTTATCCCGAGAGCTACATTTTCTTCGAGAATTTTCTTCAACTACGGAATTATTTGATGTACTGCAATGCTTTGAAAAATAAAATATGGAATATTAAAAAAATATAAATAAAACATAACAAAATACAAACATGCACATTTATGAGGAATTTCAGACAGCACAGAGCCAGGCAAACGGTACCTCTTAGATACATCGCGCCCGAACATGTAACAATAGGTATTGTGCCCGAGGGAGGGTTACCTATCCACGCACCTGTTTCTTTTAAAATTATTATATATTAAAAGGAGTATACAATATATACTAAATAAAAATCTTAATAAAGAAAGCAACACTACTTATATAATAATTTCATAGGATTATTTCCATATTTTAATATTATCTTGTTATTTTAATAATAGCCATAATTAATTTATCTTATATCTCTCAAACTTTATGGGTATTATACGAACTATTTCAAATTTAATAAACGTATCCTTGTATAGCTGGAAAATAATTTCCTATATACTCTCTGTAAATGGGAATGATGCCTGCATTTTCTGAGGTACATATATATTGAATAAATCTAAAATATATACCTTACATTTTCAGGGTATGGTGTGCTTGCGAAAATAATTCCATAACACATTCAGCAATCATACCGCCGCTGTACGAGTAGAATACCTGACTGTGAATCAACGGGCAGGACAGAATAACTGGTCATGGTAATTTGCTAGACAAGCTTTACATCGGAGGTTTTCTTTTGTGCTTTAGAGTTGAATATTGGTGCCGGTGTCAAGGGAGTCTTGCTTCATTGTACTCATTGAATGTATGCTCCGGTATGATCTGTGGCAGATGGCGGATGTTAAACGCTTATTCTATTTCTTTTTCACAGGATCAAATCATACAAGCACTGTGTAATTGGCCAAGTTTTAATCGCTGCAACATCATCGGGATGTGTAAATTATTACTCTCTCTACCTCCCACCTATAGGAGGTGGAGAAAACGTACTCCAAAACATTCAATACTGACACTGAACTGGAGATACACGTTTTGAGGTCACCGATTCCCCAAAATTAAATTTATAAAAAGATCCTTTCACGCGCGTTTACATGTGTGTTTATGTGCGTGTGCGGGAAGTTTAACTAAATATTTAGTGTGTTACATTCGCATTACTTTCCCTACTCACTACAGTTATTTTTATATAGTTTCGACAAACTGCTATTCTTAGAAGGCTTATTTTCATTTATTTATGTTAACCTTCAGGCTGCTATGCATTTGTACCTCCATAAACCACTGAGAGGGGTCCAAGTGGACCCCAGGCAAAAAACTCGAATTAATGTAATATAATAATTTTAATTTAAGTTTGGAATAAATAAAATCGTTTTAAAACAACAACTCTGATGTTCTAGCCTTTTTTACTTTCTCTAGTACGTATAGTAAGTAGGGGAAGTATTGTATTTCACCCAAAAATTCGATACCTAAATTTCACCGGAAATACATGTTTCGAGACCCCTGAATCCAAAAACAGCATTTTTGGAAACATGTCCATGTGTGTGTCTGTGTGTGTGTCTGTGAACAGCATAACTCAGAAACGAACAGTCGGATAAACACCAAACTTGGTATTTAGATTCAGTATCTTCCGGAGATGCGACACGAAGGTTTTCAAGAAAATCCCCCCACCCCAGATTACCCTTTACATGGAATATTTTTCGAAAATTTTAATTTTCTAAAAAATGGCTCTAACGATATTGATAACAATATCATATGTTTAAGATATTTTCATGACAAATAAAATGTATACCTTGAATTTTCTGGGAATGTCTCCAAAAGTATTCTTCATTGTGAATGACTTTTGCAGAACTGGTAAACCATAAGAGATAGACAAAATTTTACTACACAAAAAATTAGATCGCGTTAAAATACACAATTTATGTCATATACATTTTTTTTATTGAGTGACGATTTTCGAGATATTGCTTGTTATTCCCTTAAATTTTTCAATAATTTTCTCAAATGGGAATTCGTTATTCATTTTTTTGCCTTGGATATGCAAAGAGTATTAATCTGTGGCAAAGGGAATGGTGCTGCTCCTAGCAACCAGCTGTTAAGAGATATGTATGTGCTTAAAGGCTACTGTATTTCTATATTGCCCTTGTAAATATATATTCCCCTTACATCTACAAGAAAATTAGCAATAAGATAAGAGTCTGCAAATGTTTATCTCGATTAACACGAAGTAGATGGAGAATAAGCAATTGTAAAAATAGTTTGTACGAGAGTAGAGAAAGTCATGTGAGTGTAACACATCAGATTTTTTTACCAATAATGTACCTCAAAGCATTGTCAAACAAGCAACCGAATTAAAATTACAATATTATTTTTATGTTCCACAACTATCGCATTGGAGAAAATAATTTGTTTTGTTTGTTTATTTTCACCTTATTTTATGTTTTATTTTTTACTGACATTCACAACTGTATTTTAACATTTTATAATGTACTTCCAGTGCCGTTTAAGTTTTTTACGTGGAATTTTACAATTCATGTTCACTAAGTGTAACATACAAGAGACACTACTTTATGCATTTTCTTAAAGTGAGTATCGCAAATGAATTTCTTGCAACTCTCGCACTTTGTTCCAGTTTTTCTATAATTTTTTCCTGGACATAACTGATATAGGCCTTTTAACAGCTTCATCTTTCCGCTTCCACATGAGTACACCTTATAGTGCACACTAGGAGCGTACTGAACTGTTTCTACACAATTTCAAACCAACAATGCATGCAGAATAACTGAGAACATAAATATCTCAAGATACAGAAAATGTTATGAGACATGAATTGCTACGAGGGGCCCAAGTAGACCCCAAGTCGTATTTTATTTTTTTACAATTCCATTTATTTAACATTTACGGACTGTTTATGGTTATAAAGTTGGTTAAATTTGTAACACATTACAGAAGTTTAAAAATTCTAAATTGGATATTTCACTCATAAAAACTAAAACGTTTAATACTACTGGCCCCAGCAGAGCAGTCTAAAGGTTAATCAAACTAAATCTTTGCAAAATAGTTTCATTACACATTTCTTTGAAGGAAGGGATAGAGGAAACCGAATCGAAAATCAGATATTTAAAAGCCGGGTCGCTTTATACTGGTCTAAATTGAAGAAGTTATTTCTACGTTATTTTTTATTAGCCCCACGTTTTGGGGGGCAATTTGGAGAAGGTTTGTTGCTGCTACGTATGGAAAGTCAGTTTGAAGATGATGTATTATATTTCAACTGTTGGGGAGCCGAACTTGAAGTAGTTGCAACCGCACGTATGGTACCCTTCGTCCCAAATTTAAAAATATTAACTTTGTAATTTGACTGTTTCTTTAAATATTATATATTTATGTTTGCCTCGGATGCGTCAGTATTATTGTTAAAGACATGGATTTCTTTGCAAGGCGTGTGCGGCTGAAGAATGTAGGCTTACACAGATTATAATTTTTACTTCCCTACATTTATTAATTCTTGACACAATTTAAATAACACTTCACTGATATAGAGAGCTGTGAGATTCTTTTATTAATTACTTGCACTTTTTAACACGTAAACTATTTTCGTCTCACACGAATACGTATTAAATTTCTCGAGGACGCATCTCGCGTCCGATTAGGAACACTGTCTACAACCAACGCGTCCAGTTATGAGCGCTGTCTACAAGCAACTGACTTGATTTCTACCGCCTAAATTTGTAAATTTCTGTATTTGAATTTCTGATTGGCTAATCCTAGTCCAATAGAATACTTTCATTTAACTAAAGCTTTTTCTGATTTGTTGATTGGGTATTTATAAACTGTCTCAAAATTTACATTATTGTTGCTCCAACAATGACTAGTAGCATTATTCAACTTTCTTACTCATTATTGCCTCAAGGTTACCTCATTGTTAGCAACTTTTAACCTATTATTATCACAGCTTCTGCATTATTAAATTACGTAATACATTCAGATAACATTATTACACATGTATACAGTAATATACTTTGACTGTAATATACACTTTTTATATATTGTTACATACACATATTGCTTTAAGGCGGGCTGTTATTATATTTTTTATTATATAATTTGAATAAAATCATTTAAGTTTTAAAAATACTGCCTCAAAATATTCCTTACTCTTTCCATGACAACGCGAGAAACAACTAAGAGTGACAGAATCTTAAAAATGACAAGTGTGAACAATTCAACCAACATTGACGGATATCTCAGAAACGGCTAATATTGCAAAAACACTTTTATAAATAAATTGTGTGTTTTAAAGAGACCTATATATGTAGTGTAACGCTTCTCTCTATTTCTTATGGTTTACTTGTAAAAAGTTATGCAAAATTCCTTCCGAACGATGAGAACTTCACAGACGCTTCAAAGAAATTCAAGATGAGCAATTTATTTGTCAAGTAAATATCTTAAACACACGGTACATTTAAGTTATGATCAGAGCCATTTCTGAGAAAATCGAAAATACAAAATATCTTCCATTTAACGGCTAGTTTGGGGCGGAGATTTTCTTGAAAATATTCCAGTTGCATATTTGGAAGGTACTGAACTTAAATATCTAGTTTGGTACTTATTGATGTTTTCGTTAAGGAGTTATGCTGTTCATAAACACTCGGACAGCCAGCCAGACACACACATGTACCTTTTTCTAAAATGTTTTTTTTTGGGGGGGGGGTCAAAGAGCTTTAGAACTCTCCTGGTGAAATCTTGACATTTTATTGTGGAATACAATACTGCCTCTGCTTACATAAAGTAAGAGTAGAGAAAATATAAATGAAATGTATGAATACTAAATTTTATAAGCAACCATCTAATCACACGAGTAGATTTTCGAGAAAATTCCCACATCCCAAATTATCCTTTATACGGACCGAGCGGGATGATATAGGCGCAACCTTTGTGGTGTGCATTCGAGAGGTTCCGGGTTCCATTCCTGGTAACCGCCCTCTTAGGTCATGGAGTTTTTCGTGGTTTTTCCTTGGTTATCAAGGCGAATGCCGCTGTGGTATATTCTACCACGCTCTCTCCTTTCCCCCATTTCCTTATCTCCATTTTTCCCGAGATTAATCCATAATCAGGAGATTAATAATCAGTGTAATTTCAGGTTCTACAGTGTTGACGGTGCCAGGCAGTTGACGTGGCTGCAGGCACATTGGAAAGATTTCCATCCGTGTATGGCAGAGTGAGCTGTCCCGTGTATGCAGAGCTAGTTAGGGTCGCTGCGTTGCCCTCTTGAAGACTCTGCGCTCGCTGTCGAAGGCCCATCTACCTGCGGAACTGGTACCTTCTTGGATTCCTTCGCCTCATCTCTACCTCCCGCGGGATGCAGCCATTTTAGATCAAGATGGTCGCAGTAACAGAGGTCCCCCCCTCCAATAAACACATCCTACTTCCAACTACCCTTTATATGGACAACTTCTTTATTTTTTCAGAAATGACTCTTACGTTTTTTATTAAAGTAAAATACACTGAGATATTGTTACAATGTCATGCAATTAGTTACCGTAAGAACTTGGTGTTTAAGTTTCCCAAATATTTTTAAAGATATAAAGTCATAATGTCGATTCAGAGTATATTACTTTCACTACTCTTTTCTTTATTATTTTATTTATTCTTAGAATCGAAAGCTTGATTTCCTGATCTCTCTAGAATATACAAAAGATTTGTAAGAAATTCCATTTAACCCGAAGAACTGTGTTAATGGAAGTATTTTCCCTAATTGTTTTATTTCATCAAAAGTGGCTCTAACGATCTGAATTAAAATATAATAAGTATGTGGTATTGGCATGACAATATTGTGATGCAGCGGTTATGGGAGGTCGGTGCCGAGCAGTCCGGGTAAACAACGCCCCTTGCCAGCTTAAACACCAGGCGCGCTATCGGGGGATAACTAAAACTTTCTCCAAGCTTGATCTCCCTCCCTCCTAAGAAAGTGTGTCGAAATAGTTTAGAAATCCTGAGGAGCTTCTGTGAAAGGTTGCACTGCCTATGTAAGCGAGCGCTCTCGCGGGCCGGCAGCCAGTCCCGAGTTAAAAGCGAGTCGAATAGCGACACAGTGGAGTTGCGACAGTCAGTGTGTGAGCGAGTTGGCGGGTGAGTTTCCCGTGCGACATCGAGAGCGACTGTCTGACCGAGTTGGTGGCGGCTTTCGTGAACTGCAGGAGTGCTGTCGCGGAGCGACGTTGCAGAGCTATTGCGTTCGACTCCCTCGTGAAGTGAACCATCCGGCGTGAAGACGCTACGTCACGAAGGAAATGAAATGATGGAGTATTGAACTAGTTCACCTTAGTGAAGTGACATTGGTGAAGTGAACTCCCAATGAAAGTGAACTACATAAAAACGAAACAGTGACATTGAAAAACAAAACGGTGACAGTGAGAAGTGAATGAAAAGGGAGAGTTGAAAAACGGGACAAATTCACAATATACAGGTTGCCATTTAAGTTGAGACTATACTAAGCATTGTACAAAGAAACGTTTTTAATAAAAGTTGCTTGATATTATGGGTGAAAGTAAATGCCGCTAGTCCTATTTTGTTTGGAGGACGTTATAATGGTCATTTTAGGGTCAATGAATTTTTTTAAATGGGAAACTACATTTTGGATGTTTTCTCATTAGAAAACGGTTTTCTAAATGGAAACAAAATAAAAAAAAATGTTGGTTCCCAATTACCATACGTAACTTGACCTTCAAATTTCCATCTACGGATGGTTCAACCATTTATTGCGCTCTTTGTACACAGCCATTCAGAATTTTCGTTGTTATTTACGTTGGTGTAAGAACAATTGCAAAGTGCTTTATACAAAAGTTGTTTAGGTTTTTATGAGGAGTGAGAAAACCTAAAAAAGGTAGGTTCTCATTTAAAATAATTAAATTGTCTCTAAAATGACCATTACAACGTCCTCTAAATAAAACACTTCTAACGGCATTTCTTTCTCTCATAATATCAAGCAACTTTATTAAATACACTTCTTCTAACGCTTAGTTTTGGAGACATTGTACAGTCTCAGCTTAAATGGTCCATCCTGAGTTTTTCGTAAGTAGCCATAGAAGACCATCGAACAACTGCCTTTCAACTCAACGATGTTCACGCTTCACCCAGGCAGAAAGGCGGAGTAAGTACAAATTTTCACAAGGAATAAAAGAATCTATAGATAGGAGATTAGTAATAAAGACCATCTATTAGACGTAGCTCCTGAAATAATTATGCGAACATTTATGGTTGAAGTATTAATTTCAACAAACCGTAAATATTTTGTTACAGACTAACGCATTTTGAAATGAATAATTATTTCCTATATATAAAGTAGACCATTTACAGATTTTGTATACAATACATTTAGAATAACCTGCACAAGGCAAACTTGGCTCTTCTATACTTAACCCTTGGTTTGTATGGAATACATCCACTAAAATTAATCTCCTCATTCTAAACTGTATTCGGTCTTTTGCTCCCTTCTTAAGCTCCTTATCTACTTATCCCAAACTATTTCTAAAAATGCCCCTATTGGTTTAATTCTCTCCTCCCTTGTTTCTGCTAGTATTTTAATTACCACTATATCATCATGTAGAATATTCCAATTTTCATCCCATATACTATCTCTCCAAATTTTAACCATTTCACACTCTAGCAGACAAAATATTCAATTTCTCATACATAACGCAAGCTTATTTTGCTGTTATTTACTGCTCCTTTTAGAAATAATACTCCTGTTGGTAGTCATCCATAACCCTCTCTTACTAACTGATCTCCCTTCCCCAGTTTCTTTTACTTGTTTTGTACAAAAGTAAAGAACCTTAGTTCTCAAAACTAGCCCATATTTCATGTTTTTCTAAGTTCTCCACCCTCTGACTCTTCTTTCTAAAATCCACTACTATTGTTTTCACTAACAGCTAAATATCCCGCATATACCGTTTACTTCTAGCAAATTTCCGACCTCCCCTAACCAACTCTCTCTTCCCATTACATCTCTGTCAAACATTAGGCATAATTTTATCATGTTACTGTCATTAAATTTTAAACATATGTTCCTGTATTTCCAAATTGTTAGAAATGAAAGGAAATAATCTGATGTGTTACATTCACATGACTTTCTCTACTCATTCTTCTAAAAATATTGTTACAAAAGCTTACTCTTCTGTCTGCTTCATGTTAATCGATATAAACATTTGCAGAAATGGTTTTATTACACATTTCGTTACCAGAAGGATACAGTAAGGCTTAAGCGATAGTAAAATCCATCACTATGTCTTGGCTTTGAAATTCCAACTCTTGGCATAATTATGAGAAAAAAAGTATAGCGACTTATACTTGAAAAAGTACAAGAATTTTAAAATTCAAACCAATAACAAAGAATATAAAAAGTCTCAGAAATAAGTTAACGCCACTAAAAACTTTATTTGGCATAAATTACGTGCCTTAATGAGATCTACATTTCATCAATTAAACAAAAGTCAATCTGAATGAAGAAGACTTCACAGACTATTCAGAAAATTCAAAACTACTTTTATTTATCACAAAAATTCTTTAACACGTGGTATTTAAATCATAATCGTTACAGAAATTTTTTAGAAAATAAAAAATAATGAAAAATGTTTCAGGTAATGTGCGATTAGCGGTCGGGAAATTTTCTGGATAATCTTCTTATTACATATTTGGAAGATTCTGAAGCTAAATACCAAGTTTTGTACTTAAAAATGTTTTCGCTGTGAATTTTCGTTCATAGATACACTCACATACACACACCTGACACAGACTCACAGACCTTTTTCCAACTTTTACTTTCTCTACCCGAACATAGTATGCAGAGAAGTTATTGCATTCTACCCAAAAATTCTATACCAGATTTCCCCGGGTATAAACGTTTTGAGGCACCCTGAATAAAAAAGAAAGCATTTTTAGAAAAAGGTCCATTTGTGTATGTGTCTGAACAACATAACTCAAAAACAAAAGGCGAATAAATATCAAACTTAGTATTTAAGTTCAGTAAAGTTTTGACTTTATCAAAAATGTCTTCAACAATTTTGATTAAGATACCACACAGTAAAGACATTTATGAAAGAAATAAAATGTAGAAGCCTTTGTAGTCCGCCTCATTTGGAGGGAATGTTGTATAATCTTGTATAACTAATCGATAGACGAAAACTATTACAAAAAAACGTAGATATTTTCAAAATACGCAATTTATTTCAATTAAAATTTTTTGTGGCGTAATCAATTTACGAGATATCCGTTATTAACGGTTCGAGTTGTTCAATGTTGTCATTCTTTTGAAGACCTATCGATTCACAGTTATTTCTCGCGATTGCATGGAGGAGTGTGGCATTTTAAGGCCAGCATATGCTGTCCAGTTCTTAAAAATTTGACTATCACCGTTTCCTTTGTAATTATAACAAAGTGTAAATTGTAGCTACTTCTGCAACGGTTTATATCGATTATAATGAAGTAGGTAGAAAAAAAATCTGATCTGTTACACTCACATGACTTTCTCTACTCTTGTACAAACTATTTTACAAACGCTTAATCTCCATCTACTTCACGTTCTCCATTCTACTTCATTTGCATCTTATTGCTAATTTCATTGTCTTTGCATGTCCAGGGCATAAGGAAAAACGAATAACGAATTCCCATTTGAGAAAAAGTATAAGTATTGGAACATTCAAAGAAATAACAAGGAATATGTCGGAAATGCATGAACTCTACATCTTTTTTGTAGAAAAAGTTATGTTAACGTCATTCAGAAAGAAGAACTTTTGCGAACATTCCCAGAAAATTCATGATATATAAGTTATTTGGCATGAAAATATGTTAAATCTATGATATATTAATCAAAATCTTTAGAGCCATTTTTGAGATACTCAAAATTTTCAAAAGTTTTTCCATGTAAAGGGTAGTTTGGGGTGTGGGATTTCTTTAAAATATTTGTGTCTCATTTTTGAAAGATATTGAACCTAAATTCCAAGTTTGGCATTTATACGACTTTTCGCTTTGAGTTATGCTGTTCACAGACACAAATACACACAAAGTGTTTTTGGATTCAGGCTGCCTTAAAACATGTATTTCCGGTGAAATCTCGGTATCAAATTTTTGGGTGGAATGCAATGCTTCCCCTACTTACTATACATTGTAGAAAAAGTAAGAAGCTTACTTAAGGATATTTGCTTACCCACTAATAAATGATAGAGGGTAGAGAAAGCCATGTGGATGTAACACATCAAAAGCATTTTTTTTATTTGAATCAGGGAACCTAAAAGTGTGTATTTCCATAATTTTTGGTGGAATGCAATGCGAGAAAGTAAAAGCCGAAGTTGAAAACGAAAAAGAGGTTTGTGTTGAACATGCATTAGTTGGAAAGACTCTCTCCTTTGTAAGACAGGTCAAAAACAGTAATGCTTACGCGTCGAAATCTATGGCTGAGACCTCGCCCTGTATGCTGGGCGAGAGTACTAGAGACTCCGCATGAGGAATATGATTATCTTTGCTCTACAAGCCTTGTATCTCTAGGGGGATTGAACGCCATAGAGAACGTTTGAGCGATGACCCGGCACGTGCGCTGAGCCGTACGCCACGTTTCTTCCCCACTTTCTCCCCTACCTACATGGTGCACAGTATCCGAGGCGAGGTCAGTCCGGGCCACAGGTGAGTGTATCGACCGCGCCAGGCAGGCAGGTAGAGACAACAAGATGGGGCCGCATATGCTGACGTGGCGCCCGCCTGAACCTCGTGCACTTGACCGACACCGGCTGCCCAACAGATTCCTAACATATCCACCGGGACAGCCGTCGCTTGGGAGCACACTGTTATGTAACTAGAGACATTTAGAAAGTTGAAATTTAAGTTAATTGCGAGTATTCTCGAAAGAAATACATTCACAATTCAACGCTCAGGTTTGTTTGCCTTCATTATTAGCCCCTTTATCAAAGAATTTGATGTGTTAGGTTCACAGACTTTCTCTACCCTCTAAGTTGAATTAGTGGATATATAGTGTTATAAATACAAAGGGAACAGCGACAGTCAAATGTTTAAGAAACAACTTATAAGCTGGCTTTAAAAGCATCTGACGTCGCGAAAAGCAGCTGAAAATCCGTAGGACTTTAAAGAACGCCTAAGTTTTGAACAATTCGAAGCATTAATAACGGATATCTCAGAAATGACAGGACACCACAAAAATCATTTGAAATAAATTGTGCGTTTTAAAGAGATCTACATTTTTTGTGAGTACGTCTTAGTCTATTGCTTAAAGTTTACCAGTTATAGAAGACTAGATATACAAGATATGCATTTTATTTTCCACGTAAATGTCTTTAATATATGGTATTTTAATCAAAATCGTTAGTCATTTTTTAGAAAATAAAATATTTCAAAAAATGCTCCATGCTAAGAGTAATTTGGGGTAGGGAATTTTCTTGAAAATCTTCTTCTCGTATCTTTGGAAGCTGCTGAAGACCATGCTTTATATTTATCAGATTTTTCGTTTTTGAGTTATACATAAATAAACACACAGATCTTCTTCTAAAATTACTTTTTTTTATTTCAAGGAGCCTCAAAGTGTATACGGTGTTTACGGTTAAATCTCGGTATCGAATCTTTTGATGGAATGCAATACCTTCTCTATGTACTATGTGCGTGTAAAGTAAAACTATGGAAGATCTTAACATAAGGCAAACTGTGAGAACCTAAGCTTCGATAAACTTTGAGGCAGTATTTTTAACACTTAAATGATTTTTAGTCAAATTATATAATATGTAAATTCAATAACAGCCCGCCTTGAAGCAATATGTGTATGTAACTATATATAAAAAGTGTATATTACAGTAATCGTAAATGATTATATTATTGTATCCATGTTTAATAATGTTATGTGAATGTATTACGTAATTTATTAATGTACGAGCTGTGAGAATAATAGGTTAAAAGTTGCTAACAATGAGGTAACAATGAGGTAACCTTGTGGTAATAATGAGTAAGAAAGTGTAATAATCTTACTAGTCATTCTTGGAGCAACAATTTTGAGACAGTTTATAAAATAGCCAATCAACAACCAGAAAAATGCTTAAATTAAATAAAAGTATTTTATTGGATTAGGAATAGCCGATGAGAGCCTTGAAATACAGAAATTTACAAATTTAGGCGGTGGAATTCAAGTCAGTTGCTTGTAGACAGTGCTCATAACTGGACGCGTTGGCTGTAGGCAGGCGACGCGAGGCACGTCCTAAACAAATGTAATACGTATACAGTGTGAGACGAAAATAGTTTACGTGTTAAAAAGTGCAAGTAATTAACAAAAGAATCTCACAGCTCTCTATATCAGTGAAGTGTTATTTAAATCGTGTCAAGCATTAATAAAATTAGAGTCTGTGTAAGCCTACATTCTTCAGTCGCACCACAACCCTGCAAAGAGAAACATGTCTCTAGCAAAAATACTGACGCAGCCGAGGCAATCATAAATAAACATACATTTAAAGAAACAGTCAAATTACAAAGTTAATATTTTTTAAACTTGGGGCGAAGGCTACCGGAAAGCATGTACTATACGTGTGGTTGCAACAAATTTCAAGTTCGGCTCCCCAACAATTGGACCAGAATACTACTCCTACTTCAAATCGGATTTCCATACGTGAAGCAACATCCTACTTCAAATCGGCTTTCCATACGTGAGGCAACAACCTACTTCAAATTGGCTTCCAAATAACAATAACGTAAAGATGCTATCTACTTCAACTTAAAACCATTGCTTTTACATTTGGTGAAAATGTATAGATACAATACGTACGCAAATACATAAACAGTTTGAAGATCACTGGTGTAACAATTTGGGACAGAAAAACTTTTTACTTTCTCTCCTATTACCTTTAGTAGTTAGAGAAAGTATTATATTACACCCAAAAATTCCATGCCGGAAATGGAGGTTTCGAGGCTCTATGAATACAAAAAAAGCATTTTAGAAAAAGATAGGTTTCTGTGTGTGTGCGTGTCTGTGTGTGTGTGAACCTCAAATCCCAAAAACGCAAAGTCGGTTAAACGCCAAACTTGGTATTTAAGATCTGTATCTTCCAAGGATGCGGAGATTTTCAAAAAGATGCCTCATTCAAAACTACTTTTTACATTCAAAACTGCCATTATTTCTTATTTTATTAAAAATGGCTCTAACGGCTTTGATTAAAATACCACGTTTATGATCCTTATTTGCGCAACAAATAAAACGTATATCTTGAATTTTCTTGAAACAGTCCGTGAATTCTTCTTCATTCTGAAGTATTTTTGTATAATTGGTAAGAGATGGACAAAAACTTACTACACAAAATATGTATATCTCTTCAAAGCACACAACTTACGTCAAATAACATTTTCTGCAGAGTTAAACATTTCAAGATCTTCATTATATTGGTTTGAATTTTCAAATACACTTTTCCTTTTTCTCATTCCTTTTTTTGTTTGTTTGTGTTTGTCTTTATTCCTTGGTCATACAAGGAGGATGAAATTTAAAAGCCATAGCAACACGCTCTTTAAATTTTGACTATCGCTTTACTATTGTACCGCGTGTGAAAAAATTAAATGAAGGTTTATCTGGATTAACAAGAAGTAGACAGAGATATACGATCGTGTATCAGTAAGTAGAGAAAGTCATATGAATGCAATATATCAGTTTTTTATTTTATGAAATGCGATTCCCTCCCTAAAAATTTATCTTATAGTGAACATGTATCTCTATAGTAGAGAGCCATAGGAATTTTTGCTTTATTTCAAGGTTTATAGAAATTCCTTTCTTCTCTCTACATGTAAAATTCTATTGTTTTGCATCTTATTATATTATCAAAGTCATTTAAATAAATATCTGCGTGGTAATTTAAATTACCAAATCGGAGAATTTAACAGTCCAGACGGCAAGGAATATGAAAACTGACGGTTCAAACATTAAAAACATCAAGAAAAATATGACATGATTATTATTTATTTACAAATTTTCCTTGTACTGGTTGAGGTTTTTGACAGTCTCTATCACTTTTCCACAAATCAAGAAAACCATTCAAAAAATTATATATATACATTTAAAAATACGGTAACAGAAACAACAGAACCTAATACGAAACCTAGGTTGTAAGAAGACTCTTATAAGTTTCTATCCGTTAGTTATCACTTATCACACTTATAAAGTTATCTCATCCTTAAATTTATGAGGCATTAAACTTCCCCCCCTCAAACGATTAAGCCAGTGTACCGGAACCAATAGTTTTCCTTAGCCCCCCTCCAAAAAAGGAAAAGAAAGACATCTCTGTTAGTGTTGTGTTCTACGATCCTGTTTATAATATAGAGTGGTGCATTTTTAACTGATAAGTTTCTCTGAGTGAAAGTAATTGTTCAGACTATAAATACATTACTGTAAAAAAACAAAGAAAGAAAGAAAAACATCTCTGTTAGTGTTGTGTTCTACGATCCTGTTTATAATATAGAGTAGTGCATTTTTAACTGATAAGTTTCTCTGAGTGAAAGTAATTCTTCAGACTATAAACACATTGCTGTAAAAAAAACAAAGAAACAAAGAAACAAAGAAAAAGGAAAGAAAGGAAGAAAGAGTACCAAACTAAAAACACAGTTCCAACATACCGATATTTTACTTTAAAATTTCTGTGCGATCAGTTTATTTTATTTATTTTTTAGGTTTAAATTTTGATACACATTAGTGCCAAACAGTTGTGCTCTATATGATGAAGCACGCGTTCAGGTTTCCGCCAAGCGGCAGTGCTGCGGCGCGTAATTGGTTATCAATACTGAAACACACACAGACATCGTATTACAACACATACAGAGTATGTCTTGCTGGAAAAAGATCCAGCAAAGTCAAAAGTCCACAGCATGTACCCAAGAAACAGATGCAGAATAAAATGAATGATTTCTTCCTCAGAAGTTTCTATAACGAAAAATAACGTGGTTCCTTGCACGGCATCACAAACCAATCTTGAGCGAATTTCAAAAACTCTGCGTCTATTTTTGCCTTCTCTACTACGTCTGTAAGTAGGATAAGTATTGTATTCCACCCAAAATTTTAATATTGAAATTTCACCGGAAATTTATGTTTTGAGGCTCCCTGAATTCAAAAAACGGATTTTCAGAGAAAGGTCCGTGTGTGCGCCTGTATGTGCGTGTGTGTGTGTGTGTGTGTGTGTGTGTGTGTGAGAGAGAGAGAGAGAGAGAGAACAGCATAACTCAAAAACGAAAAGTTAAACCAACACCAAACTTGGTATTTAAGTTTAGTACATTCCAAAAATGCTACACGAAGATTTTCAAGAAAATTCCCCTACCCTTTACATGGAAGATTTTTCAAAAATTTTGAATTTCTAAAGAATGGCTATAACGATTTGATTGAAATACCATATATTAAAGATATTTACATGACAAATAACAGTTATATCTTGAATTTTTTTGGAAATACCTGTGAATTCCACTTCATTTGGAATAAATTTTGTATAATCTTATATAACTGGTAAACATTAAGCGGCAGTCGAAAACGTAGTACACAAAAACTGTAGATCTACCTAAAACACGCAATTTATTTAAATAAGTTTTGTTGTGGCATTAGCTTTTCAGAGGTATCCACTACTAAATGCTCGAATTTTTTACTACTTGGTCATTCTTTAAAGACCTTTCAACATTTAGTTGTTTCTGGCGATTGAATGGAAACGATATATAAAACTCCATACTAAGTTTTTAACATTTGACTATCGCTATTCTCTTTTTATCTTTAACGAAACATGTTATGTAGCTATTTCTGCAAAGGTTTATTTGGATTAAAATGTAGTACATAGAAAAATAAGCTTGTGTAAGAATAATTAATATACCAAATTATAAACGATAGAATGTAGAAAAAATCATGTAAATGTATCATCAGAAGTTTTGCACTTTGTAATCAGCATTATCGAAAGATAATAAGTTTCCAAAATTCATTTGGTGATGCAACCATGTAGAATGCATTTGGAGTTAGTGGATCGTTTAAAAGTCATACAGTATTAGGACTCCTAAAGGAATCAATACGGTTAAAGCTCGTTCTTGCAGCGCTAGTTCACTGCTTAAAGAAGAAGAGAGTAGTGTTTAAGAAGTCAACATATACTTTTATGTACAATATGGTTACATTAAGTTTTAGTTACTCTCATAATAATTCCATATTGCTAACATTCTACCAGAAGCGTTGTAATCTGAAATATTTAATGCTCGACTGCCTAGAAAGATATTTGATACAGTATTACGTAATTTAATAATGTAGGAGCTGTGAGAAATAGGTTTAAAGTTGAGGCAATAATGAGTAAGGAAGTTTAAATGCTACTAGTCATTATTAGAGCAGCAATAATGTAAATTTTGAGACAGCTTAAAAATAGCCAATCAACAACCAGAAAAAGCTTTAGTTAAATGAAGGTATTCTATTGGAGTAGGATTAGCCAATCAGAGAATTGAAATATAGAAATTTACAAGTTTAGACGGTTGAAAGCAATTCAGTTGCCTCCAAACAGTTCTCATAACCAGACGTGTTGCTTCTAGACGATGCTCATAACCAGACCCGAGGTGTGTCCTCGAGAAATTAAATACGCATTCGTGTGGGACAAACATAGTTTAAGTGTTAAAAAGTGCAAGTATTAAATAAAAGAATCTCACAGCTCTCTATATCAGTTAAGTGCTGTTTAATTTGTGTCAAGGTTTAATAAAAAGGAGTGAATTAAAAATTAAAATCTGTGTAAGCCTACATTCTTAGTCGTATCACAACCCTGCCAAGACGTCCATGTCCCTAACAATAATACTGACGCAGCCGAGGCAAACATAAATAAATATTTAAAGAAACAGTCAAATTACAAAGTTAATATTTCTTTAAACTTGGGGCAAAGGCCACCTGAAAGTACATTTGGGGCGAAGGCTACCGGAAACTATTTACCATACGTGCGATTGCAACGAATTTCAAGTTAGGCTCCCAAACAGTTGAAATATAATACAACTCCTTCAATACAAACATCTGCAGTATTTGTTTGAGAATCTTATATGATACTTCTGAAAATATTATTTTATAAAAATCCAAACCCGAATTACAAATGTTATTCATTTAATATTACTTGCTTCGCTGTTTTAAAGCAGTTACTATTTTTATGCGTTAGTATTTAATTTCCGTTCGTGCAACGATTAATAGTTTAGAGGCAGAAAGGAATAAACATTTTACGAAAAACATCCATATAGAAGGCAACCTGAGGTAACAGAGGTGCTGTGGAATGGTTGTCTTTGATTCATCTGGTAAAATTCTGTATTTTGAGGAAATCTATTGCAATGTTTTTGTCTATGATGAATAAATTAGAGGTATAAATCTGCCACAGCTTAGTATAATAAATTACATGGAATCGTGCTGCTTCATTTAATTCCGTATAGTGTTATCTAATGTCATATGCTTCCTGTCATTTGGTGTCTACTTAATGAGCTAGTCCATTATTGGTTTGAGGCAAACTAAGACTCACAAACACTGCCTTTGAGCAAAGGCCAGTCCCATATGAGAAATGAAATGTGAGGAGTGAGGAACAGCAGCAGTGAACAAGGCTGAAACGGGGTTTCTCAGCTGCTGTTAAAGTAAAATTATATGTATTTGATTTTTACTTTCTCCACTACGTAAGTAATTAGGAGAACTATTGCATTCGACAAAAAATTAGATACTAATATTTCAACGAAAATATATGTTTTGAGGCCCCCTAATAAAAAGGCATTTTTAGAAAAATGTCTGTCTGTGAATAGCAACGAAAACACGGAGAAATACCAAACTAGATATTTAAGTTAGCATCTTCCAAAGATACGACTTGAAAATTTTTAAGAAAATTCCCCCAACCCAACTACCCTTTATATGGAACATTTTATGAAACCTTTTATTTTCTGAAAAAATGGTCCTAATTTTGATTAATTAAAATACTATATTAATTTGAAATTTTCAACTAACAATACTAGCTTTCTGAAATGCATACCATATATGTATTTTAATGCAAATATGTTAAATCCGAAAGTTCATCCATTTTGCTGTAATGATTTAAAACGTGTGGACACGTTTGTTTGTTATTTTGTTACGTTACTCAAGAACTACTTTGCGGAAAAGAGATTGAAATTTTGGCCTGATATTGAACCCTAGTTTCATAATAATATACGTTTTAAAATTGCCCTGGATTATTCTGCATCATTTAGTTTGGGCTCCAAAATTTTTAAAAAATTTCTGTCCGTATTTTGTGCTTAAAAATTTGGAATCTTTGTGTTTGAAAATTATAAAATATATATACTTAATTGTACCTCTGTAAAATTATGTGCCAAATTAATTGCATTCCTCTATCATACAAAGTGTACTACAAGGAGGAATAAAAATGATGAAAATGTCAATAAGGAGAAACAGCAATTTAAGTTTTGAATGCATAACTCACATTCCAAACACCAGTTTGGTAGATTGGAGCATCCGATTTCTTTGCCCTCTCATCTATTGCTACTTTTTCTGTCTTTATCTTCTTTAGTTGTTGCTTTTTTCTGCAGAACTTCGCTTCTTACTTTGCAAGATGCGAGTCAAATCGCGTTGTGTTGAAGTTTTCCTTGGTGAAAAAAAGCTTTATTCACTTTAACTGTTGTGGTCCCATTCTACATTGGGCGTGAAAGACCAGTAATTTTGCTTAGAGGCCTCTTTATCAGGCTTGAGGTGCTTTTACGTGCCGTAAATCTACGACACGGGACCACCGGCTTTACTTCCCTTCCGAAGGAAGCCATGCTAAGGATTTCTTGCTAAGTCTACCATTATTTCACCTCTGATGTTTTGCTGTAGTCCCATTTATTTAAGACTGCCGTTAAAATACACCAGAGCCATAAGTTTTTGTATGTTTATTATGCAATATTTCAATAAGTTAGTATAGTAATTATAAGCATAGAAAATTTAAAAGCAGGTATCACACTGGGTGCTTCTACCTGCCCCGTCATCATCCAGGCATGTCATACCACCGATTATTGAACCTTAGCCCACCCCATCCTAAACAGGATATTTCCGTCCATTAAATAGAGGCTGCATTATCCGCAAAGAACAGCTCTGCTCGTACCAAATGAATTGAATATTTTTGCCGCTATATAAGTCGCACAAAGAGAGCAAAATCTGTCCGTGAGAGCTGCCAATGGCAATTATAATCCAAATTAAAATGTTATTACTGATTTCATAGTATAGAGACTTATACTCTTAGCATATAATAATAATAATAATAATAATAATAATAATAATAATAATAATAATAATAATAATAATAATAATAATAATAATAATAATAAATAATAATATTAATAAACATTTTGGTGGAAGAAAGTGCAACTAAAAGCGTAATGATTGTTGAACTCCATTTACAGCCATTTTTTTCTGTGCGTATCTATGGGTTTTCCTTCGGCTTGAAGAAAGAAACACAAGATGTTAAATCATGCAAACGTTTATTACAATTGACATGAATTAGAGAGAAAAGTAAGCTTTTGTAAGAATAGTTTATAGAAAATATGTAAAAGCAAACGATAATGTGTAGAAAAAGGCATGTGAATGTAACACATACAATTTTTCAAAATAATAACTTGTACATATAGTCCTAACTTTTAAAACTTTTACTGAGTAATCTTTTGGTATTATTCATTGAAAACGTTTGTCGTTGGGGGTTGTTAACCTCTTCTCAATATGGCTGGAAAATCAGTATAATCAGAGGTTTTTTTATTATTACTATTATTTCCAAATAAATCGATTTAGGACTAGTAAAGTACTTTGGGGCGTTTCTTTATTTTCCTTTGGTTCCATAGTTTTCTCATTCCTTGGCTTGGGCTTTGTTTCTCTCGTCTATCTATGTTGTTTCAGTTTTTATCTTCTGTTTGTCCTCTTAGTCGTTTATACACTTTGATTCTAAAGATATCTCGGTTTAGGATATCTTCTTGCGTAGTTCCTGCCAACTTTAAGCCATGTTTTACTTCCCAATCCACTTCATAGTATCCATTTATGCTTTACTTCTATTTTTGGTGGACAATAGAAATAAAAATCGCAGAGAGTTAACTCAGGGGAATGAGGTGGCTTAAAAAGAGAAAGTTTACAAGTAAAATCCACACGCTTTAGATGAACATAAATATAACATTCGTCAATAAATTACTGTCATTTCTAAGTGGAATGCAGAGTGTAATGGGCAACTTCGTAACCAGGTGCTAGAACTGCTTGAATAACGAAGGGAGACAGTTTTAACATCTCCTTGCTTGATAAACGCGAGTAATTTTAGTTTTATATTTAGGTGTTTATATTACGTCTGTTTAAGGCGACAACCCGTACTATATTTACTGCGGACTTACTGTCACCCGCACCGCGACACAGTAACCAGCCTCGCCGCCCGACCACACGCCGCGAAAGCGGTTCCACCAAGAATTGCTCACCCGATTAGTATATTTTTCGCCAGAATCAGTACCTACTCCACTATATACCTTCTTACAATATTTCTTTTTTAGTAAACTGTTTTATCGAAACATAATTTGGCATAATTCTCGCTGCGCTTATTTTAGAATTTATTTAAAAAAATAAACCTGTTCGAAAATATGTTTATTGTAAACTTTTTGTTAAGTTTTGTAGCCTAATATGTAGGAGTGTAAAGCAGACTTGAGGATAAGCATGGAAAGGATTGGAATATTTGCGTTCAATAGATTTCTAGCAAACCACAGGGAATAACATTAAATGGAGATGTATTATTAACTCCAAATTTTATAAAGATTTATCAGATTTCTTATTTTTGATTAACTTTAAATTTTGATGTTTTTATACCTTGAATTCATTAGTCCATGTGCAATTCATTTCACCGAATGCATAGTGCTAGGAATTGCTAGAACCAAATCAAAAGTTGGCATTGGGCGGGGCAGTGGGCTTTAACATTTAATTACAGACATAAAGCATTGTTTCTCTTATAGTCAAGTTTCCATGCACTCGATTGTACATAGTCCTGCACGTAAAGGATAGGTGCAGCGTTTTTCTGACGTCACAATGGATATCTGTATGACATGGCTCATCGGTCACCGTCTACAAGAATGGAGTACCTCAGCAGGTCGGTCAGCTTACACACACTTGGGTAAAGTTGCGCTTACGGTGATTTATGAAGGTTTGGAGCAACTTGTTACGTGGCTACCAAGGAGAGCAAGAAGACGTGCACCTCTAGGTTTCCTTTTTCTTTGTCAAAGTTTACTAAACTCCCTTAAAATCACTCGCCATTGTTAAGTGTTTTAACACAAAACACATTCCTAAAATGTAATTTAGTTTTGTTAACTCAACCACGTTTAATAAACCACAATCATTGATTTTTCCAATTTGGCAGAATATTTAACACTAAATTGTGGACTTTAATATTTTCAGATGACCTTTAGAGTAGAACTAGTCAGTTTTAGAATAACTAATTCAGCTAGTAAATTTAAAACTTTGATACTCTGCAGATAACTAATTATTTCCTTAATTTATGATAGGGATTTATTTAGAACTATAGACCGCGCTATCTACTTCTTCTCTGTACCAATGGGCGTGGGATTCCCCATTTATATAGGCAATTTCCGCATTAAAGTTGAGCTCAACGATAACATAGGTAAATTTCCCAACAATAAAAGTTTCAAAGCCAATACCCACTGGCAAGTTCCGCACAAGGCTCAACAGAAAAGTGAAAGGAGTGACATTTTCCTTCCCATTTTGTGCACACTACAATTCCAGATTCTTTCTTGGTTCTTAATAAAAATGTTTTGCTCTTACCGTTTTGAAACCGATACTTTCCACTCTACTTACTGCGTTCTCACGGCTTTCTGGCAGAGCAAGCTGCTTCTTTCGTCTTTCTTTGTATATAGTGTGACTTTATCCAGTTTTCACTGTCACCTCACAAAATTCTCACTTCACTTGATCTAGACTGTGACTTCACTAATATGAATTACCTCAGTTTTCCCTTGAAGTAGTTGTTGTCTTTACGTTGGAGTTACTGTTGGAGTTTGCGTAATATGCTGCTACGTATGTAAAGCTGATTTGAAGATGTATTTTTGTTGTTACGCTCCAAGTTTTTTTTAAAAATATTAACTACTATTAAACTACTTCTATAGATATTATTTATGTTTGCCACGGCTGCGTCAGTATTGCTTTAGAGACACGTTTCTCTTAATAACGGCGTGGTGCGACAAGAATGTAGGCTTACACAGATTTTAAGTTTAAATTCACTTCTTTTTATTAATCCTTGACACAATTTAAATAGCCCTACACTGATATCAAGAGCTGCGAGATTCTTTTATCTAATACTTGCACTTTGTTAACGAGTATACATAATTTTCGTTTCACACGAATACGTAATATTTCTTCAGAGAACACATCTTGCATCCGGTTACTACCAAGGTCTGCCAGCAACTGAAAATATTTCAACCGTCCAAACCCGTAAGCTTCTGTATTTCAAGTCTCTGATTGGCTAATCCTAGTCCAATAGAATCCTTGCATTTAATTAAAGCTTTTTCTGGCTGTTGATTCGCTATTTTTAAACTGTCACAAAATTTACATTATTGCTCCTCTAATCATGACTAGTAGCATTTAAACTCTCAAACTCATTATTGCCTCAAGGTTACCACATTGTTATCTCATTGGTAGCAACTTTAAACTTATTACTCTCTCAGCTCTTATATTATTAAATTAAGTAATGCATTCACATAACATTATTAAACATGTTTGCAATAATATAAGCATATGCAATGACTGTTACATACATTTTTATAAATTATTACATACATATTGCTTCAAGGCAGGCTGTTATTGAATTTACATATTATATAATTTAATTGAAATTATTCAAGTGTTAAAAATACTGCCTCACCCTGTCACTTCACTTTGTTTGCTAGGTAGCGGCGTATTGAAATACGCATGACGTAGCTAGCCTCTTCTTTGGTCTACTTTATTCGCTGGGGTGTCGAACACAAGATGTCTCTAATCTCTTGTAGCAGCAGCACTCACTGCACGTCACAACAAACGTCACAACAATCGTCACAAACTCGCTCGGAGAACAGCACTTTTTGTCGCATCAGATACGCGCTCATTAACTCACAACCTCTGGCGAATCCACTGGCTTATATAACCAGTATGTTTAGTATCACTACGCGAAATAATATTGCTCTCACTTTAGCATTACATGTTTTTACTGCACTATATATCCAAAAGCTTTCGCTGTATTTTAAAGTATTATTTGTACAGTATCTATAAGCAAGATTAGCAAGTTCTTTTGCTTCTTAGACATAATTTCACTTCCATGACGATGAGTGCCGCAGAGCATGCAAGGAACAATCACATTAAACAATAGATTGCCGCAGCACATAAGAGTACCAACCATTGGATATGGAATTTATCTATGGCCCAAAAATTGCTGATAACATCTTGTGCGGAATTTACCCAGTGAATAACATACCTACCTTAATATATGCGGTATTTAGGTGTTTGTATAGATCAACCAGAAGTTTTTGTGTGGAGTTTGATTCGGCCAGAGCTAATTGCTATATTTATCTCCCATTAACTATAGCAGATATTTCGTGCGAGAAGTAATAAAGCTATGAGGAAATAGAATTTTAAGATGTGGTAATACAGTTCAAAACAAGAAAAAAAACTGGCCCGTAAACGTAATATCTTCTGACATACCAGAGCTCTGAAAAATTATTACAGCTTATTTTTTCGGTTCCACTCCCAACTAATCCACTCGTTTACCAAATGAAGCGCTTAGTAGTGACCGACCCACTGTTAATGATTCCCGCTCCCTCTACCCGGCCCCTAAATTACTTATTTCAGTTTTTAATGTGAAGAAGCAACTATAAGGAATGGCTGAAATTAACGTTACACAGCAACGTTATCTTTTACTACTTATTACATATTCTCTACGTAATAGCATTTAATTACGTATGCAAGAAATGTACCGTATCAATAAATACCTTTTTAAGTAAATGACAGATTTAGTTTATAAGAAAAGAAAACAAGCAAATACGCATAACATACTCGACGTGCAAAAACAATGTTTTAACAGAGTATTTAAATATTTAGTTACTATGCTGTAGTTGGAAAAAATAATTATGGAAATTAAATGCTGTATATGATATCTGGAGATATTTAACTACAGCGTAGACATTAAATGTCAAAACAAAAAGAGAAACATTTCTACGGATTGTGCTCCCGAGTTCGTTGGATTCGCGGTACCGATTCCCAACTACATGTATCTCTGAAAATAACTGATGAAACACGGATGTGCTAAATTCACGTAATCAACAGCAAAATATCTCAACAACAAATACCTTAATCACTATATATTAGGATATATATTATTATAAACTAGTACAACTTATAAGTATCCATGCAAGACTATGTTAGTTTTTGTTCCCATTATTAATCGAGATGTTCTCCGTTGTATTGATGGACGCCATCACCACATCGACTCGACTCTGAAACAGGAATTATAAATGACAAAAAATTGGAAAATAAAATTGGGAAATTGTTATCTTTAGGATTTGAAAAAGGTAAATCGTTGAAATCATAAATAAATTGCCTTTATTATACGGATAATTACTATAAATGTACGCAAAGATGATTGAATACCACTCATCATGCTTTAAATTCATTAATTAGTTTTTAATTGAGCAAAATATAACATGTTTTCAGAAGGAAACGACATTTAATTCATAATCTAACAGCGTAATGACGAGACATGTTGCCAACATATTGAATATTTAGATTAAAAACTCAAAAATTCGTTGAAGTGTATTTAGCTATATGGAAAGGCGTAAAACATGTTTTGATTTTCCTTATTTAGTTGTTAATATGGCGACCCTTTTTATTTTAATTACCGTTTTAATTTTAATTAATGACTTTTATACGTTGTTAAATCTGAGTATATACCAGCAAAGGCATATTGATAATCTTCGTCGAAAAATTGTAGGATAAACATTCTGCACCCATACGTCATGTAGTTAACATTATTTAGGCTTAGCCTGCGAAAACGTTCTTTATTTACGTAGTGCAGCTAAGATATCCATATATTGTTTCTTACAGGGAACTTTTTAATTTAGATGAATAGAGGTTTAATGACTTACTGAATTAATTTAAATAGTTCACGTACTTGATAAATATAATCACTCAATATTCGTATGAATTTGAACGAGAGTAAAGGAATAATTCAATCGCTGTTGAATGCATACAGAAACACATATTTTATTGTTTTAATGATCGCCACATATATAAACATTGCAAATGTTGATTAAAACGCATCGATCACAAGAATTTTGTTTCATTGTGTTAATTTACATACGCGAATGCGTAGAAAATAATTTCTACAGCTCACAGCAAATATGCTTTTGTGGTATATATTTAATGAAGTAAGACGGCACGAACTGTATACATTCAATATTGTTTCGAAGAATTATTATATAATGGTGCATCACACTACCAGTCGAGCTAGGCAATAGCAATTTATTTATAATATATTTACAACTATTAGGGTATAAACATCCCGAAGGAAATTACCAGGATATACAATCAAAGAAATATATCATTTTGGTTTAGGGAAGTAACGACGTTAGCTCAATTGTTAAGATCACCCAGGAAAGGAAATTACAGGTTGGAGACTGGTGTTGATAAGGAATTTGTGAATCTGATTGTCCGTTATAGTACTCTAAAAATATTAAATAAGATTTAACATCCAGTATATGAAAGAATTTAAGTGTAAAATTAAATAAAAGTCCTATAAAAGAAGAAAAATAAAAATTCTAAATCTTTAATTATAAAGGGCGACCACCAAAAATTGAAGGTCCAAGAAGGTCAACAAGTGCAATGGTATCTGAAATGAACATTAACTATATCTTCAAACTGGCTTCGCTGGATTTGAAAACATAATTTGAGGAGGAAACACTTTCTTTAGGAATGGAATATTTAGATATGATATGGTGTATCATATAGTTTGAATTAGCTTTCGATGTCATCCTATTGTTTCATAAATTAAAAAAAAACACGCGGTCAAGGACAGAATTGCATGTTTCTGATATTACGAGTTAATTACTTCATATTTACTGCAGTAATGGTCAATAATTGCAGAAAATCGCCACAGAGGTACTAGTATGATCTCCCGGTACAACAGAGATCATAACATTAAATTTCAGGTTTATAGTTAAGCTTCCAAAGGGAAATCGCCATTAAAATGATGAAGGTTTCAATAGTACGCTCTGTAGTAAATGTTAATAAAATATTGCAAACACTCTTATCACCTCTAAACGTAATATTGCTAAATTGTGCTATCATTTAAGGCAAATACTGCTTTAGTTCGCCAAACGAACATTAAACAATTCTATATTAAGCTTTTACACAAGCGAGGCATGACTCTACTTTTTTCATATCTGTGCAGTAAACAATGGTTTAACAGCCTTGATGAAAAGAGGAATGACAGTTATTTAGTTGTTTCATTAATTTGAGTTTTTCCAAATGGATTTCTAAAATTCTTATTAGTAATTTCTGTTTTAACGACATTTATATCACAATTGGCATAAATCTGTGATTTTTGGCAGATCAATATTTACCTGATTGTTTGCCTGAGTACAGATTTACTAATGTATACAGGGACCATTTAAGTTGAGACTGTACAATATCTCCAAAAATAAGCGTTGTAGAAAGAAATGTCTTTAATAAAAGTTGCTTGAAATTATGGGGAAAAGTAAATGCCATTAGTCGTGTTTTGTTTGGAGGTCGTCATGATGGTCATTTAGGGTAACCTACATTTTTTATTTTGTTTTATTATTAGAAAATGCTTTATAGAAAACTGTTTATTTTGTGATGGGGAATAAGGAAACAAAATAAAAAATGTTGGTTCCTAATCACGAAACGTAACTTCACCATGGATGGTCCAACCATTCATTGCGCTCTTCGTACACAGTCATTCAGGATTTTCGTTGTTATTTACTACGTTGGTGTAAGAATTACTGCAAAGTGCTTTATACAAATGTTGTTCAGTGTTTTATGAGGAGCGAGAAAACAGCATAAAAAGGATAAGGTTTCCATTAAACAAAATTAAATTGGCTCTAAAATGATCATCATAACGTCCTCCAAACAAAACACGTCTAATAGCCTTTACCTTCCCCCATAATTATAAGCAAGTTTTATTAGTCATTTTTTTCTACAGTGCTTAGTTTTGGAGATGTTGTACAGTACCAACTTAAATGGTCCACCCGGTATAGATTGACAGCTTGCTTTTTTTTAGCAACGAAACCATTGCGGTTAGTATGTAATTTCAATAGATGCTTTAATTACCTACTGAAAATTCTTCGTAAATGCAGAAGATAACCTTCCTGGAACTTTAAAGATTTTTTTGAACACCTAGTAGAAATGTTCTTGTTACCAAAATGAAAAACACGTCTGATCAGTCGAATGCACATTAACTCATTATTGTCTCTTCTACGAACTAATCGTATAAAACGTTCTTCTACTTCTTGATAATCCAGATAAATTTCATTATACATTTACACATAGGTATTTTCCTTTCAGGTATAAGAATACAGAAGATAAAAAGCGGATCGTTGTGTAACCAGTTTGAAATTTCATGTACTTGCCATGACCACGAGACAATATAAATAATGAATTATCACTTTAAAAACTTGTACACGTTGCGCTCACATGACTTTCTACACTTACCCGTCTAGAAACTATTCTTATAAGAGCTTATCATTCTATCTGCTGCTCGTTAAGCCAGATAAACTTTCATTACACATTTCGTGTAGGATACTGTAGGTAAAGCGATAGTCAGATGTTTAAAAAGCGTGTCCCCATAGTATGGCGAGGAAAACAAAAACGAGTAGTGATTCACAATTGAGATAGTTAAGTATTTAAAAATTTTGATTAATAATAAGGAACATCTCGGTAATGGTTAACTCCACAAACGAATTTAATTTCACATAAATTGTGTGTTTTGACGAGATTTACATTTTAAGGGAGTTAACATTTTGTTTATCTCTTAGGGTTTACCATGTATACAAAAGTCATTCAAAATGAAGAGGTCTTCATAGGCCATTCCCAGAAAATTCAAGATATACATTTTATCATACAAATATCTTTAAAAATACTATTTATGCCAAATATTTCGAAAAACCTTATAATAAACGGGAAGCTTGGGGTGGGATTTTCTTGAAAATGTTAGTGTCGCATATTTGGAAGATACTGAACTTAAATACCAATTTGGTAATTATCGACCTTTCGTTTTTGAGTTATGCGGTTTACAGAACAGGCAGACAGATACACACACATGCACCCACACGCGCGGATCGTTTTTCAAAAACTGGGGCCTAAAAACATGTATTTCCGATAAAATAGTGTCATCTAAATTTTTGGTGGATACAATACTTTCTCTACATACTGAAGCTTGTAGTAGAGGAGTTAAGAGCTATTTGAAACTTCAAACCAATAACGAAGAATATCTCACAAGTGGTTAACGCTACAAAAAATTGATTTCACATAAATTGTGATTTAACGAGAACTACAGATAGATATAATCGTAATCAACATCATCGTCATCATTGTCTTCAAGGATTAGGCCTTTCAGCCTGTTCCGCCTCAGAATTGTTCAGGCCATCTCTTTAAAGGACGTCCAATGTTTCTCTTTCCTGTTGGGTTATACTGTATTGTAGCTATTGTTATTCTATTATTTGACATACGTTGGACATGATCTCTCCAATTTAGTTCTATATTTTTCAATTATAGTTGCAATATGATGTGCCATGAGGTTGGTAACATTGTAATATATGGAGTGGCAACATTGTATGGTGATTTCTTAAGTTGGTAACACAGACCAGTAGTAACACAATAGGAGAGGGAGTAAAAACCGGTATTATTTAGTGTTAGTGTGTAGGACGCTCTCTTCTAGCGTCACCAGTGAACAGTGCAGACGTGTTTTAGTCATGGCGCTTCGTCAAGCAGGAAGGTAAAATGTATCATCTTTAATTTATCTTATATTCTTACCATCCAAACTTATACTATGTGAATTCTTAATGTAGGTAGTTCCTTCTTTCCTGACCCATGATGATTTTATGAATATTTAGTTAGTTACCAGGTGACTTAGAAACTTTATTAGCTTCACCCGTCGGACCTCGTGTTAGTTTAATGTGGTGATTTAGATTTCGGTACCATCCTCTATCCCCTGTAATTATGTGAAAATAAAAGAGATTCCAACAATATTCTACATTTAGTTCTTGTCTAATACTTCTTTTATGATGCAGTAATGAATATCCTGATACAAAGCGGAGGAAATTCATCTCTGATGACTCAGTTTGTCATAATTGTTCTATTTAAGGTTCAACATACGCTATCATACAGCAGCATTTTACTTCGTAGAATTTAATATTTCTTTTCACACATTGTGTTTTAATGTACGTTGTGTATTTCTATAGAAATGTCTGAAATTAGTCAATTTTAGCTGTACATCATCTGATTTAATAAATTTGAAATTGCACCCTAACTCTCTTACTTGTTGAATTATTGTTCGTCTACAACAATTACAGACTCGAATCCTCGAAATACCATCACTTTTGTTTTATCTGTCCATATTATCGTTCCATTTAGTAGCAATTTCGACTTCGTCTTCAGATTTTCCTATTATCAGCTGTCATCAACAAATAATAGCGTCGTGAAATTAAAATCATCATTTCAATATAGTGAAACATTTATGAATAATATTGTCAATATAAACGTTAAAAATACTAGTGGACAGCCTTTTATAACTCCTTGGTTAATTTCGGCCCATTCTGCCCCATTCCTTGTAGATCCTTATTTTATTATTTTTGTGCAATGCCTGAATTGTCGTAACCAAATGTGTTGGAACTCTCATTTCTTTTAAGACTTTCATAACATTTTGCATTTAACCTTGTCAAACGCTCTTTCGTAATCAATAAAAACATAGTAATTTGGTAATCAATATTCTCTTCTTTTCTCATTTACTTGAGCCAAAGTTAAACTACAATCAGCGCATGATCTACCTTTCCTAAACCCTTGTTGTACCTCTAACATTCGTGCATCCGCAATTGGTCTTAGTTTCGTATTCATAACTTTGGCATATAATTTATAAGAGAAATTTAACATACTTATTCCTGGGTAATTTGCACATTGTTATTTATCTCCTTTCTTATAAATAGGGCATATCAAAGCTTAATTCCACTCTTCTGGAACCTGTCTACTCGGCCAACAAACGTTCATTAACTTTAAAATCCTATGCTTTAATTAATCAGACACATATTTAATCATCTCCATGTTTATATTATGAATTCCGGTAATTTTTTTGTTTTGAGGCAGTATTTTTAACACTTAAATGATTTCAGTCTATTTATATAATATAAAAAGTAAGAGCCCGCCTTAAAGCAATATGTGTAAGTAATAATACCTATATAAAATGTATGTAACAGTCATTGTATTATGTTTATAATACTATGTACATGTTTAATAATGTTATGTGAATGTATTACGTAATTTAACGATGTATAAGCTGTGAGAATAGAACCGAAAGTTGCTAACAATGAGGTAACAATAAGGTAACCTTGAGGCAATAATGAATTGGAAAATTTAATAATACTAATAGTAACTCTTGGAAGAATAATGTAATATTTAAAACAGTTTATAAATAGCCAATCAACAACTAGAAAAAGCTTAAGTTAAATAAAAGTATTCGATTGGAATAGGATTAGCCAATCAGAGACTTGAAACAGAGAAATGTACAAATTTTAAGCGGTAAACGGCAGATGCTAGAAGGCAACGTTCTTGAGTAACTCGCTCGGTACGTATTCACTGTGAGACATATAAAATTAATTACGGCTTGAATAATATAAAGTTTACTTGTTAAAAAGCACAATTAACAAAACTCTCACAGCTCTACAGTTGGATATATCTGTGAAGTGTTATTTAATCGTGTGAAAGATTAATAAGACGAAGTTAAATACCATTATAAGTTTGTAAGCCTTCATTCTTTAACCGTTCCAGCCCTGCTAAGAGATACGTGTTTCTACAAATTATTACTGACGCAGCCGAGTTAATTTTTAAACGTGGGGGCGAAGGCCACCGGAAAGTTTGTATCGTACGTGGTTGCAACTATCTCAGCTTTGCCTCCCCAACAGTAGAAGTACAATACAATTTCTTCAATTTGGCGCCCAAAGCGTGGTGCTAATAACGTAAACATAATATTTCTTCAGTTTTTAACTTCTTGGATCACCTTCTGTAATAGTTCTTCCATTGTTATCAGATCTACAGAATCGTTGATATTGATGTTTATTTCTGGTTCTTTTTCATTATTAGTCCATAATTGTTTAAAGTATTTTAACCACTCCTTTTTTGATATTATATTTCACTGTAATGTATCTAGTTCCTATTTACTCAAATGCTTTATACAGAATGGACCATTACGTTGAGACTACACAGTATCTCCAAAACTAAGCGTTGTAGTAAGAAATGCCTTTAATAAATGTTGCTTGATATTATGGGATAAAGTAAATGGCATTAGTGGATTTTGTTTGTAGGACGTTGTTAGTCATTTTAGGGTCAATTTTAATTTGTTTTAAATGGGAACCTAAAATTAGAGTAAAATTAAATTAACCCTAAAATGAGCATCACAACCTCCTCCAAATAAAAAACTAATTGTGTTTACTTTCCCCCATAATATTGTGGCGTATTAATAATTTGGGGAGTTACATTATTGCTCTACATTGTCATTCCAGACACATTGTTGTTTATGTCACTCTTGGTTGGTAGCTATGTTAGCCACGAGTAGTGGAGGATACGTCATTCTCAGTTAGGATTCCGTGAGTAACGGACCGCGTGTGTAAGCCGGGGTTTGATCGGTGGATATCTCCTCCCACCTTCCATTTTTAATAATGTAGGAACCCCAAACTGTTGGGAAATAAATTTAGGTATGTGAGAGTAAATTTGTGTTATGGATTTTGTATAGTAAAAAAACACGACTTCCTCATATCCTCCACACCACGTTTCGGTCCTCCGCAGTCAATTAAGTACACGTCCCCTCAATGTACGTGCTGGGTACTCAAGATTAATTTAATTTTCATGTGAACTATTAGGCCAACTTCCAGCATGTAACAATATCAAGCAACTTTTATTCCAGACATTGCTTTCTATAACGTTTGTGTTGGAGATATTATACAGTCTCAACTGGTCTACCCTGTATATGTACACACACACACACACACACACACACACACACACACACACACACACACATAGTGTAATGCATTAATTTTATCTGTCTCTTACAGTTTGTCAATTACACAAAAGCCATTCAGAATGAAGAATACTTCACAGGCTAATTCCTACACCAAGTTTGGTATTTAACCAAATTGTCGTTTTTCAGTTCTATTCATGGATACCCATATGCACACACGCGGATCTTTTATACAGCGCATTTTTGGATTCAGGGGACCTGAAATATATTTCCAGTGAATCCACGTATCGAATTTTTGGGCGAAAAGCAATATTTTCTTTACTTACTATAGGTGAGCAGTAGAGAAAAAAAATTACGGAGAATGCTTAAGTAGCATATATGGAATAATGCAGTTACGCAACTGTTATAAACGGTGCTATGGGCATATTCATATTGAAACTCCGCCTCAACCATGGCTCGGTCGCGCGGAAATACATAAATAACTATTTCCTCTTATCGCTGCTTCAGCATTATATACAATTAAACTAGTTTGAACAAAGGTAGAACCGGTCGTACGCTACACAATAATTAATTAGTCCAGTTAGTGATAATTAATTTCGAGGGAAACTAATACGTTAAAATGATTTTGCTTTCTACTTGTTACGGCAGCTGCCATACAAACTTAACAAAACAGGAAATGGCATTGTGTTTCAGATTACTGATGAAATATTTCAATAATTTTTCAAAATAAGTAGAATCAGGAGGATAGAATGTTATAATAAAAGTAAAGATGGGAACATTATAGTTAATAGTCGTGTAAAACTCGTTTGGTAAAATGAAATATATAATACATTATTGAAATAAAATTAAAACCCCAAAAAAGGTTTTAGGACATACAGAATTTCTGCAAACAATTAGATAGAGGTCTACTTATGACATTAGAAGAGAATGCTTTATTTACTTCTTTCGAGCTCGGTAGTATATTTTAAAGCAGAAAAGTCGAAAATTTCTTCGATTCCAGAAACATAAGGATGTGCGAGGAGGAGTAGCAAATACGTTAAATACAAATGGAATTAAGGCCGACTGCCAGTCAGCGGGAAAGCAGTGGAAGAGGTAAAAATGTAATCACGATCACTTTTTGACGCACCGAGTTTAAAATAATTTAAATAATTTTAGCACCTGCAAATATAGCACTTTACCCCCAAATTCTGGATGTATTTATGACAAAAACCAATTTCTCGACGTCATATCTCAACCATTTGTACTTCCTAATATTATTGCTAACCCCTCGCCAGGTTCTAACATTCAATATCACTAACAAAGAGTTCGATATCGGAGATTACTAGCTTCGAATGGTCACTGCTGTGCTGTTGTTTGTGGTAATGGAGAAACTGGGCCCAATTACAATAAACGGTGAATGCGTAGATGGTTATCGACGAGTCTTTGATAGCGCAGTGATGAAGTATTTTTGCACATTAATTGAATAAAGAACATTTTAAAAAAATTACTTTCGTTTTAATATAGTATGTCTTAATCTAACTACGATATCTAGAGAGATTTCCCTAGTTGAATATTTTAGCAGCCGAATATTCTTCTGCAGCAAAATGAGTTATAGTGTCAATAATTACAGTTTCAGACCTAATCTATCTTCTCTTGTCTTTAGTTCTTAAATATGCATATTACCTTCAGTATTCGGTTCTTTTAGTTTTGAGAGTGTCACTAAACTAGTTGTTGGATGAAAAACACGAATTAATGATCTTACATTAAATGTTTGCTAAGTATTATTAGTAATTACTTCTTTTTAAACATTTATCGATATTGGTGCTATAACATGGACGTTTTAAGTTGTGTAAATGTACAACTAGGCTTAATTAAATATAGATTTTTGTAAAGCAATTTTATTATAAATGGCAATACAAAAGCATTCCCATCCATTACTTTCATCATTTACATTTTCCATTATGCTAAAAGAGATTAAGGAAATGAAAGAGTATTAATTTTGTAATTCTAACATTCCTAAACAAGATATGAAACATCTCCTTTTTGAAATCTTGTAGAATTCACAGAAAATTAACAGTATAATCAGTACAGCTGCATATCTCATCTGCTTCCCATTATTGCAGAAGTTAAATTGCGATTTTTGACTATCGTACTGAATTCATAGACCTACTGTATTTTAATTTCTTGAACACACATAGGTAATATAAACGGCTTTCTCAAATTTTTAGTAACTGTTAATAAAAATTAAGAATAAAATTAGCATTAATGTGTTGAAAAATTGCCTGACTGCGCAGTTACGAACCATTAGGAGACGAAGATTATTAATTAGCATTGGTTGATTAATTAATCACAGAATGATTTCTTGAGAGTCCAGGATTGCTCAGAAGAACGTCGGAAGGCAAAGAACCCTCTGGGCAGACGAATTGAGGAGGGTCTTCGGCGTCCGTGGACCACGATAGCCAAAGAGAGAGAAACTTGGAAAAAAATTAGTGGAGGTAGCCAGTAGAACAATAAATAGTTTGATATTTCCCGGAATAGCCAACCGAAGCTGCAAAATCCAGCCCCCTTTCACTTGAAAGAGGTCCTTGCCTAAAATATAGACTAATTAGAATTGTGACTAAAAAATACATTACATTATGATGGAGAGCCGAAGAAGCCAAAACAGGGAAATAGTTATTTTGGAATATATTTAACACTAAATTAGGGTAACAAATCTGTTGTTGCGCACATCCCACAAGAAGTAATTACATCTGATTTCTGATAGTCTGCAAGGGCCTGACTTAAGATATCCGTTGGCACCTCCTTCACCCTTATTGCGTTGTAGGAGGAAGAGGAGCTTGTCAGTTTAAGAACATGTATATAGCTAGGAAATGCTAATTTACATGAGTATCTATAACTGAAGTTGGAGGACTAATATGCTAACATATCGATAATTGACTTATATTCAAGAGAATTTCCAAACAGATATTTGCTGTATATTCGCAGTTAACCTCGCGAAAGTTCGATAAAATCGGTCCCCATTCCTTACCTACACTTATGCGTAATTTTCCAAGAGTTAACAGAACTAGTACCATAGGTATGCTTATTGGTGCGATACACAGCACAAGGCGTGATAGCACCTACAAGGTGACACCAGCACCCAATAAAACGAAGTAATGACGTCATGTAGTACCCTTGAAATGGTAACAAATGGGGTGAGCAAAATTTCCGGTCTTTCACGCCCAATATAAAATGGGAGCTAAGAACCATGGGAGTTAAGGAGCGTCCACAAATACAACTCAATTTAATTTTAATTTTGGTTTGTCCAGGGAAGCCGTGTTGATTTCTTCCTGTCTTTTCTGCACTTGAGTTATATATTCTTGGGATATCACACAGGATTTATGTTGTATTTGGAATGAAAGGAGTATACTAGTAGTTAGTGCTGATTAAAGCTAGCAAATCAAAGAAATCGTGATTCTAGACTGATCGGGACTTTAGAAAAATAAAAAATTTATTCATTTGATATACTCGTATATAAAGCATTGATTCAATCTTTTCGCTGCTACCATGACTTTACGTAACAAAAGCACGTGGCACTGGTTCGGTCACTCTGACATTGTTCATTCCATATTGAGTTCCTTCCGCGCGATCTTAAACCGCTTTTAACTTGTTTACATTTGCTGATATCCACTCGTATGTTAATTTCACCTAATGTTGAGATGTTTCCTTTTGGCTTTCTGCGAGCGCAGTGTACACAAACTGGACTGCATAAGCGCACGATTTCAAAAGACGTAGCCGACTTAGTGACAAATTTAATAGTACAAGTAATAGGATATAGGTATAGGGGACACCTCGCTCGTTGCGACCTGCACAGATCTATTGCGGTTATCTCTCCCAAGAGGAAGAGATGAGGTGAAGGAACCACAGTTGCTACAGACTATAGACAGACAGGCCATTGAGACACGTGGAAGTTCCTAACGTTTCTAAACAGACCCGTCCAACTACTGGAGCCACCGAGAGAGTGTAATGAATGACCTACCAACCAAATAGCTCTCTGATATTCCATTGAGCATGCACCGCCGGCACTACCATACGCCTCGAAACTGAAGCCGAAATTATAAAGTCAATAATTATCTAAATAATCTGGGAAGGATAGCAAAATAAAATAAATAATAAAATATTTAAAATCAGTACATGTATTAAAAGGAGAAGCATTGGGAAAATTGTTGACTGTTAAAAGCAACAGAAAGACCAGACAGGCACAGTTTAGCTAATTAGGGACCAGCCCCAGGTATAAAGGGTAAAATAGTTGAAGCCAGTTTCTCTTGGAATTAATGGGTACAGTTGCACTGGCCAGAATGTGAAGGTCATTAGAAGCTTCAAGACGCTGAGTTTTAGGTGCGAAATGTTTAAGGGGAGAGAGCGGAAGTTAGGAGTCCTTTCTTTGTATCGCGCGTGTGGGGGAGAACATTCTCGCTGGGACGCCCGTGCGGTGAGGAACAACGGTCTCGTCGAGGTCCGAAGACTGGGTGCGAACTTACAAGAGGGTCGAACGATCAGATGTAATTGATATTCTTCGGTCTTGGAAAAGACACAGTAACATCGTAAGAATTTAAAAGTGATCGGCAAATCTTAAGTCTTACTTTAATGGTGAATAAAAGGATTCCAAGAAAGCATTCGTGTTTCTATGTACATACACTCACGCATATCCAGTGATTAGAATCTCATGCTCGAGCAGCTGTGGCAAAGTATAAAAAAACCAACTAGGAGGAGAAAAACAGCAACCGTGAGGCAAAGGTATTGCTTCATTGTTGGAGGACGTAGCGTGGCTGCTATGAAGCACAGTTGCTTCGAAGGTCTACCTGGGCAAGAGTCTAAGCCCGAGCCCTTTCCTAACAACCCAGGGTCAGCGCCATCCGAACGGCTCTCCGACTGTGGGGGTTTCCCATGAGGCCAATACCTTGTTTCCTAAAAAGGCCCACCCCCGCTTTCACGGGATTGGAAGTGGATACGCCACTTACGCGCGTCACCCTTAAAAAGAGTGACTACCGAAAACCTCGGTAGGGCCGACAGCAATCTAGCTGCCGTCTACCAACTCTCACTCATGGTTGGTGCCGGAGAACATCGAGGCGTCTCACAACCCTGCCTGGGCGGAAAACCAGCCAGACGTACCCAATCACCCATGGGTATCGGGAACCACTGCCCCGCCTAGTCCAACAACCTAGAAGCACCCTAAAAGAAGAGAAAGAAACCAGTGAAAGGAAATCGTGGTAGAGAAGAAGACACCTTAACATTTGCCTGCCGAACCTGGGGAAACACGAAACACCCAATGGTCAATATAGGCGTTCGCCGGGACCTTCCGAATGTGGATCCCACAGTTACCGCAACGTCACTTCGCTCGATATTAATAGGGTTATAGAATCCCAATTTTCATTGTGTGTAAATACGAAATCCTAAATGTTATCCTCAGCAAAACAAAACTTAACGAAATTCATTTGTAGGGCAGGCAGTAAATTACAGATCACACGAAGGCATCGCTAAAGAAGAAATAAACGAGACCCATCCAAACCGCAAACGATCACAATCCAATGGATACATCTATTGTTGGCATAAAATGGCTAAAGGAAGTAAATCATTTATGAGCCGATCTGTGTTATAAATATCATTCTGATCAAGACGTCTTATTGAGATTTTATTCCCAGTTTTCTCTAAAAGAGGATTACAAACGCCGAAGAGCTTATCGGTTTACAATGGTACCTATAGCTGCAGCTGTAATTCAGTTTTCATAATCGCTCTTGGATACGAATAGTCAGCAGAGGATAGAGAAATTAAATAAAACGTAGCTGGAGATCATTCATTACAGCGAAAATCCAAAAATCCTTTCCCCCACCCTCTTCAGAACAGTGAATGGAGAGGGATAACGAGAGTTGGCAGCTAGTCTTCAAACTTTTTCCAATTATGCAAAAATATTCCCTAGGAATATCTTCTTAAAAGCATCCTCTGAGGAAATCCTCGACAGAAACTCAATACTTTAATGAAGGACTCAATCTGCTAGCCTGTCTCTTGCTTAAGCACGTTCGTCTTGCAGAAGCGCCCCAGGGATTTCGGAGGAACAGAATTTTTATATTATCCATCATAAGGGGACATGGATTCGAATCTTGCTTATAGTAAGTCCTATCTCAGATATTTGTTTTTCATAGCAACCTGTGGTAATGCATCTGTGAAATTTGAAAAATTCCCACCATATACGAGATCTTATTGAAATTTGTGTCAGGTGCTACACAATATTACAACAATGCTTTTACGTTTCAGAACTTGATTATTATTTTGAAGGAGGGTTTAGCTTCCTGCATGGAAATCCAATTTGAAGAAGGTTATATTGTAGTTCCACTGTTGGGGAACCAAACTTGATGAAGTAACTGCCCCACGTCTGGTACAAAGTTTCCGGTAGCCTTCGCCCCCACTTTACTTTCCGGTGACCTTCGCCCCAACTTTTAGGAATCAACTCTGTATTTTAATGTTTTCTTTAAATATTATATATATATATATTATATGTTTGCCTCGGCTGCGTCAGTATTAATTTGTAGAAACATGTTTCTCTTAACAGGGGGTGGTGCGGCTAAAGAATGTAGGCTTACACAGAGTATAATTTTTACTTCACTCCTTTTATTAATCCTTCACACGATTAAATAACACTTCACTGATATAAGAGCTGTGAGATTATTTATTATTTTTAATACGTAAACTTTATAATATTCTCGTCTCACTCTGAATACGTATTAAACTTCTTGAGGAACGTTGTCTACTAGCAACTGGCTTCTTCCACCTGAATTCGCAAATTTCATCTATTTCAAGTCTCTGATTGGCTAATGCTACTCAAATAGAATACTTTTATTTAACTTAAGCTTTTTCTGGTTGTTGATTGGCTATTTATAAACTGTCTAAAAATTACATTTCTGTTGCTCCAAGAATTACTAATAGCATTATTAAACTTTCCAATTCATTATTGCCTCAAGGTTACCTCATTGTTAGCAACTTTTAACCTAGTATTCTCACAGCTCCTACATTATTAAATTACGTAATACATTCACATTACATTATTAAACATGTACATAATAATATAAACATAATACAATGACTGTTACATACATTTTATATGTTATTTATACACATATTGCTTTAAGGCGGGCTGTTATTGTATTGGACTGAAATCACTTAAGGGCTAAAAATATTGCCTCAAATTGCCCCCTTTTAGAAATATTTAAAAATTGTTCTTTTAAATTTTTAAATATTTTCTGAAAGTCTCCTGAAAGAAAGAAATATAACCTTTTTTATTATAACACATGCTGTTTCTCACTGTCACTATTTATTTAACACGCACTGATTTTCACTGCTCTCGTGTATAGCAGAATTCTTCACATTTGTTCTGCTATATGTTTGACACTTTAAGGTCAACGACCTGGTGTAAGGTCAATTATCTGGTGTTCAATGACCTGAGTGAAGTTTGTTTATTCACTAACACAACCACTATTAAGCATTTTATTTGCTAGACATTTAACGCTTAATTAGGCATATTAACACTTGTTGCCCTTTCTTTACAACTTATTTCTTAAACATTTTTTATATTTCTAACAATTTATATCTTATATTATAAATGCAGTTGCTATTACAGTATTATTTTGAAAAAGTATATGATCATTTTCTTTAATGTACTTCATGATCCATTACAAATTTTTAAACAAATTATTAAAACATTGCATCGTGCGGAACAATTTTAGTATGGAAAAATGCTGAAAAACACTTTGCGAGGTTTAAATTTGAGCGGGTCTATTAATAAATGCGTCTCTCTATTTGAACTTCGCTTTATTGGTTGTTTAAATGCGCCAAATGTAAAAAAAATGATATACCTTAAGGTGTCGAATTCATCTTATTTTGTTATGAAAATATTTAATGTTTTAATTTCTCACGATTTTTTATCAAATTTAAGAGATGCATTACCTTATCTTGTGTAAATAATTGTTAGCCTATTTACTGACTCTGCTTGTCACGTGTTAAAGTATTATTTGCCTTTTAACGTGATGCAATCCATATCAATTACCGATTTCTTTTCTAAATTCGCAACCTTCGCATATGTCACACGCATTAAGTGCTAAAACTAAAATCCTTTTTGAGGCACAGTGAAAATTGTGACACAACATAAAGCCTCATGTCACATTTAACGGCGTTTCTGGTGTCAAGCGCCACAGTGGTTTCTCTCCTGGCGATAATTTCACAACCCCGAGAGTAGTAAAGCCTAGTAAATCTACAGAAATAAAGATCATAAAAGTTGTTTGGTTAGACTATTTCGTAAAGTGAATACCTTAAATAGAAATTGTTATCTTAGGTGCATAAGCTTCCCAACAATAGATGCATCAATAGGCCCAGATGTGCTGTGCTTTCCTGACTTGAATGCTCGAGAAGCGCTATCTTGTCTACCATATTTCGAAACATCGGGAAAACGAACTTTTCAAAATAAAGCTGGACAGTTTAAGGGCAAGTGAGAAAGAATATCCATAGCTCGATATTGCGTCAAGTTCAGCGAGTGAAATGCCAGTTCAGGCGCAGAAGAAGAAAACAAATAAAGAACGCCTCATAAAAGAAAAGTAGTTATCGATTTGTTATGTAAAATATTTTGTAATCATAACGAGATATGAAGATCACTTTATTACCAATTACTCTTATTATTATGCAATTTCAAATAAGGCACCAAATTCTCCTTCATCGCTAGTTTGCCAATTACATAGAACTGAAAATCGAGTACGATGATTTCATAGGAAATTGAGCGTCTGTCACAGAAAACTCATTTAGAAAGTTTTACAGTAACACGAGGCTGGATCAACAATGAATTCAAAACTGCAAACGTAATAATCAACGCAATTCGAAAATATGGAACTCCAGATGTTTAGATTAATATTACCAGATAAAAGAATTACTCTGAGCTATCCAGGTGAATTTTATCGATTTCCCTTTACTCATTTATTTATTTTCATACATGTTAAGAATACGGAAGCTGTGCTTTAAGTTTCCATGTACCTATATTTGTGTATACATTATTATTATTAATTTATGTTACTATTTTAACTGAGAATTCCTGACCTGTCGAGAATAGTTTTCGCTAATGATCTGACAGGGCTTGTTTCAGACACGCTTTTGGGTTACTTTCCACGAGTCTGGGAATGAATTTGAAATGTTTAGCTGAATGTGGTGATGAATTTTGGTGTGCTAATACTGGGGCTAAAAGGTGATTCAATATGATATTTGGACACTCTCCTCTATCACCTCTCAGAAGAATAATTCTCTCGAGTTCTAATTGCATAGCATGGTGTTAGGTCGTATCATTCAGGTTTGATAAGTCGATACAGCGTTATCTTAGGGGATAAAGCTGGTGCTGACAATAAATAATATGGTTCCGATGATCGAGTGAGATAGTTCCGCAATGAAGTGTAAGGCTCGCGTTCAGGTGGTCCCGGGTTCGATTCCCGTAGGGCCGCGGTTTTCTCTGGTTGATAGGCAAATGTTGGGGTAGATTGTATAATACGTCCATTCCGGTCATTTCATTTCCTTATAATGCTTTAGGTTCAAAGGATAAGGCGAGGGAACGGTGCGCGAATCGTGTGACGATGGAATTTGCTTTGAAGACCTGCCTGTTCTTGCGTTCGGTGTGTGACTGGCCATCGGATAGACCCCTCTGTAGGGAGAGGTCTAATATTACGTTCTATCGGCGTCAGGATGTAATATTGGAGACGTTTAGAGTCCCGCTTGCTTCCGAGCCATGCCGTTCGGATCTGGTCACCACCTTCTGTTTCTTCCCTTCATCCAGAAGTAATAGGCTTTCATGTGTGCCTTCTGTTAATCATAACTATAGTTGAGGTAGAAAATATTTAATAAAACTACGTTACTAAACCGGGAAAGCAACCTTCCAACACTAACATTTATGTTAATACTTTTAAAGCGTGCATGAAAAAAGTATGAGCTTAAATGCGTCATAACTACAGGAAAATATTTTCCCCTCAATTTATTTTATCGCTTTAACTACGTGGTCATATCCAGCGGACTTTATGGAGCGGTGTGTGGCGGACAGTTAGTCTTCTAGGTCTCATCCCTGTGCCATACCATCTTACTTGGCCACATGTTCACAGAGGCATGTGCATAGCAACTGAATCTCTGCTTCCGTGACGAGCACATGGCAGCTTCGATACGTGTCCACAGAGGAATGTGTAGAGCAACTGTACCTATCTCTACTTCTACACGTGCCGGAAAAATGGCATTAGGATGCCCTCCAGCCTACCTGCTTTCATTATCTGTTTATATAAGGCAGAGCAATCGCTATTACTATCAATACTATTACTTTAGACTTAAAGCGGACTTTTGGGTCGTGACATTAAATATCCAAACCTTGACGACTGAGGGAAACTACGAAAAAGACGTAGATTAGTCGGCTCATGAGATTTGAACCCAGGACCTCCCGAATGCGGGCCACACGCTTACTGCCTGAGCCAACCTGCTCGGTATGAAAATACTCTTTAGCTTGTAATAAAATACATTTTAAAATTCTTAGAAATCTGAAGATAGTGTTCTGTATATACGTTTCGTAAACAGGAAGTATTATAAAGCATAATAATCTAAGTGTTAACAGTTTGCTAATATTCTGTTTCTTGTTTTGCCAATTAGTATGTTGAAAAATTAGTTTCGCTTTCACCTAAAGGCGACTTTCAAGAGCCTATTGATAGTGTACAGTGAGGCTTCAGTACACAGATCCCTGGAGATAAAATAGAAGCAAACAAAGCGCATTCCCATCCTATCTCATTGAAACGTAGCTAAGCACTCTCTGCTAATCTAACCGGATAGGAGCTCGTATGTTATCCCATGTAACCTACTGGTAGCCACTTAAACTCTCTCTATTGACTCCAATTTCCGTTCTATTTACACGGTCTCTCCAGCTACTGAAGTTTAACCTGCACGCAGGAAGCTCGCTTCGCTTCGGCTGATGAGATTTCTTTACGCTTCTATTCCTCTCTAAAATAAAATGGAAAGCCCCAGAGAGAGAGAATTCATATCCTGTTGATCACAGGAATGTTGGTGGAAATCCTTCAAGTGTAAAAAGGATAAAAATCCCTAAAAGGTTTAAACAAAATCGCCGTAATGTGTTTATATAGAAGGTTTAAATTCTAGAATACTAAGTGAAGTAACATATCGAACTTGATCTGAAAAATATTTCGTCGCTGGTTTATTTATCACATTTTTTTTAAAAATGGGAATCCACAATTAAGTTCAAATTAAACCAACCCTAAAATAATCATCACAACCTCTTTCAGATAAAACACTACTTTCACCCATTTACTTTCACCCATAGTATCAAGTAACTTTTATTAAAGATATGTCTTTCTACAACGCTTACTTTTGGAAATACGTATTGTACAGTTTCAACTTAAATGGTCCATCCTGTATACAGGGTGAATCACATAAAACTTTCACTGCAAATATTTTGGAAATGGAAAGTGCTATTGATGTGCAGTTTTCACAGCATTGATTGGTAGTAAGGTCCTCGTACATTTAGCCTATAAACAGATTTTAATAATACTGAGAAACTGTATTTTTTGAGCAAACATACAATTTTTAAACGGAACAATGTCTAGTTACATCAACAGAATAAAGGTAGGGTAAATTAGAATGACAGTGGCGTTTGTTGCAAGATTCTAGTGCATGTGGTTTACGAGAAATCTTATTTCGAAACTTTTACGCACCGACACTTTTACAACCTGTGGTACCACAAACTAAAGAAAAACAAAAGGGAATTACAATACTTCTGTGGATTCTTACAAGTGAAGAGAACATAGCCCTTCAAAGGTTGTGTTCAAAATGACCACCGGCAGCTTCAATACACGTTTCCAGGCTGCTATGGAAATACTGCTGCATATGTTCTAGCATTTCAGCGGAAATTTCAGAGCAAGCAGCAGTAATACGCCATTTCATATGGTCTGGTGTAGTTGGTACATCCTTGTAGACAGTGTCTTTCAGCCTTCCCCACAGAAAAAAGTTTAAAGTTGTCAGATCCAGGGAACGGGCCGACCTAAGTACGTCCTCTTCGTCCAATCCAACGATTTCGAAACAATCCGTTAAGACAAGCTGTAGTACTTCGTGCACTGTGGACAGCATTCGAAAGCAACGAACTGCATTCTTCATACACCATGAGTATGTCGGCTTTTTCTGCATTGGTAAACCCCATCTTCCACTCACGACTTAATGCTTGAACTGTCACAAACTAACTGATCAGAAAGTCGCAATGCAATCGATGAACAGAAAACACAATGCAAACAAACATAAAAACATCATACCTAGCAACTAAGCAGTCGGGGTGGAAACTTTTCAAAATACGATTTCTCGTAAATCACTTGCACTAGAATCCTGCAACAATTGGAATTCTAATTTACCCTACCTTTATTCTGTTGATGTAACTAGGCATTGTTCCACTTAAAGAATTGTATGTTTGCTCAAAAAATACACTTTCTCAGTATTATTAAAATCTGTTCATAGGCTAAATATACGAGCCCCTGACTACCAATCAATGCTGTGAAAACTGCACATCAATAGCACTTTCCAATTCCGAAATATTTGCGGTGCAAGTTTTAGGTGATTCACCCTATATAACGTCATCCAGGAGGTAACAATCGTTTGGCTTTAATATATTCAGAAAAAATATTCTATTAAAACGAGGTTTGTCACTTATATAAGTGAAGCTTACTTTATTTTACCACACAACCACCTCCGTTATTTAAGCGTTTGCCCAATCTGCCCACGGGCTCTAGCATTCGCATGTAGCTGGCTGTCGACAATGAATTAAGATAAGATGTTCGGACACAAAGAATGAGAAATGTTTGGTAAAGAGTCTTGATTTTGTTATTCATTTGATTCTTCAAATCATCTGTGAAGAGTGACGGACGTCCGGGTCGAGTTTCGTTACGCACATATTTTGTTGATCCATTGTTGAACATTTCACACAACTTTCTCATTCATTGTTGTATCACATTGCACTTCCTTTACGTAACTGAAACTTCTGCGGATTTCAACATACCAGCATTCAAAAATTCAATACCTCTCACCGGAGTTGGCGGCACTGTGTATCGCACAGCTAATTTTGAACAATCACAGAGAGCACAATATTAACTTTTTTCGTCTGAAACTCACACACGCTGAGAAAAAGTGTCGAGAAAACCATTCGACCTTGTATAGGTCTAACCACCATTTGCGCATCCGCATTCCTCTTGGATTAACCTCGTGCATATATTCGTTAACAATAGAGTATTCGCATACATAAAATTGGTTTTTGTATTGACATTACGATATTCACGACATACTTTTGCTCAAGAGTGTTTAAAAAAATGCTATGCAATATGGTCAAGCAATGTTCAAATGTATAGCCGTGGAAGCAATCTCTTGCCACTGAGGGGGAGGGGCGGGCAAGAATCGCAAATTTTCAGTAAATAAGTAACATCCTCGGAAAAGTGAGAATATGCAATATAGAATTATTTCAGAAATGGCTCAAGCTACGAAAAAGGATTGAAACACGGTTGCGTATTTTAAAAAACTTTTTTCTATGTCTTAAGACTTCCAGTTATATGTAGATATACAAAATTCAATAAAAAAGAAGGAATTTTCTTTCACAAGCAATTTTTAGGCATTAGAGGCATTTTTGAGAATAAGCAATAGTGCCGAAAAACTTTCCATGAAAAGGATAATTTGAAATGGGAGAATTTTATTAAAAGTCCTTACCTAGGTATGCTGAACAGTGTCTTTGAAATTTGGTATTTATATGACTTTTGTTTATGAAGACTTTAAATGACGTACGGACGGATAGACACACGCACACAAGGAATTTTTTTCTAAAACTGTTTTTCTTGGATTCAGCGGATCTCAAAGCGTGAACGTTTGGTGAAGTCTTGATATGGAATTGTTGGTGAAGCGTTATGCTTCCTCTAATTGCTATAGGTCAATTAAAAATATTTTCCCTTCTTTTCGGATTAAATGAGCCTCAAAACGTGTGTTTATTGTAGAAGTTTGTTATTGAATTTTTGTTTGAATGCAGTACTCCCACTAACTTAGCGAAGCGGAAGGGAAAGTAACTAATATTTCAACTTGTGCAGCGGATAAGCAGATATGTGACCCTGTCGTCTTAGAAGTAGAAGAAGTCCTTATACCAATAATTCAGGAACGCTTCTATAAATTATTGCATTGTTCCTAAAATGTGATCTCCTGAATATTATTTATCCAAGCGCAATATCCAGATATAACGTTTAAGTGAGTTGGTAGCAAAGTATGGGCACTGATCATGTTGTTATTTAAAAATAGGCTGGAAATGTTTGAGCGAAAATGCCTTAAAAATTAATTTTGTTTGGTGCAACGTTTTTAGGTATATCTACACCAGATGCAAATAATTCATATATCATCGTAGTTTTGCTGTACGTCTAAACTGCTTTCTAATTTAAGGGGCATGCCCAAGATTCCTGAAAAGTTGTATTTAGAAAACAGGCGATGTTTGCACTATGAACTCAACATCAGTGAGTCAAGATGATGCTCATGCTTCGCAAGATACCAGGACTTAAAACTTGTGTTCGGTTAAGTTATCTAGGTACAATGTACCTCAGTAGGAAAGCAATAAGTAGAATATCCAAAATTATTAAAGCACACTGAAGAACAGAAGAAATTTTTATTGCACCAAACAAATTACTTGTTTCGTTTGCATTTCCGATACCAAATATATTAGGTAAGTACATAGTGGGCCCCAAAAGCTCTCTGATTTCGAAACGTTTCTACCGAATATTAATTGCTCTGAAATCTTTGTGCTGCAGGAGTGAATACCGTTACAGGGAGACTTCAACGTACAGTGATTGTTGCAATTTATTTCAGCTATAAAAGTTCTATAATTGTAACTCAGAGACCACGTCGTCATGTTTTCAGGAAAAGGGATGGCCCTTCTCCTTGCAGTCGTGCGTTGGTTGAACGAGATTTGCAATCAGATCGACAGGTGAAACAAGTGATTTCAGGCCAAGATGATTCAGAAGTGCCGAAACTGTAGTGAGAGTGACAGAGAGCGTCAATTGAAATCCGGAAACTTCAACAAAACGACGATCATCTGAATTTTGAAGTTAAACATCTTCATTACGACAAATCTTGAAAATTTACTTGTAGCAATTCCAAAAATAGATTCAAATCATGCAAGTTCTGCATCCAGAAGATCCGAGCAATCGTTTATAATATGCTCATGCTTTTCTGCCTCTTGCTGATAACGATGAACATTTCTATAGGAATTTAATGACGTCAGATAAAGTTAACTCTTCATTCAGTGAAGTCCGCTCCATTAACTCCACTCTTAATAGTGCTGTTAAAAAAAATAGCAATAATTGCAATCCATTTATTATTTCTTCACCAAACTGGGTCGAACAACCCCCTAGGTACTGACAGTAATATTGATAAAATTCCTTTTCACCCTTATTTCACATATAAGGATATTTTAGGATTTATTATATTATTAATATTAATATGCCTTTTATCTCTCAAAGAACCCTATAAAGCACGAGGTTCTAGACAACACAGAATTCGACAAATTCAGAAGGATGCACCGAGATGACGGTGCTATCGGCATTATATCTGAGAAGGTGTATGAATCTTACTTTTTTGAAGATCAACAGAGAAGCACGGTCATTGTTTGTGAAGAATGATGCAAATCAACGATACGTAACTTCTTGGTACCTCAATTATCCCAAAATACGGTTTCAGCAAGAAAATGTACAGATGTCTCGTAAAACCATGGCATTAAGAAGAAAACATTAATTTTCAAATCGCCGTATCTGCAATTTTGGGGGATTAACTTTTCTTCCAGGATCTTTCCCCAGATGTTCATCTTTCCGCGGGATATCTTAAGGACAGGGTATATATAACAAGCGAGACACTTTGTCACAACTGAAATGAACTTTTGAACCAGAAATAAATAATTTATCCCAAAGTATTATTGAAAATAATGTAAAAATCCGGATTATGTGAACATTCAGAAGCATTGCACTTGAAAGATATAATTTTCCACAAGTAAAGTGAAAATCCTTAATTAAAATCGAAAATATATTAAAACATGAACTGCGTTTAATTTGTGATTTTTTTACTTATTAAACATACAATTCCATGATGAAATTATAACGTTTGTTTTGTTCTACGCGTCTTACCATAAATAAAACGAAGGTTATGCGATTCATGGGGAGAATGTCGTTGAGAAAATATACGCTTATGTATAAAACACTAATCTCATTTATTTTCAGTTTGAATAATTTGGGATGTATAACCTCATACTTGGGAAGTAATTATTTAAATAAAAAATAGAAGTGCACATTCCTAGAATAATGCTGATCAAAAGTCCGAAGTGAGACAAATTGAAAAGTTTATACAACGGCCAATCCACATTTCTTCACGGATCTGAGAAATCTTATGAATATCTTTAATTAAACTGCTGAGACAATAAATGCAAAGTGCTTCTGCTCATGGATAGATATTTCCTTTTGTAGTCTCAAAGAAATAAAGAAATACAAGGATAGTTGGACGTGATTAAATTTCTGAAGTAACAGAAAATGTATAAATAAATAGCAACAATATCTGATTTTATTCCCGGTATTCCAATCAAAATTTATAAGCCAAAAGGAAGTAGGTATATAAGCACACCGAAGATACGACAAGGGTCAGTTTAATCTTTGAGAATACGAAACTGGACTACAGGTCTAAAGCGTGGAGTAATTGACAATAAGCTAATACTTTTATTTAATCATTCACTTCACTGGTTTACATTATGTTCAGCTTGGATGGATGGAAGGGAGGACGCACGGTTGGCGCCCAAATCGATCTCCTCACGTAGGTCATACAGGCTCATTGTGTCCGATAGTTCCTAAAAATGGACTTTATGATGTTTTCCTAATATTCTCAGCCACTTTGGCCTTGGATCTCCCGCATTTATGGAAGCTTTAAGTGTCCTCTGCAGGAGGGCATATGATAAGAGTAGGGAAAAGAAGAAGAGAGTAAAACAAAAAAAAAGAGGTCTATACTTCTTGTGTAGTAGTTTTCATATTATCCTAAAACCTATCCCTAAAAAGTAAAATTTAAAAAAAAAAAATCCGATTTTCACTTTTGTTGACCTTTTTTTTTTGTCATAAAAATAAAAAAGAGCTTGCTTGCTATGTAAATTAAAATTAAAAGAAAGAAAGAAAGAAAGAAAGAAAGAAAGAAAGAAATAGAGAAAGAAAGAAAATATTCTCGGTATCTAAAAAGGACTAAATACTAAGGAATAATACTAATCCCACACATACCTTATTGCAACCAGTAGAGGCTACATGTTTGTCGGTTTTGAAATTGTGGATTGGATTTTTTTCTTTTGGCACCAAATTCCCATGGTAGCATTTTAAAGTGAAGGTCTATTACCACAATCTTCTTATGGAACAAGATAACATATTTTGCATCATCATTATAGGCTCGGAATTCTGTAGTCCATTTTGTCCACATCAATCAAGGCCTTCTGTGTTTTCCTACAGTTCACAATTCAACTGACCGATACATCATTTTTTTCAGCCAGAACTAATCAATCTTTCTGTGCGTCCTCACCATTATATTTTATTATAGTGAACCGTTTTACGAGTTTATATATTTGAGGTTAACTCTTTTTGCGGTCTGATCACAACTAACGACCTACTGAAAACAGACGTTATATTTCTGACGATTATTCCTTTTCTGGCTTCTTTTCAGCTTCTAAACTTTAGTTGCATAGTTGTGTACAGCTATTGCTGTGTTTCATATATATATATATATATATATATATATATATATATATATTTGGGTTACTTCTTCTGGTTTGCAAGCTTCGTTTTATAGTTTTTCATGTGGGTTGGGATTTATGGATTTTATTGTCAGTATCCATTTCTTGAAAGGATGAATGTGAGAACTTGTTGAATTATATTTTATCAGTTTCTATTTTACTTATTACATTATATTCTTCTCAAGTGCCAAGATGTGCTTCTCCTACGACATATTTTCAAATTATAATCTTTCTTAACTTTATTCAGTTTTCATTTGTTCTTATCTTCTCTTTCTGCAACCGATACTTACTGTAAGTCATCAGAAATTTGATTGAAACGTAGCTTTGGCCTATTGGGAAGGTGCATTCTGCCACTTATGATTTGATATTAATATTGAATTCTCAGTCAAACAAGTTCTACAAGAGAAAACATTAGGCTGTAGGTGCTTCTTTCATTTAAAACCTGTAGACATGCACTCAAGTATCAATCTAGCCAGATTTGCTTGAAGTAACAAACAAAAATTATGAAACTTTATGTAGATACTTTGAAATCTCAAGGAGGAGTTCCACTTCAAGCAATTAAGTACCAAGTTAACATCGGATTTTATACGTGTTAATTTCCAAGAAAATAGTTTCCGATTTAAGATTATCTGGACGAGGATAAGGTGACTGTTTCAAGTTTAAAAGCATTACGATTACTAAGGCGTGACTGTGAAACTACACAAAAGAAGATCAAAACATTTCAGCCGAAAGGAAAGTGGGATACAGGGCATCCTCGGCTCTTTTTCCTCGTTGATGGTATTTCTGGACGTACGAAGAGAAAAGCATTAAAGACGGTGAGCGGTGTTGCCAACTTTGTAGCGCGGAAATCTGGCTGGAAGGGTGGGGAAGAGTGAAATATGCATCGTTAAGGACCGGCAGGGCAATCGATTGGCGACTCGACTCTACTCGACTCGACTCCCTGGGACGACATATCGATTCTTCCCCTCGCTAACTGTTGCTCCTCTATTATCCGACAAGAGAACGGATAAGCTTGTACAAAGAGACAGGTGCTGCGAGATTTTCATGCCATTATTTGCATATCTTTTCATTTGATACAGAGCAGACTTCTCTGTGAAGCTTAGTGCCAAAAATAAATCACTTAGCTTCAGCTTCATGTCATTGGATTCGTTCATTTATGCGCGTTTAATGAGGTGGAAAAAATGTGAAAGAAAACAAACATTCTGAATCGGCTCTCTATATATTTACCTCACATTTTACTGTACATACACGCTCGCACGCACACACACAATCACACACACAAATGCAGACGTCAATAATGAATGTTTACCCTCACTGCTACCAAGATTGTGCAGCACATCATTTATTTTACGAAATCAGTTTTTTTATTTCTTCATGGTCCTGTACGCAAGGAAAAATATATTATGTATACTTCAAATGATAACTTTCCAATACTTACAATAAGGTTTCATCTTCACATTTCGCATAATTGCTTTCACATCCCCATTCCAGAACTCCGTGAGCGTGTAATTCCATGAAATAGTAATAGACTATATAAAAGTTCTTGTTATACATTGGTCTCTAATTAATATCTTATTATAATTATATAATTCGATCTAACTTTATAAATGTTCAGTGATAGTGTCTTAATAAACTGAATTATAAATATCTGAAGAAAACCTCTAGCTATGAGAGCTTATGGCATAAAAACCTGATTATCCCTCGCATCCAGCAAGCGAGCAATGGAGCTAGACTTAGCTATATTTTATTTCGTAATATCGTCTTATCATTAGAATTAAAATATTTCCAAATCTGTAGATAATAATCTAACACTTATGACCGGAATATATCTAACGGGTTTGTCTCTTCAGTGAAATTTAGCTAGTAGGTGGCGGAACCCTTCCAAACAGGTAGGGGTTTAGCTACTGGAAGGAGGTAGTGTTCACTTGGCATGAGGCAAGTGAGGGGTAAAGACGCGCGATAGTGAAAGACTGTTGGCTGTTTGCCTTTGTACGCGTCCGAGCGGTAAGAGTTCAGCATACTGTGTACCCCTCCGACCAGCTAAAGCTTTACTGAGAAATAAGCCATACCACCCCACCAGCTAAAATGTACCTGAACAGACAGTACGCACGCAGTTTTCCAAAATTACCAGAAAAAGTTTCTGCTTGATATAACTAAGTTCTCCGACATTCTACTTGCGTTTCAATACTATTTGCATACTACTGAAATATCATATTGGGATACGAGTGTGCGAAATGCATTATTACAGAAACAGAGAAATGGTTTGAAAAGAATTTCCGAGATTCTTATGCATTTCACACATGTACTGCACTCTATTTTTTCACGACCGTGTGTTTTATTATTTTATTAAAAAAATTCTGTGATACATTCACATGACTTTCTCTATCCTCTAATTTTATTAGTGGGTATTCAAACTATACTTAGTAAAGCTTATTTTTCTATCTACCACATTTAATCCAAATAAACCGTTGCAAAAATAGCTGCATTACTCATATCATTATAACAAAAGAGAACAGCGAGTCAAATGTTTAAGAACTGGACGTTATATGCTGGCCTTAAAATTCCATACTGTTTCCATGCAATTGCGAGAAACAGATAAAAACCGATGGAACTTAAAAAGAATGACAAGTATTTAAGAATTCGAACCTTTAATAACGGTATCTCAGAAAAGGCTTATGCCACAAAAAACTTATTTTAAATAAATTGTGTATTTTAAAGAGATCTACATTTTTGTGTGGTACATTTTAACCTATCGCTTAAGGTTTACAAATTATACAAGATTATACAAAATTCCTTCCGAATGAAGAGGACTTCCTAAGCTATTCACAGAAAATTAAAGATGAACATTTTACTTTTCATGTTAATATCTTTCATAGATAGCAGTTTAATAAGAAGCTTTTAGAGGCTCATTAGAGGCATTTTTTTAGAAAAGCAACATTTTCGAAAAATGTTCCATGTAAAGGGTATTTGTGCGTGGGTGGATTTTCTTGAAAATCTGCATGTTGCATCCTTGGAAGATACTAAACTCAAATACCAAGTTTGGTATATATCCGACTTTTCGCTTTTTAGTTATGCTATTCATAGATACACACTCTAGGGCATACTTCCAAAAATGTTTATTTGGATTCAAGAGGTCTCAAAACTTACCTTTCCGTTGAAATCTCAGCATAGAATTTTTGAGTGGAATGCAATACAGTGATGCAGTAATTTGTATCACAAATTACTTAAATGTAAATAATGATTGTAATATGAATATGCATTTTTATGTGACATTGATTTCAGATGTTTAATAATTGTAAATATTATTGGGAAATAAGTTTATACGGCCTTACTGAAACTGTCAATAATAGCGCGCAATAATGCAGAGAGGGGGGTGAGCTGTTTATCATTATTGGAAACGAGGAAGTTACGTAATGTTGGCGCGATTTTCCGCTGAGAAACTTCTGGAATATTTTCTCCCTAAAGCATATGTATTCATAATTTTAATTGGATATTAAAATAGACGCTAATGTTGGCGCGTTTTATTAGCCAATTGCAATTCAGTTATAATCTTTAGGCGTATCTGGATGAAGGAGTATAAATAGGGTAGGTTAGAGGTAGCTTCATGCTCAGTTCATCAAAATTCTGTGTACACTACACGTCGTCTTCAGTCAGTCAGTTCGTCGAAAGTATTTGTACGGCAAACGTCGGGTATCGATTCACAATTTACGCGCAGCAAAATTATGAATAATCTAAAGTGTTGTAAGGTTAATTATACAAAAGGTTGAAGTACGTGGATTAAAAGTGATCAGTAAGAAGTTATTATAACAGTTTCAGTTTGGCGAGTGTTAAGATCAATGTATAAATGTGATAGTTAACGTGTTTGACAATAAATGTATAAAACAAATTTCTTCATCAGTGTTATATTTGGATAAAAGATTCCTTTCCGTTTACACACTCTGATCAAGAGACATGTTCGACTGAGACATAATAGCTAGCCGGAGGACAGTAAACAAAACTTAAAATTCTTTCAAACAAAAGCTAATACTGCCGCAAATTGCTAACACCAGATGGAGCTACGAACCTAACAAAGAATGACGTCACAAGATGGCAACACGTGATGCAAACCCACATACACAAACATCACAAGTAACAAACTTTATAAGTAATACCGCAACAAATTGGCTACAATAATGTTAAAAATAAATAACATTAAATCACTCACAAATTGGCTCCCATACGTGGGGCAGTTAAAATTATGTAACCAAACAAAACAAAAGCAACACAACATAAGATCTTCAAGTTCTAATAATTTACGTAAAAACATATTACGTAAAAATTAAACCGTTACAACAGTTCTCTACGTAGTAGAGAAAGTAAAAAATCAATTTCTAAAGAACTCACCCTTCGTTACCTCGGATTTACGATAATGCTATGCTGCCAATTTAATAGCTATAACTAATACAATGGCTTAATAAGACACTATAATTTAGGAGGCTTTGAGCCAATAATTTGATGGCTGATGCCGTGACTCAAACTTTTTTTTTAAAAAATCTGATGTGATACGTTCATAGGACTTTGTCTACCCTCTCATTTATTAGTGGGTATACAAACTAGTTTTACTAAAGCTTATTTTTCTGTCTACTACATTTTGAAGCGAATACTTTGACCCAAGATCACATGGATTGTACAAGGAATAATGGCTTGAAGATATATTCATAAAAATAATTAACAACCGTATTCTTTACTTTAATAACTCAACACGTGAATATCACACAAATGGTTACAATTATCAACACTTGTTCATTCACTATTTCATTTTAGAGTTTACAGTTTCCATATTTATTATTCAATTACAATTTTGTACAATTTGCTTCCTGCTCTCACATTTATAGATTAATAGTTAAACGCCAAGAATAATTATATCTATCCGATGATAAATCTTTACCGAAACCCATTTACAAAAGAGAATTTTAAATATATTTAGCCGAAAGAGAATTTTATGTACCGTGCCGAATGCTTCTATCTGACGCGATCCTGCTTGTTTCCCTCGGTGAAGACAGACTGGTTCGTCCTGCTACCCAGCACGTTGGAGCAGATGTCGAGCAGATCGAGAATGTTCTGCGCGTGCGCAGTCTACGGGTCTCGTGGCGTGACCTACTACGTGAGTCCAAACTTGTGCTGGTGCTTCTTCTTGTAGTGAACTAGTTGCAGAACTACTACGTTGATCATTGCACGTCTTTTTGTCGCATTCGGCAGCGTTCCTTTGATACATGCCCGTCGCGTAGTGTATATTTCTCCTGGGAGGATGGATTTGGCACAATTTTAATCCAAATAAACGTTTTCAGAAATACACATATTCCACATTTCGTTTGAGATACAAACAGAAAAGAAATAGTCAAATGTTTAGAAAGTAGACGCTGTCTTAAAATTCCAAACTGTTTCCATGCAATCGCGAGAAACAACTGAATGCTGAAGGGGCTTTAAAGAATGGCAAGTAATTAACACTTCGAACCTAAGCTAGCCCCGTAGCTCAGTCGGTAGAGCAATTGCCTGCTATGCGAGGGGTCCCGGGTTCGATTACTGGCTGGGAGTGGGAACTTTTCTCTAGCCAAGATTAATCACTATCCTCCCCAGAGTCTGGAAGTGTGAATGTGTGTATGATGCAATATAAAAAAACAAAAGCGCAAGAAACCCAACGACAAGAGTTACACGAGTTAACACCATTGCCAATAAGCAATAAGTTGCAAAGGAGAGACAACCGATAAGACCAATGCAGTTAAAGGCGGGGTATAAATTGAACTTAAAAAAAAAATTCCTACCTTTAAGAATGGATATCTCAGAAATGGCTTACGACCAAAAAACTTATTTGAAGTAAATTGTGTGTTTTATAGAGGTCTATATTTTTCCCCTCTATTTCTTGGCATTTAGCAGTTGTACAAGATTATACAAAATTTCTTCCAAATGAAGTGGACTTCAGACTATTCCCAGAAAATTCAAGATATACATTTTATTTGTTACGTAAATCTTTAATATATCGTACTTTAAAGTTTAAAAAAATGTTACATGTAAAGAGTTTTTGGGGTGAAGAGATTTTCCTGAAAATCTTCGATTCGTATCCTTGTAAAGTTCCAAGATTTGTATCCAACTTTTCGTTTTTGAGTTACACTATTTAAAGACACACACAAAAGCAAGGACCCTTACCTAAAAATTCCTTTTTTTATTCAGTGGACCAAAATTACGTATTTTCGTTGAAATTTCGCTATGAAATATTTAGGTGGAATATAACACTTTCCCTACTTACTAGATATATGTAGTAGAGAAAGTAAAAATAATAATATGAAGAATAATGGAGCTTATATATTTCAAGAAGAATCAGAAATGTGAGACGTAAATTATGAAGCCGCAGGTGTCTATTGAAGAGACATAGAAAATTATATGAGCGACACTGATGCCTGAAAAATCTATATTGAAGTATGAAGTGTTCATTAAATTTTATTACAGTTAATTAGTTTTTAATAACGTTTGAAGAACTTAAGTTATTCTGTTAGAAGTGTGCCATTATCTGTTATGCGTTACTTATTATTAAGAAGATGTAAATTATGACTAAGTATACTTTACTTCCGCTTTGGTGTATACTAGGTTATTACAGCCACCAAATGTAAGTTGTTAGGTGAAATTCTAAATTTTCTTCTAGTAAATATCATTGGAAAAACCTAGAAAACTTACGATCATACAAATTTGCTTTCACCTTATTACATTTATTCCAATTATAGCTTTTGTTGCTAAAAATTAACTTTATTGGCTTTTATAGCAATAAATTTAATTCGTTACCTTCAGATTTAAATACATGTAATTTAAATGCTAATTAACTGGTGGTATATTTGGTATATTACCACAATGGTGCGGTCGTAGAGACCGCTCGTTAGAGGGTGTAATGGCCATAATTATGATATTGCTTGACCACCTAGTGTGGATGTTAATGAGAAAATGTTTGAGTTAAAATAACAACAATGAGCAAACGTTCATTGGTTTACATATTATACATGAAATCTATTAGAACTGCGTTTCCATAAAGACTGAATTGAGAAAATAACTACATTAACTTGGTAAAATCTTCTCAAGGAAACAATAACTCAGAAAAAATTAAGCATAAACAAAATCATGTAATAAATAGAAAGCCACAAATTTAAAACATTGCACACTAGGATGGAACGTCGATACCTCCATACTCTCGATACTAGCATAATAGATCCAAAATGTAATACAACATGTAAAAAATGTCTGACGTGATACATTCACATGACCTTCTCTACCTTCTATCATTTATCAGTGAGTATACGAACTAGTTTTACTAAAGCTTATTTTTACATTTACTGTATTTTAATCTAAATAAACCTTTGCAGAAATAGCTTATTACACGTTTCGTTATAAACACAAAGAGAACAGTGACAGTCAAATGTTTAAGAACTGCACGCTATATGCTGCCCTTAAAATTCCATACTGTTTCCATGTAATCGCGAGAAATAACTGAATTTTGAAAGGACCTTAAAGAATGACCAAGTAATAACAACTCGAACTTTTAATAACCGATATCAAGAAATGGTTTATGCAAAAAAGACAAAAGAAAACAACTTACTTGAAGTAAATTGTGTGTTTAAGAGCTCTACTTGTTTTGTTTATAACGTTTTCGTCTATCGCTTAACGTTTAACAGTTGTACAAGATTCTACAAAATTTCTTCCAACTGAAGTGGACTTCACAGGGATTCCCAGAAAATTCAAGGTTTTTTGGGTGAGATACAATAATTCCCCTACCTACTACACATAGTAGAGCTATTAACAAGACAGAATAATTAAATAGAAGAAAATAAAGATTATAAAGGGTGATAAATATATAATAATGAATATATTATCTTTATAAGAACTATTTTGGTAATACCTCACTCCTAGTGGTATTCATTGGTTTTTGTTTACTTCCTTTATTTCTTCAGAGCTTAAATTCAATAAAGTTGTATGTAGCTTAAGATTTCTTTTTACACAGTTTTTGGAAACAATTAAATTCTCATTCTGGTGTAATGGCTCTTCCAATTTTATTGGCTCCACCTAATAGACCATAAAGCATTCGTACAGCTTCTAGGATGATTTTCTATGTCTAAGATTTAATGTAAAAACAAAATGTGTTGTTGGTATTGTTAGTTTCAGGAGGAGAATTCAAACCAGTGGTCAAGAAATTGCATCATTGTTACAGGGTAGCTGAAAGAAAACAATTGCGAATCTGCAATTTGATATGACGTTAACCAAAAACAGAAAACTCATTATTTAGGTCCTCCAAGAACCTTTCGTTCATGTACCGCAAATATCATTTTTAATAAAGAAACATGTAACTCCAGAAATAGCTACACGATATCTAGATGTATTGCCTGCTGAAGCCTATGGTGAGGTTCTAAAAAACTTATGCTACGATAACACAAATGCTAAAAAAAAAAAACATTCATAAATGATAGAAACACAGTGTAAGGGTTGAAGGCTTGGGTAAAACATAAATGATCGAAAAATATTTAATACTTCACACTTAATTACGAAACGGACCCTACTTTTGAAATACCCCTTGTACATCCACACGAACTAATTACACTGTAACGAAATGAAAAATTCTGGGCCTGGAGAAAGACACTGTAGGCCAAAGTAAGACACAGATCATCGAGTTTAAACTATACTTCCTTACAATGACTCGCTCTAAATTGTGCAGTTTCATATTAACGGAACACCGAAGTACTATTTTGGACTTTTTGCTGAAAAAAATCATTTTAAGAAAGGTTTGAGGCAAAAAATGCGCCATAATGTAAGGTACGTTTCTGCAAAGTTTTGTTCTTCTATGACGGATGTAACTCATGTTTTTTAAACCTAACTTCTGTGCCAATTAAATAACTCTGCATATTAAACTTTATAGCAGTTTATCTGATGTTTAATTTTCCTGCTGCTTTACCGTTTTATAAATCCATTTTCTCCTATAAAATATAGATATAGATTCATAGCGCACCTCAAAATGCTGCAATCAATTTGTGATTGAAATTTTTATATACATATTAAATACCGAGCGAGGTAGCACCGCGGTAACGTGTGCGACTCGCATTCAGGAGATCCCGGGTTCGATCCTCGGAGAACGCCCACTCTGAACCAGGTTTTTTCGTGCTTTCCCTGAGGTCGGCAGGCGAATGTTGGGGTGGTTTCTTCTCTACCGTGATTTTATTTACATTCCGTTTCCTTATCTTCCAGATATGCCTCTAGGTTTCGTAGCGTATGGCAGTGCCAGACGGATGGCGCGGATAGATGCTCGGAGTTCTCTCCGTGGACACCAGAAAGCTGCTTGGTGGAGGGTCGTTCATTCCCCTCTCCGGCAGCTCCAGGAGGGGACGGTCTTCGACTGACGAACTGTAAGGAACTTCCGCGCGTCTCCCTGTCTCCCTGCTACCTGTGGCTGCCTGTGGTTCCTGTACTTCATCTCTTCCTCCTGTGGGGGGAATTATTGCCACAATAGATGTAGGCTTCAGTACGCGACGTGTCCCCCTAGTGACAGTCAAGTGGAACTGTCACAATATGTACATTATCTCAGCAGGAGGATATACCCTAAAGGGATGATGCAAACATTTCCCTAAATTACCTAAATTACGAAAATCCTGACCATTGGTATTAAATGTATCCTAAATTTTATAACAACGGGTCGAAATTAAAAAAAAAAGGAAATGAAAAAGCATAATGGTGTGGAAAAAATACTACGACGATTAAAGGGGTGCATATCACTAGAACTACCCTTGCTCGGATTTTTGAAAAGTCCTGAGGGTACCTAATTACTGACATTTTAAACAATAAAACTAAAAATATAATTATTCGTAAAAAATTGCTAAATTACTGTTAGGGATGGGCCTCGATATCGCATAATACTTAGAGATAAACCTTCGATATTTTAAAAATTTTCAGTTTCTCATTATTGAAAGTTGTTGCGTTTAACTTTGTGCTATGTAAGTAATGAACGGAGTCGTTATTGCCTGACATGTGTCCCTAAAGAATTGCTCGACTATATTCTTGATAGATCTTGACTGCGTTTCCTGTGGGTGAATCAGTGCAACATTTGTTGACATGTCTAAATGGAGACATGCAAAACAATGGGGAAAGAGTAGAGATACTCATGTAACATGCAGCGTTAACTGAGTTGTGAATGAAGCTGATTTAGCTGTTTCTGCAACTGCCTAGCTTCGTGACTCTCACTTAGCCATTACATTTACCTACTCCGGAGACCAAAATATGTGAATCCAACAGAAACAAATCATAACCTAGACTTAAGATAATATAGTACATGAGAATATGTGTTATCTTTAGTTGTTTAATTTCATGTAAAACGCTATATTTTCAAGCTTTCAAAATAAAGAAAATTTTCTAATGTATATTTCTATATGTATAAAAAAAATTAGAAGAAAGTTTTCAGCGCAAAATAAAGTTACATATAAAGGAAAGCAAATAAATTTATTATTATTATTATTATTATTATTATTATTATTATTATTATTATTATCATCATCATCATCATGTCTTTATTAGCAATAGGGGATATACCTGCGACATTATCAAGATAAAAAAATTGCTGCCAATTGGGAATGTCAAACAGAAACAGTTTCGGAATTAGCATACAATAAAAAATTGGTTATATGCGTTTATACATAGAAAAGAACTAATAAGAACATAATTCGTGAACAAGCTATCGCCTGTACAGATTTTTATAAAGTGATTATCGAATATCGAGTATCGAGTATCGAGAAATAGTCATATCGTTCCATCACTTCTTTCTGTAGACTGTTCCTTTACGATATCACAGCGAACTTTGTTTCCATTCTGGTTTATAACTACATATATTAGTAAACATTGTATTTTTTACCTGTAAGCTCTCTAGTTTTACAGCGAGCACGCATGGACTACTAACCTGTAACAAACAGAGAAATATAATTTGTGGTTTAATAATATTACACATTTGTTATAACACAGCTTCAAAGTTATAACATTTGCTGTAGAACAAAAATGCAGCTCTCTACAAACAAAAATTTCATATTATCTTTACCAGCAAAGCATTATTTCTAAAGCAAATTAAGTTTGTGATATTGCCGGGCTATATGCATTAAATTAATGAAATTACTTTACTCAAGTACCCCTTTATGGAACACGAAAAAGGGGGGAAATAAAAGGCTACGAAGCTTTTAATCTCCCACATTGCGGTATATATGGGCCTGAGGACGTAAAGGAACAAAAACAGCCGTTGGTCCGGCTAAACCACCATGGTACTTTGTGTGCACTTCCCAGCCAGAATCGCGTTTGAAAATTTTCGTTCGTCATAGAATTTTAATGTACAGTAAGTGAATAAAGAATTGGGCCAACTCTTGGAGCTGCTTTCAGAGCCACCTACACAATTAACATTTCTGCTCTCCACTGTATTTGGACTAAACATCTGATGTGTTACACTCGCATAACTTTCTTTACTCTTGTAAAAACTATTTTTACAAACGCTTATTCTCCATGTTAATCGAGATAAAAAAATTACAGAAACTATTTTATCGCATAATTTTCTTGTCGGTGCAAGTGGAATACGGTACGCTTTAAGCAATAGCCAAATCTTTTAAGAGCTGGTTGTTATGTGGAGCATTCCATTCTCTTTGCATATCCAGGACATAAAAAAAACGAATAAGGAATTCCCATTTGAGAAAAAGTATTAAGTATTCGAAAATTCAAACAAAAAACAAAGAATATCTCGGAAATGGCTCACTCAAAAAAAATATGTGACATAAATTGCGCGTTTCAATGAGATCCACATTTTTTGTAGTAAAAATTTGTCTATCTCTTGCGGTTTACCAGTTATGTGAAATCCAGAATAAAGAAAATTTTTTAAGAATATTCCCAGAAAATATAAATTTCGTTTGCATTAAAATATCTTAAACATATGATATTTTAATCAAAATCGCTATAGCCATTTTTGAGAAAATGATAAATTTCGAAAAATATTCCATATAAAGGGTAATCTGGGGTGGAATTTTTTTTAAGATCTTCGTGTTGCATCTTGGAAGATACTAAACTCAAATATCAAGTTTGATGTTTATTCACTTTTTGTTTTTGGGTTATGCTGTTCACAGACAGATGGACTCACAGACACACACAAACACACATGGACATGCTTCTATAAATGCTTTATTTGGCTTCAGGGCATCACAAAACATACATTTCCGGTGAAATCACGATATCAAATTTTTGGATGGAATGCAAATACTTCCCCTACTTACTCTATGTAGTAGAGCAAGTAAAAATAGCGATTAGAGATAGCTATGTGTGTTAATGCTTATCTTAAAAATTTACAGTGTTACACTCAAATGACTTATCCTATCCAGTCTTCTGCAAACTATTCCAAAAATGCTTAATCGTCAATGTGCTTCATGTTAATCGGGACAAACGTTTGCAGAAATGATTTTATTACACTTTTCGTCGAAGGTACAAAGGGAATATATAGGCTTAAGCGATAGACAAATCATTGCAATGTGATGGTTTTTTATTTCGTTCTCTTTGCATGACCATGAGAAAAAAGACTACGAGCCACTTAGGAGTTTAAAAAAGTATGAAATATTTGACAATTGAAACTAACAAGAATATTTCGGAAATGGCTAATGATACAAAACAAAACCTGTTTGGCATACATTGTATGTTTTAACGAGATCTACGGTTTTTGTAGAGCTGTGTCGTTATAGAAAATAAAAAAATAACGAAAGCTTTTGCATGTAAAGAGTATTTGGGGTGGGAGCATTTTCTTGGAAATGTTCCTGTCGTATTCTAGAAAAGGTTTACTTAACTCGCTAAGCAACGACTTTTAGTTTTTGAGTTAAACTGTGTAAGATAGACAGACAGACAGACAGACATACACAAACACGCGCGTACCTTTTTATAAAAATTATTTTTTTTCGGAATCCTGAAGCCTCAGAACATGTATTTATGGTGAAATCTCGGTCCCAAAGTTTTGGTTAGAATACATTATTTTCTCTACCGACTAGGCACGTCAAAGAGTAAGCGAGGAACTATGCAACAACAGAATAAGTTATATGCATTTTTATATCAGGTTGTATCTCAATTGACTCCAATCCCTTTCACTAATATTCATTTATTGTCAGAGGACTAGCGATGCTCCGCAGCATTCGTTTTTACAAACCTAAGAGGTTTCCCGATGTTTTAATTATTGGTAGATTTTGCGTTGTTTAAATCTGTGAAAACAGCGTAAGATTTTGCCAGTCTCGCTTGACATTCCCAAATTCATTCTCTGGGTTCATCAGTCAAGTTGCAACTATTAAGGATACCTTTGACACATTTACGTGGATAAAATCTATACCTCTCCAGTTTTCAACCGATTGCTGGTGGATCCCCACGTGATGTTTATGATACTAATCACTACAGCACTGATTACCACCGTTCTTCCACTCCACTTCATAAAGAAATCAACATTCAGTGCAATGACTCATCTTTGTATTATACATGCATTCAGTTTTAAATGTAGTAAAAGAAAGTATTTTCTTCCTCCTGTCAAATTGGGTCAATTTCTTTAGAATACTTTACGATGTACTCATAATTGAACAGATTTCAAAACGAAGTGGACATTAGCACCGTGGGAGACTTTGATATCCGAGGATAAGAGTGTCCTGCAAAGGAGACTTGATTTACAGTGAACCATTACTTTCTTTCAGGGCATATATAATACAGGAAGTTTGAAACTGATAGAAAATTACTTGCAGAACTAATACTCGAGTGTTTCCATAGAGGGAACATATGTATGAACTATGCAACAATATTTCGTTGATCTTGTCAGACACTAGAGAGAGAAAGATATGCAGGAAATATAACTGCATTATTGGTTAGGGGAAAAGTAATCTTATCAAGGAATGAAAAGCAGGTGGCATGTAGCCTAGCGGGTCGGGTAAGCCACTGCTCAGAGAGGAAGATATAGCACACTGTCTCTTTCTTTCATTCTCCCTCGCTGTGTGCTGGAAGATAACTTTACCCAGAGAAATGCTACTGCGCAATATGCACTCATCCGCCTTCAAGTGTGCTCCTGACTTAATGCGGCGAATACAGTGTACATATAGTAACCGCATCTCATAATTTAAATCACTAAATATACTAACCACAAAATGCAACCTGAATGGGAAATGGGAGTGCATTTAAAGGATCTATTAAGTATAATGTGGGTTACACAAAAGCAGAAGACTGTGAATCACCTTATATAAGAAGCAAACCTTATCAGAACAATCACGAAATAGCTTCTTGCTGGAGACTTTGTTGTTACCCCTATGATTCATGACCTACATGTCACTCATAAAAACGAAAGAGGAAGCTATGCAAGCACATCGCAATACCATGACGTCTAAGTGCATGCCTAGTACCGTTGCCATGACTACCGGTAAACAACAAATGAAAACTGCAGTATGTTCAGGAGGAGCAATTTACCAATCAATCTTTATAACTGAGGGAGCAGCTAATATCTCTCATGGGATATTAACGCATACATTGAGGTATCGCGTGCTTAGGAAAGAGAAGCTTGAAGGAAATACAATGATTATTTTAGCTAGTCGCGCCAAGGTAACAGACAGGTGTTTGTAGATAGGAACTTGTCTCGCTTAAGGCCTTGTTCAAACATGGAAGATCGGCATAAGAAAGCGTAGGACACAGCGTATGAGATTTCAGGGAGTATTTTTAACACCTGAATGATTTTGGCTAAATTGTATAATGTCTGAATTTGTTAGCAGCTCTTCTTGAAGCAATATGTATGTAATAATTTGTAAAATGTATGTAACAGTCATTGCAAATGCTTATCTTATTGTAAACATGTTTAATAATGTTGCGTGAATACATTACATACTGTAAGAGCTGTGAGAATAATAAGTTTAAAGTTGCTAACAATGAGGTAACAATGAGGTAACCTTGAGTCAATAATAGTTTGAGAGTTTAAATGCTACTAGTCATGATTAGAGCAACAATAATATAAATGTTGTGACAATTTAAAATTAGCCAATCAACAGCCAGAAAAAGCTGTAATTAAATGCAGGTATTCTATTGGACTAAGATTAGCTAATCAGAGACTTGAAATGCAGAAGCTTGCGGGTTTGGACGGTGTAAATATGTTCAGTTGCTGGCAGACCTTGGTAGTGACCGGATGGAAGATGTGTTCTCTAAAGAAATATTACGTATTCGTGTGAATCGTAAAATTAAGTATACGCATTAACAAAGCACAAGTTTTAAATTAAAGATTCTCACAGCTCTTAATATCAGTGTAGTGCTATTTAATTTGTGCCAAGGATTAATAAAAAGAAGTGAATTTAAGCTTAAAAATCTGTGTAAGCCTACATTCGTGTAGTACCACGCCCTGACTAAGAGATACGTGACTCATACAATACTGACGCAGTCGAGGCAAATATAAACATAAATACTACCTATAGAAGCAGTTAATAACAAGGTTAATATAATATTTTAAAACTTGGAGTGTAACAACAAAAAATACATCTTCAAATCGGTGTTATATACGTAGCAGCATATTATGTAACAAACAATCTACTATAAATTAACACCCAAACCATGGTGCAAAACTCCAACAACATTCAACAACTTCAACAACAAAACACTTTCTTCAAAATTGACGTTCATACATGGAGCAAAATAATTAAACAACTCCAACGTAAAGACAATATCTACTTCAAATTGGCACCCAACTGAGTGGGGCAGTAACAATAACATTTACCTACTTCAAGTTGGCACCCATACGTGGGGCAAATACTGTTACAAACACCAATTTGAGAAAAATTACTTTCTTCAGATACGCATAGCGATACGAATGAGATATATGCAATATTCCCCAAACCTTTGTCCTCTGCCTTTACTCAGAGTTCCTTACTCACACTGTCTTCATTAACAGTTGCTCTTCGTAAAATGGATAAAAGCTTTGTGGTACCAGGGAAGTAAAATGCGAAGAACAACAGATAAATGTAGGTTCAGCCAATTAATAAAGGTGACGACGAACAGCATGGCTCAGGCGGTAACGTCTGTCCCGTTTTCGGGAGGCTGACCTACCTAACCCATGGGTTTCCCCTGGTCGCTAGGCGAATGCTGGGAAGAATCATTACATCCCCGAATTTCCTGTCCCTCCATTTTATTTCTATTCTCATTTTCACTTCACCTTTCATCTGCTTGGTCTCTTTCAGGGTTGCAAGTGTCGGCGGGAGGTCTCGGTGTAAGCATGGCAGGGGAAAAGGATGCTTTGGGTAACCTTCATCCCCCAGGACTGCGAGCGGTCTCCGCTTCCCGGCCCCCTCACGGGATGTGTAAGCCCATTCGAGGGAGGAGAGTCGGTTGCACCAGCTACTACCCAGGGAGTTCAAATCCTTAAATGGTAGGGACCCTGCCCTCTGTCTGTTGTGTCTCCTGATACGGCCGCCCTCTGTCTCCTCTCACCTAAACCCTCCCTTCCGTCAGAGACCTAAGTACAAAATATCCGTGTACTTTCTAAGTTCCCTTCCGCTACTAGTCCTATCCTATCCTAATAAAGGTCACGACAAGAAACCCATTTTCGTATTGTTGTATAAGGAACTCTGAGATTATTAAAGAAAATTTTCAATTACTTCGGAAGTCGACAGGCTCTTTTGGAGAACTTCTCAATAAAATATTGTTCGTCATCTGAAAGAAAAATACCTGCATGCGAGTGAGCATTTTACAACTCGAAACTCTTTCCTTTCTTAATCTGTCCGCGTAATTCAGATCACTGTGTTCACTACACAGAATGCATTTGGAAAACCGTAATAAGTTCATCACCACCAAAAATACCAGATTTCTCTTATGTGCATGTACCTCTTAATTAATATTTGACCACAACGTTATAGGTGGTGAAAAAACAGAGGAATTAAGTGTGTGAATTATCTTGCGTTGTGCGACCTTCATACAGTGCAAGTGTCAAGAGCCCAAACTTCCTAAACGATTAAAAATTTGATGTTACATGACCTTCTGTTCCCTCTATTGTTTATTAATGTGCATGCAAATTATTCTTACGAAAGCTTATTTGTCTGTCTACATACTTCATTTTAATAGAGAGGCTTTAGCTTTACAATAACTGCATTCACATTTGGTTATAGACACAAAGTGAATACTGACAGTCAAATGTTTGAGAACTGGACGCTCTACGCTGCCTTAAAATTTCATACTGTTTCATTGTAATCACAAAAAACAAGTGAATGTTGATAGGATTTTAAAAGAATGGCAAAGAATTGAACAATTCAAATCACTAATAACGGATATCACCAAAATGCCTTATGCCACAAAAATTATTTGAAATAAGTTGTGTGTTTTAAACCGATCTACATTTTCTGTAGTACGTTTTCATCTATCGCTTAGGTTTAAAAGGTTATACAAAATTCCTTTTGAATGAAGAGCACTACCAGGCTATTCTCAGAAATTTCAAGATGTGCCTTTTATTTGTCACGTAAATATGTTTAATATAATATGGTATTTTAAGCAGAATCGCTGTAGCCATTTAAAAAAAAAAGGTTAAAAAATCTTCCATGTAAAGGGTAGTTGGGAATAGCGGGATTTTCTTTAAAATCTTCGTGTCGTTTTCTTAAAACGTTTTTGATTAAGGGGTCATTAAAGCATGTATTTCCGGTGAAATCTCAATATCCAATTTTGGGTGGAATGCAATACCTTCTTTACTAACTAGGTACACGGTAGAGAAAGTAATAGGTGTTTCACCGTACTTCTACTGAATAAAATTGACGCATGGCAATCGCCGTTTATATTATGTGGGCTCGTCCCAACATTTTCTTTGGTATCACCTTAGCAAGAGTTTCATTCTAGTTAGCCTCGACATTGAATTTGAAAGTAACGTTCAGTGCCTCAGCCACTTTATGAACCCATGAAAAGCTAGTAGTGGGTTTTAACGGCACTTGTAGTGTATATATCAGGGCAACCGAAGTGCTTTGTATGATCCCAAGGTGGCTCCCGAGTAGAACCTGGTAAATCACTGACATGGTTCCCAAACAGAACATTATAAACATTGTGCTGATTTTTCTAGTGGAGGAAAATTCACGTACTAGGCTTACAACAATATAAGCACAATGAATCTGAGGTTGGATAGCTATTTAGGTGTTTTTTCGGACTACAATTTCTCCGCCAGAACAAGTTCAAGACTGCTTAACTGACGTCAAGTCGTCCTCCGTGGTGTAGTGGTTATCATGCTAGCCTCTAGTTCCCGAGGTCGCAGATTCAAACGTGGCGGAGGTCGATGGGTTTTTCGGGCGTAACAATTCATAGCATGGCTTTCTTCGGAAGGGAGGTACAGTCGGCGGTCCTGTGTCCTAGATTTACGGTACGTAAAAGAATCTCAAGCCTGATAAAGAGGCAAAATTTCCAGTCTTTCACGCCCAATATAGAATGGAACTCTAAGGACCATAGTAGTTAAAGAGCGTCCACAAATAAAACTCAGTTTTTTTACTGACGTCAAAAAAACCTATCCACTCTTAACAAGATGATTTCTTTGATCATAATCTTGCCAATTATGTAAGAAGCTGACTTTCCGCGAACTATGCGAGCTGAATTTAGCAGTAACCCAGAACGAACTACAAACAACTGGGAATCATTCCTCCTCCTTTAATACTTACTTCCACGGTTTACATACGGCGTATCAATTCTATATACGCTGAAAGAACTACACACAGAAACTTACGCTAAAAATAGGGAATGCCGTAAACACAAGGAACAGCTTTTACGATGAGAACAAATGTATAAATGACACAATTTCACGATTTACATAATTGTGTTACAAGTTTTTGCTGTTGTAAACAATAAGTGTAAGTGTAATCCTTATGCTGAAGTTGATGTTATAATCATAACATATATAAATGATAAATATTGATTCAAACATTGTTTTAACTACTAGAAACAGAGATGCTATAAGCAAACTCTTTAACATACTACATAAAATAGACGGTCCTATGTCGGTTATTATTTATTTTATATGTTTATTTATTTAATTTTTAGAATAGTAAGAAGGTAGAAGCCTTGAATTATTTTGCTGAGAGAGGAGCTGGCTTATTTGCCGGGTAAAGAAACGAAAGTTTAAAGGAGAAATAAAGGGAAGGGAATCAATGGCGTAGGGTAAAGCGGTATCGCTATAGCATCCGCGTTAATGTAGCGAAAGGTAAAGAGCTGCCGTCCAATGGGCGGGAGCTGATAGAAGATAGGGTTCTAGGCTACAATAATGACAAAACTGCCCTGACTGCAGTCTAGAAGCTCGAAGATGAAAGCAATGCAAGAGGAAAGTGAAGTGTTTTTATTGAAGTGGATGTTGCCGTCGTCCTTTCTGATTCTCCAGGTTGATAGCATGATATTTCGCGAGGAAATGCTGCTGACTTGGAGAAATCTCGAAAACAGCTAGTCGTTCTATCATGCGATGTTGAAGTGGCTACTGTGGAATGGTCTTGAAGTCCTTGAAGTTGTCCTTTAGATGTGTGATGACGCTGTGCAACCTTGCCTTCAGGTCGGCCGCGGTGATGGTGGCTCCGCGTGGAGGTGAGGTGAGTTAAAATGGGAAGGAGAATCTTCAAGAACCAGCTCGGACTTCGCGACAATAACTGACCTTTCGAGAGCTAACTCGCGTCGCCCGGATATATGCTCTCCAGTTTGAGACACTAGTTTTTATCGAAAATTATTTCAGTCCAAAAGGTTTAAGAAATTAGAGTAATACGCGGGTTTGTTGAAATAATTAGAGTAATACGCGGGTTTGTTGTAATACTTGCGCCTCTTTTTATTAAGAATCAACGATTACCGGCCGTTCCGTCAATAGATATTTCGTAAACGAAACATTTTGCGTTTTTGTGCAATTCATCACTCATCGTGATGCTTTTACAAGGGAGATGTCGACAGTAACATTTCGTCAAAAATACTTTGACCGTTTGAAATGCGCCAATACTCTGGGTAAGCCAATTGGCAATTTTAACAAGAATGATTGGAAATAATGAAGAGTAGCCTAAATTGGACATGTACTGTTTATTTCCGGTCATTTTTCCTAATCCATTCTTCCTAAGTTGAATTTCTTAATAACATATTTGCCTAATTACCGTTTTTCTTAATCCACTTTTTCTAAAGCATTTTCCTAATACACTTTTTCTAAACCATTTTTCCTAATACACTTTTTCTAAACCATTTTTCCTACTATTCCTATTTAATGTTTGTTTCAGTAATGTAGCAGTCGAAAATTGTAAAAATTAGCTGCTAGGTTTGGGAATGTTAGGGTGGGTTCTGTCGCTAAAGGATGTTGTGCAGGAAATGTGGTGTTATGTAATTAAAGTAATAGAGTATATACACACACACATATATATATATATATATATATATATATATATATATATATACATACACACACTTACCCTAAGGTTAACCTCGGGTTAAAACTACAAACGACAGATTTCACTAATTTGCTCAGACTCGCTAAGTGAGATGGCCTCCTCTCGACCCCTATTCGTTTATGCAAGCAAGCGCAGACAGAACTCGCATCCACCATTATTGTATTAACCAAATGTTGACCAACAGTACTTGTGTGAATTTTTATCTATAATTTTTGGCCTTAAAGGCCAGAACACTGTCGACAAAATGCCCATTGTCATACTGTCCGTTGACCAAAAAATGTAGACAAAATGTTTGTTGGCGTACTGATGTTGACGAAACATCCTGGAAGACAAATCAACTAAAATTGTATATAAACTCTTATCAAAATAGGCAGGAGGATTCTTCGGTTTAAAACCTGTCTCTCAGAAACGAAAGTACGTGCTTCTATCATGACGTCGTATTTTTATCGCTTTTATCGCCTGATCTTGCATTGCACACTATTCAAAGATGTACATTAGCCAATCAGGAAAAGGAGCGCGGAAGGATACATGTCAGCCGGGCAAGGTTATAAGAAATAGGGTTTATCGGTTTGATAATTTAGACAGAGCGAGTATTTGCTACGTAATGCCACTGCTGCAGCTAAGAGGAACGATACATTTAATATCTGGTATAGAGGTTGTTCAGATGTTATATTTGACATATGAAGCTGGGGACTCTGCTAGCTGACTTGTTGGACGGCGTGTACATCTCCAAGCAGATACATATCTGCCCCATGCAACAGGTGCTGCGTGCCACAAGCCACAGGCCTTTCCGAGTCTGGCAGGGCGGAAATGCTGCCGTCACGGCGGTAACAAGGAAACAGAGCTACCAACTCGGCTCTAATTTAATAAAACATAACCAGGTGAATTATCTGTACACAACGGTTATTTTCGTTTCATTACCTATTATTTTTCTTCTAAATACAAAACACAACTGCCGTAAATAATTCAAGTTAAGGGAGGTAGCAAAATGGTGAAAGTTGCCAAAACTAACATTTCCAGTTTTGTGTCTTCTTATTAATTGGAACTTCTATTTAATGTCATAGGTATTTTATCACTGAAGGCACATTTTATTTTATATATACTTATTCCGATGTGTTACATTCACGCGACTTTCTCTGCCCTCTATCGCTTATTATGAGTATATGAATTATTCCTAGGAACGTTTATTACTTTCTCTACTACGTATAGTAAGTAGGGGAAGTATTGCATTCCACCAAAAAATTCGATACCGAGATTTCACCGGAAATACATGTTTTGAGACACCATGAATCCAAAGAAAGCATTTTTGGAAACATGTCCGCGTGTGTCTGTAAACAGCATAACTCAAAAACGAACAGTCGGATAAACACCAAACTTGGTATTTAGGTTCAGTATCTTCCAGAGATGCGACACGAAGGTTTTCAAGAAAATCCCCCACCCCAGATTACCCTTTACATGGAAAATTTTTCGAAAATTTTAATTTTTTCAAAAATGGCTCTAACGATTTTGATTAAAATATCATATGTTTAAGATATTTTCATGACAAATGAAATGTATATCTCGAATTTTCTGGGAATTTCTCCAAAAGTATTTTTCATTGTAAACGACTTCTGCATAACTGGTAAACCATAAGAGATAGACAAAATTTTACTACACAAAAAATGTAGATCGGGTTAAAATATACAATTTATGTCATATACATTTTTTTTGTTGAGTGAACCATTTTCAAGATATTGCTTGCTATTCCCTTAAATTTTTCAATACTTATACTTTATCTCAAATTCGTTATTCATTAATCATTTTTTTGTCCTGGTAATGCAAAGAGAATGGAATACTCCACATAGCAACCAGCTCTTAAAATATTTGACTATCGCCTTAAAGCCTACCAATTCCCCTTGCATCTACAAGAAAATTAGCAATATGATTTACATCTTGATATCTCGATTAACATGAAGCATATGGAGAATAAGCGTTTGTAAAAATAGTTTTTACAAGAGCAGAGAAAGTCATGTGAGTGTAACACATCAGATTTTTTTACTTTCTGCTTCATTTTAATCGAGATAAACCTTTCCGGAAGTAACTTCATTACATATTTTCTTAAAACTATTGGAAAAGTTGAACTAAATGTTATGGCGTTGTTATGGATCAACTTTGGTGTTAGTACCATGCTTGGCTATATTTAAAAAAAATAATTCCCGGCGAAATTTAATCAAAAGATGGTATAATTAACAAAATAACCCTACCTTCCTGAACAAACTTATTGTTTAAAAGAAAATCAATGAACTTATAAGGCATACATCTACATACTCAGCTAAATCGTTCCCGAGATAATGCTCATGAATTTAATGGATTTAACATTGGCGACATAGGGCTCTTAATCTCCCCTTAATAAAAACTGAAGATACTTACAACCCATACTCTGGACGGAATATAAAAGGGAATATTGTCACAGACACAGCTTGGTGGACTAAAAATTAGAATATTTAATAATCCTTTATTTACCATTTATGATTGCTCTAGAACTTTAACTTGCATTAGCTTTGTTTGCAAAAAGCTTAGGATGAGTTGCACCATATCCTGTATACGGGATAGTAACTCGATGTCATGCTTCCTGTGAGTAATCGGCACGTGTTGACATCTTCTGACTAAATGCGTCAATTCTGACCTCTTTATTCATTGGTTACTATAGATTCACAATCAGGATGTGTGGCAGTAATTTGTATCACAATAATGTAAATGCCAGAGTGATTGTAGTGTAAATAAGCATTATTGTATGACATTGATTTGAGATGTTTGTTAATTATAAGCATTGTTAGGAAATAAGTTTACACGACCTCACTGAAACTGACAATAGGAGCGGATAACAATGAGCGAGGGGGTGAGTTGAATATTAATTAGAAGAGACAAACAAATGGCGTCAGATTGGCGCGCCTTTCTTTAAAAATGGAGGGAAATTCTTCCTTAGAGCATATGTTTTTGTAATTTTTGATTGGATATAAAAATAGACGCTAATATTGGCGCGCTTTATTAACCAATAGCAATTCTGTTATAATCTTTAGGCATATTAGGGTGAGGAAGTATAAAAAGCTAAAGCCTGAGGCAAGTATTACCCAGTTCAACAAAATCATCCACGCGTTACACGTCGCTGAGTCCAACAGAATCATTCAGAAGTTAAACGTCGCTTAGTTCATCAGATTCGTTCGCGAGTTACACGTTGCAATTCTACAGAATCTCTCGCGTCTTAAAGTTTGTTATAAATGTGAAACACGCGAATTAATAATGTGCAGCAAATAAGTGATTATAGTGATATTAGAAAATATAACAGTTTCAGTCTGGCGTGTATCAAGAGTCAATATGTGAACTTAATTAATTGTGACGGTAGTAAAAGTGTAAAAACAAATTCTTTTATCAGTGTTATCTTTGAGTAACAAATCCTTTCCGTTTACACACCTTGTTCAAGAGATGTGCTCGACTGAATAATAATAATAGCTAGCCGGAGGACAATGAACCCAACATTCAAAGTAGTAATACAATAACAGGCGGCCAGCAATAAGATAACACGAAGTGACCGCGACAAATTGGCTTCCATGCGTGGTGCAGATAAATATGAAGCATCTTTCAACTACCTACAAATATCATACTTCAGATGTTACCCACCAGATATGGTAAAGTTGGCGTATAATTCAGAGCTCTCGCTAAAGATGGAGAAGCCTATTTAAGTAATGGTACATCCGGCTTATTCGGTTCTGTTCTTCTGCTCTTCTAACTTCTTGCTACTCGTCTTGGACAACTAAAGGCGTAGGTCATTTAACTGTTCTGGGTTGCAGGATGCAATCTTAGGAGTAGACTAACAGTTCAGGGTAGATCTGCAAGACTCGGCGCCGCCACCCAAGCTGCGGCCAACAATACCTCTCAAGGTAACGAGAACACTATGTTCATTAATTAGCTCCCATTTTCTTCAAAGTTTGTATTCGGTAATAATTATAATAAATAGTTGGTTAATTTTTAATGATCTACCTTCTTATAGCTATACCCTCCTCTCGCACAACTCTAGGGTTGCGACAATATTAAATAATTTGATTATTTTATTACAAACTATACCACCATTATGCTAACTATTATTTTCACATTCCAGAAATCTGGTACACTCGCTTCCATTTATGCACCACCAAGCATCGGGAGTGGGCGTGTACATAGCAGGAAGGAGTGTGTCTGTAGCGTTCTGCATTTTGTTGTTCGATCAAGTAGTGGTGTGTGTAAACTGTAGCTCACGCGATGTTGCATATACTTTGGAGGTGCATTGGGGAAGAATATCGTGAGTATACCAATTGTAGAAGCCAATTTGTCATTTGAAGACATTGCTAGGGCAATTCCATGCAGCATTCGCATTGGCAGATTATTAAAATAGTGTCTAGTAAATGTGTCCTCTTTCAGAGTTAAAAATATAATTCACTTCAGTTTTACATTATATATATTAAACGCACTTTTTCATGGAAAAGTTGTGTAACATAGTGTTTTATTTAGTTGTATATTTAGATTGGACAGCTGATTCTAATAATGTGTAGCAAATGTATCCTCTCTGAGAGTAAAAAGTACAGGGTTATTCAAAAAGAATGAACAGACTTTATTTATTTCTAATGAACAACAATAGATGGCGACACATGGGATACATCGCTGAATAAAGAAAAGTTCAAAAATTTATTTTATGTGTTCAAATGAGCACATTTGTTATGCGAGGTGCTTTTCCGTTTACATATGCAACCATCCTCTACGAAATTATTGTATCAATTGCAATTTTTTTTATGACGAGGATGCTCCTTGTTGAACTTACAACGAAATGCACGCTGCAATGAAACAGTGGATTCACTCTTTGCATAATGCAGTACACAAAACCACTTTTCCTGTGGCGTCGCCATTTTCTCGTAAACAAACACAGCGCCACTGTAGGAACTGAATGGAAATAATAAGTGGGGTTTAAAACTTTGAAATTTCCTCTATGCAATGTTGTGTCATATGTGTTGCTATTCTATTGTCGTTTATTAAAAATGGATATTTAAAATCTGTTCCTTCTTTTTGAATAACCCTGTATAATGCATTTCAGTTTTACATTATGTTATCATTAATGCATTTTTCATGGGGAATATTGTGCAGAACAGGGTTTTATTTGGTTATCTATTTAGACATGGTTATTATAAGTGATAACGAGTAAAGCTATTGCTCAAAGTTATATATTCATATACGAATAATCTAGAATTGCGTGCGAAAATGTTAATAGGCATACACACACACCCTCGTTACTCCACCCGTGAAGGCCAGTAGAATGGCGCCTGAAGCTGCGGTGACGGCGTATATGAAAATGAGTGTACTATACCAAGCTAACTCTAAGTTCTGTGTCCACTAGTTATGGCTATATGTTGCCTTAAAATTAAAAGGATCGTTGCAAGAACAGGTCAAGCGCTTTTAGAAAAAAATTAATGAAGGATAATACAAATTTCACTTTTTACATGAAATTATCAATACTGATAAATTGTTTCATAATTATCACTGTGGTTTTGATTTAATACACAATATCACCTGCACCAGTGTTGCACAGAAATGTACTCCTACATTTAAAAATTAATTTTGCTCCTTTGAGTAATTGTAATAACAAGAAGATAAACAAGGCATGCATGATCTAGCACTACTAGGGGCACTAATTATATTTTGAGCCTTGGCAACCCTGAATGTTGTAGGTGCCATCGACGTTTCCAACGGAAAGTTTGGCATTTTTTACCATAATCTACTTCAAACATTTTGTCAATAGAGCGTCATTTGTTTTGTTTGCACTAACTTGAAAATTGTGTGTCAACAAAAACATGGAATTAACTCGTGGAAATGTTCGTGCAATGATTTATTACGATTTTCGACGTGGATTATCAAGACAAGAGTGCATCCATCAACTAATTTCCACATTTGGCAACGAAGCTCTATCCTTTGCCAGTGTGAAACGCTGGTATAACGAATTTAATCGTGGCCGCCGTTCGCTTAAGGATGAATTCGTGAAGGTCGTCCAAAATCAGTTGTGCCAGAAAACATTGATGCTGTGCAAACACTAATAATAAAAGAACGTCATGCGACATATTGTGAGATTGAGACAACCCTAGGCATTAGTTCCACCAGCATATATAAAATATTCCATGATTATTTAGCCGTGAAAAAGGTTTACTCTCGTTGGATCACACATAATTTGACGCAATCTCAAAAAGATGCTCGTGTCGATTGGTGAACAAAAATGCTCAATAAATACAATGGCGGTGTCTCAAAAGACGTATATAAGATTGTAACAGGTGACGAATCATAGATCTATGCGTATGAGCCGGAACGTAAACAGCAGTCGACTGTATGGGTGTTTCAAGATGAAGCATATGCAACAAAAGTTGTGTTGCACTCGAAGCACTTCGAAGCAAATGGTCGCCTGCTTATTCAGCAAAACTGGCTATGTGGCAACTGTGCCTTTAGAGGAACGTAAAACGGTCAATGCCGAATGGTACATAACCATTTGTTAGCCGGAAGTCTTCGGAGAAGTAAGGAACACCAACAAGAACCGGGATCGTTCTTCATCAAGAGAATGCGAGCGCACACACATCTCGTCTAACAACAGAGTATTAGAAGCTAAAAAAAATCGAATTGATGGGTCATCCGCCATACAGTCCCGATTTGGCACCCAATGACTTCTTTTTGTTCCCGAACGTCAAGAATAAGTTGCGTGGACAACTATTTTCGTCGGCAGAAGAAGCCGTTGATGCCTTCAAAAACCATGTTTTGGAGGTGTCTCAAGAAGGCTGAAATAAATGTTCTGACAAATGGTTCAAACGGATGCAAAAGTGTATTGATCATAAAGAAGAATATTTTGAAAAACAATAAAGTAATTTTCAATCAGAAATTACTTTGTTTTAATTATTAGGCTCAAAATATAAGTAGTGCCCCTCGTACTGGCAGAAGAGGTAAACATCGTAAAGTACATGCTAATGCAAATAAATGGTCAGCAGTGAGGAGTTCGGGATAAATGCAAAAAGTATGAATGCTATGATTATTGTAAGAATTAGAGATGAAGTATTTTCCATGGACCCTTGAAGAAAGAGCTAAAGAAGAGGTTAGTGAAGAACAGCATTGTATACTGCAGAAACATGGACATTATAATCAAGCGAGGAAAACTACTGGAAGCATTTGACATATGGATATGGAGAAAAATGGAACGTGTAAAACTAATAGCAAATCCTATACGCATAATAAAATCGTAACCAAAATATTTCTGGTAGTTTTCGGTTTAGGACGAATAATGAACACTAACGGAAAAAACCCTCGCATGTGCATGCGAGTTAGTATTTTCCTTTACCTTTTCATGCAAGAATGGCTGAAATTCGTGTGCAAATACCGTAGGTCCCATTTATAAAATGGACTGTATTGCATCTTAATCACTTTACCTTAAGAGGTTTCTAATGGGACACAAAATAAAAAATTCCAAACATCTGGCTTACTGTTAAAGCCTTGGAAATGTTCTACATAACAAACGTTTGCAAGCATATTGTTTTAACAACTTTTTTTATACACAATGTTGTTTTGGTATAAATACTTAAGATATAACAATTTTTGTAAATTATTATTGTATTACCACAAGACAGTGTTGTTGCAGTCATATTTCAAACAAAAGAAAGAGGCTAGAATCCGTGTACTATTAAATCATTTCGTTATGTTTTAATGTTTATTAATGCCCCAGTAAAGGCAATTTCGTTACCGATTTTCAAAACATCAAATTACTATAAGCTGCACAGGGGGGATAGTGTAAGGTTAGGAGATAGTGGAAAGGGAATGTGGGAAAAAACAGACGAGGAGAAGAGGTAGAGGTGTAGGGCGTTTTAGAGAGCGGGGGAGAAATTGTGAGCAAGCAGGAGAGACAGACAGAGAGGAATCTCCACATTTAACATGAAAAGAATTTTAGTTCTGTAAGTAAGCAGAGATTTTTTCATTAAATCGATTTATTTTTTTAGTTTTAATATTTGTATTATCAATAGTATTTTTAATTATTAGTCCAAATTTAATTATTAGTCCAAATTTAATTAGAATTTTATTAGGTTGAGATGGGTTAGGTTCAATTTCCTATTGTCTTGTTATCTATAAACTACTTAAGTATAATTTCTACTTAAAATCAAATAAATACATAATCTCTTTTTGAAAAAAGTGTGCAAAGACATAACAATGCTGGAACGGATCAGGAGAAGTTGTGTGCGACATCGGGCTCGCTAAGGAACACTATGAAATGAATGGTGAACGGAACAATGGCTTGCAGGCGAAGCTATCATATCATCATTAATATCAAGATCAATTATTAAAGTTAAGTTTGCAAAAATAAATATCCACAGGAAAAAACTAGTCATGTGCTTCGAAGGAAAAACACCAAAAATAATATAGCAGTAGACAATAAAATTGAGGACGTCTCCAGGATGTATACTTAGGATGTATAATCGAATTTAAGAAATAGTGATTTAGAAAATAAATTAAAAAATTTATAAAGCTAAATGGGACTATTACATAGACATTATTAAACAAAGTCCGCAGAGACATGATTTTAAAATTTTATAAAATGATGGTCTACCAATCATGCTTTATGGAGCGGAGACTTGAACATTAACAAAAAAGAAATAAGGGATGTTGAAATAGCAGAAATAAAATTACTTAGATCTCTGGCGGATATTCACATCTGGACCTTAAGAGAAGCAATGACATTCGGGGAGAACTAAATGTAACGAACATATCAGAAGTGATAAAACAATACAGAAAGCAATGGTATAACCATCAATTTAGGATGGATATTTCTAGTACTCCAGACAGTATATTTAAATACAAAACCAGAGAAAGAAGAGAGGTCGGGAAAACGTTAGAAGGACCAATTTTAAAGCTTTGGTAAGCCGGAACCGGCCAAAAAGTCCAAATCGTGCAGTATGTGATGATGATTATTATTATTATTAGAGGAAAATTGTCCTGCCTTGACACAAAACCATGGTTGATGGATGCGGGGTAATATCTAATTAATGAAAACATAACTCCAAAAACTGTTATGTATATTTTGAAAAGTATATTTTACTTCTAGGTGCAGATTAGCTAATTTTGTTCATATAATGTTACTTCAGTCAATGGTGCTTTCTTCGTCATTTGCAGCTATTGCATTGTATAGCTCTTTATAAAAATGAAAGTAAATAGACGTCACATATTTTTATGCAACCTTGGTTTCATCTGAGTAAACACATCATTATCAGTCACCTTTCTAAATATTAATAACAGGTACATGTTTTACAATCTATATAGTTTGCCCATATTTGATCAAATTTCGTGCACTGACATTTTATGAATCATTTGAAAGTGTTGAAATAAATCACCCTTATCCTTAATTTCAGTGCATCATCATCAACATTCATGAGTTAATGATAATTTTAAAGAGTTAAATATCAATGTTGTTGCTTGTTCTTATTTACGGTTTATACCTCTGGGTTACAGTGCTACAGTTCCCCAGCGCTCATTTCTAAGTTCTTGTTTTCAGTTATTATTAATTTATAAGATTAACAGAACACAACACAAAGCGTTTTTGTTTCATTATTTGATTCGGGTTGCGTACTCCATTGCTTCCCGCGTGAGCCCCGGTTGAAGCAGTGAAATAATGAAAGTATACATGAAACATAAGGCTGCGAAAACAACAGATGCCCAATTTTGTATTAAAGCTACTGACATGGGGGATTGCTTGTGTCTAAAACTATTACCAGAAGCGTTGGAAAGGGCCATTGCATTTGATGTTGTGTATTCCATTAACTACTAGCACGCCTTTGTGGGCAGATACAAGCTAAGTTGATTGTCGCCTGTAAGCGAATCGATAGGCAACTTGTAGCACACACTGGTGTTGCGGGCTTGCCGGTCAATCAGATGCAGGCACTTTACCTCTTTATTAAGTTACCTCATTCAGCACATGCTTGGGTGCTGACCATTACACCATTAAACTTTGGGGACCTCCGGTGGAAGTGTCTGCATAGAATGTTTTATTGAAAACATAAATATTGTGCTTAAGAACTTTTTAATTTATTTAAAAGTATCTTGTAAAGCCTGCAAGCCTGCCCAAAACTAATGTTATCTTTTTCGCAAAATTACCTTATTTATAATTTCAGGTTACCGTGATAACTGCGAAGTATAAAATCCCATCAATTGCAACGTGTGATGCACACAGAATTAAATAATGTTTTGAAAACTTAAAGAATTAACTTTTTTATAATAAAATAATAAGAATTTTAAATTTTAAGAAAACAAAGTTTTCATACATTTAAACTACCAATTGGCTAAATCTATAAATGGACAGGGCTTGCTTATTAATAGGCAGGCCAAACCTTAAACCATGTTTTGTCGCAAACCTTCTCAGAATTTCTCAATTCTCAAAATGCCCACATATGCGACTTTTTGCTAACTTGTTTAAAATGTGTGTACTGTCTCTCCAACGTAAAATAAATAAAATGACCATATGATACGTTTAATGAATGCTATAGTTTTGAGAAATAAACGAATCACTTCTGAAAAACTAAGAATTTTCGAAAGTACAAGAAGTAATACGTTTCTATAACTATTAGGGGTTAATATAAAATATATGGTGTCATAGATATTTTTGTTAACTCATTTACTACAAATCCCAAACTTTTTATTTAAATATTTTTAAAAATACATCCCATGGAGCATTTTTACTAGAACAATCGATTTATACAATAAAAAAGTAATGTTCGATTAACCATGTAAGATGAAGTTTTGAAACATGACAGAACATTACTGTGATGTGTAGTAATTGCAATAAATTTCAACAACATATATTACATACTGTCGCGTTTACGAAGTTCACAGATGCACAACCCTAATGAAAAAGCAGCAGTTAATACTGGTTCTTTAAAAATATGATGTTCTAGGAAAGCTGATGTAACTTATTTAAAGACAGCAATAGAAAAAGTGTGTGAAATAAAAGCATTTACGGCGTTCTCGAATCGCCGTCCACTTTATTCGAATAGGCAACCCAATCAGGGATGGTAAAATCCCTTATAGGCAAGATTATTTCCTTCTGTTTCAGCTATTTTATTTATAAGTACTTCTAACGCTGTTGCCGCTTATGAGGCAAAAGTATTTTTACTTTCTCTACCACGTACATAGTATGTAAAGAAGATATTGCATTTCATTCAGAAATTTGATAACAATGTTTTACCAAAAAACATATTTTAAAGCTCACTAAATCTAAAAAGGCATCTTTTAAAAAGAAACTCTGCATTTGTGAACGGCATAGCTAAAAATAAACGTCGGATAAATACCAAAGTTGGTATTTAAGTTCAGTATCTTCCAAAGAAACAACACGAAGATTTCGAAGGAAGTCTCCCATCCAACTGCTCTTTAAATGGAACATTTTTCAAAATTTTTTATTTCCTAAAAATGGCTCAAACGATTTTGATTAAAATATCATATGTTTAAGATATTTTTATGACAAATAAAATGTATATCTTGAATTTCCTGGGAATGTCTCCAAAAGTATTCTTTATTGTGAACGACTTTTGCATAACTGGTAAACCATAAGAGATAGACAAAAGTTTACTACACACAAAATGTAGATCGCGTTAAAATAAACAATTTATGTCATATACATTTTTTTAGTTGAGTGAACCATCTTCGAGATATTGCTTGTTATTTCCTTAAATTTTCCAATACTTATACTTTTTCTCAAATTCGTTATTCAATTTTTTATGTCCTGGATATGCAAACAGAATAGAATGCGCCACATAGCAACCAGCGCTTAAAATATTTGACTATCGCTTATAACCTACCATGTTCCCCTTGCATCTACAATAAAATTAGCAATAAGATTGACATCTCGATATCTCGAGTAACATGAAGCATATGGAGAATAAACGTTTGTAAAAATAGTTTGTACAAGAGTAGAGAAAGTCATGTGAGTGTAACACATTAGATTTTTTTAGCATAAAACATTTCTGAATTTGCATTATTAATGCTTCGGAATGTTTACTTCTTGGTCATGTTTTAAAAGTCCTGTCGACATGCAATTTTCTTTCGCGATTGCTTGGAAAGACTATGGTACTTTATGGCCAGCATATACCGTCCAGTTTTAGAACATTTGACTATCCTTGTTCCCTTTGTATCTATAACGAAGTGTATGATGTAACTATTTCAGCAAAGGTTTCTTGGATTAAAACGAAGTAGATAGAAAAATAAGCTTAAGTAGGAATAGTTTATATTACTCACTAATAAACGATAGACCACAGAGTATGTCAAGTGACTGTATGTGAATGTGCCATCATATTCTTTTTACTTCCTCTATCACGTGCATAGTAGGTAGAGAAGGTATTGCATTTCATACAAAAATTTGATATCGATATTTCACCGGAAATACAAGTTTTGAGGATCTATAAATCCAAGAAAAGGATTTTTAGAAAAAGGTCCGTGTATGTCTGTGAATAGCATAACTCAAAATCCAGAAGTCGAATAAATACTGAACTTGACTATAAGTTCAGTATCTTTCAAAGCTGCGACACAAAAATTTTCAAGAAAATCCTCCAACTTCAAACTACCCTTTACACGGAATATTTTTCGAAATTTTTGATTTCCTGAAAAGTCGCTCTAATGATTTTGAGTAAAATAACATATATTAAAGATATTTACACGACAAATGAAACGTATATACTGAATTTTCTGAGAGTAGCCCTGTTCATTCGGAAGGAACTTTATATAATCTTGTATAACTGGTTAACGTTGAGCGATAGACAGAAACGCACTCCACAAAATTATCTCTTTAAACACACAGCTTATTTGAAATAACTTATTTGTGGCATAAGTCATTTCCGAGATATCCGTCGGAAACATTTCGCATTGTTCAATACATTGTCATTCTTTTAAAGTTCTGTCGACATTCGCTTGTTTTTCGCGATTGCATGGAAAGAGTATGGAATTTTAAGGTCAGCATATAACGTCCTTCTAGTTCTTAAACATTTGACTATCGCTGTTCCCTATGCATCTATAATGAAATGTGTAATGTAGCTATTTCTGCAAAGGCTCATTTTTATTAAAATAAAATAGATAGGAAAATAAGCTTTCGTAAAAATAATTTGTATACCCATTAATAAACTATAGAGGTTAGAGAAAGTCATATGAATGTAACACATCAGAATTTCTATTCTTAGTTATACAGAGTAAGTGCCTTCTAACTTCGTTGGTAGTGACAGTGGCCCCTCTTCAGGATGAATTGTAATTTTTAAGTTAGGAGGCGTGAGTGTTTCTTCATGTGCGTGTGTATGTGTGTATGTGTGCGCGTGTGTGTATGTACTAGTATGTACAGTCGAGTGCAATAAAACCTGCCAATGCTTTTGTTTACTTTTAGTGTTTTCCATTCTTGAATGTTGGCAGAATCTCATCATTGTGTTTAGGTGAGCCATCCTCTAATTGGTTTTAGCTGAAGTCCGATACGCTAGCGTTACCCTATAAAGAAAGGCCAGGCTCAGCTGGGCGATGAAAGGGATGGAGAATCGATATATGTCACCTGAATGGCTGAAACAATATTCCTTCCAAAGACTGTCCATACTAGCTGCTGAATAACTGGTCCGGCTCTTATTGGTTCGGCATTCAAGCATTAACCTCTGTAACCGAATGATGAATGAAGGCGCGGCAGAGGCGTGTTAATTATTGATTGCCAACTTAAACCGCGGTTCCACATATCGGTATGTGCTTTTGCACCCGACTATACATATCATATACGAATTGTAGAACCCGTCTTCGGGCATTTCCTAATCTAGTAATGTTCGATAATCGAAATTCTGAAAGTAAATAAACGATACTCTTGCTTTACTATTATAATGAACTTTTATGCCTTTACAATGTTTATATTCTTCTCAGAATATTCATTATGGTTGTATATATATAGAAGGCTTGTAGAATTTTTAACCATTTTTCCTTCCAATACAACCTTTGTGAATGTGCAAATTGTGAATATCTTAATGATACAAACATTTACATAAAAGTTAGTTTAACTTTTTAGAATTTATTGATACATTTTTCAATACTTCAGTGCAAGAACAAACTAATACAGTAAGCTAATGTTATCTTGCACTTAATTCCTTATACCATGATTAGTAGTTTTGAACGAATATTTTCACTATTTTTATTTATTCCACAGATTAAATCCTATTTTAAAACTTATACATTAGGATTGTAGTTTTATAATTTAAAAAACGATTAAAATAGTATCATCATTGTCAATGGTCGATGAATGTGGTATATAAATTTTACAAAATATTTGTAACAACATCTGCTACTAAAACCTTCATGCAATGGTTTTATAAATTCCTTATTATATTGGTTTAAATAAAGAGATTAAAACAGTATCTTGTGTGCATGAACTGAGGATAATTACGGAGCAAATGTTCTATTGTTTGTTCATTTCCTCAGGGGTAGTTGAAGTTCGAATATTTGTTGGTAGTTGGAAGATACTTCATGTTTATATGCACCACATATGGGATCCAATTTGTCGCGGTAACTTCGTGTTATCTATTGCTGGGCGCCTGTTATTGAATTAATAGTTTGAATTTTGGGTTATTTGTCCTCCGGCTAGCTATTATTACTACTCACTCGAGCATATCTCTTGAACAGGGTGTGTAAACGGAAAGGATTTGTTACTGATAGATAACACTGATAAAAGAATTTGTTTTTACACTTTTATTACCGTCACAATTAGTTAATTTCACATACTGCCTTTTGATACACGCCAGACTGAAACTGTTATATTTTCTAATATCACTATAATCACTTATTTACTGTACGTTATTAATTCGCGTATTTCACATTTATAACAAAGTTTAAGACGCGAGAGATTCTGTAGAATTGCGCGACGTGTAACCCTTGAACGATTCTATTAAACTGTGCGACGTATAACTTTTGTACGATTCTGTTGGACTGAACGACGTTTTCCTTGTGAATTATTCTGTCAAACTGCGCGACGTGTAATGCGTGAATGATCCTGTTGAACTGGACAATACTCCCTCACCCCAATATGCCTAAACATTATAACCGAGCTGCTATTGGTTAATAAAACGCGCAAACATTGACGTCTATATTTATATCCAATCAAAATTACGAGCACGTATGCTCTAGGGAAAATATCCCCTCCATTTCTAAGAAAAGCGCGCTAATCTGAAGTCATTTGCTTGTCTCTTATAATTGATAAACAACTCACCCCCTCGCTACATTGTTGCCCGCTCTTATTGTCAGTTTCAGTGAGACCGTGTAAACTTATTTCGTAACAATGCTTATAATTAACAAACATCTCAAATCATTGTCATACAATAATGCTTATTTACACTACAATCACTCTGGCATTTACATTGTTGTGATATAAAATACTGCGTCATAGTCCAGATCGTTTTCTATGATAATCTGATATCATCGGAAGTATGTACCAAATTTTACTAACCAGAAACAAATTGTTCAGTATAAAATCAGGAAAGAAGACTAAATTTTAGGCGACTGTACATATCGGGAAAAATTATTAGACTCAAAACAAAGTTTTGGTATTTACTGTCTCAAAGATATTGAAGCATTAGTACGATAAATGCTTACAGACTTTTTCACCAAGCAGTATTAAACGATTTCTTGTAGGTACGAAAAAGTAGAATAACACTTTATATTGTACTACTGGATAAATAGTAGATGCAGATGGAGATAGTTTTTCTTCAAAGAAATGTTGGAAAATTTATTTCAGGTTTGCCAAAAATGAATCTTAGATGCCGTTTTCAGTCATTCTTCCCCTCAGTATTTTCTGTAAAAATTCAAGACCGTATCTTCAAATTAAATGGTAGACATTTGTTCTTTTATGTTTACTTTCTGTTATGTGGATATTTTTGAGGCTGTGGGTTAGAAAAATTATGGTTCACCAAGAAAAATTACTAAAGAAATGGTGTTATTGGAGAAAATAAATATTCAGAATAAAAATACAGATAGGCATTCGTAAAACGGTGTAGATTTTATTTGACATTCATAAATTATTTTCAAACTCAGAACTTAGAATCATTTTTATTGTAAAGATCTACTTGAGTCTAATAATCTTTACACCTCTGTATTTCTTGTTAATGAATCATTGTTGCTATTTATTCACTCAGAATTCCATGTATTTATCGTCTGAATTTTTTACTCGGACTTTAATCTTGATATTGATATTGTCATTACTGGAAGCTAAGAATATCTATTGTATACCTCCTCAGAATGTCCAGGAAAACCACACCCAGGAAACACTTAGGCCTTCCAGGAGCTAGGACAGTGACCTTCCCCTCAAGACACCATCCTTAGCTTCCTCGTATATACACGGTGGTGGACGCCAATATTTGGATCACCGATTTATGGCCAAGGGAATATTGGCTCTCCGTATAGCAGGCCACACATGACTATGGATCATCGATATTGGAGTGCACACATCTTCCGGAGACAGGCGCGAGCGTTCCCACCTGCGCTGGTGTCTCTGTCTCTATTCCACTGTGCTGTTGGAATTGTCCAGCGCATGAACTATTGCTTCGCTACCCATCTGCATGATAATCAGACTTAGCAGGTTATGAGTTCATCAGCCCGCTTGTTGTATTCATGTTTCAATTCAGCGAAGTGGGGCAATGTGTTACCTGGGATAAACTAAGGAATACAGGGACCTATCAGAGTCTCTTGGATTACCGGCTTATCTCAAAACACAGGTTAGATAACGTATTACTCACATGGGTATCTGCGTTCCTTAATCCTCCTAATTCATTTCGATATTTTAAAAGCATTTACATACATTTATATTTTTTATCCAGTACCAAAAATTCAACTATATTTTAAGTTTCTGATTAAATTTGTAAAGATTTTATGCGATACATTGCCACTGATTTGTTCGCAAACTTAAGCACAACTGTAAATATTATCACCGCGCTCATTACCTTAACATCGGTTCCCCAAACGCTACTTCTATTTCCCAAACTTCTTCTTCCTTTTTACAATTTGACTTTTTCTTTCAGTTTCGTACCCAGAAGTCATCACCGTGGCCATTTGTCCTGCCATTAGATTTGTTCTGTGCTGGTTTATAAGTCATCAGCAGGGTCTTTTTTTCGTTATTGGGTATAAATGCGAAATGTAACAGAGAGATGCAGCAAGAAGTGCTTGCACAATTTATGACAAATGTGACCGATTTAAGGCTAATTTACCATTTCTGCGAAAATCTATTTTTACGCTACAAAGTAAAAACTGGCATTTTAAGAAAAAAGGAATTCGTTTTGAAATATTGGCTTAAAACAACGAGAATTCACTCGAACATTTAGTCTGTTGTTATTTTATGACTTGCAGAACCATCCACGACAGCTGACAGGGCATTCCTGAGCTTTTAGTACATTCCGTTAGAAATACGTTTTGAAGTTCTTGAAGTAATTGCTGCAGCGGAAAAATAATTGACCGCGTGGAAACTAACAACAGAAATAAACTGACGGAAGTGTCACCATAAGCAATGCGCGTAATCAACAATCGATAACGACGACTGAAAGTTTGCCTCCAGCCGAAATTCAACAACATACGCCGCAGCTGTAACAATGAGAACCATTGCCTATGGTATTAAAAATTATCACGAAATTTTCATGAAATCCGCACATATTTTGAACTACAAATACGTGTGTTATACGTTTTTCACCATTTTTTAAAAACTAAATACCAAAAAACTGGCCCTGGTCATCAGTTATTTATGTCTGTTCTCAGTATATTTTTATATAAAAGATTTTTCTCCTTTCGTATTTCTTTTTCTTATGCATTATACATATTCTTTCGTGTTATTTTTAGGTCTTTATTTAGTTCAATGATCAGATATCAAAACTTACCTCCTTTTTTCTGCTAAAAGTTTTTATCTAAATATGGCATTATTCTATACTTCATTCACTTAGGCCTATTGGGATTTATTTTAAGCACTAGTGTACAACATAATAACGCTGAGTCTACCTCTTCTTTTTTTAATTACGATTTTTAGCATAATCTCCCCTTGGAAAATAATGTGTTATAGATATGAAGACAACCTGGTATTTTTATTATTGAGTTGTAAGAGTATTAGAGGAAACGTAAAAAACATTATGTTCATTTTGTAAATAGTTTACAATTTCTTTAAATAGTTCACGAGATTAACTGGGTGTTAACCGATTGTTAACTGTGAAATTTAGCATTGGTTATTTAATGCATTTAGTTTTCTGTGAGCTGGTTTTCCTTCGTTATTGATAACTTTTATAAGCTCAAAGATAATTTAATTGCCTGTATAAAATGTTTTTAAAATTATTTTGTACGGATTTATGAAGTACATTTCTTTACTCCTCTAGTAAAACTTAATTATACTTTCATGGAACAAATTTCACGAAACTAAAGACATATACTCTATAGTTGATGATATAATGAAATATTAGTTTATGTGCTGGAAAGTATGAAATTTTACCCTTTTCTATAGGCCAAAAAAGCATTTTAAACACACCTAAAGGTTTGCGAAACCTAAATTAAACATATAATATAGGTTATTATTTTGGTCTGTTCAAACTTAATTTTCCTTCTAAACTGAAACTTCATGTACTTACTTTACAAGGTTCAGATTCCTATCGGCGTAAAGAAAGATAGAGTAGAAGAACTTTTGAAAAGAAAGCCCACAATATTATCCACAATATTTTCTTTTCTTTTCGTTCTCTCTATTTTTAAATTGTTTCACTTGTATAGCCTCCTTTAACTTCTGTGATCATATCGAAGACTTTGATTTAAGAAAACACTCATGATGTTTTTACTCGCTAATGGTTTGAAGTTGCTGTTATCAACTTTTATTATTAAATACACTCACATTCACTCCCTACAGGTACTTCATGACTATGCGGAGGAGAGGAAATGAGACTGCTTAAGAAAAATCCCCTGCTCTATCCGGGAATAGGACCTAGGATTTATAGATTGAGAAACCAAAGTGCTGACCACTCGATCACAGAGACAGTCAATCCACAATCCTGTTGTTTACTTCCAATTAATTTTAAAGTTAAGGAAACCAAAATGTTAGGTCAGTGTAGTCCTTATGGAGTAATATTATCATTGAATTCATTAATTGCATATTCAGCAATACTTAATTTAAAATACTAAATATTTAAAATATTTTCGAAAATGTTCGAGAAATACAGGCATACAAATCCTAAGGTTTGCGATTGTTATTGTATTGTGATGTAACATTCAAAGTGCCACAGGGTTTTTGTATTTCACACAAGATTTCGACAAGGTTTGGAATCTAGCACTTCTTCACATTAGGCTTCGCACCTATCTCTCTAATACGTATCGTTCAAGCTTTTGTTTTGAATTTCATCTTTTGCATTAAATTAGAATAAACCACAGCTGCTTATAAAATTCTTGATACCTGTGTGCCTCAATGATCACTTCTGTGACCCAGGTACTATAAAGTTATACTTCTAACCTTCCTGCAACTATTGAGTATACGGATGATACTACAGTTAGCCCCGAACTATATAATCTTTATTGATACGCTAATCTACAGAATGCAGTGAACACCTCAACTTATGGAAATCATTAACCTTACAAAACGTGAAAATATGATCTTCATTGTTCGCCGAGCTGAATACACGGCTCCTGTTTTGATAAAGGTCAAGTCATTCAATATAAAACATTAAGTATCTGTAATTCATTTGATTGTTATCTTATCCCATTTGGATAAATTGTATCCGCTGATGAGCAAAAAGTCCTCTCTTTGAAGTTATATGCTCGTCTTTACGCATCACTTATATCTCCTCTGTTGACCTACTCCTCTCCTGTGAGGATTGGCTCAACTCCTGCTGCTACTCCGTGAACTTGACCTTCTCGTCATTGATCAGTTTATTCTTATTCAACCTCAGAACTATTTTTCTAAAACCTTCAGAACGTTCGCAAAGCCGCATTGCTTTCTCTCGGTCGACAATATTTGTGCCCCTCTGGGATTGTTAGCATTATCACCCAATTTTGTGTCTTTGCTACTCGTATATATAATTTTATTGTTACGAAATTCTTTGGTTAGGATTCATATCTGCTCCAGTGATTTTATTTTTCCTGTTGTGTTTCCCTTTGTATTTTTTCCTCTTTTGTGCTTATTGTTTTCTTTTCCTTGCCTTTGTAATTTGTACTTTTGTTAACTACAGCTTGTCCTTAAATGCGTGTTTTATGATACGGTGATATTTAAGTGGAACAGATATGCTACAGAAATGATTTTTATATAGTCACGTGTGTTAGGAAACCAGCTACCTTGTTGATTGTAGGAAATTGGTTGAGAAATGATTACAGTAAGCCCTAAATGTAATCGAGTTGTAAACAAACCTATCAAATCTTATGTTAATTACGAAAGATAGGGGTGAAAGTTTGTGGTATCCATCAAAGAGGAAACAGATGAACGTAGGCGTCCGTTGCTAACATGACGGAGCGTAATGGGCGTTTTCTCTGTGCTACTTACGTCACAACGCTTGCAAATACATCGACCGCTCGCAGAGCATGACGGCCGACCTGGCTAACTTATCATCCGGACAGAATACAATATATTTACAAAACGTGCATTGAATTTCAATGTGTACCCTTCGTGACGGAAAAAGAATATTTGGCCTCCTCTATATGTTGTCACTGCTCATGGGAAAATTGGACGTACCTTCATACGACAGGCGAAATAACGTGACCCCGATTATGAATTCCATTGGTCCGTTCTGACAGCCGTGGACTCTTCTTTGTCAATAATATATTTCTAACTCATAAATTATTGAATACAAATGTTAGTGAATTATTATTATTATTATTATTATTATTATTATTCCGCAGAGATTGTACCAGTGAGCTAGTATCTTTTGTGATTTCGAGTTTTTTTTTCTAAACATAGCATTTATTTACATTGATTCTGTTTAAATTGCTTATTCAATAGAATTTCCACAAGAGTTCAACTGCCTCTTTCGACAAACACTTTAAAGAATATACCATGAAGTATATTCCAGACGAGGCAATTTTTTCTGTTTTAAATAGTAGGATTATACATATATTAATAGCTGGCTTAATGGACAATGAGGCTGAGGTTTTAGGTGAAAATGCAACATTTTCGATTTTTGAATTATATAAATTCTATAGATATCTGTGAATCATCTTGACCAAACATCTTTCACGATCCACCATTTTAAAAGCCCAGCGACAGGTTTAAATCCCTTTCTGCTCCCTTTCTGTATATTTTTTCTCAGTTTTACAGATTTGCGTATGAAATGTATTTCTTACATTTCAATTTTGCTCTGATTTGTTTGCAGATTTTGGAGATATTGTGTAGTCTCAACTTAAATGGTCCACCCTGTGTATATATAATATATATCTGGAGTTGCAACCTAATTAGAGATTGGGATAGTAAAGTAATAGAATATTTTAAAGGGCCATATCGCTAAATTTATAGTAATAACAAACTCAACTAAAGTATTATATAAGTAATAATAAAATATTAAATAAGCGTAGTTGTAGGAAGATATTTACAACTAAATGTTTTAAAATCCATTCAGTTATTCTTATTGTTCACTTTTATTTTGAAGGACATTCTTTACATATTTTTTAAATTATCATAAAATGAAACACATTGTATTCTAATGGAAATATTCCTTATTGCAGTATTTAATAAGAACATTAAAATAAATTTTGAAGACTTGTAATGTTAATGTGACTTTTGAAGTTGTTTTTCTTTGAAATAAATAAGGAGAACTGTCTGATACAAAACTCTTTAAATTTTGTACATGGTCCTGAGCATTTTGAATTTCAAATGTGTATCAAAAATCGAAAAAGAACTAAAACCGTTTTGTTTCAATTTAATTATGTGTAAGATTGCCCTATCATGCTTCCATTAACTAACTAAAGATATAAAATATCAACTCAATGAGATTAATTTAATCAAATAACAAAGAACGTATTTAAACATACGTTACGTTATGGCCTAAAGGTTCTTTCCCCAAAATGTATGACTGAAGCGTATCATTCAGTGAAGATGCGAGGGCTCAGTGACTTTAAATTTACTACTGTTTGCCTTCTAACCGGGCGACTTAAGATCGATCCTAGGGCAGCAGAACATGTAACTTACGACGAGGAAAGCGGCGTCTGAGCAAGTTTTATTGTACTTCAGTTTTCCGAGCTGCACACCCCTCCAGCCGTTCCCGCTTTAAAAATGCAATACACTGTCGCCATCTAACGTTTAGAGCAAAATTTCAATATTGATCAGCAAGTGAGTTGGCAGCAGCCCCGACCATCATTACAGATCATATTATGTATTTCTACCCAAACCATATCCGTTCTCGAAACAATTATACGCTGTATTTTCATTTTCTATCGGAAATAACACGCTGTTTTATAATCACATTATTGCCATTAGATGTAATCGTATCATACATGAAAGCCAAATATTAAACCCGACGTAATAGCACCTTCAGTATGAAAACAGTCACAGAAAATATAGAATATACTTATATTGTATTTGAACAATATTGAGCCACCATCGTAAATAATCACGATACATTTCGCCATAATTATTTCGCCCAAAAAGGGACCGTGACTATTTTTTACTTTCTCTACCACATACATAGTAGGTAGAGAAAGATTGATTCCACCCAAGAATGGAGGTTTCATCAAAAATATGTATTTTGAGGCCCTGATCCCCCCAAAAAAGCATTTTTAGAAAAAGAAACTGCATACCTCAAAAACGAAAAATTGGACAAATGTCAACTTCATATTTTCCAAATATCGAAGGTTTTCAAGAATATCCTCCACCGCAACTACCTTTTACATGGTACATTTTTCGAAATTTTTCATTTTATAAAAAATGGCTAACGATTTTGACTACTGTATGTTAAAGATATTTACATGACAAATAAAATGCATATCTTGAATTTTCTGGAAAAAGCCTGTAAATTCTTTTTCATTCGAAAAGAATTTTGTATAATCTTGTATAACTGATAGACGAAGACGTATTAAACAAAAACGTATATCACCATAAAGAGCAATTTATTTAAAATAACTTTTTTACTTTCTCTACTACGTATAGTAAGTAGGGGAAGTATTGCATTCCACCCAAAAATTCGATACCGAGATTTCACCGGAAATACATGTTTTGAGACCTCCTGAATCCAAAAAAAGCATTTTTGGAAACATGTCCGTGTGTGTGTCTGTGTGTGTGTGTGTCTGTGTGTGTGTCTGTGTGTCTGTGAACAGCATAACTCAAAAACGAACAGTCGGATAAGCACCAAACTAGGTATTTAGGTTCCGTATCTTCCAGAGATGCGACACGAAGGTTTTCAAGAAAATCCCCCCACCCCAGACTACCCTTTACATGGAAGATTTTTCGAAAATTTTAATTTTCTCAAAAATGGCTCTAACGATTTTGATGAAAATATCATATGTTTAAGATAATGTCATGAGAAATGAAATGTATATCTCGAATTTTCTGGGAATGTCTCCAAAAGTATTCTTCATTGTGAACGACTTTTGCATAACTGGTAAACCATAAGAGATAGACAAAATTTTACTACACAAAAAATGTAGATCGCGTTAAAATACACAACTTATGTCATATACATTTCTTTTGTTGAGTGAACCGTTTTCGAGATATTGCTTGTTATTTCCTTAAATTTTCCAATACTTATACTTTTTCTCAAATTCGTTATTCATTTTTTTTATGTCCTGGACATGCAAAGAGAATGGAATGCGCCACATAGCAACCAGCGTTAAAATATTTGACTATCGCTTAAAAGCTACGATATTTCCCTTGCATCTACAAGAAAATTACCAATAAGATTGACATCTCGATATCTCGATTAACATGAAGCATATGGAGAATAGGCGTTTGTAAAAATAGATTGTACAAGAGTAGAGAAAGTCATGTGAGTGTAACACATCAGATTTTTTTTGGTATAAGCGATTTCCGATGTATCCGTTATTAATTGTTTCTCGCAATTGCATGGAAAAGCATGAAATTTTAAAGCCAACATATAGCTTTCTGTTCTTAAAATATTAACTATATTTTTCTCTTTGTATCTATAACGAAATGTTAATCTGGCTATTTATGCAAAGGTTAATGTCAGTTAAAATGAAGTAGATAGGGAAATAAGCTTTTGTAAGAATAATTCGTATGGGGGTGCCGTGGCCGAGCGGTTAGGCCACTTGCCTCTCACCAAAGCGGCCGGTTCAATCCCAGGGAACCGCATATGGGATTAATGGTGGACAAAGCGGCGTCTGCGCGGGTTTTCTCCGGGTTTTCCAGTTTCCCTCGCTATTCGTTCCACCAATTGCGCCATCACCACCTTTTCTTTTCATCTCACCGTCATTTCATATCATCTCCTTCCTCACTCTCATACCAGGCTTCGGGCTGATCACCCATCCTAGCTGTTCTCTCTGATCCATAGTCTGTGCTACCCAACAGGCGCCTGACTGTAGGCACCCGCTTGAAAGCCCTGTGGATGTAAGTCCTAACAACTGGAGGTTAAACAGAGAAAGAAGAAGAGTTTCTATACCCACAAATAAACGATAGAGGATACAGAAAGTCATGTGAATATATTAATCAATGTTTTTTCGCTTTATTCTGATTAATTTCCCCACAATTGCGCGATTACTTCTCTCTTTTACATTTTGGGTTCCCATAACTGAATGCTTCGGCTGTATTCATAGAAAATAGTATTAATTAGATCAATATTCAGCAGGAAAAAGTAAAAGCGGGAGAGAAAGGATTGCTTGGTTTCAATTAGCTTATGAAAGTTAAGGTTGGAAGGTGAAATATTTTGTGAGATGTTTATCTAATCTGTGAGGAAAATGAAGGTGAAGAACATAACCATTGATTGTACATTTGAGCATTAAGTTGGTAATGGGGAAGTGCTTAAAGCGAAATAAACGAATCACATTCAAATCTGTTATTAAATAATGCCAATTAAGAAATATGAGAGAATTCTTAGGAAAGGTGAAGACGACATAAAGGTGGTGAGAAAAATAAAAATTGGAATAAATCTCTGCTTACTTTTAGTCAATGGCAGGAATTGCAATAATTGAACTTAGCAAGTATGGATTAGGTAGGTCAAGTTATTGCGTAATTGGAACTGTTGTTATAATAATGAGCTGTAATGCTGTTAGTAGTGGCTTATTTACTCCTTTAAATTGACTATACATTCTTAGCGAGCACCTTAATGAATCTAAAAATGATCTGGTTCTTGTTAGAAAATCAGGTGTCCATATTAGATTAGATTAGAAAAACCTTCAGCAGAGGCAAATTGTAATTATATCAGAAGATGTAATTCATTCATTAACAATTCCAAGAATTGAGATAATACTCTTTATTTTTTTAAAAAAAATAAGTTATAAACTTGATAATAAGATTATGTTTTGAAATCATAACAATACTTGTAAATAAACATGTGATGTTTATGTGTGGACGGCCAAGTCCAAACAGAATTTGTCGCAGTAATCTGTTCGTGATATCTTATTTGCTGAGCGCCTGTTATTGTTTTACTGTTTTGAATTTTGGGTTCTTTGTCCTCCGGCTAGCTATTATTACTCAGTCGAGCAAATATCTCTGAGTAGGGCGTGTAAACGGAAAGGAGTTATTACTAAAAGATAACACTGATAAAAGAATTTGTTTTTACACTTTTATTGCCGTCACACTTAATTAATTTCACATCTTTAATCTTGATACACGCCTGACTGAAACTGTTATATTTCCGAATGTAATTACTGCCGTAATAGTTGTCGCGTATTTCAGATTTTGTAACTAACTTTACGACGCGAGAGATTCTGTAGAATTACGTAATGTATACCTCGTGGGAGATTGCTGAGAACTGCGTAATGTGTACCTCGCGAGAGATTCTGTAGAACTGCCCGACGTTTACCTCGTGAATGATTCTGTAGAACTACGCGATACTTGCTTTTGGCTCAAGAATTTATACTACCTCACCCCGATATGCCTAAACATTATAATAGAGCTGCTATTGGTTACCAAATCGCGCCAACATTAGCGTCTGTTTTGTCAGCCAATCATAATTACTAATACATGTGCTCAAGGAAAGATATTCCCTCCATTTCTAAAGACAGTCACGCTACCCTGACGGTCATTTGTTTGTCTCTTCTAAGTGATAAACAACTCACCCCGTCGCTTCATTGTTACCCACTCCTATTGTCAGTTTCAGTGAGGCCGTGTAAACTTATTTCCTAACAATGCTAATGGCTAACAAACATCTAAAATCATTGTCATACAATAATGTTAGTTTACACTACAATCACTCTGGCATTCACAGGGTTGTGATATAAAATACTGCCTCAGATTCGCAAACAAATAAAACTAACAGTACATCCTGAAGCATTACTTCTTTTCTACTACGTAGGAAGAAGTTAAAATGTATCGCAGTTGAAGACCATGGAAGAAGATAGGATGATGGAAACTCCACAGCAGCTCTGAACGTTTGTAATATTCCCATCCGGAAAAAGAGCACTGTTTGGGACGGAAGTATTTGTAAACCCGGATACGGCAGACATAGTGGACTATGTAGATATTTCCTAGTTTAAGTGAAGGACTATTCCACGGAAAAACAATTCTAGTGTGTAGAAACAAAACATTTCCCCAAAATAGCTCCTTGTACGCAGAAAAAGGGCGTATAATTGCCTTTAAAGTTTTTAAATGTAAATTTTCTTTGAACTGTTTGAGTTCCTCATGTAAACGTGTTAGGATGGGGCAAGAACAGGCGATTGACCGAGCGGGATGGCTCAGGCAACAACGTCTGGGGTCCGCATTCGGGAGGTTCCGTGGTCGCCCACTCCGACTATGTGGTTCTTTCGTGGTTTTGCTCTAATCACCTAGGCGAATACTGGGATGGTGTATTCTAACACGATTTCTCCTTTCGCTTATTTCCTGTTATTTTGTCTTTCAGGAAGTGTCTTCGAGTTCCGAGTGAGGGTAGTGTCGGGCAGATGGTATGGTTGCTGCGCTTTATAAACGATTTTTCCCCGTAAAACGCCAGGGTACGTTGATAGGGTCGCTTCATCGCCCTCTCGTGGGATTCTTCGCCTTTACTGGTGCCGATGAATGTTTCAACATTGAAATATTAGGGACTTCTGTGGACCTCTCTCTCTGCGGTCTTGCGACCTCCTGCGGCACCTTCACTTTATCCCTGCCTTTTGGGAGTGAGGGTACAATAGATCTAGTTGTTCGCAGTGTCCCCCTCCGGTAAATACATCATACGTCGTACCTTATAGAATTATCAAGTTAGTATATTTTGTACAATTACAGGGCAAATTCAATAACATGGTTTATAACATTGTAGAATTAATATGTTTACTTCCTCTAGTATGTACATATAGCAAGAAGAGGAAGTATTGTAGGTAGGTATTCCACCTAAAAGGAAGAGATATCTCCACACGACATAAATTCCAGAAACAACGGGATTATTCTGGAATCTTCTTTCCCCCCCCTCCTCATGAAGCTCCCAGAAGCTCACGCAGTTGTATATAAGCGAGCGTGTTCGCAAGTTAGTGAAATAGTAAGTTTTTCTTGATGCGACATAAAGTGCTGGTTACTCAGTACATTCTCTGAGTGAGGTTGCGACGATAGTAAATTGGGACGTACAATAAGTACTGCTACTCCGAGCGTTTAGAGAAGTATTGTGTTCAATGCCCCAGTGAGTGAAGCGAAAGGAAGAATCCGCTTCGCTCGTGATTCTACTCACCGCTGCGCGCGGGGAAAACTGAAATTGAAATAAATGGCATTAATAAAGTTACAGTGAGAACCGAAGTAAATCACATAAGCAATGGTCAGTGAGAGCTGAACTAAATCGCACTAATGAAGCCAGAGTGAAAATCGCATAAATTCACAATATGCTCAACTCTTACATAGAGTTAATTGTCATTTGTTCTCCACTACTACAGATCATAAGACACTTTAAAAGAATTAAAGCTGCATGCTTTACATGTCTGGAAACAATTGCTGTCAATGCTGTTGAGAATGAAATGGACTGAATGCATATTTTACCCTTGCAAAACGTTATCATTTTGGTTTATCACTTATATATCTTCTAAAACTGGCTAAGGGTGTTTAAGCATATTGAAATTTCCAAATATTTATAATTTGGATCTTGTATGATGAATGTTTTTGTGGGGTTTCATAAAAATATTACTGGAGTTACACGCTTGAATGTTTTGCACCACGTCAGGCAAGTCTTGTGGCAATTAGAAGTTCTGGTAGCCTTCATCATTGTTTAAATGTTATTGAAGTTAGATTAAATTTTTTGTTTTTTGTGGAAAGCATAGGTCTTCGATATGCTTAGTAATATCTGTACGGCTGAAGACTCTTTCGCGGCATGATCAGAATACTTGATCATTGCACTCTGATCATCTGCTGATAATTTAACACACAATTTAAACCGTCATTAATTAATCAATGCTGGAACACAGAAGGCATTCCATAATAATGGCCAGAAGCAATAGTACTGCATTTTTAAGAACGGTATAAATAATAGCTGTGAATGTTACAGAGGAATATGTCTGTTAAATTCCTGGCAAAAGGTGTTCAAACTTGTGTGCACCAGAATAAAACGCTCATCTGAGTTCTACTGGTAAAGATAGTATCAGACACAGCCATGATTTGAATATTCGGCATACTGATTCCACCTTTCCAATATAAGCCTGCACATGACTTATATGAAAGAATAATCAATTATCATTAAATCTATTTATTTGAAAGCCAACATGAGTTTCCGAAATTGTGTGTTCGTTATAATATAAATATTAGGGAAAAGGAAAGAATTTAACAGAACACTTTATACTACAAACCGGTCGTTTTATGGAAAAGACCAAATCACGTGTATGCATGTCCCCGCGCGCTATCTACTGAACCGGGAGGTTTTCATTCTAAAACTCCGGCGTTACATACTAGTGAGTGATAGTAACACGCACTATAATGAGTACTAACCTTGTTATAAATAGTGTCCATCTGAATTGAAATATTCCTGGCATTCCTCGCCGTCACAAGGCTGTAATTATTGAACAATAGTCAATTTTAGAAGTTTAACAGCTCTACTGAGTAGAGGTTTTTGAAGTACTCACATCTTAAGAACGTCTTTGGAGAGGCTTCGAATGATGCACCAATTTCGTCAATTTTTCCTCCGTTAGAACATGTCTTGTTCGCTTTTTAGGTTTAGTATTTAGCGACCCCGTTGTCCTGAGCTTATTGACCAGAGATCTGATAGTATATCTATTTGTAACCGGAATACCAGAGAACATCTCCTAAAATTGTCTACGCACCTGTCTACAAGATTCGGTGTTTATCGTACACAAACATTATCTGTTGAAGCGTGAATCTTCGGTAGGAATTTCAGTGCACTAATAACAAGATAGGAACAGCAACAATAACAAAAACACTAAAGTAATACACACAACCCAAATGTTCGAATGAGCTTTCACCTTTGAGATTCATAATTAACAAACTCTAGTTTTTACAGAAGAAAACACAAGGAGGCAACTGACAGTTGACATTCACAGCTGATAAAACGTAGCCTTGAGCGAGTCATTCACCACTAGTGAGCTGGCGAAACATATACCAGTGTAACTTCAGTGCATGCGAATCACGCATACACGCGATCGAGGCCGGGACACAAAACGACTGCTCGGTATATGTACATTGATTAAGGCTTTCGACAACGTAAAAGAGGCAAATTGTTGGAAGTAATGGTAAAAGACAGGATTCCCAAGTTACATTATAAGAGTCGTACAAAGTTTACTATAAGTTGACACACCCTTTCGAATTAAAAATGGCGCCAGAAAGTCAACAGTTGGAATAAAAACCTATCAATGTTTTTAGATTATATTTAGATGACTTGATAAGGAAACGGCAAGCAGTTTTGAAATTAACTTTCTGTCACCGATGTGGCCCTACTAGTCAAAACGTGTCGTTAAATAAATTGTATACTATCGTCAGACCAATTAATATCCATTATTATGATTATTCTCTTAATCTTACTCCACTAGCAAAGGGGTAGACAGATCATTGGCAGTTACGCTCCGCCCCTATTTTTCTATGACGTAAGACATTGATCAGTAAATTACCTCAAATTATGCCAGAGGAGAGAGCGCAAAAACATATATGGTCTTCTTATTCTACTCCTAAGTTACGTTAAAACTTTTATTTCGTGTAATCCAACAAAACTTCCTTCATTCATGTTTAAAATAATCAGTTGCAATTCTTCCATTACTGCATCTGTCTGTTCCTCTTTGTTATTCAGATGTCTGATAAACCTCGATTCTACAGCTCCTGAGATGAAACAGCTACAGATGGACTGACGTGATTTCGATCTGCAGACAGGCGTACGGACGGACGGCGGACAGACAGACATACAGAGACCTGTTACGCCTAAACGGCGGAGAGATAACAATAGCTGGCGTGGCGGTAATGGAATATGCAAAGTGGCGACGCGATACCGTCAACTGTTTTCGGTTACCAGGCAACTGCTCGCGTAAAATAAACTGTTGCAGTCCACAACAGCAAATAGCCCTGAAAGTAGACGCTTAAAATACATAGGCTGTTTTCTTCACTTAAGGTAAGATTGTAAGATTAGCAAGATCTTTTCTTTGTTCTGTTTAGCGCATCCGAAATATAGGCATTGTGCTTAGGTAGAATTATTACAGAATAATAGATAAATCATGTTGATTCATATGCTGTGTTTGAAATATTTACACAAAATATTAAAACAATAGATAAAAGAATGCTTAGTACATAATACTGGAAATATTTACTGTCATCTATGATATTTGTAGGCTTTATTATTGAAGGGCATTGGAATACTCATTTATTTTTTAAGTATAAACATCTGATTATTTTACACTAATTTATGTATTATTTTGTTTGAATTAAAGTAGAAAATATATACGAGGCGTGCTTTTAAAGTAAATACCGGTTTAATATTTTGTCCTTTCAGCGCTGCAGTCGCAATTTTGAAATTTCACCATTGGAACAGCAATGAAAATGGGCTTTAATATAACGGAGGCGAGAATGACAAATTCAAGTTTATCAATCTTTTACCGAACTCCATTAACGCCTCAGTTTTTAAGACTTCAAGAATGTTTTTCTCCGTCGATTTAAATGATATATCGGTGCAATTGCCAGGTATTATGTAAAAATGGTTCTACTAAACCAAATAAAATAATTGTGTAATTCATAAAAATTTGAAAGAAGCTCTGATATAAAGGTATAGGGTATTCATCGGAAGGGGGCACCTCGCGAACTGCGACCTGCATAGATCTATTGCGGCTACCACTCCTCAGGAGGAAAGCTGGAAGTAAAGAAACCACATGCCACTGAGAGGTGCTGAAGTCCCTAACATTTCAACGCTCGCAGACTCGTCCCACTGCTGCAACTGCCTAGACAGGGCGAGGAACGTCCCACCAACCACGCAGCCCTCTGGTGTCCACGGGGAATACTCTATCCATTGTACATGCATCCGCGCCATCTGTTCAGCATCGTCATATACCACTAAACCTAGAAGCACACTGGAAGACGAGAAGAAAGCGGAATGAAAGGGTAATCGTGGTAGAGAATAAACCACCCCAGCATTTTCCTGCCGACATGAATGGGCAGAATGGGCAATCGCTTGGGATCGAACCCGGAAATGCGAATCGCACACGTTACTCTGTCGCCATCTAGTTCGGTACTCGGTTTGATATCAAAACATAAAACTAATAAAGTGAAAGTAAGGGAAAACGCAAGGAGGCATAAACTGTAATATCATTTGTTCTTTGTATATCTTAAAAATGAAATGTTTAGAATGTTTTTAACAGAAGGCGAATACTTTCTGGAGTCTTTGTATTTGTTTACATTAGGTAATCTACTATATTTTCATTTATATTAAAACTACTAAATACCATTGATTTATAAAACATACAGTAGGACAGAGGTGGCGAAAACATGCTTCGCGAGTTATTTTGACTCGCAGGCGCAGTTCCCTCTCTGCAACCGTCCGTTTGATTTTCACATGCTACTGAGTGATGCAGTGCGTGTTGCATATTTGATGACTCGCGGAAGGAAGTCGTTTTCGCCACCCTTGCAGTAGGACATAGGGGCCTTGTCATAGAAACTGAAGAGGATCAAAAGCATTCTGAACCCCTGCATTAGAGAATATGAACTCAATAAATGGTGACATTTATATCATTTATTGGATAATGTCTATCAGGTGTGAGGCAAGTTACGATAAACAACATGCATAAAAAAACTAGGATCCGATTGTATCCGTTCACATTCAGCCATATGTACAGCTAGGATATACTCGGATTGCCAGTTATTTTTTGCTCGTTTACTTGTTCTTGCACTACCCTATCTATGTATAGGAGGAGATGGAGTTACTCCAAAGCTCAGATGTACGAACGCTGGAAGACATGAGAATGGGCAATAAGCCCACATGGGATTTTGTTCAACAGTATTGGTACTCGTAAGATATATTACGCTATGCCGTCCTAGTTGGAACTTATGTACCTCTGCTGATCTTGCTGTCACCGTTCTCGTTACCATTTCTTCAGGATGCTGCTTCTCCCATTTTCTTCTTTCAAATGACTCAGTGAATCTTAATTTACTGGTATCACTACAAAACAAGATTGCTCGCTTTGTCAGAAGTTGGTTTCATAAGCTGCTCAAACTGTAAGAATGTCGACAATATCTTCCTTATCACGCTCTCTAAAGACAATGCAACTCTTGGTACATATTTCGAATTCAAGGGGTAGATCATTTACCATTGCTGATAGTCTCACATCGTATTTATGGAAATCACAGACTATATACCATGGAAACTCTTCCAAGGATTCCGAGGATGCATAGCTAGTAAATATGAACGACAATGCGCACTTTAACACCACTCCACTGAAAGTATCAGTGCATGATAATCAGGAGCATACAGATATGAAAATGATGTAACGTGCTGAGGTACAATAAAGAGGAAAGAAAGTCTATTTTTTCCGGCATAGGCCACGTCCAGAGGCTTGGGTATGCCAACGTTTCGCCCATCCTATGATATGGCTTCATCAGGCCAAAGTGCGTCTTGTCGTTTTTGGTGGAAGGGGGATAAAACAAACGTATAAGGGAAAGAAACCGTGGTGGTCACTGTGGAGGAATAAGGTTAAGTTATAGGAGAGTTGTTTTTTGTTGTTAATGGTTAATTATGGTTCGTGCCGGTCGGATCAACAGTTGGCGAGTAGGAGGCGACTTGACGAAAGCTCAGACGCGTGCCTACTAACCTTATCGTGAACAGTTGGCGTCGCTGAGAATTAGAATAATCTTTTATTTCTCTACCACGTACTTAGCAAGTAGAGAAGGTATTGCATTTCTGCCAAAAATTCGATAACGAGATTTCAATGGAAAATCATGTTTTGAGATTCTCCGAATCCAAAAAGACTAATTTTAGAAAAAGGTCCGTGTGTGTGTTTGTGACTGTGAACAATGTAACTCAAAAAGCAAAAGTCGGACAGCACCAAACTTGGTGTTTAGGTTCAGTATTTTCCAAAAATGCGACACAAATATTTGCAAGAAAATTCCCCACTCCAAACTATGTTTTACGTGGAACGTTTTTCGATTTTTTTTATTTTCTTAAAAATAACTAACTTTTTTTATTAAAATACCACACATTAAAGATATTTATATGACAAATTAAATGTATATCTTGAATTTTCGGAAATAGCATTCCTTCATTCCGAAAGAATTTTGTATAATCTTATAGCTTGTAAACATTAAGCAGTAGACGAAAACCTAGAATACAAAACATGTAGATCTCTTTAAAATACAATTTCTTTCAAATATTTGTGTTGCATTAATAATTTCAGAGATATCCTTTATTAATAACACGATATGTTGATACTTATGCCATTCTTTTAAAATCCTGTCGATTTTTAGCTGTTTCTCGCAAAGTCATGGCAAGAGTGTGGAATTTTAAAGGCCAGCATATAGCGGCAGTTCTTAAATATTTGGCTATCGCTATTCCCTTTGTATCTGTAACGAAATGTGTAATGTAGTTGCTCTATAAAGATTTATCTCGTATAAAGTGAAGTGGATAGAAAAATAAATTTCTGTAAGAGTAATTTGTATACCCATAGGTAATAAATGCTAGAGGGTAGAGAAAGTCATGCAAATGTATCACATCAGTTTTTTGTTTATGGTGGGTTGAGCTGACTTGTCAATGGCGGTTGTTGTGTTGTTTTTTTTTATGAGTACGCTGCGAAACCACGAGGACATGTTGCTCGATGAAGTTTCTGGTTAGTGCTCCTGCTTTTACACTCGGCGGAGGCGAAAGTAACGCTAACTTGCATTCCTATCGGTCGGCAGCCAACCAATGAGAGAGCCCGCTCACTTAGTGTAGAGTTACAGATGGTATTAACCATTATCCCGCTAAATTTTATATTGTTCTTTTAACCGAGCGAGATGGCTCAGGTGGTTGCGTCTGAGGGGGTCGTGAGTTCGATTTCGACCTTCCTGACCCATGGTTCTTTTGGAAGTTTCCCCGGGTCACTAGACGAATGTTGGGAAGGCTCATTGTCTCCCCCGAATTTCTCTTCCCTCCTTCCCTCTCATTTCATCTTACTCCTTCACGTTAGAGTTTGGCTCCGGGGCTGTGTGTCGGACGACTGCGGACAAATGGCGCAGAAGGCTGGCGTGTTGGAACTTCTCGGCCCCCTCAGATGGAGGCCGCTGCTGGATCGAGTTTTCCCCAGTATCCGCTGGAGGGGAGCCTCTCAACCAACCTCTGGTGGCTTGGGAAGGCTGCTTTGAACGCTCTCCGGCTGGGTGGTCAAGCTTGTAACTATTAGGGACCTCTGCGCGTCTTTGTTGCTTACGTCGGCTGGTCCTGAAGTTCTTACGTCACCTGTGGTTCCTTCAATTCATCCGTTCCTCCCGGGGGTGTATACACAAACTCACTGTGTGGGCCGAGGTGCTAGGTGTCCCCTCAGTAGTGTAATTCGAATCCTAATCCTGGTTCTTTTAAAATCTATGAGAAAGAAATGTATTTATTACTGTGGCGTAGAAAAGCTAGGGAGCTAAGCGACCTTTTAAGGAAAATTAAATTTTCTGTCAACGTGAGCTGTAAATCATTTTGCACCCCAAGTTAAGTGGTATTTTGTAGTCACGCTCTTCTCAAAAACGCGTTTATGGAATATCCGCTGTTATATGAGATTCTAAAGCGGCAGTGTGCCCCGAAGCATTTGCTCTTAACTTCTGCCACCAGAGTTTTTGCATGGTTATCGGTGTTGCATATTGACGCTGTTAAATTCGTTACGTCTAAACTTCTAGAAAATTTGCTTACACAGTGTTACTTTCTAATATCAAGAAGAATTAAGACAAGAAAAGTCTGAAGTATATAAATTAATTTAATAGTTAAATAATCATAGTACATGATCAAATGGCCCGTATTTACTTCCAAAGCCTTTCCTTTCACTTTTACGCGTTAAAAATGTTCCACACGGTGTAGTTAGTAAGCAAGCTTACTCAAATGTTTAGCAGAAACTCAGAGAGGATGAGATTAATAAAAGTGGCATATGGGTTTTGCTACACTTTTAAATTGCTTAGGTTATGACACAACTGATTAGATAAATTTATTAAGGATAAAGTTTTACAAAAATTATATTTAACGCTTTAAATCTTTTCCGAAACACCAGAAGAGTGAAAAAATTCTAAATGTAAGTTTTGTTTACTACTATGTAAATGATGCAGTATTTTTATATTTTTCAAAATTACAATTTCTGCATCCTGTGGAATACCTGTCTAATTAACTTAATAAAACTAAAATTTTGTTTCTGAATAATTATTGTGACTTTGTAACTTCCCTCAATCTGAGGGAAAATTTAATTACGTAGCCGCGTACTGAAATATGCGCGAAACAGTCACTTATTCGAATGATCCATTCGCAGCGGAATTGAAGACAAGACGTCTGTAATTTCTCTCAAAAGCAACGCTCACTGTAGGTCACAAGTTTACTGTCGTCACAACCTCGCTTCTAGAACCGCATCAGAAACGCGCTCACCAGTTCACTAACTCGCTCTTTCGCGAAAGCGCTGGCTTATATAGTTGCTGGAATTCTCCACAGATTATTCTAGAATGTTCTGGTTCCGCAGCGGTAGGCCTCTGGAGAGGCGTAACTGTCCGTAAGCCCTTAAAGCTGGACCTTAAAGGGTATGGGACGCGTCGACGGGTGGTAGATTGCCGGGATCTGCACGGTAGTTTTGGTTGATCACCAAACCATTTTGCAGCTTTGTCTCTGAATAATGAATAGAAGACCGTGCACTAACTCTCCAACCCAAGATGTTATGCGTTTCCGTGCCGAAGGAGGTGCATGGTACATAGGAGATGTGTCGCTAATGGGGCCTGTGAGATACCAGGCGACCTTCCAGAGTATTCAACCTTTCCCCCTTGCTCTGTCTGGGTCGACTATCATTCCTCCATACTTATGGGATTTAAAGGTACGCGATAAAACAAAACCCTGAAACTGTTCAAGGATCTCTAGAAGAAGATTTAACAGTACAAATTATTTCTGAGCCGTCTGTAGAGGATCCGGCTGCAGGCATTGCAAAAACGAGACTACAGTCCAAAACACTACCAGGGGCTCAAAGGAGTGAAGAGGATACTGCAGGTAAATCTAACACAGTAGGGCCGCATCTGGACAGATCCTGTGAAAAAGCATCTTAATACGGTGGGAGTGTTTCAGAGTAACTTAGATTTCAAATTGTGCAAGAAAGAAACTGAAACGCCTAGCACATTATATGCTCCTATGAGGCTTGGCTTACAGGAGATAGTATATTGCTTTTGGGGAAATGTTTTAGAACCAAAGAATTTGAAACTGTACCCATTATTAGACTATATTTCTTGGTAAAGGGTATAGGCATAATGAATTGCCTTTAAAATAATACAGGTAGCACAATAAGCTTAGGACTGAAGTGCGTCCGGAACAATGACAGAAATCTCTATTGAAGAAGACAAGCCAAGCTAAGAATGTCTGGAGGCGGGGAGAAGGTAAACTTCCAGAATATTCTGGTTATCTGTATAGTACTTCTGGTGTGTACGCTTGGAAAGAGCGCTACCGGGTTTACTTATCTCTATTTACCTCTCTTAACTTCCCAGGGCCAACCTACCCGGGGCCTAACACCTGCGTCGCAATATTAAAGATATATGCATGAAGTTTAAAACACACTTATTATTCTGGTAAAGTAGGATGTGACAATCTTTTACATAACTACTGCAAGATTTAGAAATTTCACCTATGGGTACCCTTAACCTACGAAATTCTAAAGCCATGTGCAACAATGTGCTTCCGATTCTTTCTGATATGGGCTTGCAATAATATGATATCATGTCTTAATCACCAAAACTTTGCCTTAACCAGGTTGATATACAAAGGTTACTATTAATGTAAGCGTTCATATTCTGGGGAACAGCATAGGTTTCTTGTGTAACCATTTCCTTATTGGCTGAATTAATGAAAATAAATAAATGCTTCACATCTGTGCCAAAACTTTTCACTTTCGTCGTTAATATTGTAGTAACCTTGGAAACAGGATCACGGATCGTTACAACACACAATGACCTATCCATTCGAAAGTTCACCGTATTTATACTCCTAGCAAGGATAAAACGTTGCATGCAAGTTATATAATATTATAATCTTGGCAATATTACTGTGAAATTTATGGCCGTCGTTGTCACTCAAGTGCTGAATACTTTTTTATTACATAAGTATTATACGAATGGTATCATGGGTAAAAGAATTCCTATGACTATTATAAATCATATTTTTGGTTTGAGTTAATATACTTTTCGTCAAAGAATACGGACCCTTCTAACAACTGATAATCTGGAAAGGATGCAAAAAAGGAGGAATGGAAAATCGAAAGAAACTTTGTTTCTGATACGTTAAACTTAGATTTTTTTAAACCGAACGAGATGGATCTGTGGTAAAGTGTGAGGCTCGCATTCGGGAGGTAACGGGTTCGATTTCGGTCGACTTCGCACTCGATTTCAGTTTTTCGTGGTTTCTCCTAGTCGATAGGCAAATTCCGAGATGGATTTGCATCTACCACGATTTCGCTTCCATAATTTCCCTTAAATTCTGCTTCCTTCTCATATTTCATGCATGTTTCTAGGTTTCGTGGGTATGGCGGTGCCGAACAGATGGCGTGGATGCCCTCATCGTGGTCACTGAGGGCTGTTTGGACGACGGGCCGTTCATCACCCCTTGTAGGTAGCTCCAGCAATCGGGTCGGAACTTATAGTGACTTCCGCGCGCCTCTGTGGCCTGTATTCCTGTGGTCTGTACCTCCTGTGGTTCCTTCACTTTATCCCTTCCTCCTTGGGGGTGATAGCCACAATAGATGTATGCAGGTCGCAGTGTGCGAGGTGTCCCTAACTAACCTAGTTTCTTTTAAACTATTCTCAACATCTCCATCTTCACTGCCTTGCGGCCTTCAAAATTAGAATTAACTATACCTGACATGAAATTGTAATGTAATTAATAAATCTTCAATTTAAAGTTAAAAAATCATCTAAATTACAAAGTTTGCATGAAAATGCATGAAAAACTTTCACATATAGGTCTTTTAGATGGTAAATCTTACACTTCGTCACTATTCTTCCAAAATGAAAGAAACTTGCTGCTAGGGGTTTCATAAACCATATTGATATCTATACGGATGATCTGTAGATTTTAGTATGAAATTCTTTATCGAGTCCGTCTGCAGTTTTAGTGATTCGTGATTTTAAGATCATTTGTTTGCTACCCCGGCAGAGTTTTCTCGCAGATACTCTTGAATATCTCTGTTGACTGCTATTATCATTATGTATTTAATAACGATTTAACCATTTCCTAATTTCCCTTGAAAGTTTTACAGATATTTCTCTCCATTTTTCTAAAGGAAATATCCTTCAAGTCTGTCCAATCCGAATACTGTGATACCCGGTGTTTCAAGAATGATAAAAACGACGTCCTTAATGTCTTTAACGGCGGCTATACGGTGTGATTTTCATCTCACAACCTTTGGAATTTATATTTGATGAATGTCTATATTCCTGTGAACGTTTACTTCATTAAGGGGATGTGTGGTATTTGTAACGGTTTATGATGAGCATTAATTGTAGAGCAGTCTCCTTTTAACTAGAGTTTATTGAGAATCGATATATAACCTGAATATTGTTAGCTCTCAGACAGAAAAGAAGTTGCCATATTGATCGATAGTTGCCGCTTGGTCTAGACAAAGAGGAATTTTGTGATATAACGGAGTTTTACAATCCACTGATTTCCTGAGCTCTAATATTTCTCATTGTTGAGTGACTGACAAATCTGTATAAACTTTTAATCAAATATACCCTTTCTTCGTCACAGCCTCACAAAGACATCAAAAGTGCTAAAAATACTAAGTTTTAACCACGTTGTCCACCTATATACACTGGGTCATTATAAATTAGTTATGCAAAACGATGCCATCATTGCTGTTGGACCGAGGGTAATGACAAGGGATAGTGCACTTAAAATGTCCCGCCATATCCCCAGGTTATATATTACGTTATACTGCGGTGCAGCATGTTAAAACATAATAATCTCGTTACCATTAGTCAGCTTCTTACAGAGCAGAAAATGTTACCTTCGTTTGTGCAGCGATTGACAAATTGCCTTGTCCATACAAACTCAAGGTTAACAAGCGATAGCTACAGGTGTGCCACTAGCAGCGAAATAAGTATATTGCGCATAAATTTAGATTATTTAATATAGAAAATCGATTGTATTGGTCCACAATAGTGTTCAGATTACTCCAATACCAAACTGGCAACTCGGGTTTAGAAGTACACAGTAACACTGAGAAAAGAACTCAGGACTTATGAAACCTTGTTTTCCTACAAGAAAGGATTGCAGGAAGAAAAAATTATAACGAGTTTGAGAAAGGAAGCCTCGCAAAAGCATTCCAGAATAAATTTTGCCGGATGTTAGTTTCTCCGACAGAGAACTGCGCGTATGCACCGTTTCTCCTGAACTAATGATGTCACGAGATTTCCTTGACGTGAGCGGAAGCCCTCCAGTTCGGGAATCCTGGGAACATGTCCCTAACGCTCCAGATAATCGTGAGAGGGCTTACATGCAGAACATGTTTCCTTAACAAGGAGGTCTGTTTATTCAAACGTAAGAGACAACATAAGCTAAATCATTAGTCATGGGCACTCCATATCTCTTAGATACCACACAAAGGAGATGACAATAAGGATTGTTACATCAAATTCTGTCCATTGTTATTGTATATAAGGTTTACTGGGAGATACCAAGTAAGCTTCCAATTTTCACATAGTAGAAAAGTAATACTTTCATTTCTCAACTTTATAGCCAGAAAAACAAATCCAAACAGTTTAAAGGATAAGAGAATGGATCAAGAACGCATAGCCAATAATAAATCAAACATCTGTATTTGTTTCAAACAGAAATTTAAGTAGTATTTCAAATTAAAGCACATACATGTATATATTACATTTTCCTCTTATTCAAATAAACATGTTTGAAATGTCCTACAACTCTTTCGGAGTCAATGTCTCAGCTTCTAGTGATATAGTTTCTCCATTATTGAAAATATGTTCTGTGCATGCATTAGACGAAAATTCACTGATAAAAGATAAAATCGGAATATTATTTCGATTTTTTGGGTTTCTACTTCTGTTGTATGCTTACTTCCCCGGTACACTTTGTGGTGCAGTTTTAAAGGGTTCTTACTTTCACCATCAAAGTAGGTCAAAGTAAGTATTGTTATTTCACACAAAAATTCGATATCTGTGTTGCACTGGAAATACATATTTGCGGCCCCCTGAATGTCCCCTCCCAAAAAAACATTTCTAGAAAACGTTTGTGTAAACAGCATAACTCAAAAACGAAAATTCGGATGAATACCAAAGTTAGTTCAGTATCTTCCAAACAGTCAACACAAAGATTTTCAAGAAAATCTCTAATTTCAAACTACCCTCTACATGGGACATTTTTTAAATTATTTTATTTTCCCAAAAATGACTAATGATTTTGATTAAAATACCATACATGTATGATATTTGCATGGCAAATAAAATGCATATCTTCAATTTATAGGAACAGCCTATGAAGTATTCTTCATTCGGAAGGAAATTTATATATTTTTTTAACGGTAAACCTAAGAAATGAACAGAAGCATACTACCAAAAGAATGTAGAGGCTTTAAAACACACACTTTTTCAAATAGCTTTTTTGGTTGCATCAGCTATTTCCGTTATTATTGGTTTGAATTTTTCAGTGTTTTGAATTTTCTTTAAAGTGCTGTCACTATTCAGTTGTTTCTCGGAAGTCATGGAAAACGCATGGAATTTTAAGACCATATAGGGTCGCGATTATAAACCTGACTGTCGATTCAGTTTCCTCTAAACCTCTTGTACATACATACATACTACGAATTGTGAGATGAAACTATTTCTGCGATTGCTTATCTCGATTAAAATGAAGTAGAAAGAAAAATAAACCTGCATAAGAATATTTTTAGGGGTATATTAAAGTAAACGATAGTATGTAGAGAAAGTAACGTGAGTGTAATACATCTTATTTTTTAAATACTTCCCTACAAACGTTGATGTCAAGATCTTCCTTTGTGATGTATAACTACTAGTTGGCCACGATATGAATGCGTGTGTTGGGAAGAGGAGTTAAACGGTTGCGAGGGGTATCGGAAGGACAGTCAAGATAAAGGAAACATCCGCAGTTCCGAGTTGTATTTACTAGCCAGGCTGAGACCTGCATATGTAGTAGTTTTCATTGCGCGACTGTACATTTCTGCATTGTTCCCCCACTCCCCTCTGAACCATAGACTTAATAATCAACAAAACACAGTGTCGTCCTCCACCAAGCGCATTCATATAGCGGCCGACTAGTAGGTACTTACATCATCATTTTATTACAATTGATAAATTGCTGTTTAATTTTTTAATGTTATAATATAGACCAGGCAATCTGTCTAGCTCTAACGAATCTCGAACTTCATTTTTATGTCGTCGTCGTCACGGCATATGCTTTTCGCGTCTTCAAAAAAAGAATCTGTCCACCTCATTTGCTGTCGGGCAACACTGCTTCTACCCATTGATTTATATTTTCGGATTATTTATGGTGTTCGATCTTCATACATCGTTTACATGCTCTTGTAATTTTAGTATCTATTCAATTATTATTTCATTTAGCTTCTGAATCTCTAACTCTCCTCTAATACCCTCTCCCTTTTTATCCAGGAGTCTGTAACCTGCCATATATGTCGACTTGGCAACATCTATTTTTTCTGTTCGGAGGCGGTCAGCACCCACCTCTCACACCCCTAGATCAATGTTGTAATAATCACTTTATCAAGTTTCAACATAATTGTGTTATTACAATTTTTAAAAGTTCTTGTTATTGCACTATATATTATTTGGAATTAATTTAATTTATTTTGCATTATTTTTATGTTAATAATATGACAATATATCTAAAATGATTAAAATCGCGTTTATATCTTTGTTTATAATCGTTGTATCACTTTTTATATCTTTAATTAGTTTAATATTCTCACTATTGTCTCTTTGCTTCCTTGAAAAGTTGCTCTCAGCGAAGAGAAAATAAATACGCATTCCACCAGGAATGGGGCATCGGGTATGTCAGCAATGCCAGTCCTTTAAACTGTTAACAGATCGTAATTACTGGATAGGAAGACTATATAACCTTCTTGAAAGAAAGGAGTTCATTGATTGAAGCAAAGCATTACAGCAGCAGACTAATGAGGAACTGGAGAGTAAAACGAAAGGGGAGAACTGATAACTACAACTTCTGGAAGAACAAATACTTACCTTGCAACGAAATAATGCTGACATACCAGAAACTCTTCACTAGTCAATAAACCAGCAAGTTGCCTCTTTTAATTAAGGAAATGTCGTTTCCTAGAATGAAAGTACACGTCCTAGATGTTTGAAAAAGCAGCAGAGATCCACAATTTCGGGAAACCAAGCATGAGGCGTTCTCCGAAAGCATCTGACATTTCAATATCTAGTGATGGGTTATGCCATTACAAAATGGAATCTATCTACTTGAAATAAATTACTTTAGTAGATCAATGTTTGAACAATTCTACTTTTGTCAGATCAAATCAATAAATTTTTACCTTTTTCGTTTAAATAAATTTTAAGTTCATTGGGTATATTTTCTTTTCTGTGGACTAAATTCATCTAAATAGAAGATTAAGTAAAGGGACCCTTCAAAGTATAATAAGAACTTAATTGAATACATAACCTTTTAAATATGTAAGATCTTATCAAAAAAGGATTTATTTACATTATTCGCATTAATTAACATCTATATTTATATAAGGTATAATAACCTATATGGGGAAAAATTAAAAAGGTCTAAATAATAAATACATATGTACGTGTATTCCAATTATTCTTTATTAATTCAATAAAAGATATATTTATGATTAAATTTATTATTATATACTAAAGCATTTTTTTCAAGTAGACAGATTCCATTTATAAGGTGGAAAAGAAAGAAACAAGATGAAAAAAACTAAAGAGCTCCGCGCAAAGGATGGTCAAGTGCAATAATTTGGGTAATTTGGAGATGAGCTTTATAACGACTATATTGCTTAAGAACTGCGTATATAAGACAGAGGAAAATTTTAGCAGCCTTAGATACTATTGAGTCAATCACGTAAGTCACAGATTCCCTCCAAAGTTTGTTTCAACTGTTTTTAGAAAGTGTACAGGAAGTGATAAAGATTACACAAAAAATGTCATTAGATAACCGATAAGCATTAATTTTCTAAACTTAACATATTCTAAACTCTAGAGGATACATTATTCAGATACAATGGTTACCCAAAGTTTATAGTTTATCTTGCGTGTTGTACTTTTGTAAAAACAAGGAACTTTTTGAAACCGACTGAGGTGTTGTGCCTCTCCGAAGTTGAAACAATTCTCCCCGGAGTGATATTTAGGCAGTTTTAGAGTACTGGAGTTTCAAGCGGTGGGCTTTGTACTTGGCTCGTTCAGTCAGTTATCAGAACGCTAGTTTTTTTTTATTTTCTCTGAAGTCGGCCAGCTTCTACCCACGCGTCAAGCACAAAGCCGACAGCTAAACGTTCAAAATGTAACTTGGGCCAAAACCGTTTGAATTTCTGAGAAATACCTCACCTGAGATGGCTACTCCTGGCACCCAAACGAAATCCCAAATTCGAGTGAACGGATTTTCTTTGTAAGCGCAATCACATGTTACTCGGTAATATGGAATATATGCTTGTAGTGGATCGGCTTAGAATTATTAAGTGATCAATGTAAATAAATTAAAATTCGATAAATCTACTAAAATAAAAATTTAGCTCGGTTAACAAACAATAATATGAACCTCAAATGAGTTATGCTCATTTCATAAAAAAAACTTATAAGAAATTATGTATTTGTTAGTGTGTTTTAAAGTATACAAATTTTGGGCGGATATTCTTCATCGTTGTATTACTTTCTTATATTTACATTTTCATACACTCTTTTCAGCAAAAGGGGTGTTGTACGTATAAAAAAGTGCCTGCTAAATATAATGCATCCTGTAACTAAATTAGTCTGCAAGTGCGGTAAAGTATAAAACCTATGTCCAGTCAGTTGGCTTGATTATTCTAAACTTTACTAGTACCTACTTGTTCCCGTTCGACGTCTTTTTGCAATCAAAAATACGCTGCCTCGCTTCCGAAGCTAACATCTGGGCATCGTGTAATGATCGCTGTTCTCTCTACTTTCTTCACATGGGTTCTCTCACTATTGACCAACTGATTAACTTGCTGCATAGCAGTTTCTCAAAATCTCTCTCTCTCTGTTTTTCTAGAACTTCCAGGCATTTACTCCCATTCTCGTGATAATCTTATAAATCTCGGCTAGCGACAAAAAGGGGCACGACAATGCGCCAGATAGTTTGTTTATATTTTATCGCCAGAATGAAAATCCCTACCTTTAAGTTTAATTTGCTTAAGTTAGTATCTTTATGAGCACTAGGATCGTTTTTCTTAGGGCATATTTAACGGAAATGCCATTTTAAGTTATATCATGAGAGATTATCTAGATGAATAATTCTAGGAATAAACTTTATATCTTGTTTTAGTGCTAAAGTGAGAGAACGTTGCGCAAGTGAAAGCGCGCGCATGAATGGGTTCATTTAAAACCGTTTAATTCACTTTCACAATTCTTCCCCAAAACATATTCTATAGTATGTTAAAATTGGGAAGCTAAGCTTCGTAATTCATTTTTGTCTCACCCAATTTCACTACAGTTTCTTCAGATGACATTATCGGTATATATTTATTGCACTTTATTGAACATAAAGTCCCCAAGCCCTTACTTTTAATATTTGATTTACAAATGTAAACTACAGGTTCCATATGGATAAATCCTTTTATACTTATGCTATAAGACAAGGGAAGATTGCAGTAGAGCTTACGATTTTCTAAACCTACCTGCTATCGTTTTTATCAACCCCTTATTCTTGGAGACAAGCGCGATTGTTGGATTGACAGCTATACAATTTATCGGAACGAAACTTTGTACACTTATGCTCTAAAGGTCTATCCCTCTATTATATGCACCCAAATCGTTTACCGATTTGAAAATCATATTTAGAAACTACTATGTCTCTCTTGTTTTCGAGGACTACGAGATCTAATTTTATGTACTCGTTATAATATTTTGTAACAAAGTATTAAATATGCAAATCGTAATAAACGCACATAATTTGTAATTTTGTTGTATTCTGTTACATTTTAAACTATTTTTCACAAAGTTCCATATTTTGGAGTGATGCGCGTGCGCTCAACCATGGTACGACGGGTAAAGCAGCTAGTGTAGGTTAAACTATTACTCCCGTCAACTGATACTCTGTGACGTCAGTGATCCTGTCTCTTCTGGCTTTTGGCTTGGACAACTTGCTACAATATACAAACTTTCAATTTCGTGTAAAAAAGAGGGAATGCAACCAGCTCTGCTCTGGCCCATAGAGCCAAAACTAGTAAGTTTGTATGTATTAATAAAGTAGCTATCTGGTATTATACCTGTGGTGGAGTTCAAAGGCTTATATTTATCAACAATACAGTACTCTTCTATCCATTCCACTCTTTCTTTGTTTGCCTTTATTTCCTATTTTTTTTCTTAATTCGTGTTTTCATTAAATCGGAACTTTAAGCAATATTGTTGCACTTACTAGCTATTCAACAGTATATGACAGGACTATTTTGTTTGGAAACGGATTAATTTCAGGGGTAAAGAGTTAGAAATCTGGAAAGGTAGAATGAGACGACTGAAAAATTCAATGCCATAGCCGAAATTTGAACCGGATCTACCGGTCTAACCACTGAACCACCATGACAACATACCGGTAGAACATTAAATTCTCCAACTTATTCGCATTTCTCCCGATAAACCACACAAGGAGATCTCAAATTGTACTGAGATGACGTACCCCAATGACGACTTACTACAATGCTGTAAGTCTTTTAGTCCCAGGTTTCACAGTTTCAACCACTATTAGGTCAATTAATGGAATTAATTGTTCTTCCACACAAGCTGTGTGTTGGACTAGGTTGGAAAGGTAGAATCAGATGACTGAAAAATTTAATGCCATGACCGGGATTTGAACAACGGATCTCCTAGTCTCTGTCCGGCTGTTCTAACCACTGAGCTACCATGGTAACATGCTGGTACGACATTTAATTCGTATTTTATACGATGGCTACTTGATTTCGAATTGACTCCAAATATATATTAGGGTTTAGCCTTAAAGAAGAAAGAACCAATAATAAGGTCGCCAACAATACCAGCCCAAACATTGTCTCTGTGGATAATGCGTGTAGTTCTCTTCCATCCCTTGTGGATTACGTCTGAGCGGTATGGGCAGTTAGGTCTGTTGACAAATCCATTCAGGCAGAACTTTGCTTTATCTGAGAATACAGTTTGTCTTAGAAAATCCATTATTAGTTCACCAAACTGCATTATTCTATCAGGATCGTCCTCTGAAAGTTCATGCAAAAGTTAAATTTTATAAGGATCTCACTTTTAAGGGTTTTCATTACGGAACTTTGGCTTATACTGCATTCCTACTCAAATTTGTTGTGGATACTTTTGGATTTTCTTGCACAGAGAACCACATACAATGAAATATTCTCATCAGTTGTAATTTTCGGCGATCTAATCTTGATAAGTTCTTTACGCTTCCAATTCCAGAAAAGTCTTTTACAATCCTTATCACTGTTGTATGTGGAATTGGAGCAGGGTCCGGATGCATTATTGAATACATTTGCGCCTCGCGATGAAGTCGTTGTCTGTCTCCAACCATCATTAAAACTAGAATCCTTTTCCTTTTCACTCAACATCAGTTATAATATTATTGTCACATTCAATCCTATAAATCAGTAAATCAGTCAGTACCAATATACGTGTTTCCACGGATATAAACAAGGAATATTCAAATAAAGATAATTCCATGGATAAACAAAGGACAGACAAATAAACATGCTTTTATGGCTCTAAACAAAGGACAGTCAAAGGAACTTTTTACTACGTTTAACCTACACTTATCTGTTCTTTTTTGGCAGAAATCAATTGCACGGTATTGTATATTGTGGGTACTTGTTGAAGAATACTATCCAAATCTGTAAAAATATACGGATGTTCCATTTAAAATAAGTTTGCAGTCTCTTCCTGCTAAGCCGGAAATAGCAAACCATCGTTAATATCTCTGCACACCAAGAGTCGTCCCCCGTGGTGTAGTGATTAACATATTAGCCTCTAGCTCCCGAGGGCACGGGTTCAAACCCGGCGGAGGGCGATGGATTTTTTTGGGCATAATAATCCTTAGCGTGGCTTCCTTCGGAAGGGAAGTAAAGTCGGTGGTACCGTGTCATAGATTTACGGCCTGATAAAGAGACCTCTGAGCAAAATTACCGGTCTTTCACGCCCAATATAGTATGAGACGCTAAGGACCACATCTTCCATAATTAAAACTCAATTTAATTTTTTCTGTACACCGATTTAATCAATCACATGCTTAAAGCATTATTTAGATGAAACGGGGCTTTTAATTAAGCCTGTATATTAACCATTGGCCCTTTTAAAAATATTCACAGTTATCTAAGAAAAACACTGTTCAAATCATGTGAATATAAGGGCAGAGTTCAGGCAGAGTTAATAATTTACCTACTTTTTTTTGTGCACGCAATAAGCTCTCAAGTTTTAATTTTCTTTTTTACATCTACTTTAAAATGCGCATTGCAACTTCTTTTAACGCACACAGATACAGTGTCTGTGCTTCTGCTTGAGGTAGGCGCAGCTGAATCTTTTCAGCATTCGTGATTATGTAATAAAATGCAGACTTCTTTCAGCTACTTCATGTAGACATCGCCAGCAACAGAGCACTCAACGAACACCACATACAGCATGAGGGATCGAAATCACCGAGCGCTCATTGTTTGTTTTCTTCGTCATTCATCGGAAACACTCGTAAATCCACACGACCGCACTTTGCTGACTAGAGAGGCTATTCTATTACGCTCGGTCACTTGTAGGGCAGCTGAGGCAAGGGGAAGTGCGAAGTTATTCTTAGGGAAAACTATTGGGGTAAGGGAAAGGTACGCCTTATGGTACCTATGTGTTTGTAACACACCAAGCCTGTACTCCTTTTCGCATGCGAATCCACAAAACGGTGCAACCGTTCATAAAACGAAGTCAATCTGGTTTAAATTTTACTCCACTTGCACCATGTTCCGACTTAGAACGAACCATGGCGCAGTTCTGTACTACATAAATAGCAAAATTAGAATTCTGATGTTCGCTACATGGTAAGAGAGTTGTTTTCTTCAGACCTGAAGCATCTGATACACGCGCAATCTCTCTAGGAAAGGTTATTTCGTCTTTAATCGCTATCTTTTGTGTGAGCGGGTTTTAAACGCTATGCTTCATGCATGATGCTTGAGGACTAGGGCACATCACCCCGGATCTTCAAGTGACGTGTTCTGCCGGAGGAAGACAATATGGCCGTAATGGCTACTCATCTCCTAACACAAGTAGCTAATTGCTGCCATGTTGGAGACATCCTCATTCGCTTGCCATTCAAATACTGCCTTTTATCCTCGCACAAGAGCCTTTTAGCCGCAATTCTCTTAAGTCATTCAAAAGGAGGAGCTGTGTGCAAACGGTTCCTAGGGCGAAATGAACGACATCTTCTCGGTTAAACCGAGCAACTTAACGTAAGACTGCTGGCTCTGGCCTGAAATTTAGCAGGGAATTTACTCTTTCTCAACCGCAACCTTTAGCATTTGTACTTAAAATCATAAGGAGAAAAATCTGTGCACTGTGATTATGCACTTAAAATCCAATTTACATCATTTTAAAAGAAATCTGATGTGATAAATTCACGTGACTTTCTTTACCCTCTATCGTTCATTAATGGGTATACAGACTAATCTTATCAAAACCTGCTTTCATGTCTACTTCATTTTGATCCAAATCAACTTTTGCAGAAATAGCTACATTACACATTTCGTTATAGATACAAAGGGAACACCGACAGTCAAATGTTTAAGAACTGGACGACATTTGCTGGCCTTAAAATTCCATACTGCTTCCACGCAATCGCGAGAAACAACTGAATGTTGAGAGGGCTGTAGAAGAATGACCAAGAAATGAACAATTCGAACTTTTAATAACGCATATCTCACAAATGGCTACCACAAAAATACTTATTTTAAATACATTGTGTGTTTTAAAGAGATCTACATCTATTGTTAGTACGTTTTCGTCTACCGTTAACGTTTATCAGTTAACAAAATTATACGAAATTCCTTCCGAATGAAGACGACTTTACAGGTCATTCCCAGATAATTCAAGATATACATTTTATTTGTCATGAAAATATACTTAATATATTGTATTTTAACCAAAATCGTTAGAGGCATGTTTTAGAAAATAAAAAATCTCGAAAGTGTTCTGTGTAAAGGGTTGTTTGGGTGAGGGGATTTATCCTAATATCGCATCTTTGGAAGGTACTGAATTTAAATAGCAAGTTTTGTATTCATCCGACTTTTCTTTTTTAATTATGTTGCCTATACACACTCGCGCGAGCGCTCACGGACCTTTCTCTAAAAATGCCTTTTTTTTGTTCAAGGGGTCCCCAATACATGTATTTACAGTGAACCCGTATCAAATTTTTGGGTGGAATGCAATACCTTCTTTACCGACTATGTACTTGCATGGTAGCGAAATTAAAAATATATAGTTATCAAAGTTGGGTGAACACTTTGACTTACGGTAGTAACTGGATTTCAAGTTTCTACCATATACTAAGGAATCTTTCTGAAGTTTGATTCTGATAGCTTAATAAATGCAACGTAAGGGACATTTTAAATGCTGAAAATTATCTAGAATATTACAACCGAGAAAAATGCACTGGGAAATTCATACATATAAAGGTATCTAAAATTCTACTTATGTATTTTTCATAAAAGAATGTACAGTGTTACTTAAAATAGATAATTTCGAAAGTAATTAATATACACACACCAAATATAGCAAAAATATTTTGCTAAATTTACAGAAATTGCGAAAAATATCAGAATAAGCCTGAAATTCTCCACCACGCCCTCCGCTCATTATGTAATTCCTTCATTTTTACTCCGATAAAAGAATACTTACACGAAAGCTTTTCAACAGAAACGGACTTAATGACAAGTAAAAGTCCAGTTGTAATTTTGAACACTATTTGACCAATTTCCAACGATCGGGTAACCTTAATAAAACTTTCTAATAATTATTTTTATTTAAATAAAATTAACACTAATGATACCATACAAAAGCATCAGAGCGTGATAATTTTTTAAATATATTGCTATTATTGTTATGTTTATAACTATCAGAGTTACGTACATTACATGTAACTATCAGAGTTACACATATATTTCTTTATGATCCCAAGAAGTGAAATGTGGATTTTAAAACCTAAATTTAATAAATATTCCAGCAGAAGACGTTAAAAGCTGACATGTCATTTTAGGTTAGGAAATCTACTTATTGTCTGAGGTTTGTCAATAGAGTGATTCTCCCTTCCGTGAGCTTTCCATGAGCAATACCTGGAAGCCTTAAAGGCCACTCGTTTACGCAGGGAAGGAAGTGGATACGGCACTTACGTGCGTCAGCCCCGAAGGGAAGACTACCAATAACCTCGGTAGGGCTGACAGCGATCTAGTACACCGTCTAACGGCAATCCAGGACAATCCGGAGTATCTTGAGGCGTCTCACAACCCCGCCTGGACGTCACTGCCCCTGGAAGATGAGAAGGAAACGGAATGAAAGGGAAGTGATGGAAAGGAAATTGTGGTAGAGAATAAACCATCCCCGATTCACCTGCTGAATCCATGGAAACCACAAAAACCCATGGGATAGAATGGGTGGTAGACGGGATGGAACCCGGGACCTCTGAAATGCGAATTGCACACGTTACCGCGGCGCCACCTTGCTCCGTGAGGAGCTACTAACATTTTAGCCATTCCATAAAGATATCTGCGGTTTTTAAAAAAAAATTGTCTTCCTACTTTGACGTAATAATAAAAGCAGCTTCTTGTACTCTGTTATTAAAACGTTTACACGAATGGACCTTTATTCTTTTATATTTTTATTTTAATTTTTGATTAAAGTTCCCTTGTTTATGATTACTGTGTTTACTGGTTTCTTTACCGCTTATTACCGCAATTACACACACAACACACAAACATCCATGCCCATGGTGGGACTCAAACCCGCCACCCTTATATTGGCGGAGCGCCGAAGCTATACACTCCAGCGACCACGGCTACGAGGGTCGGCTAACCTTGAAGCAGAATGTGGGATGCTGCGATGCCGCGACAATTTGCTACAGTAATGCAGTTGCCACCTGTTCTCGTTGTCTCCAATATCTGCTCTTGATTCTGCTACCGGCTGCTCCAGTGGTAGAGCCATAAGATCTTCCTCTTGCCGAACGCTTGAGATAAAGAAACAGACTGATTATGAATCCTAGCACTTGAAATTGTAACAACTGAACTATTAAACTTGCTAACTTCTGCAGTATCAAAGTTACGGTTGGAAATAACTGTTTCCGCAATAAATAAAACTAAAAGGTAACCTGCCGTGAGTCGCTAAATGTTTACCGGCAAGATCCCTCGCGATAGCCGCGAAATTTTGCTCTCACAAGCGCGTCACTAGGCGCTTAAAATCACATACATAACTATTGCTGACGCGAGAGAGTTATGTATGCACAGTTGTGTGCACGAACAACTAAGTACCGGTGCCGGTGCCGGTGCCGGTGCCGGTACCAGAGAGAGTAACTATGGTTAAATTACAGGCCTACATATAATTTTCGCACCAAAGTTATTATTCACGCCCGGGCCAATACTTAAAATTCCCTTCAGGCATGTCCCATATCTGTTAGCAGAGGACCTGACTAAAATCTCGGAAATATCTTTCACACTTTTTTTTCAGAATATCTGCCAAGCTACTGTGTAAGCTGAACATATACTCTAACTGAATTCTCAGAGTCTTTACGCTAATGCGTTTGCTACTTCGGTTGCCGCTAATGACTTTGGTTAACATGACTTCCCAATTACTTTCATCTTTCCGGACACATATTTCAACTCAAATTCGTCACACTGGTTTAATTTACGGAAATTATTTATTGCAATCATTTCTCTGTTTTACTGTTATTGCTTTAATCATTTATATATTCCCGTCGATAATTACGGTATCAACGTAGAAACCTGCAATTAAAACTTTGCACCTCTTTTACCTAATTTAATGGATTCAAAATGTTCGTGTTCTACATCCTTATTACAACTCTTCGTTTTATTTGGTAGCAACTCTAAATTTGCTTTCAGTTCAATAATTCATTTTCAGCAATATAACATTAGAGCAGCAATACAATGACTTAACAAGCAGGTTTATTACATAAAATTAAGGCATGTTTCACCGTGGCATTAATTAATAAAAATATTCAATTTCTGTATTACTTTTGAAATCCGTACTCATAATTTAATTATATCTTATTAATTATTACTAATTAAAGGTAGTATGGAAACAATGGTTAACAACATCGGAAAAAAATAGTTCATTAACAAGACTGAATTTGTAACGATCAATTAAATATACATAAAAAGAAAGTAAAAGTACATTTTTAAATCTGGTTGCAAGCACTCCAACTTACTTACTCCCTATTCCCCGACCGCAGGTGTTGATACACATTTTCCCTAATTCCCAAAATCAGTGATATTAAGCAAACAGAACGCTAAGGATTATTATTACTATTATCATCAGGTATAGGAATTTATAAGCATTAAGCCCAGCACAAAAGGAAATAAGGGTGAACTGACACTGGACTACAGGCAGCGAGGCCGCAGTTAACAAACCAGCCCCACGTACAGTCTTTTGGCGTTAGCGGAGAAAAACTCGCTTAAGATGTTTTGTAATATCTGGGAAAACTTGAAAATATAACAATGCATATTTTTAAAAGGGCTAATGCTACAGAAAAATTTATTTGATATAAATTATATATTCCAATAACCTACATTTTTGGCACAATATATCTTTAGTCTATATCTTACGGTTTACCATTTATACAAAAAAGTAAAACATTTATTCAGAATGAAGATTTCAGGAGCTATTTTCAGAAAATTCATGACAGGTAAGTATACATTCCATTTGTCAACTAATTTACTTAAACATACTTCTTTAAGTATGAAAATCTTCTCTCGCATCCATGGAAGATGCTGAGTTTGGTAATTATTCGAACTTTCATTTTTGGATGATAGTGTTATGCCTCTCAACCACTCACTCACTCACTGACACACACACCCACAAACACACTAAAGGGCGCTATTCTAAAAATACCATTTTGAATTCAGAGGTTCTCAACACATGCAATTTTTTGAAATCTCCATATTGACTTTTTAGGTGGTATGCATTACTTTGTATACCTAAAATAGGCGAATGGAACAGAAAGTGATTATTAAGCAAAGTAAAACTTTTTGTTCTGCGGTTGTTGATTATTTATTGTATCTTCTGCAACAGAATTTCTACATTCTTTATTGCCTTTTCTTATTATTAGGGCTAGGATTTTAACAACCTGAAAATCACCATAATATGCCCCAAAAATAAAAAATAAAATATGGTGCAATGCACTCACATGAATTTTCCTACTGTTGTACAAACTATTTTTACAAATGCTTATTCTCCATCTACTTCATATTAATAGTGTTAAACATTTTATTATTGCTAAATCTTATTCCTAATTTTCTTTTAGGTGTAAGGGGAATATGATAGGCTTTAAGCGATAGTCAAATCTTTTAAGAGCTGGTTACTATGTGGCGCATTTCATTCGCTTTGCATATCCGGGGCATATATATATGCAAACACAATAACAAGGAGCATCTCGGAAATGATTCATTTCGCACAAAAGATGTATATGACACAAATTGTGTGTTTTAACGAGATCTACATTTTTTGGATAGAAAAGCCTTATTAATTTCACGGTTTAACAGTTATGCAAAAGCCATTCAGAAAGAAGAGTACTTTTGAGGACATTCTCAGAAAAATCAAGGTATACATTTTATTTTGTCATGAAAATATCTTAAGTATATGATATTTTAATGAAAATAGAGCCATTTTTGAGAAAATAAAAATTTGGTGGGGATGGGGAGACTTTCTTGAAAAACTTCGTGTGGCATCCCTGGAAGGTGTTGAACCTAAATACCAAGTTTGGTACATATCTGACTTTTCATTTTTGAGTTATGATGTTCACCGGCTTACACACAGACATGTTTCTAAAGATGCTTTATTTGAATTTAAGGGGCCTTAAAACATTTATTTCACTGAAATCTCGGTATTGAATTTTTGGGTGGAATGCAATACTTCCCCTTCATGCTATAAGTAGTAGAGAAAGTAAAACAGCCGAGTGCAGGATAAAAGATGAAAGGAAATTGGGATCTCACCTGTTATGAATCATTTCAAACCTGTGACGTAACCGCCAAAACTACAATTCTCTTGAGTTAAGAATCGGAAAAAATCAGCCAATTGAGCGATCTTTATAGTTAAACTGAAAAGCAGACAGAAAACCGACAGACAGGCAATAGCGTTAGGACTGGGTTTATTAGAATTAAATGAATCTAATAGGTTGAGAAAGGTAGTCGAATGCGAAGAACCTCGGCGCGCAAGTTCGGGGATCGGCGTTTTGAATCCTAGCCGTGACCAAATACTTTTTAAAATCTGAATATATCTTTTGTAGCTTATTCTTTACAATGTCGAATAAGAAATATCGCAATTAAGGAAAAGAGTTCAATCCACTAATTTAGGTAAATCTGCCGGTATATTAGAAGAGAAATGTTAATATTTTGATTTTTAGCCTTTCTTTCCCTTTTTCTTTGTCTTTCTTCATACTGTGTATTACATATTGATTATAACATAGCTTTTGAAATAATTATGAAACTGTAAAGTAAAACGCACACTAACAAATTAAGTGTGGAATTCGGCTTATATTACAGTTTTCTACCTGCTCGTAGTTTTTGATTTGCACAAATTCGAAATAATAATACTTGCTAGAAAACTATTAAATGGAAAACTTTAAAGAACACACAATCAAAAGAAATGTTACATCAAGTTTTATTTGATAGAGTTGAAAATAAAAGCTTAATGTTTTCATACATGATGTTTTAAATCCATAGGTTTTTCACGCAAAAAGACTAAATCTAGATTCCGAAAGGGTGTAATTAGTATACGATAAACGAAAAAAAAATATTTCTATTAAAATATCTATGTTGCATTCACATGACTTTCTTTACCATCTAACGCTTAATAGTGGGGTATGCAAATTATTCTTCTAAAAATATATTTTCCTATCTACTTCATTTTAATCCGGAAATAGCTGAATTATACATTTCGTTGCGATACAAAGGGAAGAGCGACAGTCAAATGTTTTAGAACTGGACGGTATACGCTGGCCTTAAAATCCCATGCTCTTTCCATAATATTGCGAGAAACAACTTAAAATCGACGCTACTCAAGAATACTAAGTATTGAACAATTAAAACAATTAATAACGGATAACTCCGAAATGACTGATGACACAAAAAAGTTATTGCAAATAAATTGTGTGTTTTAAAGAGGTCTAAATTTTTTGTGTGGTACGCTTTCTTCTAATGCTTAACGTTTACCAGTTATACAAAATCCCTTCTGAATGGAGAGGACTTAAAACGCTTTCCCCAAAAAATTCAAGATATACATTTTATTTGTGATGTAAATATTTTTAATATATAGTATTTTAATCAAAACGTTACCGCCATTTTTGAGAAATTAAAAAGTTTTGAAAAAATCTTCCATATAAAGGGTAGCTTGAAAACCTTTGTGTCCCATCTTTGTTAGGTACTAAACCAAGGTACCAAGTTAAGTATTTATCCAACTTTTCGTTTTTGAGTTGTGTGTTCACACACACACGGGCTTTTTCTAAAAGTGCCTTTTTACTTTCTCTACTACGTATAGTAAGTAGGGGAAGTATTGTATTCCACCCAAAATTTTTTTGGAAACATGTCCGTGTGTGTCTGTCTGTGTGTCTGTGAACAGCATAACTCGGAAACGAACAGTCGGATAAACACCAAACTTGGTATCTACGTTCAGTATCTTCCAGAGATGCGACACGAAGGTTTTCAAGAAAATCTCCCACCCCAGACTACCCTTTACTTGGAAGATTTTTCGAAAATTTTAATTTTCTCAAAAATGGCTCTAACGGTTTTGATTAAAATATAAGTTTAAGATATTTTTATGACAAATAAAATGTATATCTTGAATTTTCTGGGAATGTCTCCAAAAGTATTCTTTATTGTGAACGACTTTTTGCATAACTGGTAAACCATAAGAGATAGATAAAATTTTACTACACAAAAAATGTAGATCGCGTTAAAATACACAATTTATGTCATACATTTTTTTGTTGAGTGAACCATTTTCGAGATATTATTGAACCATTTTTCAATACTTATTTTTTCAAATGGGAATTCGTTATTCATTTTTTTGTCTTGGATATGCAAAGAGTATTAATCTGTGGGAAAGGGAATGGTGCTGCACCTAGCAACCAGCTATTAAGAGATATGTGTATGCTTAAAGGCTACTGTATTTCTATATTGCCCTTGTAAATACATATTCCCCTTAAATCTACAAGAAAATTAGTTTGTACAAGAGTAGAGAAAGTCATGCGAGTGTAACACATCAGATTTTTTGGATTCATGAGGCCTTTAACATGTATTTACGGTGAAATCTCGTATTGAATTTTTTGGTGGAATGCAATACCTTCTCTACGTACTATGTACGTGGTAGAGAAAGTAATAAGTGAGGATATGATGAAATTTATAGTAAAAGAAGAAGCCTCATCCAAAATTACAGGTATATTTTCCTTCCTAATACTTGCATCTCATTTTTCATGTTTTTGAATGATAATCCTGCGCTTTGTGCAACAATAGCAACATTAAGGTTAAGTCATTCAAATCACATTGTTTGCAGTATATAACCTTCTACTTTTTGTGGGAAAAGTACTTTACTGTATAAGTTTTGAATCTGTAATCTCAAATGTTGACGGTTAACTTAATGTTTAGCAGCATGTTAAATATAAGGGGAAGAGAAATATAATAAGCAACTCCAATGTATTGTAAACATTGTATAAATTGCATGTAAGTTCAAAGTAGACAACAATTCATTAATTCATCCTAAAACTGTCACAACCCAAAGGAAAACAAACAGATAGCATAGATTAGCTAGTAAACTTTTGAGGTTTGAAAACTCAAGGGTTTTTTCAAAAACTGATAGATGCTGATTAACGTTTTTTAGCATGAGTGTGAAATTAGCATGTGGATTATGAAGTTTTGTTGTTTATTGTCAAGAATAAACTATTTTACTCGTTAGCTTCATTATGGAGTACTCTTTTTATGGACATAGAATTATTAAATGCTTAGCAGGCATGTTGACCAATGTTTATTTGATGTTTTAATACTTTGTTTATCGTTTTAACTTTTTTCACTTTTATTTTGAATATTTGATACAATGTTTTGCCACGCTTAGCATAATAGCAAAGTTTGTAATTTCTAATTACGCAATTATTTGTTATTTATTTATATATTAATTTTTACTTATTCTCACCTCTTCATAATACATAAGGGACTAGACAACCACCATAATATTTAAACACATTAGTTAGTAGGTATAAACTTAGAAAGTAAGTTTCACTACATTCAAAATAACAACATTTATTTTATCTATATACCAAACATATTGAACAAAATACAAATAAATCACAATTTTTTAATATTTAGTATATATTAGTGAAGTTCAACGACTGGTTCACATTTAAACCGGGCAGGCAGCGGATGCAAAAGCTGCCTGATGTCACACAATGCCACCTCCCCGGCGCTCGATCGATCGATTCCAGCATCAACAACTCGAAAACAAAAGAGAACTTCAAAGCGCTACCTGTTGATGTGGCAACTGACGCACGTTTTACTTTTATTTTTATCATGCTTGTGACACAAAAAAGAGAGAGGGTGAAGGCTGGAACAAAAAAACACTTGGACATAGTACTTGCTTTATTGCAATCATTCCAGCCGTCTCCAAACCTTGGTTCCCATTGAGAGAGCGAGAGAGATTGTTCTGGTCCAAAAACTCCGGCAGTCTCATTACTCCCATTGTTGTCCCATTCTACAAATGTGTGCCAACTGGAACCCGCCGACACTTTCAGAAAAAGGGGAAGGTTAGCAAAACTTTGCAAACTCAGCCATGCATGCTTGGGTTTAGAATAATCAGCGTCTCTATTGGGCAATAAGCTTTGGAGAGGAACAGAGAAATTCTTCCATACAAACAAGGCATAATATATGGTGCAGAAGGTGCTAAAATGCAGATAGAGTATTTGTAATGTTCTCAGCATAGTTTAGATTATATAACTAAAGTAGTACTACTGCAACTACTGTTACATTCACATGATTTTCTCTACCCTTTATTACTTATTAGCGAGTATAAAATTAATCTTAGAAAAGTTTATTCATTTCTTCATTTTAATCGAAGTAAACCTTTCCGAAAATAGCTGTATTGCACATTTAGTTATAGATACAAAGGGAATAGCGATAGTCAAATGTTTTAGAGCTGGTCGCTATAGACTGGCCTTAAAAATTCATACTCTTTCCAGGACATCACGAGAAGCAGCTGAAAATCGACGCTAAATATTGAAGAATTCGAAACATTAATAACGGAGATCTGTGGAATGGCTGATGCCATAAGAAGGACTTGACTGAAATAATTGTGTGTTTTAAAGAGATATACATGTTTTGTGTAGTACGTTTTCGTCTATCGCTTTACTAGTTATACAAGATTATACAAAATTCCTTCCGAACGATGATATTGTAATCAAAGCCTTTGGAGGCATTTCTGAAAAAAATCACAAACAAAGAACATTTATTTATCAAGGATAGTTTGAGGGAGTTTCTTGAAAATCCTCGTGTCGCATCCTTTGAATACGCCAAACCTAAATGTCAAGTTAAGCATTTAATCGAATTTTCGTTTTTGATTTACGCTGTTCATGCACACACGGACCTTTTTCTAAAAAGACTTTTTTGGGCGGTTCAATGTGTCTCAAAACGTGTATTTGTGGTGAAATCTTGATTTCTAATTTTTGGGTGGTGTGCAACACTTCTGCTTACTATAATTAGTACAATAGAGTAAGTAACAAAGGCGGCGCCGTGGTCGAGTGGTTAGACCCCGGGTTCAATCCCAGGGGCCCGCATGTGGGATTTGTGTGGACAAAGCGGCGTCTGGGCGGGTTTCCCGGTTTCATTCCACCAACTGCTCCATCATCACCTTTCCTTTCATCCATTTCACCATCATTTCTTTCATCGGGCTGATCCCCCATCCTGGATATTCTGTCTGATCCATGACGGGCCTCTGACCCCAGGGGGTGTAAGTCCTACATAAGAGGAGGTTAAACAGAGGAAGAAGAAGAGTAAGTAACAAGTATGGAAATCCGTGGTGTAGTGGTGCCATACTAACCTCTAGTTCCCGATGTCGCGAGTTCAAAGCCGGCGGAGGGATTTTTTCGGGCGTAAAGATCCTTAGCATGGCTCCCTTTGGAAGGGAAGTACAGCCGGTGGTTCCGTCGTAGGTTTACGGCACGTAAAGGAACCTCAAGCCTGATGGGACGCTAAGGACGACAGCATAAATAAAAATTTAATTTAATTTTGGAGCATTCCAAAAAGTTGTCCATCGAGCTCTATCAAGGGTGACTAGCCTCTCCACACCAAAGAAATTGAGAATGGTTCGTAGAAGTGGATTTGAACACTGACATAGTTTTTTCACATAATCTGCCGCATTGCACCGATGATACCGTCCAATTTGTAAACAGCCCTATAATCCGAGGGGTCAATTTGTTCAGCACCACTTTCATCTGACCTGGATAACTTGCCAACAAGATCTTTCTTCTCTGTAGTAATGAATGACGCTAATTCTAGGGAGTAAGCTAGGCTGGGATTATGTTTTGCACAAAGGCAAAGAGCACTTCATAACACATGATACATGACAGAATTATTTGACTGCTTCCCTAAATCATTTAACATTTATTTCCTTCATTAATTTCCTTTAACTTCAGCATCTACGAAAGATGTGATACGAAGATTTTCATGAAAATTCCCCTACCTCAAACTACTCTTTACATGGAAACATTTGGTTATTTTTGATTCTCCTAAAAGTGGCTTTAACGATTTTGTTTAAAATTCTATAAGTTTTTAAAGTGTTTACATACAAAATGAAATATATCTTGAATTTTCTGCGAACTGTGAATTCCTGCTCATTCTGTGTAAGAGGTGAGTAAAACTTGTTACAGCACACAATTATGTCAAAGAAATGTTTTTTTAGAGTTAAGCATTTCCGAGACATTCTTTGTTATTGGTTTGAATGTTTGTATACTTATATCAAGTGGTAAGTCGCTATTCGTTTTTTCTCGTGGTAATGAAAAGAGCATGGACTTTCAAAGCGATCACTTAGAGATACTCTCTTTAAATCTGGCTATCACTCTAGCTTAGCTCCTTATACCTAAATGATATGCGTAAATGTGTAAAGCAGGTTTATCTCGATTAACAAGAAGTAAACCTTCGTTAAGAATAGTTTGTAGAAGAGTGAATAAAGAAAGTCATATGAATTCAACCCATCAAAATGTTTTGCCTAGTGCAGCGTTGTGAACATGTTAGACTGCACTCCCATTATCGCGTGGCGGCACCTTGATTATTTTGTGTTGTTAAGTTGCCGATTGATGGCTCAGGCGGTAACGTCTGTCGCCCGTATTCGGGAGGTTGTGGATTCGATTCCCTGACCGACCTTCCTGACCCACGGGCTTTTTTGAGGGTTTCTCCGTGTCGCCAGTCGAAGCCTGTGAAGGATCATTACATCCCCGAATTTCTTGTCCCTCCATTTCATCTCCATTCTCATTTCTCTTCACCCTTCATCTACTTAGTTTCTTTCAGGGTTGCAAGAATCGGCGGGAGGTCTTAGCGTGCGTATGGTAGGGAAAAGGATGCTCTGAGGAAAACTTCGTCCCCCGGACTACAAGCGATCTCCGGGTCCCGACCTCTCCAGCGGGAGGGGAGCCGGCTGCACCAGTCAGCAACCGGAGAGTTCAAGTCTGTAAATAGTAGACAACCTGTTCTCTGCCTGTCGTGTCTCCTGGTCCGGCCGCCCTCTGTCTCCTCTTACCTCATCCCTCCCGGGGGCACCTTGTCAGGGGCCTAGATACAAAAGATCTACGTAGTTCGAGTAGTTCAATTGTGTGATTATCTTTAATTCATCCGTAAGTGGTTAACTATGAAGCCCAGGACTTTGGGCAATTTTTGGTTTATCAGAAAAATGTGGGTCAGCCGGGAAACTGAATGTTGCCATGGTAGCTCAAGCTGCTTACAGCAACAGCACGGAAAGCCGAAGAATTATGGTTCAATTACTTTCTAACATTTTCCTAATATTACAACAGTTCATGCTTAGACAAAGTGCAGGTTATTATTTTCCCTTTCCATTCGTTTGTGGCATCAGAGTGTTGCAATTGTTTGCAATTTGCCTACTGCGCCATTGTTATATATAGTCATTCACAACACATTAGGCCCTGAAATTTGCGATCCACTTTGGACTTGTTGTTAGGAGAAAAGTAAAAAGAATATTTGTTGACAGTTTAAGATACACTATTCTATATTTAATAGATGATGAATGAAATGACAGTTAATGAACATAAACATGCACAGGATGTTTCTGAATAGGGAATGAGAAGGGGTCACAGTAATAATAACGGACAAAGTAGCGTTGTAATTTTTAGACTATGTTATTGAAGGATGTTTAAATTAGTGATTAAAGAAAGTTTACAGTTAACCACAAATAACTAATATTTTAAACCTTATACACTCTTTAAGTTATTACACTATTAAAACTCTCTCATACACAAAACAAAACTAGCACACGTGTTTATTAACTGATTTCTTCGTTTGTCTTTCTATCTTAGGAATACATGTTACAGAATTCGTCCATGACGTCACCAAACCGAGTGGATGTATAGCAATATAATATAATATAATAATTATCAACATGATCAATATTACTTTGAGCATTAAGCAAATTCTACAAGTAACTTCTAATGCACACATTTATACATACTGTGGCTTTGTCAAATTTTCACTGTCACTTCACCAGTGTGATCTAGTTCAACTTTCATTATCATTCACTTTTCTTCTCAACGTAGCGGCGTAATGAAACACGCGGGAAGTAGCCTCTTGTTTATTCTACTTCACTCGCTGTGGAGTCGAACACAAGACGTGTCTAATCTCCTGCAGTAGCAGTACTTATCATACGTCGCAATAGTCGTTACAAACTCACTGGTAGGACAGCACATTTTCTCGCATCAGAAACCCACTGCTAACTTCCTCACTCGCGAACCGCTGGCTTATGTAGCAGCTGGAATTTTCCATAGAGTACAAGAAGGTTCTGGAAGTAGGGGCAAAGAAAAGGCCAGGACAATTCCGTTATCCCTCTATAAGGCCCGTGGAGTTTATCCTCTGGGTTAGGGTGCTATCCCGTCGGATTATCTCTTCCCCAGCGGGTCGGTCGGCACTTTCTACCGAGAACGGAGGCCCACATCTGCGTCAAAATGCATATATAGATATACACATGCATACAGATGTTCTCTCTTTTTAACATTAGTGTAGATTAAGTAGTTTGATTGATGCCGGTGAATATTGATACAGAAATGCAGGAGAAAAAACTCTTACCCTGGTAACCCAGCGAGGTAGCGCTGCGGTAACGTATGCGCATTCGTGGTTTTTCCCGGGGTTGACAGGCGAATACTGGGGTGGTTTCTTCTCTAATACGATTTTCTTTCCATCATCCTACTGCCAGTCTTACTCCTGGCAGTTATCGTTCTGTTTTGAGAACCGGGGTGATCTATATACTCCTCTGTCGTCACAGGTGAGTAGAATTCTTAGTCATAATGCGTGCCAGGTCGTCATGAGTATTTTAGTTCGACAAGGTAGTGTGGCGATGGGATCCGATTTTTATCGAACCGCCGCAGTTGGGCGACCCAGATCACTGCGATCCGGGAGGGTGCAACTTCAAGAACTCAGGCTCGACACCATTCATGTAAAGGCGCTTAATGGCCGCTATATTGCCTTTGAATGAGTTAGTGTGACAATGTGAGAAGACACGTTGTGCTGGTGCAGGTATTTGCACATGCGTTGATAGTGTTCTACCGTCCTAGTCCTGAGTTCGTAGTCATGGGCGAACCTCAAGGTCTCTCTGTCTGCATTACGCCAACTGATGATTAAGGAAGAGGACGTTGAGGAAACAGTATCATATGAGTGCATCCTCCTCTTTCCTCACACATCCCAAACCACGACCAGCCGCAATACTGCTCTACCACAATTTCATTTCCATCATTCCCCTTTCATCCCGTTTCCTTCTAGGCTTCGTGACGTATGGCGGTGTCGGGCAGATAGGCGGATGCAAGTTCAATGGAAATTGTACTTTCACGAACATGACTGAGGAGATCCGTATTATGGTGATTATTTTATTAGGAGGGACTTTGTGTGGTAACTTGACAGGGGCCGCTATGGTACCAGTCGGCGTACCGATGGACGGCCGCACTGCTGATGACTTCATTTTGGCACCATTAGCAGCTTGGGATAGTTATGTTGGTCATTGGCCGTCCTCATGTACGACGAGACGTTTCTCACGGTAACGGAACGATTAGTAATAATGTTTATTGGTACACTCCCATCTTGTAAACCCAACTATCGTATGGCTAAAGATTAACTCTTAAATATAGTGAGATTGCTACAGCTACGCGTTTTAATAATTGTCTTTACCTTTGCAATCCCTCATTTAGCTATTCCCCCCAGTGTCACAACTTAGCACGTGACAGTGCTCACCTTGGACACCAGACGGCTGCTTGGCTGATGGGTTGTTTATCGTGGTCTCTCTCTCTCGGCGGCTGCAACGGGTCTGCGAGCTAGGAAATATTAGGGATTTCTGCGCGCCTCTGTGGCCTATCTGCCTATTGTCGCCTCCTGTGGTTCCTTCACCTCATTCCTTCCTCTTGAGGGTGGTAGCCGCAATAGATCTGTGCAGGTCCCAGCGCGCGAGGTGTCTCACTCCGTTGAATCACCCCTACCTCTACCTCTTTTACCTTGGCAGCTTTTACGAAGTTTCAAAGTCACGATTTCTAGATCATGAGGCAATCATGCTCAACCAGGAGCCATAGAAGTAGTCATTACGTTAATGGTAAAAATTTTGTGTATTACTGAAGTTAAGGTGAGGCACAGCCCAATAAACTACTTAAAATGCAATTAAAGGATATACCACGCTGATGTTGTAATTTTGCATACCAAGTTTTGAGTTACACGGTGCTCTCTGATGTACAAGCATTCTTCCTTGCTCTCTTCATCTGTATATACACAGTGTAGCTCGTTGCAAGAACCTGGAGGTAAACAGTGAGGCAGGCAGGTAGATGTTTGTTAGTCATCCTGTGCGAAGTGCGCTGGATAACTCAACACTTGGCCAGTAAAACACTAACACCTCCTCAAGGTCTAACATCCCCCGTGCAGATCCGGATATAAACCGCGTAGCGCGGCCTAAACCAGTTTCGTCTGGCTTCAACAACCCACAACTCCATGGGTGAATTACTGTGGCGAAATTGCGTTTCGTTTCGCAAATCCTTGACTAGGTTAAGCGGGTTTATGAAGTTCTTTGTTTAGCCTTGCTATTGTTGGTTAGCAAACCTAAAATTCAATAGCACAATAGAGAAAGGATTAGCAGATTATTGTGCGATTTTCTGTCTATAATGCGAGTTTGGAATTTCGTAATTCATGAACAACCACGTTGTAGTAGGAAAATAAAACTCGAAATACGTTAGCTAAAGTGTCTTTTTCATTGGTGTATTTGCGTTTTATTTATTAAGGAAAACGTTTATTGCGAATTTTTGCAAATGGAATGCAAAATTATAATAGTAATATAGTAAGTTTATTTTAGGCTTTAGTTATACTAAAAATTACTTCGTCACAACAAATTCTTAGTTATAATATTATTAGTCAGATTTACATACTGGTCTAAAACATAAAAAGGATTTAAAATAAACAATTAAACCTTTTTGGAAAATAAGCATTAGTAATCCATGATACTTTGATGGTATTTTACTAAATATTTTAGGCAAATAATCAAATAAGTAGAGCCCCTTTTATTTAGCCTGTAATTTGGGATATCAAGGTTCTGATTATTTCTTGTATTGTGAGTATGATTTATTACAAATCTTTTCTCTGCCAGATAATACCTACTTTACCGGGATAATGCAGGAAATACTAATACACTATTGCTGTACAGAACTCTTGTTTGTTTAGAATGTTACAATTATGTTGTACCAAATCATGTACTCTGTCCTTTACACTTTACTGGTCGCCTCTGTCACTTTTCATTCCTAAACTTACTTTGATCCTAGCATGCTCCATTCTCTGCATGTAACCATACTACCCAGATTGTGTATTCTATACTCTTTGTACTTCCGTACTTGCACGAGCTTCACGGAGAATTCGCTTAGATGCCGTCAGCTATTTATGGCCAAGTTCAAATTCTTCGTTCCTTTGACAGTAACACTTCTTGCAATGCCGGATCCATATTATTTTTCTTCACTCCTTCTAGTGGAACTAATATCTTAATTAGCGAAGTATCCAAGTAACTCTATGAAGTAAAAAATCTATTTTAGAGAAGATATTTTAAACGCTGGAAATTATAAACAGGATACGAGATCTACCTCTCCTTTTCTTACCTGAACTTTAAACATCTTACGTTTTCATTCTTTATTAAAACTGAATAATAGTTCTTCTTAGTGATTCTTACATTACTGCACGTACTAGTCTGCCACGATAAAATTGCGGTGTGAGGAGCAAAGGCGCAGTTAGGGAGGAGTTTTGGGGGTCGTAATCCCATTCCTTGCTAAAGAAATATAAAAATAAGTAGGTAGCAAAAATAGTTTCGTTAAAATAATAGGTTGGCGGGAACGAGATGCTCCCTAATCGTATCACTGGTAGGCTATATATATGCAGCGTGTCTAAAGCCCCTTGTATACGATCAAACTTTTTTTTAAATTCAAGAGTTTACAAGAAAAATTGTCAAATATCTTTCAATATGTGAGAATATTGGAAAAGACTTGACAAGACCTGGTAAGACTTGACAATGTCAAAAATGTATATTTGCAAGTTGTCCTTTTGCCAAACTGAAACCCTTCAAAACACATTGATAATATATCCCGCGCAAAGCAATTTAATATTTGCGTCACACTATAACAATTTTCAATGAAATGTTTTACTAATATTTGTAGCTCTTTCACGTATTATAACCAATGAAATCTGAGAAAGTTATTGTTTCACGTATGGAAATGCCGATTTGAAGTAAGAGTTGTATTGTATTTCAACTGTTGGGGAGCCGAACTTGTAGTAGTTGCAACCGCACGTATAGTAAACAGTTTCCGGTAGCCTTCGCCCCAAATGTACATTCAGGTGGCCTTTGTCCCAGGTTTAAAAAAATAGAGTTTTGTAATTTAACTGTTTCTTTAAATATTATTTATTTATGTTTGCCTCGGCTGCGTCAGTATTATTGTTAGAGACACGTTTCTCTTAGCAGGATTGTGGTGCGACTAAGAATGTAGGCTTACACAGATTATAATTTTACTTCACCCCATTTATTAATTCTTGATACGATTTATATAACACTTCTCAGAGAGAGCTGTGAGATTTTTTTATTAATTATTTGCACTTTTTACACGTAAACTATTTTTCGGCTCACACGAATACGTATTAAATCACTTGAGGACACTTTTTGCGTCTGGTTAGTAACGCTGTGCACCCAACTGATTTGATTTCAACCGCCTAAACTTGTAAATTTCTATATTTCATGTCTCTGATTGGCTATTCCTAATCCATAGAATACCTTCATTTAACTAAAGCATTTGCTGGTTGTTGATTGGTATTTTTATAAACTGTTTAAAAATTGTTTAAAAAAATGGATCCCTATACCCAACGCCCCTTAATATTTTTCCTGCCTACTCCACTAGTGAAGAAGAACTAAACAGTTACAGAACAAGTGGGTGGGGCATCGGAAGGGTAGTAGATTAAGAAAATATCACAGTTCCGAGTTGCATTCATTAGCGAGGTGAGGCCTGCAAATTTAGTATTGTTTTTTTTTTGTGCAACTGTACATTCCCCCATCGCCTTGCCCCTCACTACCCTCTGATCGCTAGCCTTAAAGACATTACGCATTGTCAACAAAAACAGTAGCAAACGCATTCATATCGTGGCCGAATAGTACCAGAAGTAGTAGTAATGTAGAAGGACGTTTACTGTGAACAGTTACAGTCTACTCTTGTACAATGTAACAATCACATAGGCCTCATTGCCGTACATGCTTTTCCTGTCCCTATAATCTAACAGTGTGCATAATACTAAAAAATACTCACAATGTATACATAAGTATGTACTAGTATTTACTATGAACTAACATAATGAAGGATTAATAATAATAATAATAATAATAATAATAATAATAATAAGCATGAATTACCACACTCAGCCAGAATATGATTCCATGATCCCCGCTCACCAAAGAGTGAACATATTCTCACTCCGGTGTCTTCAGTTAATTTGTTGCCTTTCAAAGGCGCCCAATTTTAGCCACGCCAAACCACGTCTTTCCTCTCGCGTACAGTTAACTAAACAGGCCTCCCTCACCCAGCCACGCGTTTTTGACACTAAGTTAGGTGAAGTTCTAGCCGTACGTTGTGATTCTAAATTCTGTCTGTCAATATCCCGTAGTCGTCTCTGAATTATCTTCCGCTATGTCTCATGTCCCTCCCCTGTAGCCAAATGCACCCCATTCCAATTTCTTCTAAGCCTCTCCGCAATATCGTTGCCCTTCACGTTCTTGCTCTCTAAAACACACCGCGCGTAGAAGTGCCTGATCTCTCCGTACTATGCGTAACCAGGATTTAATTGTCATTACTTTCAGATGTATGGTTTCATTGTATAAGCGAATTCTTTGAGAACCCTACAATTTGCAGTACCCCTCCCCACATGTAGAATTCGCTTCAGAAAAGGCTTCTGATTTGGTTCAATTTTTCATTCCTTTCCCAACCCCAAATTTCTGCACCATATGCTAAACTAGACCTAGCAACAGATGTGTATAACATCTCATTTGTCCTCGTTGGTATATTAGGAACTTTCATAAGAGACTTTAATGACTCCATATTTTTTACTATGCATCTACGTTTGGGCGGCGCCGTGGCCGAGTGGTTAGACCGCTCGCCTCCCACCGAGGCGGCCCGGGTTCAATCCCAGGGACGTGCATGTGGGACCTGCGGCGTCTGGGCGGGTTTTCTCCGGGTTCTCCGGTTTCCCCCGCCATTCATTCCACCAACTGCTCCATCATCACCTTTCCTTTCATCCATTTCACCAACATTTCGTTTCATCTACTTCCTTCATCCCATACCAGGCATCGGGCTGATCACCCATCCTGGATGCTCTGTCTGCTCCTCGACGGGCCTCTGACCCCAGGCACCCGCTTGTAAGTCCTGGGGGTGTAAGTCCTACATAAGAGGAGGGTAAACAGATAATGACTGAATGAATCTACGTTTGACTAGTACCAATAGACTTTGTTGCCATATGACTGACTGAGGAGTAGCACTCATGTATGTTGTGTTTCGCTGTCTCGCTTTGTAAAGCACGTGCTACTTGTAAGCGTTTAAAAATACTATTTTACCGATTTATTACAAGTAATTAATAAAGTTGAAGTACGAAAGATTTTTTAAACGCTATTTCTGTCAACCTAATGAAGTAACTAACAATCTCGAATAGCCTTGTAGATCCCACCGTTGAGGTAGTATTTTTATCACTTGAATGATTTCAGTCTGGTTATATAATATGTAAATTCAATAGCGGCCCGCCTTGAAGCAATATGTGTATGTAATAATTTGTAAAATGTATGTAACAGTCATTGCATATGCTTATATTATTGTATCCATGTGTAATAATGTTATGTGAATATATTACGTAATTTAATAATGTAAGAGCTGTGAGAATAATAAGTTAAAAGTAGCTAACAATGAGGTAACCTTGAGGCAATAATGTGTTTGAGAGTTTAAATGTTATTTGTGATTCTTCGAAGCAATGGTGTAGTTTTAGTAACAGTTTAAAAATGGCCAATCAACAACCAGAAAAAGCTTTAGTTAAATGCAGGTATTCAATGGGAGTGGGATTAGCCAATCAGAGACTTGAAATACAGAAATTTACAAGTTTAGACGGTTGAAATCTAGTCAGTTGCCTGCAGACAGTGATAGTAACCGGATGCAAAATGCGTCCTCGTGAAATTAAATACGTTTTCGTGTGAGCCGAAAATAGTATATGTATTAAAAAGTGCAAGTATTAAATAAAAGAATCTCACAGCTCTCGATATCAGTGGTGTTATTTAATTTGTGTCAAGGATTAATAAAAAGGAGTGAATTAAAACTTAAAATCTGTGTAAGCCTACATTCTTGTTGCATCACGCCCTGCCAAGACTTCCATGTCTCTAACAATAATACTGATGCAGCCGAGGCAAACATAAATATATAATATTTAAAGAAACATTTTAATTACAAAGTTAATATTTTTTAAACTTGGGGCAAAGGCCACCTGAAAATACAATTTGGGGTGAAGGCTACCGGAAAACGGTATCATACGTGCGGTTGCAACTACTACAAGTTCGGTTCACCAACAGTTGAAATATAATACAACTCCTATATAACAAACTACTACTTAAATTGACGCCCAAAGCGTGGTGCAAATAACGTAACAAAACACCTTCACCGTTAATTGCTAAAATTGACTGCTAGGACCTAAGAATTATTTAAAGCCTTAGGATTTAGCTTATTTATTTATTTATTTATTATACAATGAGAAATAAAGCTTATATAATAATAGGCAGCAATAGGCGGCCTTACTCTATTTCTTGTATACTAAAAGTTGCAATTATGCGAAAGAGGCTACCTGCTGGCACATAATGCATACTTCAGAGGTATACAATGTACTGAAAATATTTAAATTATCAGTCTAATGAAGATTAGAGGCCACCTCCAATCTCGTAACTGCAAACAAGAAAGAAGCATTTGTTTACTTCGAAAATGTTTCCAAGGAAATTCCTCCAACATTCGAATGCAGTTCCTCTTTGTACAAATTCTCTAATTATGAGATACATCACAATCATGCAGGTGGACTAGGCACTTTGCGCACAAATAGGACTTAACATACCTAATCTATATCAAATATGGTCACTAGAAAGATGAAAGCGAAGGCAAAGGTAGTAATTTTAATGGAACTTCACTTTGTTTCAGTTTTATGCATGTATTTATTAATAATTTACCTTGAAATATTACTATTATTATTAGACCGAGTGAGGTGAATCAGCTGTAACGTGTGTGACTCGCATTTGGAAGGTCCCGGGTTTGATCCCCGGCGATCGCTCACTCTGATCCAAGGACTTTCCCGGGTCGGCAGGTGGATGCTGGGGTGGTTTCTTCTCTACCACGATTTCCTTTCCATGAACTCCCTTTCATTCCGTTTCCTTCACGTCGTCGTTGTCGTCGTTCGTGGTTTAAGGGTACCGCCCCTAGCCTCTAGTTTCGGAGGTTACGGGTTCAAACCCGGCGGAGGGCGATGGCTTCTTTCAGAAGGAGAGTAAAGCCGGTGGTCCCGTGTTGTAGATTTATGGCACGTGAAAGAAACTCAAACCTGATAGAGGCCTTTGAGCAAAATTACCTGTCTTTCACGTCCAATATGGAATGGGACGCTAAGAACCATAGTAGTTGAAGAGCATCCATAAATAAAAATTGAATTCTCGTTTCCTTTACATCCTTCAGGTCTGCTTATAGGTTTCGTGTTGTATGGCGGATGCATGCTCATGGAAAGAGTAATCCCCATGAGCACTAGGGGGCTGCTTGATTGTGAGTCATTCATCGCCCCCTCTCGGTAGCCCCAGCAGTGGAATGGGCCTACGAGCTTGAGAATGTTAGGAACTTCTGCGCGTCTCTGAGGCCTGTCTGCCTATAGCCCGCTATAGTTCCTTACCTCATCCCCTCCTCCTGGGGGGGTAGCCGCAATAGAGCTGTGCAGGTCGCAGCGCGGGAGGAGTCTCTCTCCGTTGAATCACCTACACCTACATGAATATATTATTATTATTATTATTATTATTATTATTATTATTATTATTAGTATTAGTATTAGTATTATTAGTCAGGAGGTCTCAATGTTACGGGGAGCCACCATGAATGACGGCTGAAATCTGTTAGTCCTTGTATATTGTGCCAATTTTGTAGGGTTCTTACTAAACTGCATTGATTTACTAGCAAAATGGGTTATAGGGTATACACCTAGCACACTACTATCTACGTAATCTATTGCGGCTATCACCCCCAGATTAAGAATGAATTCAAGGAACCACAGGAACCAGTAGAGATGCTCGGAATCCCAAACAGTTCCTGGCTCGAAGACCCCTCCCACTACTGGAGCTGCCCAGATAGGGCAATGAACCTCCTATCCATCCAAGGAGCCCTCAAGTGTCCACGGGTAGTACTCTTTTCTTGGAGCAAGCAACGGCGCTATTTTTCCGGCACAGCCACATAACACGAAACCTGGAAGCACACAATAAACATGGGAAACAAACAAAATGAAAGGGAAATGAGGGAATGAAGATCCTGGCAAACCACCCCATCCTTCGCCTTCCGCCCAGGGAAAACCACTAAAAACTAAGGTCAGAGTGAGCAGTCGAAGGGAATCGAAACCAGAACCTCCCGGGTGCAAGCCTAATATTTTACCGTGGAGCCAACTCGCTCGGTTACTGACCGAATATTCTAATGTTTAAATGTATTCAGTGTAGTTGCTAAAAATACGCATGTTTCACTTTCAAAATATTCGCTTTGTTTTATACTTTCTTATAACGACTGTTTAGATTTATATGACCTTTACCGCAGTTAGTTTAAATGAATAGCGTTATAATTAGATCAGCAAGGGGAGGTGCGGAGTTGAAGCTCGGACTGCATGCGTTTCCGGCTCCCTAAACAGGTTGAACACCGAAACACCGCACTGTGGCGGTGCAGAACTGTTTTTCGCTAGGACATTTTGTGCGTTCTTTTCACGCGAGATGGAAGCGACACCGATCACAGAGTTTGTATGGTTGAGTGCTAAGCCGAGACACTACGCTACAAACACCTTCAATTATTTGAGTTGCCAATCAGAATACATGAAATAGCAAGTTTAGGAGGCACAAGCGAACGACGTTCAAAATGTAAACACTGGAAAGGTACGATGCAAGTCCCATTTCAACTAAGATGACTGCTGACATCCATCGCTTCCACTCCCTTCCCTAGTCCTCTGTCAGAAGCACTGTTGATAAACTCGCTTCAATGCATAAGGTATCATGCGCAGACAACCGATTGGCGGCAACGGCCGAATAAATCTGAAAACCCTGTATTTATAATAACCTCTTTCAAATTCATTTCCCTTATCATTTCTCGTGACGATATCACGTCTTCATTATTCCCTTTTCCCCAAAAAATTCTGAATCAATATTTAACTTCCATTTCGATATAATTATGGCTACATAAATGTCACATTGAAATGCATAGATTACAATTGACACGCATCCAGCATGTGCACGCTATGCAGCTTTGAACTCTTAATACCACATTATCAGGTAAAATGGCGTGCTACATTCTCTGCGATGCAAATTTACCAGCAAAAGTGGTCCTATGTCCATCGCTGACTGAGCTTATTAGACTAGTGTGGTATATACACAAGGAGAAATGTATCGACTTACATTCGGGCACTAACTGTGTGGCATGTCGAACGTATTTTCGAAATGACTATGAATTAAAAATGGAGCGCTTAGGTAATTAACGCCTTCCAGTGCAACTTTCGCCCAAATCGATTGATTAGAGTTGATGAACTTACCTGGTAAAATGATCCTTTTACTAGTCAGTACGCCAGGGAAACATCGGGGGAGAAGTTTAAGAGACTTGTCTTCTCTTCCGATTATCATTTATTTTCAAATTCTACCAATTATTCATAAAAACGTCCTATACTTATTTCGTCTTAATCGAGATCAATATTCGCTTGAAATAGTTTAAATATATGTTTTGAGCCACTTACAATCAGGAATACAATTTACTGAGATAACATTCATTTATTAAGGATATTCGTACTAACATTTATCATTTAGAAACATTTAAATGAATTACATATAACTTTTACTACAGATTAATTTTCATGTGGGAATTATGTCTAATAAAGAATGTAACCAATTTCTGTGGTTTACGGACGGATCCCGTATAGAGGTGCAATTGTACGCAGGAATATATGATTTATTTTCAAGGACTATATTAGTATAAGCCTTGAAAAATTTTGCACAGTTTTTCAGACAAAAGTTTTGCTATCCTGAGCTGTGCTCTTAAAACGACTTGAGCAAGGCAATCATGATAAACGAATTCTCATCCTCACAGACGGTCTCTTCAGACCAGGTAAAATAAAAATTAGTTTGGCAACGTCTGAATGTCTTAATTCTCCTGTCATTTCGCAACAGGTTTGAAATACGGTGGGTGTCGGGACACCAGGGCATCTATCGAAATGAAAATGATGGTTAGCTGGCTAAAAAGGGCCCTGAGATTCCCTATACTGGTCCTGAACCCGTAGCTGGAATCGATATACGTACTGCCAAAGCCTTGGTAAAATCATGGATTAGGAAAAACAACAACTCAGGTGGTAAACCTATTCTGGATAAAGACTAAGTCATGAAACTGGTATCGAGTCCATGCAATATCCTTTCCTGTCTCTCCTGATATTGAATAGAACAGGAATAAGGAAAGTAGTTGCTTTAATTTATGAACATGGTCACTTCAGGAAAGCTCTAGGATTGTAAAGTAGGCGATTGTAAAGTAGGACTCTACAGGGATTAACCCATCTCTAGAATGTGCAAACTACCTCGCTCGTCCTCTTTGACTGCCCATTCCTGGCAAGGAGACTTACTCTTTCCACAAGCAGAAAGGATCTAGGAAAGGATGCTGACTTTGGAACCAAGATACTGCAACTTGTTCAGGAAACAGATTTTGGGAAACAATGAAAACATCCTTTCCAGTGGGTGGCACAACAAGCCTTTTAGACTGACGTGCAGGAGGTCCATAAAACTCCAATAAAAACTTCCGTCATCTAATCTAATTTTCATGGGTTTATGTAGCTAACTTCCCCCCCCCCCCAAAAAAACAAAAAATAAAGTCAACTCATAAAATGCCCGACATTTGAAATGTTTCTTCTTCTTCTTCTCCTTCAGGCATTAGACCTCACGAACTGTTGCGTGTCATTGGTCTGATCATCTTCTCTTGGATCTACCAACTCCTCTTTCCCCTCTCGGCTTGTACTTTAGAATCTTCTTTGGCATTCTTTCATTACCCATTCTATTAAAGTGGTCTTCCCATGTCTGTCTATAATCAGTTATTTAATCATTTAATTCATATATTTCCAGACGATTACGAATGTCTTCATTGTATAATATACCTCTTTTTGTGACTCCCAGACATTCTCTCAAAATTTTCACTTCTACTGTTGGTATTCTACTACGTGCTTTTGTATCAAGGGTCCAAGTGTGACTGCCATATAATCCACATGGTACCGCCATTGTTTTGTAAAATTTCATATATGTGCCCCTCCTGACCTAAACTTTTAATGTTCTTCTAATAGTCCCACACATGCGATTACATTTTTCAATCTTCGGTACTGCATTTATCTCTCCTATATATAACAGGTCACGCCCTAGGAATTTTAAGAAGCTTACTTATTCAGTGCTTTGGTTCTGTATCACTAATTTTCATCTAAGATGAAATTTTCCTCGATATGGCATTGCCTTTGTTCTTTGAACAGATATTTAAACTTTCCAAATATGGATACCTGTCCAAATTTGGAAAGTTTGTTGCATATTATTCTTCCGATATAATTCTTTACAATAAAAGGTTATGTTATATCTAACATTAAGACTTTTCATGCAAAAACATTTCTCTAAAATTTTTAAATTTGTAAAAAATCAATCATGTATTAAATTAAAAACCCTAAATCTAAAATTATACTTGATACATTGAAAATCGTCGACACGCCTTGTGCTTTACCGGAAAAATTCGAGTCAAGTGGGAAATTTAATGTCGTGCCGGCATGTTGCCACGTTAGCTCAGTTGGTTAGAGCAACGCATGAAAAGAGAAGATCCTTGCTTTAAATCTCGACTATAACAATGAATCTTTCAGTCTGATTCTATCTTTCTAATTGATAAAGGGGTTCTATTGTATTTCATTGTTGGGGAGCCGAACACTTGAAGTAGTTGCAACCGCACGTATGGCAGCCTTCGGCCCAAGTTAAAAATATTAACCTTGTAATTTGACTGTTTCTTTAAATATTATATATTTATGTTTGCCTCGGCTGCGCCAGTATTTTTTTTTTTTTTTTTGAGACATGAATTTCTTAACAAGGTGTGGTGCGGCTGAAGAATGTAGGCTTACCAGATTATAATTTGTACTCACTCCATTTATTAATCCTTGACATGATTTAAATAAAACTTCACTGATGTAGAGAGAGAGCTGTGAGATTATTTATTAGTTACTTGCACTTTTTAACACGTAAACTATTTTTGTCTCACGCTGAATACGTAGCAAACTCCTCGAGGACGCGTCTCTAGTCGGGTTAGGAACGTTGTCTGCTAGCAACTGGCGCCTGAATTTGTACTATTTCAGTTTCTGATTGTCTAATCTTACTCCAATAGAATACTTTTATATAACTTAAGTTTTTTTCTGGTTGTTGATTGGCTATTTATAAACTGTCTCAAAAATTGCATATCCACTAGCATTATTAAACTTTCTAATTCATTATTGCATCAAGGTTACCTCATTGTTACCTAAATGTTAGCAACTTTTAACCTATTATTCTCACAGCTCCTACATTATTAAATTACGTAATACATTCACATAACATTGAACATGTACATAATATAAATATTAATACAATGACTGTTATATGCATTTTATATATTATACACACATTGCTTTAAGGCGGGCTGTTATTACATTTTATATTATATAAATTGACTGAAATCATTTAAATGTTAAAAATACTGCCTCATAATCTTAGCCTATGTTTGCCTCTGGTAAGCGGTAGCTATTACAGAACAGAGGAAAGAATAGTACCTAGCATTTTCACTTGGGTTTAATGCAAAACGCGAAGGAATGATGGACGAGCAAGAACTGTAGCACTCAGAGCTTTTGGTCACTCTGTAGAAATCAATAAGGCAAGAGCAGCACACTTGCCGCCGGTTTATTAATAATTCATGGTGGTATGTTTGCTTGTTTCTTAATGCAGAGGCTATCGGTGTGCCTGAGATAGTCGGAGAGGCGACTGGCGCTAACAAGCCAGGCCCGGCCTATTTCTGTCCACAAGTACTCGACATTCCTAACAACCTAGGTGAGAGAACACTTAGTCTAGAGATTAACCACATCACTAAATTAACTTTACGTGCCAGTCTGCACTTTTGCATACATTAGGCAAAGAAACTCATACACCATTACACTCACGAACACTCCGTTACACAGCTCTTAGTATTTTAAGGCGCAGCTTCAAATTTTGATCGTTGTGGCTCTTCGCACGGTATTAAACAGAAATTGAAGGTTTAAGTGCAAAAATCTAATGTGTTACATTCACATGTCTTTCTCTATTTACTGTTCTATAAAATAACCTTAAAAGATCGTATTATTCACCGAGGCGGCCCGGGTTCAATCCCAGGGACCTGCATGTGGGATTTGTGGTGGACGAAGCGGCATCTGGGCGGGTTTTCTCCGGGTTCTCCGGTTTCCCCCGCCATTCATTCCACCAACTGCTCCATCATCACCTTTCCTTTCATCCATTTCACCCACATTTCGTTTCATCTACTTCCTTCATCCCATACCAGGCATAGGGCTGATCACCCATCCATGAGTGACGGGCCTCTGACCCCAGGCACCTGCCTGTAAGTCCTGGGGGGTGTAAGTCCTACATAAGAGGAGGGTAAACAGATAATGAATGAATGAACTATTCTATCTACCTCTTGTCAGCAGCGACTCGTGACTTGGTGTTCACGAAATTTTAGTTCGAATGCTCTGAAAATGTGAAACAGAATCTGTCGTATAATAGTTATGATTATGAAAAAATCTGATGTGTTACACTAACATGAATTTCTCTACTTTTGCACAAACTATTTTTACAAAAGCCTATTCTCCATCCACTTCATGTTAATCTATACAAAAAATTGCAAAGATTATCGTATTGCTAATTTTTTGTGGGTGCAAGGGGAATATGGTAGGCTTTAAGCGATAGTCAAATCTTTTAAGAGATGGTTGCTATGTGGAGCATTCCGTTCTCTTTGCATTTTCAGGACATAAAAAATAACGAATTTCCATTTAAGGGGAAAAATTATGAAAAAGCTCAAACAAATAACAAGGAATATTTCGGAAATGGTTCACTGGATAAAAAAGTGTATGTGAAATAAATTCTGTGTTTTAACGAGATCTACATTGTTTGTTTATCTCTTACGGCATACCAGTTATGCAAAAGTCATTCAAATCAAGAGGATTTTTGGGATATTCCCAAAAAATTCAAGATATACATTTTATTTGCCATAAAAATATCTTCAACATGTAATATTTTAATCTTAATCATTAGAGCCATTTAAGAGAAAATCAAAATTTCCGAAAAATGTTCCATGTAAAAGGTAGTCTGGGGTGGGGGATTTTCCTGAACATCTTGAACCTAAATAGCAAGTTTGGTGTTTATCCGACTTTTCGTTTCTGAGTTATGCTGTTCACACACACACACACACACACACACACACACACACACACACACACACACACGGAGCTTTATCTAAAAATGCTCTTTTTGGATTCAAGGGGTCTCAAAACATGTATTTCTGGTGAAATATCGATATCGAATTTTTGAGAGGAATGAAATATTTCTCATACTTACTATACGCAGTACGGAAAATAAAAATTGATATAACTGCAGCCGCTTCCAACGGCAATAATTATAATAGTAATAATTAATAATGATTAATAGTAATAATAATACTTAAGTTGTCTGACGAAAGAAAGGTTGTTTTGTAGATTTTTGTTGTTGTGTATCTATTTAAGTACAGCGTTTTAGGAAAAGAATGAAGTACTGCGTAATTGAGACTATGGATGGTCTGGAATAATTTTCTGCTCTCGTTCACGTTAGTGGCTTCTGCTGTAGTGTTACCATCTAGTGACAGTAACGTAAATGTTTAGTGATAGTATGGGAATATAACTTCGTGTATGCCCCGATGTATTTGACCCCTAAGGTAATGACTTCATACCATGCGCAAAAGCTCCTTAAAACCATGCACAAGATAAGATGTGGTACCGTCCCTGTTGCACATTTAGAGGAATAGCGCTGTAGATTAAAACGCCGTAGATTTTAAATTACCGCGTATACGTTACATTTAATATCATTCAAAGAAAAAATAACCAATAAATCCACAAGGTGTGAAAAGTTAGGGTGATAACATGCTTATAGGGCAGCTGTCACCGATTCTTATTATTTGGGATAAACTTCCATTACACAGCTACACATTTCGTTTTAGGCTAAAACGATAGTCAAAATTTGAAAAGCGTATCGCTATGCCATGTCAAAATTTGAAAAGCCTATCTAATGGCCTTTATATTACCACAAGAAAAAAACCAATAGCGACGTACCACTTGAAAAAGACAAGTATTTAAAAATTCAGACCAATAACAAAGAATAAGTCGAAAATGTTTAGGGTCACAAAAAATTTTATGGATATAAATTGTATCCTTTAACGAGATGTATAGTTTCATACGGTTTACCAATTAAACAGAAGTAATTCAGAATGAAGAGGATTTCACAGACTATTCCCAGACTTCAATATATACAGTTTATTTGTCAGATAAATATTTTAAACATATGGTACTTTAATCAAAATCTTTAGCCATTTTTGAGAAAATCCAAATTTATAAAACCTTTTGCATGTAACAGGGTGTTTGGAGTTGGGAGGTTTCCTTGAAAATTCTTTGTGTCGCATCTGTGGAAGATGCTGAACCTAAATACAAAGTTTGGTATTTATCGAACATTTCGTCTTTGGGATATGCTCTTCACGGTTGCACGCAAAGACACGCACACGCACGCACGTGAGAACTTTTTCTAAAAACAATTCAGTGTGTACCAGGGGTCTCAAAACATCCACTTCCGTGAAATCTCAATATAGAATTTTTGGGTGGAATACAACCTTCCTCTTACCCCTGAAGTTTACCGGCTTATTATAAATAGTATATTATTGTTGAGTGTCTTTGGAATTGTAGAAAATAAAATTCTATTTTTAATATTTGTATGGCAATAAACATGCATCCGTTAACATTATGTCATGCAATATTATCCCTAAGAAGTTAGTTTTTAGATACATTTTTAGCTTCTTCTGTTATATTATTTGCTAAACGAATGTGCAATTATTAAAAAAACACAATTATTAAAACTAAAAGTTGATAGATTTTTTCTTGTTACAAATAACACATGCACTGTTATTAGAAATGAAAATGAAAGTTATGGATGTACATTCTCTTGTAGGCTCTGGATTCCGCAATTTGTTGATTATTCTCGAACGATGCTGTTCATTAATTTGTTACTGTATCGATAGGTTGTTCAAGAAGTTCGTACAGAGATATGTTTCTTTGAATTTCAACATTGAAACCGGCAATTGAATTTGTGTTGGAAGGCGTTAGTTATCGGAGCATGAGCTAAATAGTCTGTAATTAACTGATGTTCATAATTCTTACTGTAATCTCGTAATTCATAACCCTCAGTTTGCAATTTCTTTAATGTTATCGAAGCTGCTTTTAACAGAATATCTCCCGTTTAAATTTATTTTCTATTGGAATTTTAGAAGAGGTGGTATATTGGTCTAGAATTAGAATGTACCAAATGCTCAGCGCATCTACGGTGAGGTTCCCAATTTCATGGTAAACGGCATTTGTTTTTTGTCACTTGAGTTCTAGCAGTTGCACGAGACGAAAAATCACTTCTCATTGAGTGAAATTATGTTGTATGCAGCTGCTGAGTTACTCATTATGGCCAAGTATACTTTACAACAGCATAGTTTTCTGTATGATACGCATGTGAAATACTCTGCAAGAAAGTGTGGGACAAAGTTCCCAAGCGTTACAATTCCTAGCAAGAATTCATAACCTTATGAATTAAGTCAAATGTACAGGGTCTATTTAAGGGAGATTAAATAGCGAAAATTGCCAAAAATTTACATTTTTAGTTTTTGATTTAGTCTTGTAAGCTGAAATTTCCTCTTTAATTTGATCTGTGTTTTATCATTGTAGGCTGAATACTTATATCTTAAATTATGTCTGTCATCTTGTACTCTAATTTCTACACTACTTCACAGGAAAAGAAATCACAATTCCTATGCACTTTTTGGAGCAAATAGCCACAGTTTAGCTCATAATTTGTTCTACAAATTGGTACCATTTCTAAATATGGCAGCATCCATATGTCCTAGTAATGTGCTCTTTTTCTTTGTAAATATATATGTGGGCTTTTCCTCCGTTTTTACTTCTAATAGTTTTTTATCTGAAGAACATTTTATGATATGAATTATCAGTTTTCTAAGGAACTTGGAGATGGTTAAATAAAATTTCCATGTGATAAAAAAATAATAAAAAATAAAAACACATTGGTTCTCTTACGCATCTACTTTGGTGTTAATAAGTTGGTAGGTTGTATTTTTAAAATTATAATTGCTGATAAATTGTAATTGAAAAATTAGAATTAAGAAAACAAACGTATATTTCTTAAATAACAATATTATTATATAAAAATATACCCGTGAACTTAGAGAGCAGGCATCTATATCTTGTAACATTTTCAGTCTGATATCTAATAGTTTCTGAGGTAACGGGACATGAAGGACGCAAATTTAGCATTGCCGGTATAGGGTCAAGTAGGTAGTTTGGTATGTTATTTGCATCACGCTTTGGGCGTCAATTTCAAGTAGTTGCTTTGCTTCACGTATGGAAAGCCAATTTGAACAAGGTATTTTGTTGTAACTTGTTTGCATCACGCTTTGGGCGTCAATTTGAAGTAGGTGGTATTGAAGGAGTTTTATTATATTTCAGCTCTTGGGGAACCGAACTTGAAATTCGTTGCAACCACACGTATAGTACCCGGTTTCCGGTAGCCTTCGCCCCAAGTGTACTTTCAGGTGGCTTTTACCCCAAGTTTAAAAAAAATATCAACTTTGTAATTTGACCGTTTCTTTAAATTTATGTATTTGTGTTTGCCTCGGCTGCGTCAGTATTTATTTTAGAGACATGGATGTCTTGGCAGAGTTGTGGTGCGACTTAAGAATGTAGGCTTACACAGATTATAATTTTACTTCACTCCTTTTATTAATACTTGATACGATTTATATAACACTTCACTGATATAGATCTGTGAGATTCTTTTATTAATTACTTGTGCTTTTTAACACGTAAACTTATTTTTCGTCTCACACGAATACGTATTAAATCTCTAGAGAACGCATTTTGCATCCGGTTACAAACACTGTCTGCAGGCAACTGAACTGATTTCAACCGCCTAAACTTGTAAATTTCTGTATTTCGAGTCCCTGATTGGCTATTCCTAATCCAATAGAATACCTTCTTTTAACTAAAGCTTTTTCTGGTTGTTGATTGGCTATTTTTTAAACTGTCATAAAAATTACATTATTGCTTCCAAAAATCACAAGTAGTATTGTTAAACTTTCTAATTCATTATTACCTCAAGGTTACCTCATTGTTACCTCATTGTTAGCAACTTTTAACCTATTTCTTACAGCTCCTACATTATTAAATTACGTAATATATTCACATAACATTATTACACATGGATACAATAATAAAAACATATACAATGATTGTAATATACACTTTTTATATATTGCTGCATACACATATCGCTTTAAGGCGTTCTGTTATTGAATTTATATATTATATAATTAGACTGAAATTATTTAAGTGTTAAAAATACTGCCTCAAGGGCTTTAATCTATCCTTAAGCGAGTTCAACAACGCCATTTGTGGTTTGAAGAAAAGCGGAACGGCATAAGAGTTACTGAATGAGTTCATAGTCAAGGTCATCATTTTTAAAGCGCGTAAGCCAATATGTACATTTATCTTTATATATAAGCGTGTGTGCGTGTGTTGTTCGCGCGCTCGCTCCTTATAGGGCTCTATACAGGTGTACCGATTTCGACTAAACCTAGCACCGATAACCTTTGACTTAAGTAAAAGATTACTGTTTGGTTTAGAATTCGAAATTATACCCCATTTCACACCATTAAATTAATTTTATATAATGCCTATAAAGGCCAGCAAGACCATCTATATCTTTCTCAACGATAATCGTAATAGGTTGAACATAACAATAATTACATAGGCTGTCATAAAATAACAAAGGAACAGGGAGTTCACATTTTATTCGTTGACCTCCCCTTTGACTTTGATCTCGGAGGAATAACACAATTTCAACTGCTGTACCACCTGTGACTATGATTGCGCAAATGTAAATGGCTACAATCGCTTGGTAAAAACTTAACAACATTCCGAATTTATTATAATTAGACGGTGATAGCAACAACAGCATCAAACCAGACAAAATATCACTTATTCTTTTTTATCTTCATATAGTTATTTATTGTATATTGATATAAAGTAACCTAAAAGTATTCAACATAATTGCATTGACTACAAAAGTCTCATGGGTGGTAAAACATTAACATAAGAGTAATGAATAAGTCGAACTTCATATCCATTTATACTCCAATTTTCGGATTTTCACCTATTATAATTTGTAGTTTCTGTTTTTTTTATACGCAGCGGATTTTTTTCTCTATGGCAAGCTTGTGATATCTACATAAGCAGAAAAACAATAACGAGTGATATATAAAAATGACAGGGCATGGACAACAATAACACATCAAACCAGTCGAAGTAACCTTTCTTATTGTTATTCTTGTTTTCTCTGTATATTAATTTTGGCCTTCATTTTGTTTTGTCTTTCGTGTGTTTTCTTAGTAATTTTGTGTATATTTGTTACTGAGAATGAACAAGGTTATATTTATGTTAATTAAACTATTATCGAGAGGGATGGCTTAAGCGGTAAGTCTGTGGCCCGTATTTGTGACGTCATGGTTTCTATTTCCTCGCTCGACCTTCCTGACCCATGTTTTTTTTTGGAATTTCTCCGGATCGCTAGGTGAATGCTGGGAAGATTCACTACATCCCCCTAATTTTCTGCCCCTCCGTTTCACCTCCATTCTCATTTCACTTCAGATTTTATTTGCTTAGTCTGTTTCAGTATTGAAAGTGTCAGCGGGAATCTCGGCGTTGCATGGCCGGGGAAAAGGATGCTCTATGTAACCCTTCATCCCCGAAATGGGGATGATCTCCGAGTCCCGGGCCCTCCAGAGAAATGTGCAAGCCTGCAGAGGGGAAGGGGTGCCGATTGCATCAGCTCCATCCCGGAGTTTCAATCTGTAACGGGTAGGGACCTTGCCCTCTGCCCTGTCGTGCCTCCTTGTCTGGCTCCCTCCCCGTCAGAGGCATAGGCAACTTGTAGGTTGAGGTACTCAGTCCCCCACTGCACTTAGTCCTATTCCTACCCCTAATTAAACTACTATTATTTCTTCCCAACCGAGGTTTTCTCTCTAAATAACGACGAGGCATCTCGAATGTGACAACGTAAAGTTGCTCAGCTGCATTCAGGAAAAATCATTACAAACTATGTTATTTGTGGTTGTTCATCAGTGCGTTTGCATATTGTTTTCTCGGTATTTTTTATATTTTTGTTCTTTATAGAGTCCTGAGAGTTTTAATTAACTATTTGTTTAAACATCTTAATTTTTAAATGAAGAAACGCAAGGCTATGGGTAAGTGCACCCAATGCCAAATGTTGTACGGATAAACCGTCAAACCATTCAGCAATATTTCAGCTATTTCAGCTAATATACATCCACATATACAGGGTGGACTATTTAAGTTGAGACTGTACAATATCTTCAAAACTAAGTGTTGTAGAACGAAATGCCTTTGATAAAAGTTGCTTGATAATATGGGAGAAAGTAAATGCCATTAATCGTGTTTTATTTGGAGGGCGTTATAATGGTCATTTTAGGGTCAATTTCATTTTTTTAAAAATGGGAACCTACATTTTGTATATTGTTTTCTCATTAGAGAATGGTTTATAAAAAAGCTATTTATTCTATGATGAGGAATAGGGAAACAAATTCAAAAAATGTTGGTTCCCAATTATGAAACGTAACTTGACCTTCAAGTGACCATCCAAGGATGGTCCAACCATTCATTGCGATTCAGAATTTTCGTTGTTATTTATGTTGGTGTAAGAACAATTTCAAAGTGTTTTATACAAATGTTGTTTAGTCTTTTATGAGGAGTGGGAAAACATAAAAAGGTAGATTCCAGTTTATTGACGCTAAAATGACCATCACAACGTCCTCCAAATAAAGCACGACTACTGGCATTTACTTTCCCCCAAAATAGCAAGCAACTTTCATTAAAGACATTTGTTTACAACGCTTAGTTTTGGAGATATTGTGCAGTCTCAACGTAAATGGTGCTCCCTGTATATTGGTGTGTGAGTGTGTACATGCGTTACTTTGCCTGAAAATTTCATACTTTAATATGTATATTGGACGGCGAGTGTGACAACTGTTGCCAGTCCAAGGCCGCTAAGCAGTCGGTCTTGTTTAGTTTGTCGCGTCTCTTTGTCATTTGGAATCGCGGAATCTGTGCCCATTATAGGAACTTTGGCTTTGGCCATGAGAAACTGTATATGATTAAACCTAACCACATAAAGTTTAAAATCATATGTCTGGTATAGTTGGACTATCTAGAAACAAACACTTTTGGAACTCACCGAAGGTAGAAAAGGTTTTGTCTGTAGTAAAAGATATGACTTCATTGTTAATATTGTTTTTGCGAAAGCTATTAAACTATTAATTTGTTTTTAATCACTTTAGTATCAAATGTGACAGTAAATAAACCAAATGTTGCTGTTTACATGCCAGTTTGGCTGTGAATACCCAGATTAAAACGCTATGGCATGCTGCGTGAGTCATGTATCCTGTTGGATGCCAAGAATGCTCCTGGTTCTGTCAACGTGCGTTCCTGGAAGCCCTGGTTCCACTTGCGGTATCGGGGTATGCTACAAGGAATGCGCGCATCGTTACCACAGGGATGACATACATGGTCTGTACGCAGCTTCAACACGAATTCGTGGCAACAATTTTTGCATCCATCCGTAACTTCCGTTCACTGAAGAAATGATTCATCCCGGGCAGCGTCGCCGCATTGATCATCCTACACAAGCAGATTCGTGTTTCGGAAGCGCAAACGTGTAGAAGCTGTGATCGACTTTTATGTGAACTACTTTCTGGATGTGACTATCGCGTAACATTTTCAAATAATCACTGTCTCCCAGATTTGTATCATTGGGTTCATGGTATACTACACTAAAGAGATGGATTCCCGATAGCGTGCGAGCCTCGCATTCGGGAGGTCCCGGGTTCGATTCCCATCGCTGCCTACTCTGACTTAAATTTTTCTGATTTTACCTGGACTATAATAGAATACCACGAATTCCTTTCCATCATTTCTCTTTCATTCCGTTTTCTTTTCATTATTCAGGTGCGCTTCTAGTTTTCGTGGCGTGTGGCGGTACCAGACAGATGGTGCGGATGCTTGCTCAAAGGAAGGAGTACTCCTCGTGAACACTAGGGAGCTGCTTGGTCGACGGGTGGTTCATCGCCCTCTATAGGCAGCTCCAGCAGTGGGACTGGCTTCAAAACCTTCGCATACCTCTACGGCCCGGCCCTTATGGCTGTAGCCTCCTATGTTTCCTTAATTCATCTCTTCCTCTTGGGGGAGTGGTAGCCACAATAGATCTACACTACGTGATCAAAAGTATCCGGAAACCTGATTGAAAATGACGTACAAGTTCGTGGCACCCTCCATCGGTAATGCTGGAAGTCAATATGATGGACCACCTCTAGCCTTGATGACAGCGTTCACTCTCGCAGGAATACTTTCAATCAGGTGCTGGAAGGTTTCTTGGCGAATGGCAGCGCATTCTTCACGGAGTGCGGAACTGTGGAGAGGTATCGATGTAGGTCGGTGAGGCCTGGCACGAAGTTGGCGTTCCAAAACACCCCAAAGGTGTTCTATTAGGATTCAAGTCAGGACTCTGTGCAGGCCAGTCCATTACAGGGATGTTATTGCCGTGTAACCACTCCGCCACAACCCGTGCAGTATGAACAGGTGCTCGATCGTGTTGAAAGATGTAATCGCCCCCCGAATTGCTCTTCAACAGTGAAAAGCAAGAAGGTGCTTAAAATATCAATGTAGGTCTGCGCTGCGATCGTGCCACGCAAAACAACAAGGGGTGCAAGCCCCCTCCAGGAAAAACACGACCACACCATAACACCACCACCTCCGAATTTCACTAATGGCACTACACATGCTGGCAGATGACGTTCACTGCGCATTCACTATACTCACACACTGCCAACGGATCGATATTGTGTGCCGCGATTCATCACTCCACACACTCCACTGTTCAATCATGTAATGTTGACGCCAAGCGAGGCGCCGTTTGGCATTTTCCTGCATGATGTGTGGCTTATGAGCAGCCGCTCGACCATGGAATCCAAGGTTTCTCATCTCACGCCAAACTGTCATAGTACTTGGAGTGGATCTGATGCATTTTGGAATTCCTGTGTGATGGTCTGGATAGATGTCTGCCTATTACTCTTTACGACCCTCTTCAAACGTCGGCAGTCTGTCAGTCAACAGACAAGATCGGCCTGTACGCTTTTGTGCTGTACATGTCCCTTCACGTTTCCACTTCACTATCACATCAGAAACAGTAGACCTAGGGATGTTTAGGAGTGTGGAAATCTCGCGTACAGACTTCTGACACAAGTGACACCCAATCACCTGGCAACGTTCGAAGTCCGTGAGTTCCACGGAGCGTCCCATTCTGCTGTTTCACGATGTCTAATGGCTACTGAGGTCGCGGATAATAAGTATTAGGCAGTAGGTGGCAGCACAATGCACCTAAGATGAAAACGTATGTTTTGGATGTGTCCGGATACTTTGAGGACATAGTGTATATAGGTAACAGCGTGCAAGGTGTCCCCTTCTGTTGTATACCCTGTATTTATACCTATAAATCCGTTGTTTTCTTTGTAATTATCGTAACAAAATTCTATCAATTATTAAGAAAGCAGTGCCGAGTATTCCAGAACAGATGTGTCAAAAACATGCAGTCATTATGAGCACCTCTAGTAACAAAAGGGAAGCCACGAATTTAAAAACACACATATCTGTGATTGTTTATACAAGATTATTTGATGCTGTGAGCATCCGTTTATATATAAATGCACACTTGTATCTGGTCGGTAACGTTTATGGGAGAAGAAAAAAACTAATGTGTTACATTCGCACGGCTTTTTCATCCCATTTCAAGTTCACACATATGCGCTCGCACGTACACACACCCAAACAAAATTATAAGATATCTAATCATATAAGAAGTGGCTCTTGTATTCTTGTTAGGTATGTTATTTTAATATAATTTTGCCCAGAAAATATTATAACAGATTAAGCAAAAAGTGTTTAGTTCATAGAACATGCAACAATATTTATACATTAATATGAAAAGCAAGAAGGAACAAATCCAGAAGTCGCGGTAACGAGCTCTTGTAAAGAACAAGAAAGAAAAGAAAAATGAAACGCAAACTCTGAGACATTCTGCCAGAAGTCTAATTATACTTGACAAACTGTAAACGTATCCCAATGAATATTTCGAAAACGACTGATGTTACAAAAAGCATAGGATCATCCAGGAAGTAACAACCGTTTGCGCGTTCCCACTGCGCAGATCGCTGTTGGACTTCTATACAGGGTCGAATGGTTTCCTCGACATCTTCTCACAGTGCTGCGTGTGGTTCAGATGAAACAAGTTGCTATTGTGCTTTCTGTGATTGTTCAAAGTGAACTGCGTAATTTAAAGTCCGCCGACTGTAAGATGAGAAATATTGGATTTTTGAATGTTCGGAAGTTTAAACCTGCAGATATTTACTGTCAGCTAAAGGGAGTTTATGGTAATACAGCAATGAACGTAAGTTATGTAAGAAAGTGGTTTAAGTGTTCAACAATGTACGAATGAAATGTGGATTACTCGACCCGAACGTCAGTCACGCATTACAGAATTGTAGAATCAAGTGAACAATAAAATCGTGGAAGTCAGACGTGTAACCCTAGAGGAGTTAGAGGCTTCTTTCCCAAACATTTTTTCTTCTTTGTTTGTTGAAATTGTGGTTGGCAATCTACAGCACTGAAATTCCAAAGCTCGTGAACATATAGGACAAATGCTTGAATAAAGTAGGAGATAATGTAGAGAACTAAAGTATACTTCAATATTGGTAGGTAAGATTTCTTTTTATGAAATATTTTTTCTGGATAGGTATGTTAAACCCAAACGGTCGTTACTTCCTGGATGCCCCTCGTATATAACTATGAACGAGCTATTCTAAATGATTCTTTTAATTTAACATAGCTTTAAAACGGAGGTTACAGAGTAGCGGTTTTTGTATAGGTTCATTGCAATATATTAGAGATGCTTGCAGTAGAAGTTAGCATTATTTGTACAGTTGCTTTTCTAGGAAACCTCTTTAATTGTTGTTGTTTATTAATTGGAAGATGGAAATTTAGAATCGTGGAATTGCTAATCTGTGTCTGTCTCCTGGGTAGTCAATTTGATACTGGACAGATGGCCTTACTGTCGCAGTGGCCTCCATGCACTATTTGTTTATTTTATTGTGTGGTGAAATTTTAACCCAAGGAGTATTAGAATTATCCAGTCCAGTGCTTTCCAAGCGAATGAGGGAGAAAACGAAAACTCTAAGTAAACATTATCGATAAGCGGGAGTTTCACTTCCCAAATGCTAGCCATAGGCCTAACACCTAAACCTATGATTAGCATTTTTGTAAAGTAAAATCGTTCTTGGACGTTTTAGAAATTCAAGTTACGCCTTCAAGCACTTATTATTAAAAATCCTATTAATTCCTACCAAAAATACAGATGTATTAGCTCTTTGTGGTTCATAAATTTCTGTTTATAAGTTTAATTTTCCACGTTATATCATTTGTGTACGTGATATTGTCCCACAGAGCTATTGCAACCCCCGGTGCTCCTACATCATCCCACGGCTGTCACCAAATGTAACATGTGACGTAATCTTTACCCATTTGACAATACACATGGTGGCTTACTGACACTAGGCGGTGGTATGATACTTATCACTGTCATTCAACGCTGCGCAGAGTGGCTAGCCGGTATTTTACATGAACCAGAGGTTTTCATAAAAACGGAGGGAAACAACACAAGCTTCTGAAATAATCTATATAGAAATATATCATATCTTGAGCAGATTAAATCGATAATGTTAAAAGAAAACTAAACGGCTTCTCGTTTACGAGATATAAGAGTACCAAACTTTTTGAGTTAATTACGTAATATTCTAACGGAAATACCCAATTTTTACTCGTACCTCTATGTATGTACTTAACATTGTAGTAGGGTAACCAGCTAGCTCTGAACTGTGCAGAGGACAATAATTTGAAAGTAACATACAACTCACCTTACTTATACACACGGAATCTGCCATGTTTAGCAATGTTACAAATATCTTAAAAATTATATCTCTCTACTTCAAAGAATACAAAATCTGTTAGTGTTTATGTGAAGTAATGCACAATTCAGATACATATGCAGTATATATATATATATATACATATAAAATTAATCAGTAGAGCCAACTGTTAAGTGTGTTATTACTTTCTCTACTACGTACAGTAAGTAGGGGAAGTATTGTATTCCACCCAAAAATTCGATACCGAGATTTCACCGGAAATATATGTTTTGAGATTCCCTGAATCCAAAAAAGCACTTTTGGAAACATGTACGTGTGTGTCTGTGAACAGCAAAACTCAGAAACGAACAGTCGGATAAACACCAAACTTGGTATTTAGGTTCAGTACCTTCCAGAGATGCGACACGAAGGTTTTCAAGAAAATCCCCCTACCTCAGATTACCCTTTACATGGAACATTTTTCGAAAATTTTAATTTTCTCAAAAACGGCTCTAATGATTTTGATTAAAATATTATATGCTTAAGATATTTTTATGACAAATGAAATTTATATCTCGAATTTTCTGGAAATGTCTCTAAAAGTATTCTTCATTGTGAACGACTTTTGCATACTGGTAAATCATAAGAGATAGACAAAATTTTACTATACTAAAATGTAGATCGTTAAAATACACAATTTATGTGAAACATTTTTGTTGTTCACTGAACCATTTTCGAGATATTGTTTGTTATTCCGTTAAATTTTCCAACACTTTTCTCAAATGGGAATTCGTTATTCATGTTTTTATGTCCTGGACATACAAAGAGAATGGAATGCGCCACATGCAACCAGCTCTTAAAAGATTTGATTATCGCTTCAAGCCTACCATTCCCCCTTGCACCTACAAGAAAATTAGCAATAAGATTAACATCTAGATTAACATGAAGCATATGTAGAATAAGCGTTTGTAAAAATAGTTTGTACAGGAGTGGAGAAAGTCATGTGAGTGTAACACATCAGAACTTTTTTGTCTGTGTTTCTAAATCTTTTACTCTATTGATGAAGTAGCAAATCCGAAATATTGAACACTTTTATTGTATAACTTTGTATTTCACCCAGAATACTGCTCATACTGCTCAGTTACCACATTATGCATAAAGATGAAATCCACATTTACAATGCTGCTAATTTGGCAACACCAAATAAAATAAGAATAAATTTTTCACGCATTGTTTGAATAACGCTTAAGCAGAGAAAACAAGAGTTTAAGATATGGTTGTGCTGACACTATTAGCCACGTCAAAAATTCGTTCGAATGACTTCAAAATACATTTAGAAAAATCGGATGCGATACATTCACGTGACCTTCTCTACACCCTATCGTTGACGTGGTATACAAAATAGTCTTACTAAATCTTACTTTTTTATATACTTCATTTTAATACAAATAAACTTTTGCAGAAATAGCAACATTTCGTTATAAATAAGAAGGAAACCACGATAGTGAAATGTTTAAGAATCGGACGCTACATGCTGCCCTTAAAATTCCATACTGATTCCATGCAATCGTGAGAAACAACTGAATATTGACGGGACATTAAAAGAATGACGAAGTAATCAACAATTAGAGCTACTAATAACGGATATCTCAGAAATGGTTTATGTCACAAAAATAATATATAAACATATAATAAAATAATTTAAAAACATCTAAATTTCTCGTGTAGTACGTTCCTGTCTATCCTTAACGTTTACTAGTTATACAACTTTATACATTATTCCTTTCGATTGAAGAGAACCTCAAAGGCAATTCCCAGAATATTCAAGATAAACATTTTATTTGTCATGTAAATGTCTTTAATATATGGTATTTTAATCAAATTGCTACAGCCATTTTTAGAAAATAAAAGATTTAGAACCTTTTCCCACTTAAAGCGTAGTTTAGGGTGGAAGGATTTTCTTGAAAATCTTCGTGTCGCATATTTAGAAGGTGCTGAACTTAAATACCCACTTTGGTGTTGATCCGACTTTTCGTTTTCGAGTTAAGCAGTTCATAACACACAGACCTTTTTTAAAAGTGCTTTTTTGGATTCAGGGGCCTTATTCAGGGTTATTCAAAAAAGAAGAAACAGACTTTAAATATTTATTTCTAATGAACGGCAATAGATGGCGACACATGCGATTATATCACTGAATATAGACAACTTCAACTATTTTTTTGTGTTCAAAATGAGCACCATTTGTTATGCGAGGACAACCAGTGCTTTTCCATTTGCATACGCAACCATCTTCTACGAATTTATTGTATCAATTGTAAATTTTTTATGATGAGATGGCTCTTTGTTGAACTTACAACGAAATGCATGCTGCAATGAAACAATGGATTCACTCCTTGCATACTGCAGCACACAGAACGACTTTTCCTGTTGTGTTGCCATTTTCGCGTAAACAAACCCAGCGCCGCTGTAGGCACTGAATGGAACTAATAGGTGAAGGCTTAAAACTTTGAAATTTCCTCTATTCAATGATGTGTCGTATATGTTGCTATCTATTGTCATTCATTAAAATGAATATTTAAAATCTGTTCCTTCTTTTTGAATAACCCTGTATGTATTTCCAGTGAAATCTGAGTATAGAATTTTTGGGTGCAGTGCAATACTATGTACCTGCTATGTTCGTGGTAGAGAAAACAAAAATGCGTTCAAGTTTTTAATTAACAGCTAAACGTTTTTCCAACATTTTTGTCTAAATGGTGTCTTGGCAACTTCATAAAGCTTAGTACTAAACCACACAAAGGCAATATCCCATATGCCCATACCCAAGAACGGAAAAATCTCTATGTAGGCTAACTCTATGACTCATATTATACCACAAAGCATTCACGGCCCCTATGAAATATAACAAAGCACTCTCTCTATCCATTCAGAATCCCCTTTCAGTCATCTCTCAGTTTTCAAGAGCTGTAGCAGAGCATCGCGCAGATAGTCTCTTGTTTGTGGCAACTGAAATTTTAACCAGCAAAAACAATTGGTTTGTTTGAAACGACAGTATGAATAATTAAAACTTTTAGCTACGGATGCAGCACAAAACATGTTTGCTGCAATATTCCCAGCTTAATCCTCGGAACAGGAAAGAGAACATGGAACGGACGGAGGGATACCAAATAGAGGAAAGCTCTTTCACTGTTGCTGTTTTCCATTTCCGTGCAGGGGGGCCCCAATGCACAGGAAAGAAAAAAGCTCACGGACTCTAATATTGGGCTGAGAGTAATTAATTTCTAACAGAAATCAAGAACCCGACACTGTGTATATCTATCCTCTCCCCGTGTTTTTGTTGGCCCGGCTATGACGCGAGGGAGCGCGCGAGTACAAAAGATCGATTTATCGAACGGACTGTCGACAATCGCACATGGTTGTATACCTCGGAAAGGGCGGATTTCAAGCGGAACATGTTCTACACAACAGGGGATATGGAAACCAGAACCATGAAATAGAGTGCTTTTGTGGTACCTCTTTCATAGGAAACATGGGCTTCTCTCATACATCTTCATAGATCTCCCTCTCATATTGAAATTAGATCTGCAACGTTCTAGGCGAGGAATGTTTCCAGAGATGCGGAGAGCGCATCTGGTAACCGCAAAATTCCAACAGAGGAATGCTATAGGTAATATATAATAGGAACAAAATCACAATGAGCTTACCAATCAGATAAATTATAGTCGCACATATATCACAGTGTATTGTTTAAATGCGACATACATTGGAGTCCACCCAACTATTCCAAGGGCAAATTAGTACTCCCTATTTATGATAAACGTGAACTAAAAGATCAAACTCTCTCCTATAATTTCAAGACATGAAGGTAAGACTGATCAAAGCTTCCCAGATTATATCTGAATATAGACCCATAATTTGCTATTTTTAAATTAAAAAAAACAATTTTATACCAGATAAAGTGTGTTTAGGTTATTGAATGGTTTTCTACTCGCAATTTACTCCAAAAGTTTTGTAAAGCTTTCTCCATTTATGAATTTTCCCGCTTATTGTGAAAAAAACAGAATATTTTAAAATGTTTATTACCTTACAAACCTAAAATCTATTTATATTGTTTTATTCATATAGCCCCCTTTAGCGACTATGTCCATATCGGGGGCTTTGAAATTGTTAACTGTGAACTCGAAATTTCTTTTCAAACGTTAATCTTGTTCTATTTTTTACAATTAAACACGTTCAGATTCACTCCACATCCATAGTTATAGACTCTGTAGAGGGGATAAATTATTCCAGTTAAAGATAAATTATTCGGGAGCCTCCAAACCCGGGATCTTGGGGTTGAGAAGCCAAGTAGCAAGTCTGGTTTGTAATAGTACACGACTTTATCATTATAAATTCAGAAACAACTCCTTGTATTTTAAATCATTTACACGAAAACCTTCCTTCCTTTCTTTCTTTCTTATCAAATAACGTTTCACACGATAACTGTTTCTGAAATATTAATATTAAATCTTTTCCCAGATTGAACTGTTACACAGCATCTGTGCTGTGAAACAAAAGCTCTCAGTAACAAAACCTGGCTTATGATATAAAAAGTTGTGTTTTGCGTTCGATTTGCAAACTAGCCAATTTTTTAATTTGAAAACTTATCAAGCATTTATCGTAATTAAATTAATGGAATGACATGTAAGGGATACTTGTTACTTATTAATTGGCAGAAATATCCTAATGTTTTTTTTTTTAAATTGTGTTTAAGACTTTTTAATCCTTGCACAAAAAAAATTTATGATGAAAGTTTTATTAAGGTTTTGTAATTCCTGCTCTGAGAAAACAAAAGCACGACATTTAGATGATAATTCCTTTATAGTGAACTATGCCTGTCTACATCTTGAATACAAGTTCAAGTATTTAATTAAAATGATAATAATAATATTTCAACGTAGTGTGAGACAAATATATTATGCAACTGGTAAAACATGTTGTTTTCCTATGAAATAAAATCAGTTCGTATCCAAATTACATCCTCCCCTATGGCTTGGTCATCGATATGTTATTCTTAATAAGGTGCAACACTTTCTTTAGGAGTTGTGTAAAAAATAAAGAAGCTGTAAGACGGAAACGGCCCAATTGGTCCAGAGTCTTCTCTCCTTAACGCCCACCCGAACCAAGGACTCACACTCTCCAGGACAACGCCGGGGATAGACGCCTGATGTTTGGCAGAGTGAAGCCGGCGCAAGTGGACAGAGTGCGTATAACAGATTCAGGCTTGACAATCCGGCCACGAGAGGACCACTCGGAGCCGCCCTTCCAATGGGACCGGGGAAACGTTTCCAAAGCGCAAGCCTCTGCGCCATCTGCCCGACCGAACCACAGCTCCGAAGCCAACCCGAAACATGAAAGGGAAGTAAAACGAGAGGAAATGGAGAGAGGAGAGCGTGGCACTCCAGATCACCGGAAGTCGAACCGAGACTTCCCGAATGCGAGCCTCACACGTTACGCGGAGCAATCTCGCTTGGTCAGCTAGAAGCTAGTAATTAATTTTATTTTACCAATTAATAGTTATATTATTCACCATTGCTGAAAAAATAGTATGCAATCTCGAAAGTAGAACATAGTCGACTTTGTCTCGTATTTTCAAACTCCTCCTCGTTCCCCAATGACGTACTTACCACACTTGTATAGTAATACACTATTTAGTCCATTTCATTGTCATAAAAAACTGTTCTTCACATTCCCGGAAGTAAGTAAAAGAGCCTTCAACATTTAATGCTCGTTTCATCCGTTTTCATAAAGAACACGCACGTTCACTATAAGTAGAAGTTATGACCAAACTGTGTTAAAGTATCCCTCGCGAATGAATGGTCGAAAACGTGGTTTACGAACCGTATTTCCGGAAGCGTTTCCTTTCCCTATTACCTACAGCTCTTTTTCAAAGTAATCCGTTTACATTTTGCGGGAGCAGGTTTTAGTTTGTTCTTGTTGGGAATCACGGCGCTGCTATTGAGCGTTTTATAGAGCCATTTAAAATATGCTCTACACGATTCCTGTGCAGGAGTCAAGAATCGTCGCGAGTGAAATGTAGAAGGATACAAAACTGCCTAAGCCCAATTGATTCCTGCTGAATCTGATTCGTGCCTTAGTAACTATAGCAATAATAAAAGATTCTACTAATTCGGGAATTTCTGCCGTTGTTGATATTTTTAGAGCCTGTGTGAACTCAAACTGTAGGTCTTTTGAATCACGTAGTGGTACGGATTGATTTCACGTCCTTTCACGGATGTGTGACGTCGCATATAAAGATAAAAGGTACAGACGAACGGAGGGGCACCCGCAACATGGGCAGAGCACCAAAAGTAATCCGCAACGGCCTTTTTTGTTTCTACCGTGACCCATAGGAGGGAGGGATGAGGGAGAGAGACCCGAAGGACGACCAGATCCGAATGACGATGGGCGAAAACATACACGGTGTCCCTAACGTTTTCCAGAACGAACGCATCCGACGTGGGTTCATCCACAACCACCTGAACCCCGATGGTCCACTTGGATAGAGGCCAACTCGGAGGCGAGACATAGCTGAGCAGTTCTGCAACGACGCTAGAGAAGAAATCTCTACAGAGCGCAGGGCCACCGCCAAGCCGCAACCTGTCACACATCGCCGCCTGGTCCTATAACCCAAAACAGATGGCAAGGAAGATGATGAGTACAGGAAATGAGGGGCAGAGAATCATGGTAGAAGATGAACCACCCCAGCATTCGCTGCCGACCGGAGAAACCACAAAAAAACATAGTTTAGAGTAGGTGGTCACCGGTGATCGAACCTGGGACTTCCCGCATGCGAGTCGTACACGTTACCACGGAGCCAGCTTCATTGGCTGACGTCGTATATACTTCTGAAGTGATATAATTTGATTATTCCCACGATCATTGACACTCTCATTACCTCAGGATGATTTTAGCTGGGAGACGGGTGCTGTTTGAATGACAAGTTCCCAGGTGTCAGTTTTATTTTACCCGTAATCTGTTACAATTTAAGATTAAATTATTACCGTGTCGATGTCAACACCTTAAACTATGGATACCCATCGTGTCGCTTTATCAGAGTTTACCTGCTCACCCGAGACTTTTCTAGGTTGCAATAATTTCAATCGGAAATCGTCAGGCTTGCATCTGCGTGTAAGTTTGTAAGGGAACATTCACAAAGAAACTTAGACATAAGCATAACGTAATCATATAAGCTTGTTTCTTGTTTTCTTAATGCATGCGTTCACATTGGCTGACATTGACATTAACGTGGCCAAAAATGTATAACGTAAATATGGAAACTTACTAACTCCACGCTTTCATGCTTATGTCTCCGTCAAACATAAGCAAGCCAGTCGGAGAGGAATTCTACATGCACCTCATCACGTAATCATTCTGCTATCTCACATAAGATTTTCCTCGCCATGTACTGACTCGCTAACTTCATTTCTATGTAAAGTTGAAATATTCTTCCGATTAAAAAATAAAAAAACTATAGCGGACATATTAAGGAGAATAAAAGGGGAAACGAAACACCAAAACCAATAAGAGACAGAAACAAAGCACGCCAAGAAACTGCAATTAAAATGCAACTTATTAATAAAAGATAAATATTAAATTCTATATGCAGAAAATATTGTGAATAAGGAAAGTAAATATATTAAGTTTGAAGCAGTGTTCAGCTGAAGGGCTCACAGTAGTCAGTGACAAAAGATTGCAGGAGGAGAAAAGTGTAGGTTCGGATGCATGGAACAATACGGGGGAAATCCAGGCGTCTAAAAAGCAGTCAAGCGCACAGAACATGTAATCAGGCGAGAATAATGTTATAATTGCAGATGAAAGAAGCAAGGACTTTATAAAATAGGAGAAACTATAAACGTGCGTTACTGTCACGAGGACCAATAAAATTAAACAAAACGGCGTGACTAGACAAACTAGGGGAAAATAGAAAATGGCCGTGAAATAAAAATTTATCTAGGGCAGGAACTCGGGTAACATCGACACTTCATATTATAGCATTGTCATGAGAGGCCATAATATCGTGTGCTAGAGTTGTCGGGTGACAGAAGTTCGGCGTGTTAATGTAAGAAATGCAAGTAGCGAACTTCATTGGCGTTTAAACCGAGTATTACTGGAAACGTTAGGACACGGGGAACAAAGAGTTTAAAGTATATGAAACAGAAATAACGTCAATAATTTTCGTTTGGTTGTGGGATTTGGCGAACATAAAACCTTGTATAAAGGGAACCAGGGAAAATTGTTTCTAGTGTGGAACAACATAAAAGGGGCAGTGAAGGAGAGAACAGAATTATTCATTTATCCTCTTTTCACATCTCCTGAGAGAAGAGGCTCTTCATTCCTATGTTACCTATCTTGCCGGAGCTAGCCGAAAAGCACCATTTCCTTTCATAACCTCCTTACAAATGTAAACAACAAAAAAATCCCATATCACTAGGAATGACTGGGATATCGATAACAATCGCAGTAAAATAAATTGTGAAGACATGTTTTTTTTTTTTTTTTTTTTTTTTAGTTTAACGTTCTCTAATCCGGTAATTCATTTTGATGCATGTGCATAACCTCTTTTGTTGTGGTCGCTTTACAGGCCGCCATATTAGCGCAGCACTTTCACGCTCTCTTTGGATTGCTACTGTTTATGTTTTAGTTTGTCACTGTAGATAACATATCGCGTTAAATTTATGCCAAGTTTTACAACAATAAGCTAATGTTTGACATTGTGAATAGCCGCTAGGTTGGTAGGAGTGGAGAAACATGTGGGTTTCGTTTAACTTATTTATCCCCTTATCTGAAGAAACGTCTTATTTTGCTAACTTCTTATTAGAGGACTATTTGATAATTTTTTACTTTCTCTACTATATAAGTAGGGGAAGTATTGTATCCCACCGAAAAATTCTATGTGAGATTTCACTGGAAATATATGTTTTGAGGCTCCTTAAACCCCAAAAATGTCATCTTTAGAAAAGTGCGTGCATGTGTCTTCGAACAGCATAACTCAAAAACGAAGATTTAAATAAATACCAAACTTAATATTTGAGTTTGGTACCTTCCAAAGGTGACAACACGATGATTTTCAAGAAAATACACCCACCTCCAACTATCCTGCAAGTGGAACGTGTTTCAAAATTTTTGATTTTCTCAAAAATCTCATGATTTTATTAAAATACCAGATATCAAAAATATTTACGTCACAAATAAAATATATATTTTAAATTTTTGGAGAATATCTTGTAAAATCTTCATTAGAATGGAATTTTGTATAAACTTGTAGATTTGGTAAACATTAAGCGATAAATGAAAAACACTACACAAAAAATAAACACACAATTTACTTCAAATAACTTTTCCGAGATATCCATTATTAATGGTTCGAATTGTTCAATACTTTTGCTGTTCTTTTTAAGGCCTATAGAATTCCAGCTGCTGCTCCCGATTGCATGGAAAGAGTAGGAAATTTTAAGACCATAGAAACTAGTTCCTATAGTTTCAGTCTCTAAACGTTGACTATAAAAAATCTTGTCTATAGATATAAGAAATGTGTAATGTAGCTATTTCTGCAAAGGTTTATCTCAATTATAATGAACTAGATAGAAAAATAAGCTTTAGTAAGAATAGTTTTATACCTATTTATAAACGCTAGAGGGTAGAGAAAATCATGTGATGTATCACATAGGATTTTTTCTATTTATTACCTGTTTATTAGCTTTTACTGTCAACAAATGTTTAGCAAAAGCAACGCCTTTTATTATCCTTAATCGTGCAGGCTCAGTCATATATTATTAGGCTGGCTAGAAGCGCTTCCTAAGCCGTTTAAATTGGATAAACATTACGTACAATTTAGGACAGAAAAACATGAATAAAACCCAATATTCTTTATATCTTCTTCCTACTGACGACAAACATTAGCTTCAACTTCAAAGCTTTTTCTTAAAGCTTGACTTTTTTTAGACATTCCTTTGCAAAACATACTCAGATAAACACAACCAGTCTTTGATTTCACACATTACACTTCGTGCTGTAATTGACTTGATATTTATATTGTTTACCTGATATATTAATAGACATTATTGATGTTACTGTTTATGATATTTACTTTCACAATATACCATTTCAGTCATCACTGTCACCAGCTGAGGTTTAAGCATATTAGCATTATTTGCTCAGAAAAACATTACTTATTATTGTAAATCATCAATGAAAGGGTGCAGATGCAATTTTTATTAAAAGGAAATCTGAATATTCATAACTTCAATATCATTGGTGTCCAATTGTTTTTAAAGTTAATGTTGGCTTTGTATTTTCATCAATTAAATAAAGAATAAATATAAAAATAAAAACCAAATTCCCATTTGATAATAAAGTAAATCTAATAATGAATATATGCTATTCTTTAGCTATTACTTTTCTCCATCACTTACCTATATTATGTAGAGGAAGAATTTTATTTTATCAAAAAATCCGATATTGAGATTTTACAGGAAGTACAGTTTTGAAGTCCCCTGAACCCAAAACTAATATTTTAGGAAAACAAGTCCGCACCCATCAGAAACTTATTGAAAATGTTCTCTTTTATGAAGTGTTCACAATTCCATAATAATTAAGTGCATTTATCCAGACACTACATGGTAGACAAATTTGTTGTTTTAGAATTTTGTGCGGTTGTGTTTAACATATATCGTAAAAGGTTTTTAATTAGTTTCATCTAGATCCATAAAAGAAAATGTTAATGCGACACTATTTTCTCTACCCATTACAGCTTCCTATAATCCTTTAAATATTATTGTCTTCGTACAAAACGTTATTTTTCTATTCATAGATTACACACGTCAAATTTTTAACTAGAAACAATCTCTTAATTAAGCTATATGGACTTCGTTGTGTGATATAGACAACCAAACACAGCTGTTCACGTTTCATAAATCAGTCTGGTTTTTGATTGGGCATAACTTTTATACTTCAATGAGATTTATTTTGTTTCATGAAATGAGCTTTTGTATAACCCTTCCTTCAGAATTAAGAGTACTTTACAGGCTATTCACAGAAAGTATTAAGGTATACATTTTATTTGTAAATTTGTAAATATTGTAAACATATGGCATTTTGATCAAAACTGTTGAAGTCAGTTTTGAGAAAATTAAAAATAAGCAAATGTTTGTCATCTAAAAGGGTGGTTTTCTGACAATGAGCGGGAATTCTCTTAAAAATCTTCGCCTGGCACGGTTAAGCAGTGTCGACTCAAATACGAAATATGAAATTCGGTACTTATACAAGCCATGATATTTTAGTTATTTTGTAGGTACATGGTCCGCCTGCTAAGAATGCGTTTTTGGGTTCAGTGTACCTCAGAACGTGTATCTAATATCGAGTTTTTGAGTGAAATAAAACATAATATGGGTAGGTTGCAGGTAAAATAAAAATGTAATATATTTTCGAAACGTTTAATGGTTCATCTGTACGTTTTTATTATATTTAGAGCAGAATTTGAGTTTTGGTGTCATTCTAGGTTGGCCTGCTTACGATTATAGAAGCGTATACTGCTTTTGCATTTTTACTTTCTCTACTACGTATAGTAAGTAGGGGAAGTATTGTATTCCACCCAAAAATTCGATACCGAGATTTCACCGGAAATACATGTTTTGAGACCCCCTGAATCCAAAAAAAGCATTTTTGGAAACATGTCCGTGTGTCTGTCTGTGTGTCTGTGTGTGTATGTGTGTGTGTGTCTGTGAACAGCATAACTCAGAAACGAACAGTCGGATAAACACCAAACTTTGTATTTAGGTTCAGTATCTTCCAGAGATGCGACACGAAGGTTTTCAAGAAAATCCCCCCACCCCAGACTACCCTTTACATGGAAGATTTTTCGAAAATTTTAATTTTCTCAAAAATGGCTCTAACGACTTGGATTAAAATATCATATGTTTAAGATATTTTCATAACAAATAAAATATATTATCTTGAATTTTCTGGGAATGTCTCCAAAAGTGTTCTTCATTGTCAACGACTTTTGCATAACTGGTAAACCATAAGAGATAGACAAAAGCTTACTACACAAAAAATGTAGATCGCGTTAAAATACACAATTTTGTCGTACACATTTTTTTGTAGAGTGAACAATTTTCGAGATATTGCTTGTTATTCCCTTAAGTTTTCCAATACTTCTACTTTTTCTCAAATTAGTTATTCATGTTTTTATGTCCTGGACATGCAAAGAGATTGGAATGCGCCACATAGCAACCAACGCTTAAAAGATTTGACTATCGCTTATAACCTACCATATTCCCCTTGCAACTACAAGAAAAGTAGCAATAAGATTGACATCTCGATTAACATGAAGCATATGGAGAATAAACGTTTGTAAAAATAGTTTGTACAAGAGTAGAGAAAGTCTTGAGTGTAGCACATCAGATTTTTCACTTAAGCTGGCACGGGTCACCAGTCCAGCGCCTTATGCACACATCTCGTCTGGCTAAAACACCTGTAAATGGATAACAGATTTACTGGCATGTAAAATAGTTCTTCCAATTACGCAGATGCTGACGTGACTAGCAGTTATTATCATCATCATAAGCATCATAAACATAACAAAGAGCCTAGATTATCATACTGATCCTTGGGATACACGTATTTGTAAATATTAGCTTTAGAGAGTCTAATAGAACATCTATAGCATATGGATTTTATATCCTTTTTGATATATTACCTTGCGGCAGGTGTAATGTTCATTCGGTTTACCAATATTTCGAATATCTATGAGTTGCCTTCGTCTACTGTGGTTTTTGAAATACTGCTATTCCCACAAATTGTTCCCTGTCTTGAAACCACTCACGAGATAGATGCAAAAAAGGGGAGTTCAAAGCCACGTTTTACAATGTACTCTGCCAAAAATGGGGGCAAGCGAAGTTGGCAGTACTGAGCAGCAATTCATCTTGCACAGTTCGGACACTTTCATTTCCGGGAGTTTGTTTCGAAACCTCCCTCCCCATCCCCGCAGGGTTACTACCCTTGGCGAGATAGAAAAAAAGCTGCAGCATATGTTATCTCCGGGCCAAAGTAAATATTTCTGTTCTCTGCAACAAAAATAAGAAGTTATTGTCAAGCTTCGTACGTCGACAAAACGTACCAACTTTTCAATTATTCCTGTTTCTCCCTTCTAGCGGAAACCGTGCTTCTTTTGTTGCTGCTCGAGACGTCTGTGGAGAATCTGACGCTTTTTTTGTTCGGTAAATCTTGGAGATTGCCACCATGCGTCATTTGTATATGTGCTTAATCCAGAATAAGGTAGTCTGAGTCGAGTGCATAATCTCATGTTTAAGTTAACACTTCCATAAGAGGGCGATGCACGCAAATGAAAGCAGCTAAGATTGGATATACTGCTCTTCATATCACTGCTAACATAATAATGGTGAGTAAGGAGTGGACGTTGAAGGGACAGGAGGAGTTGAGTCAAAAGAAGAGACCGCAGTAGAAGAATGGTGGCGATATGGTGGCATAGCGAGTTGAGTGTTTAGTGATCGCGAATTTGTTAGAAATAAATGTTAATGAAAGTTGGTAGGAAATTAATAAAATTAACTGATTGTGTTTAAATTGAGCGATGAAATGGCTTATAGTATAAGTTAAAAATGTGGAATTGTGGTGAATATGGTAAAGAATTATAAATAGTATGGTGTTGGATAGTTTAGTGAACTGAAGTGAGAAATACTTAATACAGATATAAATGATGCATAGTTTAGTTTGATAGTTTAGAGATGTGAAGTATACTCATGCTATATAAATGAATTATTAAGATATTGAATAAAATAATAAATACGAACATGTATATTTGATACATGGATTAAAGTAAATTAATAGTACACATACTTTATAAAATATAATGTGTAGGTACTTATGAGAATATTTTGGTATGTTGGATACCAACACTTTTGCTACTGGGTACCGTAGATTTATTTAGTAACTTAGCATTTTAGTAATTTAGTTAATAGGTAACAATTGGAATGCAGTTATTATGGATAATGACTTCCAATGTTAATAATAATTTACTATACTTTGTTGACTTGTAGTTTAATTGTAATTTGTTTTGTTTTATTTCTTTAATTTGCTTTAATTTGTCATTAGTAATTAAATCTGTTGAACAATCTTGTATAAACTAATAAAAATAAGGGAAATAACCCCCTTACGAGGGTCTCATCTTATCTGGTAGAAGAGTTCAGTACTCTATACTCTGTGATCCAGACGACCTTTGAAGAAGAGTTGTATTTTATTTCGACTGTTGGGGAGCCGAACTTGAAGTAGTTGCAACCGCACGTATGATAAAAAGTTTCCGGTAGCCTTCGCCCCAAGTTTAAAAATATTAACTTTGTAATTTTTACTGTTTCTTTAAATATTATATATTTATATTTGCCTCGGCTGCGTCAGTATTTATTCTTAGAGACATGAATGTCTTAGCAGGGAGTGGTGCGACTGAAGAATGTAGGCTTACACAGATTATAATTTTACTTCACTCGTTCTATTAATGCTTGACACGATTTAAATAACACCACTGATATAGCTATGAAATTTTTTTAATTACTTGCACTTTTTAACACGTAAACTATTTTTGTCTCACACAAAATACGTATTACATTTCTCAAGGACGCATCTAGCGTCCTGTTAGAAACGCTGTCTACAAGCAACGCGTCCAGTTAAGAGCACTGTCTAGAAGCAACTGAACTCTGAATTTGAAAATTTTGCTATTTTTCAGTTCCTGATTGGCTAATCCTAGTCCAATAGAATACCTTCATTTAACTAAAGATTTTTCTGGTTGTTGATTGGCTATTTTATGAACTGTCACAAAAATTACATAATTGTTGCTCAAAAAATGACTAGTAGCATTATTAAACCTAATTCATTATTGCCTCAAGGCTACCTCATTGTTAGCAAGTTTTAACCTATTTCTTACAGCTCCTACATTATTAAATTACGTAATACATTCACATAACATTATTGAACATGTATACAATAATATAAACATATACAATGACTGTAATATACACTTTTTATATATTGTTACATACACATATTGCTTTAAGGCGGGCTGTTATTGAATTTATATATTATATAATTAGACTGAAATCATTTAAGTGTTAAAAATACTGCCTCACCTTCCTGAGAAGTTAACTTCTCTGACTTGATAGTAGGCAAGGCTAAGATTCACCTACAACGGGTAGAAGCGACTCATGAGCGGTAGAGAAAGGTTGTTGCCCGAAGAATGCACCCTGCAAGCTGGAAGCACAAAGATGGCAACCTATCACCAGCTTAACCTGCGCAGCGCTCGTAACGTGGCCAGGGGATTAATCTTTTATTGAGAATCTGCATATCTTGAATAAACCAATAGGGAAAAGAAATATTGTAAGACCAGATAAAAGGTGATACGAACAGGATATGCAGATTATTACAGACGAAATGCCTAATGCATGAAGAAGGAAGAAGAATAAATAGGAAATTTCGAATACACGTCCTAGTGTAGACGACTAATTACCCTGACGAAGTATTGCAGATTTTATTATATTTTCATTAGTTAGCATATTAATATAGATATACTTTCTGTTATTGCTTCACGATATCCGCCAAGGTAGCAGAATAGCTACAATTCTTGAATGACCGGATTCGTACAACAGCTTGTCTTGTGCATTTCACTGCTCGACCAACGCAAATTGAAATGTTTGCGGTAATTTTCAGTTTTAAATAAATAACCGATATTAATGTCATAACGAGCAAACCTAAAGCCCTTTTTGAAAGTGTGTATCTAAACATGTGCGTATCCTACTTTTTTTGTTTAAGAATTGCTAAACCCATTAGTGTGAAACGTGATTTATTTCAAACTTGAGAAATTAAAAGTCCTATCCTGCCAAGTAATTAGTTCATTACCCATTACGTTAGAAACCATTTAAGATATCAGACTAAATATGGATTTAGCTGGATGCCTAGCAAGTTCTTTATGTAATTTATTAAGGAAGTTTCTCATTTACAGGATTTTTTATTAAATTGGTGGGCGAAGCACGTGTACCTTCCAGTTATCAGAACAAAGCTGTTTGAAAAGTTATTGAGTGCCCACATTTTACTTCCTCTACCATATATATAGTAGGTAGAGACGATATTGCATTTAACCCAAACATTTCAGCGAAAATACATGTTTTGAGGGTTCTTGAAACCAAAAAAAAAGCATTTTTAGAAAAACATCCGGAGGATTTTTTAAGAAACTCCCATCCACACAAACTGCCCTTTACAAAGAAGTATCTTGAAATTTTTTGTTTTCTAATAAACGAACTGTAACAGTTACACTTTTCAGCCGCTAGGCAGTGCTAGACTGCTGGACGTTTCCGGACTTAAGGATAAGACGCATATACGTATACAATATTACTGTTACACTTAACTCATATTAACGGTATTGATATGTAGTACGTATCACAGAAAATTTGTGTTATTTATTTAATTGTGATCTTCTGACGCCATTTAGAGACGCAAATACCTCTTCTTATAATTTATTATGTAATTATTTTAGGGGTACAGCAATAATAATGTTCTGTGTGAGCAGAATTCATCACTTTTTTCGTGTTGGCCAAAGATTTGACATGCTCTAGAACTGCAACTCTGCGTGACGTTCATTGCTATTTTGTGAAATTAGTTACTTGTTGTTTAACTCTTAATTTTTGTGATATATATGAACCGCAATTCAAATAGGGCTTACCGAATTCGAGAAGACCATTAAGGTGGAAAAAATGAACTGAAATACGAGTCTGTAAATCGAATACTCCTAAGGGATCTGAAATTCTATGCACTTTAGTGTATTATTTATATTGTTTGTGAATAATATAAATGTGGTGTCGTAGACTTTTTGTTTCATTTTCTGTCACGTTCGTCTCTGTTGTACAAAGAGAAGAAATCTATCTTTCTTGAAGTAGAGAAAAAATCTTGGAACCGTATCAAAGGATAAAATAACATTATGGAATGTTCAATAAAATTTACTTTCTTTAAATATGCACGAAGTCAATAGATAGCGTTCACTTTCGCAGGCATACTTTCAATCAGGTGTTGGAAGGTTTCTTGGGGAATGGCAGCACATTCTTCACGAAGTGCGGAACTGAGGAAAGGTATCGATGTAGGTCGGTGAGGCCTGGCAGGAAGTCGGCGTTCCAAAACATCCTAAAGGTGTTCTATAGGTTTCAAGTCAGGACTTTGTGCAGGTCAGTCCATTACAGGGATGTTATTGTCGTGTAATCACTTCACCACAGTCCGTGCAGTATGAACAGGTGCTCGATCGTGTTGAAAGATGCAATCCTCATTCCCGAATTGCTCTTCAACGTTGGGAAGCAAGAAGGTGCTTAAAATATCAATGTAGGTCTGCGCTGTGATCGTTCCACGCAAAACAACAAGGGTGCAAGTCCCCTCCAGGAAAAACACGACCACAACATAACACCACTACCTCCGAATTTCACTGTTGGCACTACACACGCTGGCAGATGACCTTCACCGGCCATTCGCCATACCCACACCCTACCATCGGATTGCCACATTGTGTACCGTGATTCTTCACTCCACACAACGTTTTGCCACTGTTCAATCGTGTAATGTTGACGCTCCTTACACCAAGCGAGGCGTCGTTTGGCATTTTCCTGCGTGATGTGTGGATTATGAGCAGCCGCTCGACCATGGAATCCAAGATTTCTCACGTCACGCCTAACTGTCCTAGTACTTGGAGTGGATCCTGATGCAGTTTGGAGTTCCTGTGTGATGGTCTGGATAGATGTCTGCCTATTACTCTTTACGACTCTTTTCAAATGTCGACGGTCTCTGTCAGTCAACAGACGAGGTCGGCCTGTACGCTTTTGTGCTGTACATGTCCCTTCACGTTTCCACTTCACTATCACATCAGAAACAGTGACCTAGGGATGTTTAGGAGTGTGGAAATCTCGCGTACAGACTTCTGACACAAGTGACACCCAATCACCTGACCACGTTCTAAGTCCGTGAGTTCCACGGAGCGTCCATTCTGCTGTTTCACGATGTATAATGACTACCGAGGTCGCGGATAATGAGTACCAGGCAGTAGGTGGCAGCACAATGCACCTAAGATGAAAAACGTATGTTTGTGGGGGTGCCCGGATAGTTTTGATCACATAGAATATGGAAACATTTAAGATAAATGGAAGTCAGTAGCCTTCAAGCACAATCATCGTGTATTCATCTCTTTCGACCTATGTTACAACATTTAATTTGCTTTACAATATTGTAAGTACTTAATTTCCTGCCGTAGCGAAAGCAAGATAAGTACAAGTTACGAATAATGAATGCTTCTACCGCGAATATGTTTTGAAGGCAAGGGTAGAAAGTTAAATTTTGAATGATTACCAAACGACATGATTAAATATAGAAACAGCGAAACATTACCCTTAAGCCAAAATCTCTCCAATGTGCAACAGAGCTAAAAGCCCTGGCAGCTCGCTCGCTCAGATCCCTCTTTGGTAATTGTCTTCTTGTCCCGCCCGGGAGCTTCATGTTCCACTCGCGCCTAGGAGGTTGCTGTGATGAGTGACGTAAAACAGCCAATAGTTGCGTTGGACGACCATAATGACGTTCTAGCAGCCGCTACGTCAGAAATGACGACATCATTAGAGAATATTCCTTGTGTTGATGAGCTGGTGACATGTTCACCGGGAGGGGAGGGAGGTAGAAACAGCCCACTGTAAATTCATTAGCACTTATATGGGGAAAAATGTATGTATCTCCTATCAGATGGTGTCTGCTGTGGACCAGCTGCTTGGCAAGCGTGGCCGATCTGGGTGAGTGGGTAAACATAATATAAAGCATAATGTGAAATGTATGGCACTTCTTACAGAAGGTGCTGGAAGTACTGCGACTTTTATCTACGAGAAAAGTTAAAATACCAAACCCGAACACCAAAAAAAAAAAAAAAAAATGGAAACATAATTTCGCCATAAAATTTTGCTAATTTCTGAAGGCGAAATGCTTTGAAGCATTAGGAATTTTATTTCAGATTTCAACAGTACCAACAAGCCTAGGGACAACTCTTCCATCATCTTCTGCAAGAGGTATAGTACCGTAAATTTGAAAATATGTTTCTCTCATGTTGGCAAACCCGCCAAGAAAGGTATCCCTCTGCAAGTAGCTGGGCTACAGCAAGCTCAGCTGCCGGTTAGCGGTCCCTGAAATGTTCGGTGCGCCTGTCGAAATTCACCCTGCGAAACTGTTACATAATTTTCAGAGCCTCACTTTAAAAGTAAATCTGATATGTATTCTGGTTCTGAAAAAGTTTATGAGTTTAAAGGGATATCAAATCAGCTTGTAGATAATTTCAAAAGATAGTTATGCAAAAACGCGTCATTTGAAATTCCGACGTCACTTTCATTTGCATGCATGAGAAAACATCCAAGAAATAAAAGAGAGTATTCATATATGAAATGTTTGAAGTTTATCTTAGGCACTGAAAATCTGTCGTTCCTTTCTGTTTCTTTCCTTCTTCTACTAGTAATTACACTTAATTTAAGGGAGGTAGAATTAAGGCTTTTAAAGCTCGTGAAAAGAGCCTTAGAGGAAACTGCATAGGTAGTCTTAGTTCAATGTGACATAATGAAAGTGTTTTTCAGATTAAGAAACTCATCTATCAAAGTAGAACACAAAGTGATGGAAGCCTTACAATAAATTTAAACTTCAAAAGGAAGCTTCTGCGTACGGAAATGGTTATTTACAGACTCTGGCTTTAGCGAAGTGAATAAAGAAAGAATAAGGGAGGAAGAGAAACAGTGAGAAAAAGTGTTATTGACGAAATGAATGAAAGATATTATCGATGTTACCTGGTGGAGGATCTAGGGATTGCGAGGCCCTGATGTGCATGGTACTGAGAAAGAAGGAAAAAGATAAAACGCAACACTTTTCCATCTCTTTGGGAATACAGGTGCATGAATAACAAGAAGGCAATGGGGCAAAATATTCACAAGAAATAACACTTTCTCTGTGTTATATTTTATTTATGAGTTTTTTATAAAATTAATGTTTATAATTCTTTAAATGAAAAATTATATTCCTCTACAGAAGTCATTTAAGAGGAGCGAGAAGTGCATTATATTGATTCTAGGCATTCACTGAATTCCAGGAAACATGCACATACCCGGGTATACGAGTAATTATTAAGTGTTAACGAACTGCTATAAGTAACAAGCAAGTCCTCTAAACTGCCATTAACTGTAAAAAAAAATCTCATGGGTTACGTTCATATAACTTTCCCTAATCTCTATCGTTTATTGGAGGGTATACAAATATAGTTACGAAAGTTCATTTAATTCAGATAAACCTTTGCATTTCATTAAGATACAAAACACAGTGATAGTCAAATATTTAAGAACTGGACGCTACACGCCGGTCTGTTTCCAGCAATTGGCACTGAAAATTGATGGTATTGAACAAATCGAAGATTAATAACGATATCTCAGAAGCGACTAATGTCACAGAAAAAGTTATTTCAAGTAAATTATGTGTTTTAAACAGATCTGCATGGTTTGTTTTCATCTATCGCTTAAACGTTTAACAGTTATACAAGGTTTATATAAAATTCCTTCCGAATGGAGAGAATTTCACAGGTTATTCTCAGAAAAGTCAAGATATAAATTTTATTTATCATGTAAATATCTTTAATATATGACATTTTAATCAAAATCGTGTAATTTTTTTAAAAAAAATCAAAGTTTTCGAAAAATGTTCAATGTAAAGACTAGTTCGGGGGGAGGGATTTTCTTGAAAATCTTCGTCTCGCATCTTTGGAAGCGACAAACACCTAAATACCAAGTCTGGTATTTATCCGACTTTTCGTTTTTGAGTTATGCTGTCACATACACACAGAACGTTTTCTAAAAATTCTCTTTGGATTCAGCGGACTCAAAACCCGCATTTCTGGTGAAGTATCGAATTTTTGGGTGGAATGCAATACTTTCTCTACCTACTATGTACGTGGTAGTGAAAGTAAAAATCTGATGCGATACACTCGCATGACTTTGTCGTCGTTTATTAGTGGTTATACAATTATTCCTACTTAAGCTTATTTTTCTGTCTACTACATTTTAATACAAATAAACCTTTGCAGAAATAGCTATAAAATTTGTTATAGATACAAAGGGAACAGCGATAGCCAAATGTTTAAGGACTGGACGCTATATGGTTGCCTTAAAATTACATACCAATCGCGACAAACAACTGGATGTTGAAAGGACTTTAAGAGAGTGACCAAGAAATGAAAAATTCAAACCTTTAATAACGGATATCTCAGAAACGGCTTATGTCACAAAAAAGGGTATATTAAATAAACTGTATGATTTAAAGAAATTTAGAGTCTTTGTATAGTACGTGTTCGTCTATCGCTTAATGTTTACCAGTTATACAACATTATACGAAATTCCGTCTGAATTAAGAGGACTTCAAAGCTTATTCCCTGAAAATTCAATAATGTACACTTTATTTTTCATTAATATCATTAGTATATGGTATTTTAATCAAAATCGTTAGATCCATTTTTTAAAATAATCAAAACTGTCAAAAATGTTCCATGTAAAAGGTAATGTGAGATGGGGGATTTTCTTGAAACTCTTGTCGCATCTTCAGAAAGTACTCAACCTAAATACCAGTTTGGTGTTTATCCGAATTTTCGTTTTTGAGTTATCTGTTCTCACACGCGCGCGGGGAACCATTTACTACGGTTTTTTGGATTAAGTATCTCAAAACATGTATTTTCGGTGAAATCTGGGTGTCAATTTTTGGGTGGAATACAATACGTCCTCTACGTATCAGGTACGTATACATGGAAAAAATGGCAAAAACACACACTTTTCCACGCAGAAGTAGTTTCCTCCAGAAGTAAATGTGATGAAAACTTTTCGTACAAATGTAAGACAAAATCTTTGGTATTTCCAGGCTTATTGCACCATATGAAATTTTAGTTCAGTTAATATATCCGATTAAGATAGCTAAGTATCGGCAGCTTGGTTTTTTTGAGAAAATGTACAGAGGGGTACATAAAATTGCTGATTCCCCTATAATCAAATTAGTATGCTCTCTTCTACAGGTTTTTCAAATTTATCTAGGAAACAACTTGAATCCACTCAGCACTTATCAGCTCAGTCGCTGTCTTGAAATACATTTTAAGGGGAGGTTAAAAGCCCCATTCCACAATTAAGTCTATTAAATTCATAATAACTTGACTACCTTCCGGCGAAGGTCACGTCGCGTTTGATAAAATTGAAGTTTTATCGAAAGTCACGCAGCCTTCACCGGAAGGCAGTCAAGTTATTATGGACAACGGCCGCGGAAGCCCACAATTTTATTTACTAAATTCATGACCCTTTACCTTAAAAACTGTTGAAGATATCAGACAGGATTTTACAGGATGGAAACCTGTGGATGAGTTTACTAATCCACTTTTATCCAATAAGTCTGTTTATTAAAGAAGGCAGGATCGGTTTGTGAATTATTCCATCTTTTGATTAATATTGATGAGCAATAATTTTGTTTAAAAACCATCTTATTAATATCAAAGCGGATCAACAGCACTTATGTTTTTATAATCCTAAAATTAGATATAATTAGCTATGCTCAATAGTTACTAGAAAGTAACGGTTCAAAGCAAAAAAGGAGAAAACTAACTCACGCATATTGCAAAGAATGTCTCAGGCGATAACCTCTGTGGCCCGCATTCGGGAGGTGCCAGATTCGGTCCCCAGCGGCCGTCCAATCTGACCCAGGGGTATTTTCAAGGGTTGTCAGGCGAATGCTGCAGTGGCTTCCTTCATCTCCAGACTTTTCTGTCCCTCCATTTCGTTCCATTAAGCATTTCATTCATCCTTCACCCCGTTTGGTCTATTCCAGCGTTGAAAGTGTCGGCGATGGTGTTTCGGTGCAGCATGGCAGGGAAAAGGAGCTCTGTGCACTTTCTCCGTCCCTCGGCCTTCGGCAGTTTTAGGGATTATAAGGACTGCCCTTTGGGGGCGTTGGTCCCTATGTGGGGCGGGGTTCTTGGTGTCTATCCGACTACCGGGGCGTCTCAATCTGAAAACTGTGTCATTGCTTTGCCGTCACTCCTGTTTCCGGCCGCTTGGTGTCTCCCTTCACCTCATCCTTCCCTCTCAGAGGCGCTCCCTCGAAAATTGTCACTCAAAAAAAAGTATGTGACAAATTGTGCGTTTTAGGGATATCTACATTTTTGTATAGTTATGCAAAAGCCATTCCGAATGAAGAAACTTTTGGGTACATTCCCAGAAAATTCAAGATACACATTTCATTTGTATGAAAATATCTTAAAAATATGATATTTTAATGAAAAAGTTTTAACAGGCATTTTTGAGAAAATCAAAATTTACGAAAAATGTTCTATGTAAAGGGTAGTCCAGGGTGGGGGTATTTTCTTAAAAATATTCGTGTCACATTTTTGAAAGATGCTGAACCTAAATGCCAAGTTTGGTATTTATCCGACTTTGAGTTTTTGAGTTATGCTGTTCACAGAGAGACACATATGGACATTTTTCTAAAAATGCTTTTTTTTTCCATTCAGGGCGGCTCAAAGCATGTATTTCTGGTGAAATCTCGGTATCGAACTTTTGGGTGGAATACAATACTTTCCCTACTTACTATACGTAGTAGAGAAAGTAAAAAGTGAATCTCTTCAAAAACGAAATTTACTTAAAATAACTTTTTGTAGCATTAGCCATTTTCGAGAAATCCGCTGTTATTGGTTTGAATATTTGAATAAGTTTGTAATTTTTTAAAATGCTGGTGCTATTCGCCTGTTTCTCGCAATGTCACGGAAAGGTATGGAATTTCTAGGCCAGCATACAAAAATTAGCTTTTAAACATCTCACTATCGATTCAGTTTCTTCTATCCCCTTATACCCTCAACGAAATGTGCAATAAAACTATTTCTGTAAATGTTTATCTGGATCAACATGAAGTAGGTAGAAAAGTAAGCTTTCGTAAGAATCGTTTTTGGAAGCTATATAAAAATAAATTATAGTAGGTAGAGAAAGCCATCTGAATGCAACATCCGATTCTTTTGGTGTAGCTGAATACCAGTAAGCGATCTTCATGTCAGTCAACCAGGGTTTGTCATTCATTAGGAAAGAGTAACTACGTGGTTCTAGTCCCCATGAATGAAATACACGAGGCATAAATGCTGAGAGAGCTGGAACTGCTCCTAATTATTGCTCTACATAACGTTCAGCTGCCCTGCCCAGCGTAAGCCTATATTGTGGATGAAAACGACTTTATAATGTATCGTATGGGAGGAGTTCATTAATGTAGATTTCCCAGAAATATATGTTTGATTTATAGGCGAGAGCTTGTCACTGCAAGTGGTGCTTTTATTGGCAAGCAACACGCCAAGTTTCAGGTCATTCAGTAAGAGAGATGCCAAACACATCCACTCGTCTATCTGCAAAGAAACTGACGGATTTGGAACATCTTTCATTTTAAAGGAAGAGGAAAAAAAGGACAAAATCCGTAATAGAATCAAGCTCTTTGTGTCGAATGAAGTTCTTTAATTCAAGTAATTTAATTTGCACAAAGTATTACAGTAGAATCCCGATAACTCGACCTAATTTGGACTGTTATACAGTAGAATCCCGATAACTCGACCTAATGTGGATTGTTATACAGTAGAATCCCCATAACTCGACCTAATGTGAACTGTTATACAGTAGAATCCCGATAACACGACCTAATGTGAAGTAGAATCCCGATAATTCGAACCTAATGTGGACTGTTATACAGTAGAATCCCTATAAATCGACCTAATGTGGAGTAGAAACCCACAAATCAAACCTAATGTGGACTGTTATACAGTAGAATCCCGAATAACGCAACCTTATGTGAATATTATTCAGTAGAATCCTGATAGCTCGACCTAATGTGAACGTTTATACAGTAGAATCCCGATAACAAGACCTAATGTGGATTGTTATAGAGTAGAATCCCCATAACTCGACCTAATGTGATCTGTTATACAGTAGAATCTACATAAATCGTTCTAATGTGGAGTAGAACCCCACAACTCAAACCTAATGTAGACTTTTATGCACTATAAATCGACCTAATGTGGAGTAGAAACCCACAACTCAAACCTAATGTGGACTGTTATACAGTAGAATCCCGAATAACTCAACCTTATGTGAATATTATTCAGTAGAATCCCGATATCTCTACCTAATGTGAACTGTTATACAGTAGAATTCCGATAACAGGACCTAATGTGGATTGTTATACAGTAGAATCCCCATAACTCGACCTAATGTGAACTGTTGTACAGTAGAATCTACATAAATCGATCAAATGTGAAGTGGAATCCGGATAACTCGAACCTAATGTGGACTGTTATACAGTAAAATCCCGATAAGTCGATCTAAAGTGGACTGTTATACAGCAAAATCCCGATAACTCGAACTAATGTGGACTGAGAGGGTGTCGGGTTACCAAAATGTCTAGTTTTACAAAATAAGGGTCTGTCATTCACAGCTTATAACATGATATGTGCTGCAAATTACATAAATACGTATCTAGTACAATATAGGAAACAGAAAAGTATAACATACTCTAAAAATAAGTGCTGTAAAAGTAAATGTTAAAGTACGTACTTACATAGAATAGAGAAGACGTTGCTAGTTCTTTCCAGAAAAAAAAATCTTGTGATGCTGAACTATCTCTCACACTCATTTCGTCATCATGTACACCATTTTAACTGACACAAACACAACTTAACACAACACTAACAGTAAGCCTGAAATCTGTAAATTGTACTGTAACTGTACTGTAATCACAAATAACTGAACTTTTAGCTTACCACGTACGTTTTGGGCAAAGCAATAAATTTTCAAACCTTCCAGAAAGGGGTTTGTGCTACACACATTATTAGCAGCAAACTTTTGATTTCGTGACAACGGTCTGCCGGCTGCTATGTTCTTACTCGGATATCGAAGGTCAATACGCGGTCAGTCTTTTTGTTAGTGAGGGAGAATTCGGTAGACTGTATTTCACAAAAATAACAAAACCTGTCACCAATTTACTGTCATAAATAAATTGCAAAATCTGAAAACACCATACCATATCAAATATGTCAACAGATCAGGAAGACACATAGACATTTATATGCATGAATATAAACCCTAATACATACACTAATTTAAATTTACCTATACTGTTTATACCGCATAGTGGATTATAGAAATTATTAGTCAAGTTTAACGATAAAAAATAAAAAATAGTCGAGTTGTACGGAATTTCGAATTATCGACAGTCGAGTTATCGGTATTCTACTGTAGTAGAAAATTTATACAAAATGAGACACTGGTCGGCAAATATCATAATAGCGCCATTGTATGTCAATACGAGGATACTTAAAAATGCTGCCTTGAAAAAACAGCACTCGGACATCTAATTTCTGTGTTGTAATTCAGAGGTTAAATTCCTAATATTAGAGGTTATAATATACAAATTGATGTGTGGCTTGCAACCACCCCATGTTTTACAAAATGCTTTTTTTTTGTCTGTGTATGTAAGTCCATAGATGTCACCGATCTCTATGGAATGAACTTCTTTGAATAAGTAATAAACCTTTAAATAAAACAACATTGTCGCTTATATCTTCCCTTTCGTGTAAAAGCTGCAGTTATCTTGGATAAAAAGATTTAATAGACACTTTTATTCGTTGTCAGCAATGCTCAGGAAATCTTCATACTGATGGCAGAATCGTATCCTGCGTCTCAAGCTGAACAGTAAGGAAGAATAGAGCTGAATGTTGTACAAAGGCTTTGAACCCAAATTACTTAACCTAGCCAGGACATGGTTATACTTGTGGATGTCCTAATTAAGAGCAATTTTTCATAAGAGTTCCGGGAATCCAACCCACGGGGCTGGTGTAGACAAAAGCTATTCATATATAAAACCTAAAATACCTTGCAGATACTGCGTTTACCACTGAATATAGTATAAAATATTGAGAGGAACTAGGGTAATTCGAATTTTTCTTTAATTTGAACTTTAACTTTGTGTTCCTGAATTTCCTAGTAATTAGTGTATAAAATATATCGTCTTTTATTCGGGCATAATTTGGTTTAATTCGAAAAATTCACCGGAATGACGCCGAGTTATAGAATGTAGCTGGAATGTAGCAAGGCAGGAGGGGACTGTACTGTGACAATCGGCAAACTTCTAATTCTAAAACTGAAATCTTTTACAGTTGGCGCTTTTTCTGCATTCCGGAAGGGAGGGACATAACAACGGACTCTCTCAGAGTCACTCTACTGTGCTCCCCGTTTCTAAAAGGAATTTGAAGAATCAAAACTTCAGCGATAAAAAAGAGGCTATAATACGGCTTAGATACGGATATATTAACAAGGCTCAACAGGCCTTATGCGTCTCTTAGAAAATTCATTTTTGTTTGCAACGCTCTATACGTCATGTACTCACGTCGAAGCTATGTTAGAATGATTCATGACAACACTAGGCTTATCATTGTGTACTGTTACTACTGTAATGTATTTTTTCCTGCTGAATGTGTTGACTTCAGAATACATGTTAGATAAACTCCTTATTCCACTTTTTGAAATCGAATTCTTGGATAATTGTGATATTTTCTTAAGTCCTTCATATTCGATTTATACAAATTTTACCGTATAATACTGAAATTTAATTGATATAGCGGTTGAGATGATTGATTTATTTCAATGAGACTGCTTATTTTGGCATTTGTAATATTTTCAAGAGACGTCTCAAGTTTCTGAATGGCAGCACAGTCTCTATTTCTCAAATCAATATGTCAATTAGAGTATTGAATTAGATTACATCACACCATGTTGCCGTTTCCTTCATTACTCATAACAATTTATTGATCACTCATAATTTCTGTGGCATCTCAAAAGCTGCGTTCGATAACCTAAATTAGGTGGATGTTTTTTCACATTTTCTATTAAACATATTACCCAGAATTCAAAACTCTATAGATTACGCTCAGTTTTATTTTGCGTGAGTTTAATGAATTTCTTGTTAGGGCATTCTGTTGAGAATCATAGGAAGGGTTTTTCGTCTCCGGCTTGAGAAACCACACTGCGCCTGATTAGCCAAGGTTGGTCAGGATACACGTTACTTACAAAGCAAGAACATTTCTAAAAATGGAGTAAGAATTTGTGTAGGAAACACCGAAAAGGCAAGATGCAAGAATTATCCCTCAGTGAAATATCGGTCTGTGGACATTCTTGATTCCCACAAGGACCACACAAGGTTTTATCAGTATATTAATGATGTCACGATGCATGAATTCACTTTATTAATTTTTAGCATTGTTCTTGCGCTCAGTAGCTTTGGAAATTATTGCACCATAAAAGTTAAAAAGGCTGACATACAGAAGGTATGTGCAAGCATTCTGTCGTTGCTAGGCGCAGAGTCAGGTTTCATTCAAATTAGAAACGTTGCGCGAATTCTACTCGGATTGGGACATTCGCCCAAGAGGTGAAGGATACCTGAGGTAGCAGTGGTGCACCTTTAAAAACCCCTGGCTTTTGGGATAAGGGGGGACTCAAGAGGGACTGCTACACGAACCTGCGTCAGTCTGATTCTTGAAAATCATTACGAAAAGTAAATCATAAATCTGCAAGAAAACACCATGCATCGGGCAGCAATTTCGTCACAGGTAACCATGCCGTCTAGCTAAACTATTTGTAACCCCCCCTCCACCGTAGGCGGCGATGAGCCAAAATATAGATTTGCTAAATTACCAGAGTGAGTTAGTTTCTTGTTAGTGTAAAATGCGACCCTGTTATCTGCGCCTTGCCATATCCTCACCTATCTTTTACTGTTAGAATCTCAGAAGTTGTCTTATGATCCTATGCCTTTCCCCAACTCCCCTTCAGTAGACACCCCCCTGGTGAGTAAGAACCAGTCTATTAAGTCTACCAGTATCGCGGTCCCACAAGTCTCTCTCTTATGTACTCGTGGCATGTGTGTGGTGGCCATTCAAGGTCCAGAGTTGCCCCCAGGAGTCATTTCCAGCTATGTGGAACACCCCTCTGGCTACCGCCAAAATATGTCATATAGACATGTACTACAATTACACCTTGTAGTACACATTACTTAACTTGACTTATTTCAACATGCCCGATTCGCTAAGTGAGAGATTCCTTCTTGATTATTTAATTTAATCTGTAATTCTCAACTATGCATAGTGACGCGTTTTAATCTTGGTAAATTTTAAAGATGGTCTTAAAATATATTCCTCTAATCATAAGCTACTGCTAAGAAATATCATCGAAAGTGTAATTATCCTTCCTTGTAATCAGACATGATCTGCTGAATGGTATGATTGACTATCTTTCTCTGATACACACTATAATACAGAAATATTAGCAAATGTACTATAATAAAAGCGATTGAATATGCATTCGTTTCCCATTCGTTTCACTTCTGGCTTTAATTTTCTGCTGCTATTGCTTTCGGCAGAGAAAACATAATAAACATCCCTGCAGTTATTAAGAAAGTGTGTTTCAGAATTGGATATCAATTTATTGCTATGCTTAGGATATTACTTTTCATTCAATATTTACTCAATTCCAGAAGACATAATTTTCATTAAAATGGTTTATATTACATTACTTTCTTGTTTTATCTTTACGTAATCATTTTATACAATAAATGTAAATACAATCATGGCTTGTTTTCCTTCACATCAACTAATTTTACTGAACAGTCTTAAAACGTTCATGCCAAGTATTTTGTGTGAATATACAGTTCAAAAGTTCTGCGCCGAGGCGCAGTGGGCTGGAGCGAGGTGCTCTGGTTCCCACCACGGAATGTGCGGTCCGAACCCAAAGACCCACATTTGGGATTTGTGGTGGACAAAAGGGCGACTCGATGGGTTTTCTCCGGGTTCTCCGATTTTCCCCACTATTCATCATTCCACCGGTGCTCCATCTTCACCTTTCCTGTATTCATTTCTCACATGTCATCTATTTTCTCCTTCTTCGCTATCATCCTGGGCGTCTGGCTGATCCCCCACCTTGGTTGTCATTCTCTCATCCATAGATCCTCACCTCCCTCACCCAGGCATTGGCCTTTAAGTCTTAGGGGCATGTAAGTCCTACGAAGGGGAAGGTAATCAGAAATTGCTTTGCCCTACCTCAAGAGTAAAATTATTAGGAATTCTCATAAGAACAAGTGGTCCGTTTCTTATACTCCTGGCTAAATTCTTACAGGCAATGGTAATTTCGAAAAATGAACCGCGAGGATAATACCATTGCTCCGGGTTGTCAATATGTTCAGAATTTCCATATCCAAGATTCACCATTGTCATCCTTGTCCAAACGGATCAAACCTCTTGATCTAATCGAAAAATACAGTTTTTAATACTTTGCCATATCTTTGTAATTTATGCTTATGATTCGTCTTATAAATCTATCCTATTAATATGATCACATTATATCAAATAAAATAGACAGGTTAGACGCAATTATAAATTTTAATTTCTACAACTATTAATTAGTTAATACCTCAAGGCTGAGCTCTAATCAGCAACTCAGCTGATATACCCAGCAAATCCCTAAGCGCCCTGTTCGTCACTTCAAAATAACCCGGCAGTCTTTTGCAAGCTGTAACAAAACCTTCACCGAAACTTTTAAGAGTCGTTGATGCGATCATAGCAAATACGAGTAAGACGGGCTTTCGTGATTGGCTAGGAAAAATAAATTTTTTTGGGGGGGAGGTGAATCGTGAACATGAAGTTTAAATACTTTTTTGCAATAATAAATAGTAAGAGGGAAAACGTCTACAGGCTCTACCATGTAAATCCGCAGCCCTATAAAATGAAAACGGTCCCTAAAAATGGGGGTCGACCCTTGAGAGGTTGTAGCCAAGTACGTTTCTATTTTTAAATTTTTCATTAGCGTTTATGAAAGCTCTGCTCCTTAGAATTATTGCCACAGGTTATAAATCGTATGGTCATAACTTGTTTGACGTAAATGGCTTTCCGTCATGTAAATCTGTCCTGGTGCCTTTTTCTTCCCTTACTTAGTTGCCTTCTTGAAATATAGACGTCTTACAGCCCAAGGAATTTGCTTATTTACTTTTCAGTTGTATACCAATTGACGTAGTTATTAGTTCGCCGCGAGTTAGGTAGGTGTCACCATAATCAATGTAACTGAACGACGTTAACTTCCTCACTTGCAGGCTGCCATTACTTAATGTTAGTATGGACTCCTATAGGTCGCCTCTGGAACTAGTCTGATGAAAGTTAGGAATACAAACTGTTTGTTGTTCTCAAATTATTTATTTTAGGCTGAATACCTAAATGAATTACGTACTTAGTATTTTCAGAGATTGACCTCTAACAAAACCTATTTGTCCCCTCTAATCTAATCCCCTACTAATCACACTTTGTTATCCTATTTTATGCTAAAAGTCCTACCTTCCTCCTCAAACTCTGATACGGTTCTCTACTTCGCCAATAACTTTCGCTTTTCTGCCACTCTTATATCGCCTGAGAACCTACCAGCCCATTGGGACGACCTTCAAACAAAATGATTATTACTTAAGCAATGCATATTTTTACATATACATTTTGATGGAATATCAAAGAAAAATATTTTCTTCTCGCTCCAGTTTCATGTAGCATCATCGCTAAAGGGCACAGAAGCTACGTCATAACATTTTCCACGTATCAGTGTTAGCCCGAACCAAGTATTTCTCAGAACTTACAAAACGTGAATATATTTATTCTTTACGAAGACCATAGACTCGTTTACATAGAACAACTGCTTACAGCATCAACTGTAGATTTTTAAGTCCCCTTTTATTTGTAATTCGTATTCACTGCTTAAAATTTAAATCACATCAGTAAATTTAAGATAATGTCTCTGTAAAATTTGGAAAAACCATGGTGTGTAAGACATCTTGTTAAATTTATGTCACTTATTATGCACAATAACAATAATATTTTTGCATGTTTCAAACTTTTAGCTTGTATGGTTATTTAAAAATTAATTTTTTATTGTGCGAATTCATGCTTCTAATGAAAATGCTCCACACGATGCATTTTTAAACACATTGGTATAAAAAGTTCATATTTTACAGAAAATGAGCCTACAAAAAATCTATATTATATTTTTTATAGTAAGGTCTAATTATTATAGAAAAATTAATTTTTGTACGTCCAATTCTTAACTGTTTTAAAAATTAATAATTTATATCTCAAATCGGAAGATGATTTTAAAAAAGTATAAGGTGATTTTCTTTAATGTATTTTTGAGAGGAAGCACAAAAATTTTTGAACGAATTAGTAAATAATTACATCGTGTGGAGCATTTTAAGCGCGGAAAAATGCTAAAACAAAACGTTTGCGAGACCACAAGGTTTGAAGTTGGACGTGTCTGTTAATAAGCATGTCCCTGTCCATTTATAGCTTGTGTATTGGTAGTTTAAATTTTCCAAGTACAAAAACGATATTTTATCTTAAAGTTAAGAATTCATATTATTTTATTATGAAGAATTTAAATGTTTTAATTTTTCACAAGTTTTGGCCAAACTTCACAGATGCATTACCTTAAACAAATAAACTTGAGAACAATGACCCTTTTTCCTTTATTTAAAATGAATTAGAGACTAGGGGAAGAATGTGCTTATATTAGAGGTTACATTAGATGCGTTAAAGAGCTAAATTCTTAACAATAAGTTGATTAACCTTGCCAGAGAAACTTAAAGAGCTATTTAAATTTAAAACATGCAATTAAAGTGAAAATGAACGATACCAGACAAGTACATTAATACTGACAATTATTTTGTACAATAAATACTTCCCTTTCGCCGATATAAACATCTTAAGAGATAGTTATACATTACGAAGATCTGCACCATTATAAGAAGGCTAAAACGTTGATTTATGCACTTGTATACCTATAATAATCAACACATATATTTTTCTCTAAAATCTTAACGTTGCAAATATAATTATAAAAGCACACTGTTTTCCAAGAGAGAAAACATTTAAAGGCAAAACAATTGAAACACGCAAATCAAGATCAAAATGCTTACTCGCCCTAAATCCAAATCACCGAATTTCCACTTTTAGTGGTAGGCGCTCCAATTTTATTGGAAATTTTCATCAAAAATATTCCCACAAAAGCCGTTTTACTTTCGTGTCGAATTCCAAAAGCAAACCAGTTTCGAAAGAAGACCTCAAAACCCACGGAGATGCTGATGAACTAGCTGAAATATTTGACTACTAAAACTAGTCTATTAAACCAGAAAAATAAACTAGATGATTGGAACTTAGGTGCCTGTTAATTTTCAGGAATATATTATAATGGCCTTGCAAATGATATTTTAAATCATGATATTGGCAAATGCTATAAATTATCTTAATTTAAATCAAGGTGTCACATACTCTTGCTACCTACGCCAATGTCAGCTTCCAGAATACTGGAATGAATAAATCCGTAATATGTTTTAAGAATTATGAAGAATTATAATTGATAGTGAATATATGAAGAATTAAAGAGTGCTTATATATGAAGCATCAAAGTATTAATAAAGATTGCGTGTAAATAATTAAAACACTTTTTGCATTAAATGCAAAAGAACGAATTAAAGCTAACCTGTTCATTGCAACTCACATTGCACGAGACGTGTATTAATGCACACCGAAACTATAAGCTTTAAATTTGTATACTGTTATTAAGATGAGCCAGGCTGGAACTAGTGAAGAAATGTAAGTTTTCATTAAATTTGATCGCATTTTTATTAGCAAAAGAATATTTCCGTAAATTTCTTCATTACTATAGCCATTGTTTTCTCATCAAATATTTGGTGGTTGAAATTCTATAGCATACAAAATATAGATGATGTCTCATAAGTAATGTCGGTTATTAAGCAAACTTTATTTCAAATGGGTTGTTACAGGAAATGAATCAAATCTTCAAAGCAAAGACCATTAGATTCTATATCCCTGAGCCACCTTTCAGCGAGGTTTGCTATTCCGCAACGGTACCAGCTTCTGGATTTTGATGCGAAGAACTCATTGATACCCATTTCAACTGCTTCAATATTTTCAAAAGTTCTTCCAAGTAGGAAATGGCCCATGGTAATCTGATGGCTATATGTTGGATGTGGTAGCACTTCGATTCCTTACAATTTATGAATTTTGTCCATTGTTTTCTGAGCTGTATAATGTGTCGCTTGCTGCAAGAGAAGTATATTTCTATTAACTAATGCCTGGTACCTCTGTCTGAAAACTTCAACTCGTTCCAGTTGTTGAGAATAAAGTTCCACTTCAACTGCACGTCTATTTGGAACAAATTCCGAGTGAATCACGCCTTCAAAATTCCACCAAACTCATATTATTTTGAGGCCAAACAGATTTCTTTTAACGACAACGTTTGCAGACAGACAGGTATCGAGCTACTTTTCATCACATGTGACAATCCTCCTGATAAATCTATCATCCCAGGGATTAGCGATAAGTGACGATAGATATCCACTCTACGTTGAGCTTGCCAATTCGTGTAGTAAAAATTTACACCTTCTGGATGACTTTTTAAGTGTCTTAATATGGCAGTGCATGGTATCTTTTAAAGCAACAAGTTATTCTTACAACCTTGGAGTTCTTGGCTGTAGATTTTCTTCCAAAACCCTGCGTATTATCCTAATATTCCATAACTTGACTCTTCCAGAACGTTGTAAATCTTTAATATTTTGATCTCCATTATTGAAACGCTGGAATCATCGCTATGCTACTCGCTCACTAAGGACACTTTCACCTTCGACTCCTCATATCGAACCGCGGTAGCAGTTTTATGAATGTTTCCAGTAGTGCTTCAGAAGGACTCTAACCTCAAACTTTGTTACCTCCATTTTGAAATTCTATACTACCAACTGCTGGCTGCCAACATAACAGTACGTAACAATATCCTAGCACCCTATAAATAGTATTGACAAAAATAAAATCATATATACGTACAAAAAACAATTAAAAACCGCCATTACTTATGAGACAATCTAATAGTATAAACCATCACAGTTTGAACAATTTCTAATTATGTCCCTCATTATCACTCATACTTCAAAGCTAGCTGTATATTATCGGATTTACGGCATCCTAGTTAATTTCAATGTCATTACTGTGTCAAATTTGAAGGTCTTTTTGTTTACAGACACTTGTATCAAATACATTCATACCAATAAAATGACCCCAAATATTTGTATGCAACCTTAATTAGATGAAGATCCTACAGCCAGTGAGAAAATGACACTGAAGTGTGATAACATTAATGGATAAGGCCCATCTCAAAATATAGTGTGTTCACATAAAGGTTTTCTAGAATTACTTTGCCATTCTCTTCCGAAACCTCTTAAGAAATACCTATCACATGGTGTAAAAATCAGTCAAAAAGAAAATTCCGACTAGAGAAGCAACAGGTATTAACCAATTAGGAGATACGCCTATAATTAAAAATGGCGGTTGTATAGTCATGTCACAAATAATACATTAAGTTAATATTTCAACTCCAGCGATAATTATACCTGGTGCATTTGATAGCTGCAGAATGTGATTAATAAATTTAAAACCTCTAATACAGACTTAAAGTCGTCTTAAATAGCTAGAACATGAAGAAACGTTTCTAAGTGGAAATAGGAATTAGCTAACAATCAAAGTATTTAGAGCTATTTTAAACGCAAGGTAGCAGCTGAGTGGTATAATGACCATTCATTGAATTTTAGGAAGCGGTAACGCAATCTTATAGATTAGCTTAACTTTTTCTTTGGCTTCTTTATTGCGTATTAAATATTGTACGAAGATTAAAAATAATTATTTATACCAGTTAGTACTTTTAAGTAATGTAAGGAGGAATTAAAACGATTATTTGCGGTGGCCTCCTGATGCACAGAAATTGTTGATATACAGTTAACATTCGATGAATAAAATTATGCTACAGTGCCGGATGTAATAAGCTGCATTAATAATTACATAATCCTAAAATGGATTAAAATTAAATACTTCAGTTCAGTGATAAATGACTGAAAGCGAAAAACTGAAGAGTTTTTTACCGGTACTAGTTTAAACTATCGATATTCGAGGCTACCAAAGCAGTTTTAGAGTGCTGATCCATTCGCCAGAAGGTACCTTTGCTGAAATATACTGCAAAATTTCCGAAGTAATGTTGACAGATACCGGCACTCCCAGTGACATTTGTTTAGATATCAAACGTTAAAAAGCAGCTATACATTTTGGAGTTCAAATTATTTATGAAACTTGGAAGCTATATTCAGAAATAACACCGCGTTTAGTTATATCTGCCTATAAGAAGTCGATTTTGTCGAAAAAAATGTATCACGTTATTCATTCGCTTTTCATATACTACCAGCTTTAAGCATGCTAAAATTTTCTCTGCCACTGTTTCGTGTCATGAACTAAAATAGGGATGAGCTTATCTTGCATCTACTATCTCAATACTGCGCTTCGTACGTCACGCAAAGGGCTCGTATAGGAAAATATCGATTACTGACATTACACACCACTAAAATGTCTTTATGGTTCAAAACAACACATGGGAAAACACTATAAAATCTAAGCCTTATAGTTTAAATTAACGGAAAAATAATGGTTACAGAATTTATACTTAAGGTATCATAATTTCAGATGTCTATTACACAATAAGGTTAATCAATTATGTTTATCATTATTGTATGTATAGTAAACAGAATATAAAGTATGATTAATTTTAGTCTCCTCCATTAGCAGAAATAATTGTGTTTTATGCGAACTCAAAAGCAATAATAATAAATTAAAAAGGATCCCTATTGGGGTATACCAATAATATAAAATAACAGTTGTATAAAACAATATTTTCTAATGTGGTACAAAACCATGCGGTTGAACTGTATTTTGAGACGTTACAATAAAAAACCCTAATGCTTTGCACTGAGTCTTGCATCCCCGGGATATACCACGTAAAGCTTGAAAGCAATAACAAAGCGTAAACTATTTATACGGTTTGTTAGAAAATGAAGCATAGTAAATATGACGATACAGATTATAAAAACACTCAATTTCGCATGGCTTTTAAAACGAGGTATATTTGTTTCCGAGATAAAGTTTCTTAAGTTGTTATACGTAGTATTGTAAGGCTTTAATGTCTAAGACAGATTAACAGAATAAACAGAAAGCATTAGACACTAGATGACTGGTATCACAGAAAAAAAAATCTTTCGGGAATTTCTGTTACTATAGGCCATTACATAATTCAACTAGAAAAGAAAGTGTTGCAAATCAGTTTTAAAAATATCAGCCATGTTAAAACAGAGAACAATTTGGCTTTTAATACTCTCAAAAAGTAATATAAATATCAGCATTTTTCTTATTATTTTTATAATTCATTTACAATTGCAACAATTAACAATTTTATATACAATATTTTCAAAATAAATTTACTTATAATTAGTAGAGAAAAGTATTTTTTTAATACCAGAAATGTTCACCGAAATATTATAGAAGCTGATGAAGAAATACATTTCTAAAGTCAAGAATAATTTTTTCCGAATTTCCTCATTAATGTCTTGAGTTTTGGGACTTAAATTTATTTCTCCGCTATTATTTCGACATTTTCAGGTTTTACACAACAAGTCTGTTTGTAGATTCGCTTGAAAACACCGCTCATAAAAAGCTGATTTTTTAAAAAAAAATTAGGAGTCTTATTAAATGAAAATGCTTTACGCTAAACAAACTGTCTTACAATTTATTCTTTACATTGCATTTTAAAATAAGGATTTCTTATTTGCCGCTGGCGTTTTTACTTTTTCTACCACCTACATGGTAGAGACAGGTATGCATTCTAACTATGAAATTATATATAGGGATTTCACCGAAAATACACGTTTTGAGATTCACTGAAACAGAAAAATCCCATTTAGGAAAAGGTTCAAGTCCGTGCTCGAGCTTGTATGTGTGCCAGTTCTTCGTCTGTGAAAAGTACACTCGAAAAACCCCTGAACCGATAATGCAGGCGAAGATTTTCAACAAATCTCACCACCCCAAACTACCCTTTACATGGAAAGGTTATTTTTTATTTCCTCAAAAATGGCTCTTACAATCTTGATTAAAATTTCATGTCTAAAGAGATTTACATATATTGAATTATCCATGAATATTCTGTTGTCACCTTCATTCTGCATGACTTTTGTAATAGAAAATCATACAGGTTATAGAAATACTTATTCCAAGACAAATATATAGCTCACCAAAACACTCAAGTTGCATTAAATTAATTGTTTTCGTATTAATAGTTTTTCTACTAAAATGTGTTGTGAATGATCTAGCGTGAAAATAATAACTTTTTAATGTATGCTATAATATATAAGATATACTACGGATTTGCAATGCGTGGAAAAAGTTATTGAACGTACCAATAAGATTTCTACTTTCCCCCTGCTTACTACTAAGTATAGGATGTATTGCATTCCATCCAAAAATTCGATATTGAGACTTCACCAGAAATAGCGTTTGGTGACCTCCTGAATTCAAAAAAATCTGATGTGTTGCATTCACATGGCTTTTTCTACCCTTTTACAAACTACTTTACAAACGCTTATTCTCCATCTACTTCATGTTAATCGAGATAAACATCTCAGAAATTATCCTATTGCTAATTTTCTTGTAGGTGCAACGGGAATATGGTAGGCTTTAAGCTAGTCAAATCTTTTTAAGAGCTGGTTGCTATGTGGAGCATTCCATTCTCTTTGCATCTCCAAGACATTGAAAAAAAAACGAAAATAAAACAAAAAAAGAAAAGAATAACGAATTCCCATTTGAGAAAAAGTATGTATTGGAAAATTCAAACAAATAACAAGCAATATCTCGGAAATGGTTCACTCCACAAAATGTATGTTACATTTGCGGTTTACCAGTCATGCAAAAGCTATTCAGAATGAAGAGGGCTTTTGGGGATATTCCCAAAAATTCAAGATCTACACTTCATTTGCCATGGAAATATATTAAACCTATGATATTTTAATCCAGATCATTAGAGTCATTTTTGAAAACTGCTTCATGTAAGGGGTAGTCTAGGGTTGGAGAATTTTCTTGAAAATCTTCGTGTCGCATCCCTGGAAGATACTAAACTAAAACACCAGGTTTGGTATTTGTCCGACTTTTCGTTTTTAAATAATGCTGTTCACAGACACAAACACAAACGCAAGGACATTTTTACAAAAATGCCTTAATTAGGATATCTCAAAACATGCATTTCCGGTGAAATCACGGTATCAAATTTTTGGGTGGAATACAAATCCCCTACTCACAAAAAACATGTTTAGAAAAAGATCCGTGTGTGTGCGTGTGTATGTTTGTGCGAACAGCTAACTGGCCCTCGTATCCGTGGTCGCTCGAGTGTATAGCTCTGTGCTGAGAGTCGTGGGTTCGAATCCCGTCATTGGCATGGGTGTTTGTGTGTGTCATTGCGGTAATAAACGGTAAGGAAAAACAGTAAAAACACAGTATCATAAACTGGGTAACATAAGAGAACTTTATTTGTATATATAAACAGCTTAACTCAGAAACGAAATGACGAATAAATACCAAACTTTATATATCTTAAGTTCAGTATCTTCCAAAGAATGTGACACAAAGATTTTGAAGAAAATCCCCACCTCAAACTACCCTTTACATGGAACAGTTTTCGAAATCTTTTATTTTAAGACAAATGGCTCTATGATTTTGATTAAAGTACCATATATTACAGATTTTTTCATGACAAAAGAAACGTATATCTTGTATTTCCTGAGAATAGCCTGTGAACTCCTGTTCATTCGGAAGAAATATTTTATAACCTTGCATAAATGATAAACGTTGAGCGATAGACGAAAACGTACTATACAAAAAGAAAGTGGATCTCTTTAAAACACATTTTATTTCAGGTAACCTTTTTGTGGCATAAGTCATTTCGAAAATTAGCGTTATTAATGGTTCGATTTATTTAAAACTTTTGTCATTCTTTTAAGGTCCTGTCGACATTCTATTGTTTTCCCAGATTCCATACTTAAACATTCAGTTCGTAAAACATTCGACTATCGCAGTTTTCTTATTTATCTATAACGAAAAATGTAATATAATTATGACTGAAAAAGTTTTTCTCGATTAAAATAAATAGATATGAAAAATAAAGTTTCCTAGGAAAAATTTGTATACCAACTTATAAACGATGGAAGAATACAGAAAGTCATGTGAATGTAACATATCAGAGCTTTTATCTCAAAACGCACATAAATTGTCCTTTAGAGTTACGCTGGGTGAATAATGGTGATATCAACTGCTATAATAATGAAAAACTACGCAAGAACTAATAAAAATGAATGAACACTACAACAATAAATGCCATTCTTTATAACAGCACCTATGTGCAAGATAGTTCCCCAATATTACGTTAGTGCTTTCTTTCCGAACATCCAGGCCAAGTTACGGAGCATTAACATCAATATCTACCGCACAATATGAAAAACCTAGTATAGCCACAAATCTTTCTAGAACTGCAAAAGGTAGAGTTGGAAATGGCCCCACTGCGTTTTGTCGAGCCATTACAAAAACCTCCTCTCTAATAATCACTCCACGCTGACCGAATTATCCTCGCCCACAGTTTGTTTGGAAAAGCCGCAATCACTTGTTTTAATTCTCCGCGCACATTAATCCACATAGTGTGATGGATGGCCGCTAGGTGTCGACACAGAAGCGATCTATCGATCATGTACGTCAGATCCTAAATTAAGCGTATAAAACACTGGAATAACTTAAAGGCTGTGGGACCGGCAATAAATTTCCCCCTAGAGCCGAGGGGGCAATAACTTAAACTTCAACCCCTACTCATTGTTATCTGTGCAGGCTCGACAAAGAGGTTTTAATTCAGCTAGCTGCTCTTCATTCTGGAAACCTCTTTGCATTATGCATCCTATCTAGTGGCGGTACATAATATATCAATTAGTATGCTGACAGGTTACTGTGCTAGGGTGTGCTTCGTGCCCACACTTTTTTAAAGCTGCCGGTTTGAATCTAAAGGGTAGCCTACATTTACGTCAAGAAATGAAACGAGAACGACACACCCAACACAGTAAAATTAATTATCTGACCTATATAGTATGTATTCACATTCAGATTCATGAAAAATAGGCATCTGAATGAAATCTATGATAAATATACATTTTGAATTAGATTTTGAACATAATTTATTATGAATGTTATTTTAATGTTTTTATAAAGGCAGTGATAAAATGTTTATTAAATTATCCACCAGAGAATATTTTCCCAAACTTAGATTAACTTTCCTCGACCTGAATCATTTAATATATGTAAATACCTTTTCAAAAAAGCACTTGAACGATAGCTCATAATACCGGAATGATTATTGTAATGTATGGTTGACACAAGCTTTCTGTAACATAAGTGCTCTCTCTCTCTCTCTCTCTCTCTCTCTCTCTCTCTCTATATATATATATATATATATAAACTGACCATAATTGTAGATTCCCATTTAAGAAAAATAAATTGACACTAAAATGACCATCATAACATCCTCCAAACAAAACACGACTAATGGCCAAGCAACCTTTAGTAAAGACATTTATTTCTGCAAGGTTAGTTTTGGAGATACAATCTCAGCTTAAATGCTCCAGCCTGTATATATACACAGGGTAAATCAATAAATATCAGCACACCATTTTTAATTTAATGTAGGCTCGCTGTATCGGTTTGTGTGCGCGCACGTCGACATATTGTTCCTCTGTCCCCACTTGTGAAATGCTTGACCGTTATCACTCCAGTGAGTGTTGCATTGTTGCATAATAAGTACTTGCACCCCTCACCGTTTGCACCAAAGTTAGTTAGTCGGTTTTTGTTGCCTGAAGGTGTACAAGGAGAAGAAATCCATCTAAGACTTTTCGCACAATATGGGGGCAATGTTTTATCTCGGCGAAATGTGTACGACTGGATTGAAAAGTAAAAAAATAGTCGGACAACTGTGAAGGACGAGGAAAGAGCAGGACGCCCATTCGTATCTACTAGTGATGCCAAAATTGAGCAAGTTCATATCCTGATTCAGAGAACGGAGGATTGACTGTCGAATGTGAAAAATCAAATATTTTTTTGATCCACTTAAAAATGCCTTAAGAGCCCGTCGCTTCACCACAGACTAAGAAGTGAAGGAAGCGGTGCATACATGGCCTGCTACTCAGACGAAAAACTTTTTTCTGAGGGTATCAGAAAGCTTGTGAACGATAGACCATGTATATTGAGAAGCAAGGGGACTATGTTGAAAAATTAGGTAATTATAAGTTGCCATTGTTGTTATAATAAATTTAAAAAACTATGTGAGGATACTTATTGACTTACCCTCGTGTATAAGTATATATGCAGCGAGTTTCTCCACTTTTCACCATCACTTCCCTAAGCTCTCACCGCCACTTCACTAATGTGATCTAATTCAATTTACCCTGTCACTTCACTTTTTTCGCGACATATTGAAATATGCGCGAAACAGCTCCTACTTCCTTCCCCTTCATTCGCTAGGGAGTCGAACATAAGACCTCTCTAATCTCTCGCAGTAGCAGCACTCACTGCACGTCACAACTATCATTGCAACCTCACTTGGAGAACGCATTAAATTACCAACACTTTATGTCGCAAAAGAAATGCACTTAGTAACTGCACACTCGCTTATATAACCGCTGGAGTGCTCGAGATAGTTCTAGAATGCTCAGGAGGCGGAAGAAAGAAAGTTCCAGAACAATCTGTTATCTCTTGATATCCTTCTGGTGTTAACGTTGGGTAAGAGCGGTCAGTTGATCGGTACCTTCTATACAATAACTGAGGCATAGCTGCATCACAATATAACACATAATATATTAGATAATGTGGATTTCATTATTTGTTCATTCTCAGTACTATATTATGTGCTATATCAAAGTGTCGTTTTATATGCATTAGCTTTATAAGAGAAGATGAACATACAATTGTTTTAAACATGTTTTCAGCTATTCATAATTACTAATTTAAATCCTCTATTCCCATCTATAGTTTTTATATTCTAAAATCGTTTATTAATGACGCTATAGCCAGAGGACATATCCCGACTGCAAAAAATACGTTAATTTTAGCAATATTTATATAAACCCTCGATTATATACTGTTGAAAAATTAGACACTTTTCATAAACCGCAGCGTGTTGCATATCAATGGATCATTAAAAACTTTAGAGGGATTTTTCAGTCTTATGAACTGTGTCAGTAAAGAAACATGGACAAACTGTAATTAGATGTTAGACACTGAGAGTGACTTGACATTGGTGACATAGTTCTGGGGGTTCATGGGCTAATTATCTATTATATTGTTTCACAGCTTATGCATTCCGCTATTTTAACACTACATTAAACCTCTAATATTTACTTGCATTCATTTATAACTGCAAAATCAACTCGCCGCGGCACTAATTACAACACGGACACTCGGCCCCATTCAAATATCTTGAAGTTCCACTTGCCCGAGGTGGAAAGGATATCCAATGCCTGATTTGTCCTTTCCCTATTGTTCTGGAGGTACTTAACAGTGGGCAAAATAAAGGTAAAATATTATATTTTAAGCGCTAAATCAATAATAGACGATTTAACACGAGCTTAATGATTTTCTAAACTACGAGATGAATATCCCTTAAGTGACATGAAATCAATGACACAAACTTACGTGGTTAATTTATTCTCTTCGCCAATAAGATATTTTTAGAAGGAAAAGCAGGAAAGAAAGGGAGAAAGAAAGAAAAGAGTAGAAACATAGCAAAAAGGGGAAATTTTTGTAAATCACCACTTTTTTAATGATTTAATGCACGTTATCGTTCAGAGTTTCAGGTCTGTCGTGCAGAAAAATTTAGACTCTAGACGCACACTTCTAAAAGTTTTAATATATATAGTACTTTTATTACATATTTTTATAATCGGGTTTTCATAACTGAAAGAAATATATATCGATATAAGTGTTTATGTATATTCTTTTAACTTTCTTTAGCACGCACATAAAATGCACTGAAGGTATTGCATTCCACCCAAAAAATCGATACCGATATTTCATCAGAAATACACGTTTTTAGTTCCCATGAATACAGAAAAAGCCTTTTTAGAAAAACGTTCGCGCGCGGGCGTGTGAACAGCATAACTCGGAAACGAAAAGTAGGATAAATAAAAAACTTGGTATTTAGGTTTAAATCTTCCAAAGATGCGGCACAAATATTTTCAAGAAAATCCCTCCTCTCCGAATTACCCTTTACATGAAAATTTTTGGAATGTCTTGATTTTCTAAAAGATGACCCTCAATTTTGATTAAAATACAATACATTAAAGATACACAAAAATAAAATGCATATTTTGTATTTCCTGGCGATAACCTGTGAAATCCTCTTTATTCGGAAGGAATTTTGTATAATCTTGTAGAACTGGTAAACGATAGATGAAAATGTTCTACACAAAAAGCGTAGATCTCTTTAAAATACACAATTTATTTCAAATAATGGAATTAATTGCTCTTAGACAAAAGCCGCAAGTTGAACAAGGTTGGAAAGGTGAATCAGACGACTGAAAAATTCAATGGAGTTGAACCATCCGGGTGCTCTATCCCTGAGCTACCGTGGCAGCATGCCGATACGACATTAAATTCCCGGTAAGCCACAAGGAGATCTCAAGTTGTATTGATATATGACAATCCCAATGGCGACATACAGTGCTGTAAGTACTTTAAATCCTGAGCTTTATAGTTTCGACTACCATTAGGTCAATTTATAGAATTAGTTGTTCTTCCACACAAACCGTATGTTGGATAAGGTTGGAAAGGTAGAATCAGGCGACTGAAAAGTTCAATGACATCAACGAGATTTAAAACATTTTTTTGTGGCATCAGCCATTTCCGAGATATGTTATTAATGGTTCGAATTTTTCATTACTTTCATACTTTAAGGTCCTTTCAACATTCAGTTATTTCTCGCGATTGCATGGAAACAGTTTGGAAGTTTAAAGCAGCATATAGCGTCCTGTTCTTAAACATTTGACTATCGCTGTTCTCTTTGTATGCTAACGAAATGCACAGTGCAGTTATTTCAGCAAAGGTTTGTCTGGATTAAAGCATAGTAGATAAAAAAGAATAAACTTTCGTAAGATCAGTTTGTATACGTATTCACAAATAAATTATACAATCAAATATACAAATCATGTAAATGTAACACAAGATGTTTTCGCTTAGAGTCATTAGAATTTTAAGAAAATGACACATATCATTCATTTATAAATATGGTGTGCACATGTAACCTGCGATTGTCACTGGGCCAACTGTTGAAAGGGAGATGTGTAAACTGCGCCACGGGGAATAGTAAAGTACTTCTTTAGAACTGCGAATAACTTTGCTACAGGTTTATCAACAAATCTAGGAAATATTCGCCAGCTAATTTTAAATTTTATTTTGTATTTCAATAGTATACAAAAAGCGCAGCACATGAATAATAAAGTAATGGTAAAAATACCTGAATGCACCTCACTGCAAAACCTAAATAAGTTTATAACCATTAGCAGAAATGTATATTTGGGACAAGTTTTATGTACTTTTGAGGTTCATAATTTTATATAATGATTTCTTTGCGTTTTACGGCTGAAAAACTACAAAATGATAACGCGATGTACTTTTGTCAACTAATTTCCAAGCCACCCGTTTTCACCCGGTGTACGAGTAAGTCACGATTTTATTGAATTTAAGGAAACAGTTAATACAGTAAAGTCAAATTTAATTTCACCTTATTTTCTACAAGTTTCAGTATAATGTGTTTCATGGCCACACTACTCAAATTTAAAGGACATGTTTACATAAAAACTAGCATTCAAAGTGGAGTATTACGCAAGTAAATGCGTACTTTAGCAGAGAAATAAAAATGCAAACAGCAAAATATAAGTTTTAACTTTACTGAAGGAGAGAAAATGATAATAAAAGCAATACCAAGGAATTATTTATCTTAAACGTAAAGAGGTAATTGATCTATGATATAAAATTTTCATATCCAATTCTAAATCTGATAGATTAGGAAGTGAATAATAATATAAAATATTATTAGGTTGGCTTTGCGCTGGTGACGCAACCTCGGTGACGCATTCTGCTATTTCGGGAGGGAGCAATATCGCAAGTTGCGCATTTGGTAAAATGCGTAAGACATATCTAAGATTTGAGCGCACATAGCTCAGTGACATTTTATTGAAGTTTCCTAACGGCAGATTAGTGAAGTGCCTTACTAGTGCCATAAGTAAAGTGACAATGATTAACTCCTCTTGGTGAGAGAATATAAAGCGAAGATGGTTCTTGTCGACAGCGGAACTACTGCGATCAGAGAGTAATACAGCTGCTACATAATGCAAAAAATCAAGACTACTGTAATAGTACACGTTTAATGCCCTTTCTGTCATTTGTTCTAGAATTTAACCCTGATCTTCTCGAAGAGAATGACATTACAATACAAACGTTGTAAAGATACGTTTACATTCGCAGTCGTGCTTTCCTTACTTTCAAGAAAAAGCACCAGTTACATACACACATGCATAATAAATGTGATCTATGGCTGAACTTAGTTCTGGCAAAGTTACAAATAACTGCAAGCTATGCTTTTTATGCGGAAAGGGGAGCGGAGAAACTGCGCTTTTTTATATCGCCGCTCTTAAGGGACGTTTGGAAACTAAACAGTGAAATTTATTAACGCATTCGGCGGAAGGTCCGCGTGTGAACATTCTGCTGGGTTTTAAAATTGTTTATCGTTGCAGATTTTACACAGTCCTAGAAGCTTCACGGTATAAGCCTTTTACAACACTAGGATACTTCTCCGTTTGTCTGGTAAATTGGCAAATAATATGTACCATAATCTGAAACTTTACTGAGAGGAGAACATATACAGGATGCGGAAAAATCACGTACACAAAATTTAATAATGAAGATTACCTTCAAAGTATTTTAAGGATAGACACCAGAAGTCGCAGAAGTTTCCTTGTAACGCTACATATGAAATTTTTTATATATGTAGGTAACATACTAGAACGAAAACGTTCACTTACACCATACCTTGTTTAATTATCATTAAAACCTTGTTTCAACTACTTTTGTTATGTTTACACAGAAAACATTAGGCGCGAATTGGATTAGTTGCGGAGGTCCAGTAGCATGGCCTTCACCTTGTAACCTTTTTCTCTGGGATTTAATGAAGGAAGCAATTGAAAACCAACGTATGTTAATTTAACGCCTAATGGCTGCAGCAGCAACCATTCAAAGTGATCCTGGGGTCTTCTAAAGAACGCGCCAATCTTTGCTGTGCCGCTTTGTTACTTATCAACGAAGCTATGTTTAAACATTTGTTAATACACGGTGTGCGCTACTTGCACATACCTTTAATAATAATAATATCAACAATATCAACTTTACAACAGCTGACGCGAAATATTTTCTAAGTCCAACGTCTGTGGTATATTTTTTTCGAAGTGCACCTTCACATTCTTTGGTGTAATATGTATTTAGAATTATTTATTTGCATAATTTCTTGTTGGAAAACGTTTAATATAATTTGAGCCCTATAATTATTTATTTATTTACTTACTGCGCATGTACATATAGAAAAAGCAGGGAAACCAAATTCTTCATCCTGCATCACTCAAAATAATGCAGCCAGCACTTTTGTCACTAAATTACACTAACTATATAATTGTACACATTTTTTCTAAATTATGCTGAGTGCTATGTACACTAAGTAAGTGATTTAACTACGCCTAGCCCAAACTTTAACTAATCCTAATCACTACACCACAGGTTAGACTTGCCTAATGTCTTCTATTAGTTCCTGGAAAGGGTCTGCCATACGGTTCTTGGTGTCAGCATGCCACACATACTGACAAATGTAAGCATCTGTAGCATTGTAAAGCGGCAGATCCGTCTTATTAATCGGATCAGCCATTTTTAAAACTTTTATTATTTACAAGAATATCTCCAATAACATACAAACCTAGCTTCTCACACTACAATAAATTCTACTTCACTGCATGTCCATGATTGTAAAGCAATAAAACCCGAGAGAAAGCATGGTCAGGACCTTTCAAAAGTGACCGGCTGCTAATCGCTTCCAGATTGTTGTGCACATGTAGGGGGATTTTCTTCAGAGGTTGGCTACGGTTGTTACAAATGAAGCGCTTGTTGGCTGCTATGCAAGAAACAATAACGCTAATAGTCATGGTCGTTTGCCTGCTTGCGCATGCGCATTGGAGAACCTTCGGACTGAAAATTTCTCGCGTCTCATGCTTGAAAGTATCTCCAATAATAATAGTTACTAACAACGAAAATATCTTGTAATTTCACAAACAAAATTTTATATTCAAGCTGATACATGTAGCGCCACAACTAATATTTTGCCACTCCCAAGTTCCTATCTTTAAAGTATTTTATTTTGAACATAGTTTTCATCCTGAAATTTTGTATACGTAATGTTTTCGCATTCTGTATATACGCTCAAAGCTTAAAAGTTGATTGATTTCAGGACACAATGTGTAAACAATAATCATTAGGGAACCCATTTCTGAAACATTCTGTATCAATACTAGCTGTCAAGTCCAGTTCCAATCCAGTTAAGGTATCGATTATTAGCTGGAAACGTCGTTTTGCCCTGGCAATAAAACACAACCTCCATAAAACTGATTACCTCGGCGTTCTCCTCCTTGTCTTTATAAACTTCATTTGGGGAGTCCCTTTAATTAGGTCAATGGACAAACAAGTCACGGTCGGATGGACTGTGGGAGGATTACATACTGGCTTTTATAGTTGGGATCTAACTAACGCAATTGTTTACAAGGTTACATTTTTATAATGTGCCCCATCTATCATCTGCTGTATAATACCATCAGCTACAAAAATTGTGATGCCACAGTAATGCCTACCATCCATTACTATATCATTGCAATTACTTGGACCATACATTCGTATAAAAGAAGTACCGTATTTACGCGAATCTCATGCGCACCTTTTTTGACCAAATGTAGTACTCAAATTCGTGGTGCAACTTAGATTCGAGTGCAAATCCGTTCCGTAGAACGCGTAACTCCATTCAATTTTTTTCCATTATTAAGTCAATGGATTGCTGGAGTTAACATGCACTCGCGACAAGCTAGCCGCTCATTTAGCATTGACCTATTATGGAGCGTTTTTAGTTACGATATGGAGGGCAAGGGCAAACAGAGAAGAACGTCTTGTGATGCTTCTTTAAAGCGTAAAGTAATCGTTTATGCTACAAAAAATGGTAATAGAAAGGCAGGAAGGGAGTTCAATTTATCAGAGAGCAACGTTCGCTTGTGACGAAAACAGAAATTGGCATTATTTGGTACATTATTGGAAGATGTCCTGAAGTTGAAGAAAAAATGTTGGAATTTGCGCGTGAAAGGAGAAAGAATGGGCAACCTGTGACTAGTGACACTATATGGAAGAAAGCTAAAAAGGAGGTTGAAGTTTTTGGTATTCCGAAACAAGACTTTAAGACTAATGCTTTAGCATTAAATGTATCACCTAACAATATGACATCTTCAATTCTATAATCTGTGCCGTTTTCGCCTCCCCATGGTCATGCAACCAGCACGTCACAATGCTTCGGAGCGATGACGTCATTCATAGCCAGAGAAAGTAACATCCAAAGCTTCGAATAACATATCGCCATGAGTGACGTAAGACATCACCTCACTACGTAATTAATCATGGACAATAATCATTGACTGGTTTGCAACACACCACTGACGCCAGCGCCATCATGCTCTCCGATGGTTTCAGCAACTCCTGGGCAGGCAGTCACGAGCAGTGGCTCTTTTGCCAGGGATCGAGGCGTGAACAACTAGCCATCGTTACAGCGAGGTTTTTGGTTCTTTTCCAAATTATCTCTAAAACTTTGTTCGGTAAGCTTTTGAAATTCAATCTTTAACTTTTGCTGATTTACTAAATTCTTGTACGGGAGAAGTATTGACATTTTGATTTCATGTAACTATTGTATTTGTTGCTTTCTTACAAAATCTTTAAACGCAGATGGCAACTTTAGGTGTAGAAAGCGAAAGAAAATATCACATTGTATTTGAGCGTGTTAATTTGTTAAACAAATCTTAAGCTGATCTAAGCATTGTTGACGGATATAGCACTTTAAAATAAATTGTTAATCTTATGTTTTGGTGAATATTTGCTACTTCCTAGCTCCTAAGCAACAGTCCCTCATCACGGTAACTTTTCCCTCTGATTATGGTAAACAATAGTGCTGCAAGTGTACAGCAGTCCTAGTGGTGCAAATCTGATGGTTTATATGTATGATAAATCCATTGTTTTATTAAATAAATTTAAATAAAATAGCTATTATCTCTTTTCTGTCATTGATGCGCTTTACATTCGCTACAAAACCTTTTTACTTTCTCTACTATGTATAGCAAGTAGGGGAAGTATTGTATTCCACCCAAAAATTCGATACCGAGATTTCACCGGAAATACATGTTTTGAGACCCCTGAATCCAAAAAAGCATTTTTGGAAACATGTCCGTGTGTGTCTGTGTGTCTGTGAACAGCATAACTCAGAAACGAACAGTCGGATAAACACCAAACTTGGTATTTAGGTTCAGTATCTTCCAGAGATGTGACACGAAGGTTTTCAAGAAAATCCCCCCACCCCCGATTACCCTTTACATGGAACGTTTTCGAAAATTTTAATTTTCTCAAAAATGGCTCTAAGGAATTTGATTAAAATATCATATGTTTAAGATATTTTCAGGACAAACGCAATGAATATCTCGTATTTTTTGGGAATGTCTCCAAAAGTATTCTTCATTCTGAACGACTTTTGCATAACTGGTAAACCATAAGAGATAGACAAAATTTTATTACACAAAAATGTAGATCGCGTTAAAGTACACAATTTATGTCATACATTTTTTAGTTGAGTGAACCATTTTCGAGATATTGCTTGGTATTCCCTTAAATTTTCCAATACTTATACTATTTCTCAACTTCGTTATTCATTTATTTTGTCCTGGTAATGCAAAGAGAATGGAATACTCCACATAGTAACCAGTTCTTAAAATATTAGACTATCGCTTAAAGCCTACCAATTCCCCTTGCATCTACAGGAAAATTAGCAATAAGATTAACATCTCGATTAACATGAAGCATATGGAGAATAAGCGTTCATAAAAATAGTTTGTACAAGAGTAGAGAAAAGTCGTGCGAGTGTAACACATCAGATTTTTTTTCTCATAATTTTAAGTTTCAAATACGAGGTGTGCGTTAGATTCGCGTAAATACGGCATGTTTCTATCCACTGAAGTTAATCACGATAACTTGGTGGTGCCTGGGGTACCTCAGGACATGTATCACTTGAGCGTAATACTGACGCCAGCTGTCAACCCCACCGTCGCTTCAACTCTGACGACGTCCACCACAGGCGTCGCACACCCTCACCGCACCTCCCATGGACGCAGTCTTGGCGCGCTTGGGGCAATACTGGAGATCGGCCGGCAATGGTGTGCAATTATCTCTGGTTTAGGTATCAAATAGGCGTGTGTTGTGCTACGACCCATCTCAATACTTGGTTAAATTTTTTCATCACTATAGTTGATTCTAATATATTCTGAACGAACATTTTGTTTTCATTTATTTGTTTATATTTTATATAGCGAGTTTGTTTACACCACACGTCATCTCTTGCATCCAGTTTTCATCTATTCCTGTCACTCCAATCATCACCTGTCATTTGCCTATCTTCCATAGCTTGTGTCACACCACAACAGTCGTGGTCTTTCCCTTTTCTTACGCCGAGGAGGCTGCCAATTATATCATTTTAATGGCCATCTCTCAGGTGACATTCTGCTAAGGTGTCCTTCTATAGCAGCGATTATATTTATTGCTGTCAATTGCATCTGCCCTCCTACGTTTTATTTTCGATTTTTTTGATGAGACACAACGACTTTTCCAATAGTTCATTTTAATTTATTTTGGTTCCTTTTATACCTCACTCGGCGCCATACAACGTAATACTTCCGATTATTGTTTTATAAATTCTTTTCTTTATATCCTTTTGTATGTATTATTTCAAATTATGGAATGTAATTGTCTTATGGCAACTTATGTAATTTTCGTCTTCAATGAAAATCATTTACAGGGTTATTCAAAAAGAAGGAACAGATTTTTAATATTCATTTTTAATGAAGGACATTAGATAGCGACACATACGACAGACACATCATTGAATAGAGGAAAGTTCAAAGTTTTAAGCTATTAGCTCCATTCAGTGCCTACAGCTGCGCTGCGTTTGTATTTGCGAGAAAATGGCGACACCATAGGAAAAATCATTTTGTATGCTGCATTATGCAAAGAATGAATCCGTTGTTTCATTGCAGCGTGAACAACTTCAAAACAAGCTGCCTCGACATAAAAAATTACAATTGATACAATGAATTCATGGAAGATGGTTGCATATGCAAACGGAAAAGCACTTGTCCTTGCATAACAAATGGTGCTCATTTTAAACACATAAAATAAAACTTTGAACTTTTCTCTATTCAGTGATGTATTGCATGTGTCACCATCTATTGTTGTTCATTAGAAATAAATATTTAAATTCTGTTCCTTCTTTTTGAATAGCACTGTATTTCACAGACAAATTAAGCAGAGGTGCTCAGTGACTTTTTCAGCCTAGTAACTTTGCGGCACATACGTCCTGTCAATGCCATTATTAGGACTATTTTAAGATAAAGGTGGATTAAGAAAATAATCGGGCCAATAATATTCTGGTTCGATTATTTTCTTAACAGTGCTACCTAAACTGAGGGCCAGATCTAAAGTGGTCTTAAGTAAATTGTTCAATTAATAACAAACAAAACATTAACAAAAGCGTGTGAGAGTAAAATGTGCCTCCAGAATACATTTTTGGCATCATCTTTGAAGCCATAAATGTGAATGTTACTTGGTGTATTTTGCTAGTGAATTGTTTCCTTCTTTATTGCAAGCAGTCCCCAGTGACCTAATAAGACAGATGAACAATCCAGTTGGCCGGACTTGCCACCATAATACTCGTATCTCTTTCTTCTCTGGAACTTAATTACTCACACTGTACAATGCATTATAGTATTATACATTTTGTCTAAGTGATGTGCAAATTAGACAAGGTCACTAAGCAACAGTGGTCTTAAGGCAAGCTACGGGACATAGCTCTACATAGCTTTTCAACATATTACTGGGAATTATGAGCACCTGCTTGGCAGGGGAAAGGTAAATAGCAAAAACTGAAAATACAAGGATACCCATGTGTAAAATTGCCACAACATAATTATTAACGTGCATTATAATAAGCTATATGTATTATACTCAGCTTCCCTTGTTATTTATCCCTTGGTTTCCCTGGATGACACTGAGAGCCTGGTTCCTCTTTTGTTACCCACATCCATTAGTCGCTAGCATCAATCTTCTTCTAACTTTAAAGGGGATCATCATATAGGAATTTGTTGCCTCTCCTTTGAGTCCTTTCTAAAATACTCCTGAAATTAATCTTAATTATCTCCCTCCTATTCCTAACAGACACTTTCTCCCCTAGCCCTTTTTCCTGACACTAAAAATGTCTTTACAGTGTAATCTCATTAATTACAGTGTTTAACCTAAATATAAGATTAGTCCTATCCTTTTTTCCCCTCTTCGCCAAAAATAAATACCTAGAATTATTTCTGTCTGAAAGTTCTGAAAGAGGTACCTTTTATTTGTGTAACTATATATTACACATAGTAGGTCTGCACATTGTTGAAGCAATTATCATACGAGGGAAAAAGTCGGAAAAAACACACTCCCCTGTCCGGAAAGTTGGACACTCTAGTCGTCTAGTATAGATAGTCCTAGAGACAGAAACTTAGGAAACTCCTTACCTATAGGAAGAGACAGCAGTTAGTCAATAAGCCACGTTTCGAGGGACGAGCGACGAATAAAGATGACTGCAAATGCGAGAAAAGAAGAAGAGTCCTTGGGAGATAAGCTGCTGCGAGTTAGCTTCAAGTGTTACAAGCGGGGAGCATGCACTATCCGGACAAGTGAATCCTGTAGAGACGGTTACGCGTGTTACGCAATTAGAGCGCTTCGGAAGCGAGCCAAGGAAAGCCTTAATTCGAGACCGTAAACAAATATCTACCGTCAGAGAATGGCAGATTCCTAGCACGAACACGAAGAAGGTATTTCCTTCTAACTACCGCACAGTTTGACTGTAAACCAAAAGATTACACAAACAACATTATAAAAAATATTTTTCTTTAGCCAATGCCGGATCCCAAAAGCATTATTTCAATGCAGCAGCCCGTAATTCTCTTGTTCTCCCGGGTACTTTGGGCATTAACTTGAATGCTGAACCCACCATCGACCTATGTTCGTCATATGACCAGTAAACTTCCACTAATATAAACCAGATAGAAAAACACACTATTGCAAGAAGAGTTTGTAGAAGAATGGGTATAAAAAGTAATATAAATGTAACACATCAACTTGTTTATGGAACTTTAAAGTTAGTAATCCATGAAATAATTTAATGTATAAATAGATAATCTTAAAACTCCGAATCATGTTCCCAATCAGCATTTCTACTTTCTCTACTACGTATATTAAGTAGGGGAAGTTTTGCATCCCAACCAAAAATTCATATGGATATTTCATCGGAAATACGTGTTTTGAGGCTCCTGCATGCAAAAAAAAGCATTTTTAGTAAAATGTCCGTGTGTGTGACTCAAAAATGAAAAGTCGGATAAACACCAAACTTGGTATTTAGTTTCAGTATCTTTCAAAGATGCGACACCAATATTTTCAAGAAAGTCCCCCCACCCCAGACTACCTTTTACGTGGAACATTGTTCGAAAATTCTGATTTTCTCAAAAATGGCCTTAACGATTTTGATTAAAGTATCACACGTTTAAGATACTTTTATGGCAAATGAAATGCATATCTTGAATTTTCTGGGAATGTCCTCAAACGTCCCCTTCATTCTAAATAAATTTCGCATAGCTGGTAAACCGTAAAAGATTTGTTTACTACACAAAAATGCAGATCACGTTAAAACACACAATTTATGTCATATAACATTTTTTTGTCGAGTGAACCATTTCCAAATTATTCCTTGTTACTTATACTTTTTCTCAAATGGGAATTCGTTATTCGCTTTTTATTTACTGGACACGCAAACATAGCAACCAGCTCTTAAAATATTTGACTATCGCTTAAAGCTTACCGTATTCCCCTTGCACCTACAAGAAAATTACCAATAACATAATTTCTGCATAAGTTTATCTCGATTAACATGAAGTAGATGCAGAATGAGCATTTGTAAAAATAGTTTGTACAAGAGTAGAGAAAATCATGTGAGTGTAACACATCAGAGTTTTACATTTTGTGTAGCTTTTAAAATGATATCGCTTATTTACATCGCTTAGAAACTTGCTGGTGCAGATGCTAACTTCCAGATTGCTTCTCCGAGAGATTTGTCAAATATCAGTTCCCAAACAACGTTGCCAAAATATAGTTTTGCAACTATAAATAGTGCAGTTTTTAATTGAAAAAAATCTGACGTATTGCATTCATAAAACCTTCTCTACTTACTCTTCACCAATTTATACTTACGAAAGATTCTTCTATCTACTTTTTGTTAAATGAGATAAACTTACATTACACATTTATACATTTTGTTGTAGGTCTAAGAAGGAGAAAAAAAGAGTGTAGCAACTTACCACCTAAAAATGTTAAAGTACCTGAAAAGTCAAACCAAAAACAAAGAATATTTCTGAAATGGTTTACGCCACAAAATATTTTATTTGACACAATATGTACTTTAACAAGATCTACATTCTTTGTTTGGAAATATTTTGTTTATCTCTTACGGTTTACCAGTTATACAGAACTTATTGTGAATAAACAGGACCTTCAAGGCGTTTTCCAGAAAATTCAATATATAAGTTTGCAATTCAAATTCTTAAACATTAGATATTTAAATCAAAATCGCTAGTTACTTTTGAGAGTGTTAAAAATAACGAAAAGTTTCTATGTAAAGTATAGTTTAGGGTGGAGGCATTTTTTTATGAAAATGTTCGTGTCGCATCCCCGAAGACACAGAACTTAAATAAAATTCCAATTTAGGTATTTAACTAACTTTCCGTTTTTTAGTTATCCTCTTCATATCTTCATAAACGGACACATACATATAGAGAACTATTTCTAAACATGCCCATTTTTGGCTTCAGAGTATCTCAAAACCTGTATTTCCAGTGAAATCTCGGTATCAAATGTTTGGGTGTTACTCAATACTTCCTCCACTTATTATAAGACCTATAGGTAAGTAGTAGAGAAAGTAATAAAATGCTAAGGCCGGAACTCAAGACTCCGATATTAGTACCGACGGTCTATCAAAGAGTTACCGCGACCGACGCCTGAAAACGCTCATTGAACTTCTTTCGTTTGACTCATGAAAACTTGTGGTTTTTGAGCCTTTGATATACCTTTAGATGAGATTTACACCGCCGCAAGTGTAATTTTGGACTCCTGGTTGATCACACTATTAAGATAAAGTTATGTCCAGATATCGATCTTCTATATTGCTCTTTTAAAGTTGTAAACATTGGAGGAAACTGTATAAGGGTACAAGAGCAGGGGAAAACCCTAACTTGACACCTGAGGATTTCTTGTTTTTTTTCTTTTGAGTGCTACTATTTAACATCTACGGCGTTTAAACCTACCGCACTACTTCTCTAAATTCGGTGAGATATGATAAAATTGTTGGTAGCACATCTTAACTTATGCTCGTTTTAAAGGAGCTTCTGCGCATGCGTAACTGGTATCACGTAATGTGCGTTATGGATCAAATACATACGTGTCGTGCACACTGGAAGGCGTGCACTGGCGTGCAAAGCTTCTCTGGCTTTGTTTCCTTACTATCAACGGTAGTAGCACTAGTGCTGATAGTTTTATGACAATTTAATTAAGGTTAACGAATGCTTCTTTTCATGATAATTATTTCTCGATCTTCGGTCTCGAACTAATTAACTTATGAAAAGACGCACAAGTTTAAACCGAAATTAAATTGTCATGTAAAATTGGTATCACGAGTGCTACTCGGCTAGATAATGACACGAAAAATTTATTATGAACTTACCTAGTTTAGCATCAACCATGTTTGTTAGTTCTATAGAATGGAAGCAATCTCGCTGTCGCTAACTGAACCGTCAATTTTATAATTTCTCTCCGTACAAAATTTTGAAAATTGGTTCCACACCATAATTGTTCTTCTTTGTGTTTTCTGGAGTTAAATTATCCACAGCTGCTTTTATATTACCAATATTTGACTTCGAAAACGCGGCATTTTCAGTTGCTATTATTGTAGTCACAGCCTACGTGATCTCACTCACTGCATTCATACAAATTAAAAACAAGTGTACCTCAATGAAATACTATCAGTGTAGTAATCGAAGGTGAATTGCTATCAGTGTAGTAGGGCTTTGATCGGCCAACTGACTAGCATACTCTACCTGTCATTGGCTAACGGCACATTGATTGTCACTACAATTTTACGACAATACCACTAGGTGGTAGCATAGTACGGCAGAAGTATGTAAATTGAAATTGAGTTTTATCTATGGACGCTCTTTAACTGCTATGCTCCTTAGCGTCTCATTCTATGTTGGGCGTGAAAGATCGATAATTTTGCTCAGATGCTTCTTTATCAGGCTTGAGGTTCTTTTACGTGCCGCAAATCCATGACACGGGACTACTGGCTTTACTCCCCTTCCGAAGGAAACCACGCAAAGGATTTTTACGCCCGAAAAATTCCATCGCCCTCCGCCGGGTTTGAATCCTCGGCCTCGGGAACTAGAGGCTAACGTGGTAACCACTACACCACGGAGAAAGACGCAGAAGTATGAGAGGCAACGTGCACGAGCGTGGAAATTTCTCGTTTTCTCCGTACCATCCATACTCTCAACGACAATTTAATTTATAGATTACCTCGTTCTTGCCCTAAAATGCAGTTCTTATGTACACGGCAAATATCCACAAAAACAACCCCTTTTTCCTCACACAAGATATGCATTATTATTAACTCAGTAGTGGTGGTGTGTGGGAGTGGCTTCGGTTATATGTATCAATTTGTTCATAATCATAACTATTATTGCGGCAGATGCTATTTCACATTTTCATAGCTATCGCAGTCTAAAATTTTGTGAACACCCAAAATACTTATGAGGCGCTATTGGTTGTAAATGTAAACCTGAATCGAAGTTGAAAGCTTGTAATCAGTTCATATCTGATTCAACTTTAAAATGTTAGCATACACAAAGCAGGTGTGAAAGAAGAAATAGCAAATATGGGGTAATATTTCAACTAAATTTTCTTATTATTTCACAGAAAAGACAAGGCCCTCAGACCTGTTCCGAGGCTAACTCAACTGGCCACTCCACCTTCCCCGTTGTCGTCCAACGTTTCTTTGTCCAAATGGTTTATAGACTAAGCCTTGCGTGGATATCTTGAAGGGGACTCCTTAAAAGAAGATCTTTCCACTCTTTCTGATATTTCTGTATCTCGTCAATTATATTGTCCTCCATCGCCTGTGTTTCTTATTCGATATAGTCTTGTTACTCCCAACAGTGGTCGTAGAAATCTCATTTGAGTTGCCACCAATCTTGATTTCTCTCTAGATCTCGGAACTGGTATTGGTTTTGACACAGTATTGTGAAGCTGTTTCACTTCTCTTCTCATGCTTTTGCCTCAGTGTCTCTTTAAATATCCATTTAATTTATTATATATTTTCCTTAAACGTCGTTTTTATGTTTAGAACCGATATCTTAGAACCTAAGTATTTAAATGTGGAGACTTTTTCAATTATTTCTTACTCAATAATTACCTTTCTTGTTTGTTGTTCTACTTCTATCTTTGCCAAAGCATCAGTTTATATGAAATTTTCATATATTTGTTTACTGTTTCAATTAAATTCATGGCCGCTTTTTAAGTTGTGTTTCATTCTGAACTAAATTTTAATGTTGATAATCGAAAAACTACATAAATCAGTGAGACTAGGAAGCAACAGAGATCACACATTCGAGATTACTCTTGTTCTAATAGTTGCTTCTCTTCCTTTGAGATCATATTGTAATGGTTATAGTTTTATTTTACAAGAATGTTTTAAATATAATTTTATAAAGTTCGAGATATTCAGGACAAGGTCTGTTTAAGTAAATCCATGAAATTGGCTTTAGAATTATTGCGAGTCATTTCCTGGATACTTATGTAAGCAGGATTTTGTGGTAAGATTTTTAGGGAAATGATCACCTCTGACGCATGGATGAATTATGCAAATCATCCTGAGAACACTTACGTCAGTGCTGGGCAAAGCACTAGTCAGCATGCTCCTAGGGTATTTAAACTAAGAGATTTTTACGAGCGTCTTTGCCTATCACTTTCCTAGCAGGACTCTGTGACGGTCAACTCTTTAAATTTATTTTGTGCTAGCTTACAACTTCGACGTACGACGAAGATGGACCCCGGACGTCTTTCATCAACTAGGTAAACCCAAAAGCTGTCTAGCTCTCTCCCTCCTGCAATATAGTTAAGATTATTTAATAGAAAAATGAAAGTCTCTCTTGGAATCAGAGTTATAAGTCTATTAGTGTCATCCTTTTACATACTTTAAGCTACCCGCAACCTATGAACATCTCGAGTACATCCCTGAGTTTCATCCCCGTGCTCGCCCCATCTGGTATAGGCAACGATTTGGGCAAAATGACCCTACCTCACAATATACTACTTGGGACATTTAGCAATCGCTATACACAACAGGGATAATTGCAACGTTGGCCGCAATTTAACTACTCTAGAGATATATGTCCCAAATAGTACAGAGGAGGTTATTCGAAATGGAAGATTTGTAAATAAATTGATAATAAATACAAATTTCAGTATTCTAACCTGGATACCGATGTAGCGCAGTGGTTTCATTTCCGGCTTTCGTTACGAAGTTCTGGGGTTCGCATCCCGGCTCTGGGGTGGCAATTTGAGTTGACCCTATCCACGCCTTCGACCTTTGACTTGCTTATGTGAAGTATCCCCAACGTGGCCCAACGTGGTTCGAGACCACTGTAAAAGCTGTAGGTCCTTTCATTCCACCCATCCTTATTACCCTACCATCGGAGGCAACAGATTCCGCCCACTAAGTGCCTCCACCTCAGAAATAGATCCAGTCATCGCCTGGTGGAATGAGGTATCCCCTGAAGGTCATAGGCCGTATTGGGAGCATAAGAAACGACGACGATATTGTAACCTCTGTAGCAGTTACGGATACTCTCGCAATGATATTTTATCATTATTCCGTTTTTTCGTTTTTAAAATTTCCAGAAATTAAATTAAATTGAGTTGTATTTATGGACACTCTTTAACAACTGCGATCCTTAACGTCCCATTCTATATTGGGCGTGAAAGACGTAATTTTTCTCAGAGACCCCTTTATTAGGCTTGAGGTGCTTTTACGTGCGTAAATATATGACGCGGGACAACCGGCTTTACTTCCCTTCCGAAGGAAGCTATGCTAAGCATTTTTACGCCCGAAAAATTCCATCGCCCTTCGCGGGTTGAACCCGTGACCTCGGGAACTAGAGGCTAGCATGGTAATCACTACACCATGGAAGGCGACTTAAAATTTCCAGTACCAGATAGTAGCTCGTCGCGTTCGTTTTGAACCTTCCTATATACTGCATACGTACACAAAGAAGATTTATCTGCGCTTCATTTCCAATCACAGCTGCGCGATGCAATGACGCCAATGTAATGAAGCGATGTCAGTTTTTTAATTGACAGCTCTATGTCAAACAGACATTTGTATTATTTTATTTTCGACATCGGCAAGTGCGCTATTTTTTATTATTTGTGCTTGCCTTCTCTCTTCGATACATTGCATTTCCTGCTAAAAACACTTCAGAAATTTGCTCTTTCACTTCACTTCACAACGCTGTGACGTGTGTTTTCTATCCATTCTCATTGTTGACTCTGCAGTGGATGTTGATCTTGGAAAAGTTTGATAAACACTGTCTGATTACTAGCACAACTCTGTAGCTCTGTTACAGTTCATCTCTTCTTACAGCCTACAACTACAGGTTGATATTTCGCAGTTCATAATACGAAGGGTTTAAAATAACCACACGGCGTCACTAACTGCAGTGTTAGCAACAATATCAGCTTTTTTTTTACCTTCTCTTCCACGTACATAACCAGAGAACGTATTGCATTCCAGCAAAAGTTCCATATAGATATATCACTGGAAATAATGCTTTGTGTTCCTTAAATAGAAAAAAAAAAATTTTTAAAATGGTTCATGCGTGTGCATCTGTGAACAGCTAACTCGAAAACAAAATGTCCCATTAATACTAAACTTAGTATTTAGGTTCAGCGTCATCCGAAGATTATTTAAGAACCACTCCCCCCCCCATTTCAAACTATTTTTATATTTAAGATTTTTCGAAACTTCGGATTTTCTGAAAGTTTTTCTTAACTATTTTGTTTGAAATAAACCATGTTTAAGATAATTCCATGAAAAAAAACGTGTATGTTGAATTTTCTGGGAATAGCCTGTGAAGCCCTCTTCATTCGAAAGGAATTTTGTCTAACTGTTAAACCATAAGTGATAGAAAAAAACTTACTGCACAGGAAATAAAGATCTCTTTAAAACACATAATTTATTTCAAATAACTTTTTTGGTGGTATCAGCCCTTTTCGACATATCTGTTGTTATTGGTTTAAGTTAAGTTAAACGAAGGTCTACCAGAGCAAGATCCAGAACCGAAGCTGCCCTCCTAAGACTAAGGAAGGCGTCAACCGAGTGACTCTCCAATCCGTGGGGTTACACAGGAGGCCAATACCTGGAATCCAACCCCCCCCACTTTCGCGCGTCATACTTGGATGACTACCAATGCCTCGCAATCTAGCACGCCGGCTATCCAGGCTGGTACCGGAGGGCATCACGGCGTGTCACAACCCCGCCTGTACGAAATCCCGCACAGACGTATCCAATCTCCCACTGGTCTCGGGAACCACTGTCCCGCCGAGTCCAACCCAATCCAAAGACATCCCTACGAGTGAGGCTCGGACGTTTGGCCCAACGTACTTCTAGTTACGTCAGAAGTACCACGAGTGCTCAGGGTCTGCAGCGGCGGCACCACGGCAGCTGAAGGGATGGAACCCTCCCCCTTACGGAAATTGTTATTGGTTTGGACTTTTCAATTCTTTGTCATTGTTTTAGAGCACTGAAAATAAAAACTTAACTACTGCATTAAAAGAATTCATATGACTGCTATGAGTTACTATAGTTTTACATGTGACCTTAACTTTTGAAATAGAAATTTCTGAAGTTCAAAGTTCTCTGCTTCTTTCTTTTCCTCCATAAACACATTCAATTAGATTCTGTTCAGGTGTAATTCAGTGTTTTGTAGTTTATTTTTCTCACCCAAAAAAGAAATGCTGTGTCTTCTTGGGAACGTCATCATAAACGCCATCAAGCTCGTTAATTAGGAATCAGTTTATATTAACATTCTTTTAATATCAGGCTGTGGAAAACAGAACATTTTATATAGCACATTCCTAAAGCCTTCTCATAACTTTCTCTTCCACGTACCTAGCAGGTAGAGAAGTATTGCATTCCACTAAAAAAATCGATATCGAATTTTCACCGAAAATAAATGTTTTGATGCCATCGGAAGTTTTTAGAGAAATTTCCACGCACGCGCACAACTCAAAACGAACAGCATAACTCAAAAACAAAAAGTGGGATAAACACCAAACTAGGTATTTAGGTTCAGTTCCTTCCAAAGATGTGGCACGAATATTTTCAAGAAAATTCTTCCAACCCAAACTACCCTTTACATCAAACATTTTCGAAAATATTTATTTTATAAAAAATGGCATTTAGGATTTTGATTAAAATGTCATATATCAAAAATATTTATATGACAAATAAAATGTATATATTGAATTTTCTGGGAAAAGTCGATGTCTTCACTCGGAAGTAATTTTGTATAATCTTGTATAACTGGTAAACGTTAAGCGGTTGACAAAAACGTACCACACAAAAATGTAGATCTCTTTAGAGCACACAACTTATTTCAAATAACCTCTTTTTGTGGCATAAGCCATTTCCGAGATATACGTTATTAAAGGTTGGAATTGTTCAATACTTGATCATGCTTTTAAAGTCCTGACAATATTCAGTTATTTCACGCGATTGCATGGAAAGAGTATGGAATTTTAAGGCCAACGTATAGAGCCCAGTTCTTAAACATTTGACTATTAGTATTCCATTGATAACTATAACAAAATGTGTAATGTACCTATTTCTGCAAAGAAATATTTGGATTAAGATGTAGATAGAGGGTAGAGAAAGCAGTGTAAATGTATCACATAAGATTTTTATATACATAAGATTTTGTGCGCTTAAGAAACTCAGGACTCTACGAAGTTGTGTAGTAAAAATCTGATGTGTTACACTCACATGACTTTCTGTACTCTTGTACAAACTATTTATACAAACGCTTATTCTCCATGTGCTTCATGTTAATCGAGATAAACATTTGCAGACTCTATCTTATTGCTAATTTTCTTGTAGATGCAAGGGTAATATATATTTACAAGGGCAGTATACAAATACAGTAGCCTTTAAGCACATACATATCTCTTATTAGCTGGTTGCTAGGTGCAGCACCATTCCCTTTTCCACAGATTAACTCTTTGCATATCCAAGACAAAAAAATCTGATGTGTTACACTCACATGACTTTCTATACTCTTGTACGAACTATTTATACAAACGCTTATTCTCCATATGCTTCATGTTAATCGAGATAAATATTTGCAGACTCTATCTTATTGCTAATTTTCTTGTAGATGTAAGAGGAATATATATTTACAAGGGAAATATACAAATACAGTAGCCTTTAAGCACATACATATCTCTTATTAGCTGGTTGCTAGGTGCAGCACCATCCGCTTTGCCACAGATTAATATTCTTTGCGTATCGAAGACAAAAAAATGAATAACGAATTCCCATTTGAGAAAAGTATTGAAAAATTTAAGGGAATAACAAGTAATATCTCGAAAATGGTTCATTCAACAAAAAAAATGTATGACAAATTGTGTATTTTAACGCGAACTACAATTTTTGTGTAGTAAACTTTTGTCTCTCTCATAGTTTACCAGTTATGCAAAAGTCGTTCACAATAAAGAATACTTTTGGAGACATTCCCAGGAAATTCAAGATATACATTTTATTTGTCATAAAAATATCTTAAACATATGATATTTTAATCAAAATCGTTAGAGCCATTTTTGAGAAAATTAAACTTTTCGAAAAATCTTCCATGTAAAGGGTAATCTGCGGTGGGGGGATTTTCTTGAAAACCTTCGTGTCGCATCCTTGGAAGATACCAAGTTTGGTGTTTATCCGACTGTTCGTTTCTGAGTTATGCTGTTCACAGACACACACACACAGATAGACACACACACAGACAGACACACAGATACACACACGGAAATGTTTCCAAAATGCTTTTTTTGGATTCAGGGGGTCTCAAAACATGTATTTCCGGTGAAATCTCGGTATTAAAATTTTGGGTGGAATACAATACTTACTATACGTAGTAGAGAAAGTAAAAATGAATAATGAATTCCCATTTGAGAAAATAAGTATTGAAACATTTAAGGGAATAACAAGCAATATCTCGAAAATGGTTCACTCAACAACAAAAATGTATATGACAAATTGTGTATTTTAACGCGATGTACATTTTTTGTGTAGTAAAATTTTGTCTATCTCTTATGGTTTACCAGTTATACAAAAGTCGTTTACCAGTTATGCAAAAGTCGTTTACAATGGAGAATACTTTTGGTGACATTCCCAGAAAATTCAAGATATACATTTTGTTTGTCATGAAAATATGTTAAACCTATGATATTTTAACCAAAATCGTTAGAGCCATTTTTGAGAAAATTAAACTTTTCGAAAAATCTTCCATGTAAAGGGTAATCTGGGGTGAGGGATTTTCTTGAAAACCTTCGTGTCGCATTTCTGGAAGATACTGAACCTAAATACCAAGTTTGATGTTTATCCGACTGTTCGTTTCTGAGTTATGCTGTTCACAGACACACACACACACAACACACACACGGACATGTTTCCAAAAATGATTTTTTTTTGGATTCAGGGTGTCTAAAAACAAGTATTTCCGGTGAAATCTCGGTATCAAATTTTTGGGTGGAATACAATACTTCCCCAACTTACTGTACGTAGTAGAGAAAGTAAAAATTAGATATTTACGTATAGGTGCCTCTCCGTTTATATCGTGAATTTCTGTCCATGAACTCGACAAATTTTTGAAACACTACATATTGGCATTGTTACCCTACCAGAATGAAGGTCTTTGAAAGTAGTATTTTCAAATTTTTGGTTAATTTTCACTTCAAAGCAGCATTTAGCTCCATAGAGAAATAAGCAACAACGCCATTCATTCAACACCCGACTAATTGAAATGTTAACAGTTTTGCGGTTGTGAAAGCAGAACCAAAGAAAGCTAGCTACCTTTCTTGTGCAAGATGTGTGAACTTTCCGCGCGAAATGCGATATCTCTCCGTTTCCCCTCGTTACAACTTTGAGATACTTTTTCGTACGTCTCCCTTAAGTTTGTTCACAAGTCACGAATTGCTTAAGGACCCGAAACTTTAATTCCAATTTATTTGTTTAGAAAGTAGTCCATGCAGAAACGCACTTCATTCTACAAACCTAAACAGAGTTTTTGCATGCTGCTTCGTTAAAATCATTAGGAAGAACAGTTCACCGCCATCCCTACCCAGAAACCCTTTTCAGCTCCGAAGGCTGTGGAGTGAGGTTCGAATAAAATTACCTCGCTGCAATTTTTGTTCACACAGTTGAACTTCTGGTGATTTATAAGCGATTAAGGATCATTTCACTCGGAAGCAAAGGTTTCATTAACGCAGTTTTGGACGTTAATGCTTAATTTTTAAGATTTATGAAAAAGACAAAAGCCGCAAGACTATACGAAAAATAAATTCACATGTGTGCTTCTGCTACACTAAGACTGCGCAGAGAAGAAGAGGTGGAACAGAAGAGAAGGCATAGGTTATTTTTTAAAGTCCACGCGCAGACTTTATCTTACGTAAACAAGGGAGTGACAGTATTAAAATCTAAATTGAGTCAGTATTTTTAACACTTAAATGATTTCAGTCAAATTATATAATATGTAAATTCAATAACAGATCGCCTTGAGGCAATATGTGTAGGTAATAAATTGTAAAATATATGTAACAGTCATTGCATATGCTTATATTACTGTAAACATGTTCAATAATGTTATGTGAATGTATTACGTAATTTATTAATGTAGGAGCTGTGAGAATAAGTTTAAAGTTGCTAATAATGAGATAACAATGAGGTAACCTTGAGGCAATAATGATTAAGGAAGTTTAAATACTACTGGTCATTATTAGAGCAGCAATAATGTAAATTTTGAGACAGTTTAAAATTAGCCAACCAACAAGCAGAAAAAAGCTTTAGTTAAATTAAGGTATTCAATTGGACTAGGATTAGCCAATCAGAGACTTGAAATACAGAATTTACAAGTTTAGACGGTTGAACTAAATTAAGTTGCCTCCAAACAGTGCTCATAGCCAGACGTGTTGCTTCTAGACAGTACTCATAACCAGACGCGAGATGTGTCCTCTAGAAATATAATACATCTTCTTCAAACAGACTTTCCATACTTAGCAGCAACAAACATCATCTTCAAAACACACCCACCACTATGGCGTCCGGTGAAGACAGAAATGACAACCTGGCTTCTGGTGTAGTCATGTTGATATAAATTGTGTTTACTAGATTAGATAAGATTAGATGACTTTGTTTTTAGTTTTATGGATCTCCCGCACATCCCCTAAAAGGCTAATTGTGCAATCCCAAGGGGGAGGATGCTTTCATTGCTTCTCAAATTTTCCCAGAATTGCAACTTGTTCTGTGAACAACCTGCAATCTCTTGGTTCCAATGTCAGGATCCTTTCCTAGATCTTCTCTGGTTATAAAAAGAGCAAGTCTCTTTCTTGCCAGGAACCAGCAGTCAAAGAGGATGTGCGAGACAGTTTCCTCATCCTTTGCACATATTACAGATGGGTTCATCCTTACAGAGTCCTACTTTACGTAGATGTTTCCTGAAGTGATTATGTTCAGAAATAAATGCAACTACTTTCCTTATTCGTGTTCTGTTCAGTCTCAGAATAGATGAGGAAAGAGCGATTGTTGTATGGAGCCAATACCAGTTTCATGACCTATTCTTTGACCAGGATAGGTTTTCCACCTGAGTTGGTGCTTTTCCCTAATCCATGCTTTTACGGAGGTTTTGGCAGAACGTGTACTGATTCCAACCACGGGTTCAGGGCCAATAGGGTGTCGCAGTACCTTTTTCTGCCAGCTGATCAGCATTTTCATTTCTATAGATGCCTGTTGCGAGATGATTGGGCAGTCAGGGCATTTAGGCATTCCAAAAGCAGTAATTTTGTGTTTTACTACTTTAAAGTGTTTTATATATCAAGTGGTCAGTTGAAGTTAGCTTATGGCGGATAGCGCGGATGGCAAGAGGTTTGCCTAAGCAGAACTACAAAGAGGACTCCATACCGAGAAAGGAGATCGCCAAATGAAAGATCAATGATTGAAAACGAACACTAACTGCTATTACTAGTCCCAGAGCTCCTTCGGTAGAGAAACTGTTTGCTATATGAGGTGTTACGGGTTCGATTCTCGGCTGGACTCCAAATACTTGTCTTTAAACAAAAACATTTCACGGTATGTCCAGAGGGTAGTGTTTGAATTTGAGGGATCCTAGGTGTGTGTGAAGGGGGTCTTATCGGTTATTTAATAAGCAATTTACCCATTAACCCATTATATGCCACCAATTGGTGCCGCAACTTAACATGATTAAACGAAATTATACTTTTATTACATTTATGTACCTTTAAAGTTTATTAGAATTAAAACATTTTCTATTAGTGCTTTATTCATAATAAACATTGCAAAACATTCCTGCCCCTTGGCGGACGAATTGGTATAAGGGCCTCTCAGCTCCACGTTTTACCAGCAATGATCCATCATTTCTGAATATTATTTCTGTACCTCAAAAATAAACAAACAGAAGTGCACAGAAGTCAGATTCCGCATCTGAAAATGTTCAGAACACAGCCTTCGAGACTCCGCTGCATTTTGGTGCGTCCCCGCACAGACGTAACCATATCTATGTGTTCGTTATTAGTGAATGTTACCTTTTTGTCTGAAAGACCTGGCTCTAACTGGATGCAGGCGACAACGCGACGCTTATCAGTGTGAAACTACCGCGTAAACACCTGCAGAAAACAGCACTACCTCAGTGAACTTTCGCTTTGTACCTACACTGGCCCTTTGAACAGCAGTGATGCGTCAACTTATTTTGCACCTATGTATGCGGCAAACATAAAACTGCAAAGGACGGGTTGTTTGAGAAACCTGGTATATTTTAACTTTGTCCAAGTTTTGCTGCCACTTCACTAAGTTTTTCAGTGCCACATCATTGTGATTTAGTTCTACTTTCCCTGTAATTTCTCTTTTCTTTGTCACGTAACGCACGACGTATCCAATTCTTCCGGAGCAACTTCTTGAGGAAACATTCAGAAGATTCTGGTTAGCTGACGATAGCGCTTCCGAAGTTTACGTTGGTGAGAGCGCTACTTATCTTTGTATCTCCGACTGCCCGCGCAGATATCCCTAACCACGGTCCATAGCCGCTGTGTCAGAATATACAAATAAATAGATTGGCCTGGAATTCCCGCCGTCTGTTGCCTATTATTACAATCAATATGATCTGCGGACAGAAACATCTAATCGCCTTTTGTTATTAATGTAGGGAATAAATAAAATGCATATCGTTTGTACACGCACTAACGCAATAAGATAAAATGTAAAATTATGTCCCCTCAGTAATAAAAAAGTACTTTGCATTCATAAGCCCATACTATTGAGTGTATCCAGTTACTCCACAAAACCCACAATCATTGAGTATTTTAAGGCGCTAATTGTTGTTTCTATATTCATTTGAATTGTGTCTGAATTAGCTTATCCCTTACTATGCCTTATTTTTTTCTGAATTAAGGAACAGGTTGTGACATTTCAAGTAAAATATTTACTTAAAGTATTACGATAGACCTTTGTTAATGCAAATTAAGCGAATATTTTAACAAAATTAAAATAAATGACATTAACTTTCAGTAATTTAAATACATGTAAAGCGTAGAGTGTACACAAAAACTGAGAAGGGGGAAGGAGAGTATCTGAATGTACAAATATTTTAAATTTAGGATTAAGCTTAACAACATCAAGCATTAATTTAACTTTTTAACTATCTATAATGCTATTATATAAAGAGAGAAAATTTGTGTGCGTGTATGTGTGCGTGTGTAGGGGCGAGGAAATGGATGCTAGATGCAGACGAGAAATGACGGAAAGATGATGGAGCACCGGTGGAATAAAACATGGCGGAGGAAACTGGAGAACCCGGAGAAAAGCTGCTTTGTCCACCAGAAATCGGGTCCCTCCGATTGAACCACCCGCCACGGCGCTGCCCCAAAGAAATGAATGCTCTAGTAAAATCATATCGGCGGCATTAGAACCATTTGTTTTATCATTATAAATGCAGCTACTCTATGGTACTCTTGTAAATACAACAGGGAATAAATGACGCTAGAAATGTATGCCACGACTAAAAATCCAATGTGTTAACTTCATATGCCTTTTTCTCACCTCTAACGTTTATATTTATACCTATAACTTCTACATACTTTTCTTACAAAAGCGCATTACTTTTACTTTCTGTAAGCAGCAGCAGCAGCAGCAGCAGCAGCAGCAGCAGCAGCAGCAGTAGTAGTAGTAGTAGTAGTAGTAGTAGTAGTAGTAGTAGTAGTAGTAGTAGTAGTAGTAGTAGTAGTTTTCAACGGAAATACATGCTTTGAGGCCCCTGAACAAAAAAAATTCTACAGACGTCCCAAAAACTAAAATTTCGATTAAATACGAAAGTTGGTATTTAAGTTCAGGACCTTCCAAGTTTGCAACACGAACTAGCCTTTACGTGGAACTTTTTTGAAATGTTTGATCTTCCTAAAAATTTATCTTAACTATTTCGATTAAAACAGCTTATGAAGTGATCTTTATTCCGAATAACTAACGTATAATTAGTAAACCGTAAGGATAGAAGAAAATGACTGCGCAAAACTTGTAGATCTCGTTAAAGTACACAATTTATGTCGAATGAATATTTTATGGCGCTAATCATTTCCAAGATACTATTAGTTTGAGTTTTCAAATACTTTATACTTCTCGCAACTACAAATCGCTTACTTTCCTTCTTTTTTTTTCGTGTTCATGCAAAGAGAAGAGAATTTCAAAGCCATCTCATAGCGCTTACTGAGCCTACAGCGAAATGTGTAAATGAATAATAAAGATTTATTGCTTTAAAAAGAATTATGTGTAAGAATAAGCTTTTGTGAGAGTACTTGGTAGAAGAGTGAGTAGAGGAAGTCGTGTGAACGCAACAGACTTTTTCCTATCTACTTTATATTAATATAAATAAACCTTTGCAGAAGTAGTTACACAACATATTTTCTTTATAACATTACATACCAGAAGGATCCAGTGTAGCCAACCTATCGTTTTTTCGCTTTACTTTGGACTTCTTCACTTGTGCCGACAGACTAAGGGTCCATAAGCGCCAGGTGACACCAACACGTGTGACAATGTGCCAGTCCTTAATGCTGTTGTGACCACTCGGGTTCGAGAGCGACTTAGGGAGCGGTTTTGAAATCTATTAGCTAAAGCATGTTAGAAGCATGTTAAAATGATGGGGTTGTAGGCCTACTAAAATTATGTGAAAACATGCCGCGTTAAGATATACACGGCTATGGTGGAAACAAGAATGTTGTATCAAGTGGAAATATGGGAGAATTAGAATCAACAAATAAGTTGAACCAGAGTTGGAGGTTATTTTTAGGAATTATTAGGACTACCGCGGTCGGCTCCGGGGGAAGTCACTTTACTAGAATTAGGAAAGACAAGGAGGAAAGGTTTAGTGCTAGAGAGAATGACAAAATTTTGGTATAAATGCTTGACGAAGAAGAAAGAAGTAACAACGAAAGGCATATTGTTACAAGAGGAAAGGATCAATTGAGGGTTTTGGAAACAAGTGAGAAAGAGCGGAGGATATCGAGAGGCAAGAGATATGGGGAACTACAGAAAACAAAAAATCTTTGAAATGTTACAGCGAAATAAACAAAGAATAGGGTAGACAAAGATATATAGAGCAGTGCAATGAGAAAGAAATTAAATTAAATTGAGTTTTATTTATGGACGCTCTTTAACTACCATGGTCCTTAGCGTCCCATTTTAAACATTATCTAACTGAATGTGAAGTTTTAAAAAAGTGGAGAGAGAAAATCTTTGACAAGAAATGGGGGGGGGGGTAATTTAGTTGCATTGAAAATGTTAGCAGGAAGTATTAGTTGTAAAATAAGGGATTTCTTAATAAAAGTAAAACAAAAATGGACGAGGAATGTCAAGGAGAAGAAGAGGGAGCGAAGGGGAGAGAGGGGAGATAAGATAAAATGAATTATGGTGAGGTTTTAGCAAAGAAAAGTGAATGTTGCACAGCAGTGTTGAAGGCCAGGGAGCCATGCTGGCTTTGCAACACAAAGAAAGGTATCAAATATGCACATATTAAAGTACGAATATGATGAATAAATGTATCGGTATATTGTAAATTGTAAACTGGAATTTGTACAATAAACTAAACAACATCTTACACCAGTCCGCTCACGCCGAAACCCACCCTGAAATTCCTGTGTTAGAAGGTGTGTAATATAAGAAGGTCATACCCAAAACATCAGCTGCCAAATCGTCTACATAAACTACAGATAAATAAAACTTTTATTAACTACTTCGATTGAACAGCCACGAATGCTTGCCTGTTGCACGGATGACTGCCTCTATTGTTGTGAGATAGGATTTAAATCAAGTTATTGGATTAGATAAACAGCTTTCTAAGTTTATAAACAAATTAAAAGGCAATTCTCGAAGAGAAAATCACAACATATGCGGTGATTTGATTACAGCTTGTGTAGACGAGGAATGAAATACGAGAACGCTAGTTGCCTTCGCGTTTCGAACGCCCCTAAAAGAGAAGGAACGTGTGCATTGTTGAGGTCTCCATAAATGGTCTGAAAACGGGCAGATGAACATCTAAATTGGGCCCTTTCATCTAAAAATTAATCGACGTGAGTTATCGACAGTTGTAATTTCGATAGTTGTCCTAGCATTGTGTGCGCTTGTGTTTTGTTTTAAAGTGTTGCCAACCCTTTGTAACGGCATTAAAAGTCCATTCGAATGCATCGATTCCGATGTGGGTGACAATTAGCAACCGAAACTGATACAATATCGTTGTTATTTTTGTGCGTGCGTGTTACGGTTTGGGAGACACGGGGAATATATTGCAATAAGTCGATAAACTGCATGTGTGCAATACAATCATGGGCGGAACAATAGCCTATGGATATCGGGCGTTTGTTTCTGTGCCAGTTACCCAAGGATGAAATCATGCATGGGATCAAACCGGTGACTGTAAAGTAGCGGACGATTCGCCCTGTGAATTTCAATTGGAAGGAAAGCAAACTCAGAATGGACGCCATGCAAATAAACTGTGGTTTCCGTGCCGAATACCAACACGAACTAGCTAGTTTTATTTCACTAGAAAGCTACGGTTCACCGATATCAAAACCCTACTAGTTTACGAATTAAATCGACCGTTATGCAGGCAGGTTAATATTACTCCACGTGTCAGCTTCTATGCAAGTTCACACTCACTTTACAGACCCGACTTCACACAAAAACCAGCCCTCGGGTGGCAATCAGACCACCCACGTTTTGCTTGTTTAGCAACACATGTGAGAGATCGTTAAACCATACAAATACTTTGAAATTGAATTTAGTAACGCAACTTACAGTAGATCATCTCCTGCTACATGTTATGTGACATTCAAAATCTATTCTCTTTAAAATTGCCTTGGCTAAATTGAAATTTCGATTTCTTGCCCTCCTCCTCCAGAATGAATATGAAAGTCACGTGATGTTCACTAACCATTAAACATTTTCAAATACGAGGCGTGTTTTTAAAGTACTTTCTCTACTACCTATAGTAAGTAGGTGAAATACTTCATTCCATCGAAAAACTCATACCGAATTTTCACCAGAAATACATGCATATCTCGAATTTTCTGGGAATGTTTCCAAAAGTATTTTTCATTATAAACGACTTTTGCATAGCTGGTAAACCATAAGAGATAGACAAAATTTTACTACAAAAATGTATATGCGTTAATATACACAATTTATGTCATATACATTTTTGTTATTGAGTGAACCATTTTCGGGTATTCCCTTAAATTTTCCAACACTTATACTTTTTCTCAAATGGGAATTCATTATTCATTTTTTTGTCCTGGTAATGCAAAGAGAATGGAATACTGGATATAGCAACCAGCTCTTAAAATATTTGACTGTCGCTTAAAGCCAACCTATTCCAATTGCATCAACAAGAAAATTAGCAATAAGATTAACATCTCGATATTTCGATTAATATGAAGATATGAAGAATAAGCGTTTGTAAAAATTGTTTGTACAAGAGTAGAGAAAGTCATGCGAGTGTAACACATCAGATTTTTTAAAAAGTAACAGAACATTATTTTCGAAATGCTTTGTTATGGTTATGCTTATACCTTACACTAATTATCCACATAGTCACCGCCATTATTCAGGCACTTGTCGTAACGGAAGACCAGTTTTTGTATGCCTTTGTCAAAGAATGACGCCGACTGTCATGAATGTCAGGTCTACACTTCTTGTTTCACATCATCGTTGTTGAAATGTGTTCCACCAAAGAACATTTTCAGATGAAAAAACAAGTGAAAATACTGGGTGCAAAATCCGGAATGTAGATAGGGTGGTCGAATCGTTCCCACAAATGATGCGATCAAATCCTGAGTTTGTTTCGCTGGTTTGGCCGGGCGTTGTCACTCATTATTCTTTCCCCATAAACCTCACACAATTGGCGATGAATGTATGCTGGCATTTTCTCGCATTCGAAAAAATGAATCACTGACCTGACTTCACAAAGGGGGGGGGGGTTCGATTACTTTGAACACTTATAAACGCTCTAACAACAGGAAAACACAAACTGATGATCTCTCACAGCTGCATCTGGCTTCCTAATGAATGGAGAAAGTGATCGCGTATGCTCAAAATCGCGACTGCAGCGTTACAGCGGCAAAATATTAAAAGAACACTTACTTTAAAAATACACCTAGCATCTCTTATATCATTATTCTAGAAAGTAACTCTTGAATAGTTCATTTTACGTGCACATATAATACAACAAGAAATTTGAAATTAAAGGATTCATATGTTCTTTACAAAATAATTTAATAGCATCATTGTGGAAAGAAAGATACTTTATTTGTACCAATGCTTGTGCAAAAAATTTAAATCGAAAAAAAAAATCAACGACATACAGCAACTTCAGAAATTATCCGTGTTCAGTTTCAAAATTCTATCCACCAAAATTCAGATTTTAGAATTTTTGAATGGAATATACTTCTTCCTCTACCCACCATAAATAAACCGTGGAGGTATATGGGTTATAAGGTTTGTAAAGGATCTGCTCTTACACGCAGCTCAGTGGTTTTCGCAGCAATAGATCTATTTATTCGAGATTAAACTAGGACTGGGCGATTAGAACTTATCAAACTTAACCTGTGGTGCTGCAGCGAAGGGTCTGGACCTGCTAATCCAACTGCCAGCCTCACTCCCACTTACGCACGGCAGAGGCGGGGAAAGATGTGGACAGCATCATGCATCCCCCAGCCGGAAGTTTGGCTCACGAGGCCAGGATCGGTGCTTATCGCATCACCTCACTTTCCTCATGATGCTGAGTGGGCACCGATCCCATATCCGTGACTTAAAATCTGCACCCCCATGGGTTGGATCGAATCCGGGTTCAGTAGCCGGAAACTAGACCACACGCTTTAGGCCACAGAGCTACGCAGGATGATTAGAAACCATACATTATCATAAAATAAAAATCGGATGATGCATTCCGTGACTTTCTCAATCCATTATCGTTTATTTTTATATAGTTTCTACAGACTATTGTTATGAAATCTACTTGAAATCTTTGCAGAAATATTTTCGTTACGCATTTCATTGCAGTTACAAAGGGAATAAGAAAACTGAGTCATAGCCAGATGTTTAAAAGCTATTTGTCATATTCTGGCCTTGAAATTGCATACTCTTTCCTTGACACTACTAGAAGCAACTGAATAGTAAGAGCACTTTAAGGAAATGACAAAAGTGTTGAAAAACTGAAACCAATAAAAGCGAATAGCTCGGAAATTTGTGATCTTATATAAAGGTTATCTTCAGTAAATTGTACGTGTTAAGTCGATCTAAATTTGTGTAATAGATTTTTGATATGATTTACCCGTTAAACAAAATTATAGCATTTCCTTCGAATTTTTTGTCTTGTAAATATCTTAAATATATCTTACTTTAATAAACGTCATTATATCATTTTGAGAGAATTAAAAACAAAAATATTTCCATGTGAAGAGTAGTTTGGAGTAGGAAGATTTTCCTGAAAATCTCCGTTTTTCAGTGCGGCATTTGATACATATATTTGAGATACACAACCGTGACATAGGTTGTATAAAGAATTCTTCAAATTTAGCGAGAAAAGTCTTGTAACTTGTTTTTCCATTACCGCTACGCTAAATTTCGCAACTTGTTGGTTATGCACTCACGATTAATGAATATTGCACCAGCATCCATCATGTACGCGGCTGGATGCGATCGATGCACACCTTTGTTCTTAGCTGTCATTCATTTAGTGCCTGCAACACGTAATTACCTGTAGCTATAATGACATCTCCGCATTGTTTAGCATCACAATTATTTACAATGCTCGATACACACAAATTTGAGTCCTGAAATTACTCGAAAAGTTTTGCTTTGTAACCGTGCCATTCTCTTTCTAAAAATAACTCTGTTTTGCCCTTCAAAGCTAAAGGCCCGCGTTTAACATTATAAATCAACAGTTACCTGCTCATTTTAACGTATCTTCGTAACAACATACCTAGGATATTCACTAAAAAGAACAAAGCATTTGAAGTCGACTGCTCTAGTATCGTGTATTAGGAAAAGAATATAATAAATATATAGTCCAGATAGGGCAGGCAAAGTAAACAACTAGAGTAATATCAGCAAATTAAGAACACTAGCGGCGGCAGCATAGCACTATGACGTCAAGGACAAGTCTCTCGTGCTTCTGGTGCAAGAAAGGAGCTCCTTGCGGACAGGCAGGGCAAGGCGAAGTTACTAGAAGGGTAAGCGCTAGAGGTATGCTTTAGTTTGTGTCGAAGTTAGCACCTCTTCGTAGAAACGATTTTCAATTAACTCTTTTGTCGTTTTTTTAACTTGCTTTAGAAGAGAAGTGCATATTCATGGAGGTGATACTCGTATGCTGGATAATTCAAAGGGGTGTTGAGGTGACGACAATTACAAGAGAGGAAATGTAATTAGGTATGGAGGATGCGTTACGGGAGAATAGGCGGGGAAGTTCTCCCTTCCTTCAACGGAAACCATGTTAACCCTCTAATGCATAGGGTTGCCATTTGGCAATAAAAATGTTTAGTCAAAGCTGTGCCTATTTCTCATGCCCCTCCTTTCTCCAGTCACTGACGGCCAAGATCTGGACCAAGATGGCTAAACTGACATCACCTGCCCGAGCTCTCAGAGGGATAGCAACAAGGGTATCCGAGAGTATGCCTTGGCCAACTCTAGTCATCAGTTCCGGACAGTATTATAACTTAGCGGTGAGGAAGGAAGGTTACCCTGGGCTGAAGACAGGTGGGATTGCATCTAACCAGCGAACGGGAAACATCGTTTTTCGCCAGCTTTAGTGCGTTTATCTCTGCTTTCGTTAGGGCAAGGTATCCAAAACTATTTGCAGTATATATGTTTGGCGAGTAGATCATTGAAATTATTTCTTCTCTTGGTCCATTTTGGAAAACAAATTAGTCCTGTGATTGAGAATCATATTACACTTTGCGAAGGAAATTTATATGTATTATGTCTGTCAGCGAAACAAGCGTTAATGTTCTCTTAAAATTTTAAGCGTTGTATTACAAAGAAATTTCTCATAATTTTAAAGTCTATTTTTGAGCATCAAGAGCTATATAAAAAAAATAATTGTTAATTTTTTTAACAAAGTTTACGAACTATTATTGTAAATATCTTTTACGTTTCTTTTCAATCGTCAATCCATATCAACATTTCGTTTATTTGTTAAATTTCTTGTCTTTGCATTTATATGTAACTGAGAATTTGTAAAATAAAAGATTTAAGGTAGTGTCCTCTTTTGGTAATTTCTTTTAACTTCTCCTTCATATTAGACCATTAAGTTAGGTGATTAGACCATTAAGTAAATAATAGTATGTGTTGTGTTAAGTATGGGCCAGTTTATTACGCATTACAAAGCTTTGGAATATTTTAAGTGCTTTTTTACATTATGCTGGTCTTTAACAATAAAGTAAAAGTATCTGTAGCTATTTTTATCATAAATATATTCATTTTTAGATGTATTAATGTAGTGATTTTTAAGAATAAAAGCAATATCTATGCAACTGCAATCAAATGTAACCCCGTCTTCATCCACGCGTGTCATCATGCTGATTATTTTACGTGGGACCTCCCCATCCTTGCAGGCCGTTTGACTGCAGTCGCTGGGATACGAACTCACGAAAGGCCAGGCCATGGCTATTCAAATAGCTTCCATTAAGATGCTTGTGACAGGGATGTATAAACCTTTTATTATGGTCAACTTTGCTAGCTCCTTTTCAAAAGTATTTATCCTGCAGTTGTACGTGTTTGCATAGTTAATAAATTTCAAGTTATTTTAAGTAAAACAGACGTCTTTGTTATAATGTTACAAAGCATTAATGAAATTCCGAAGCCACACAGCCAAATTTCTTCCTACTCAGCTATGATTCATGCGTTTATTTTTCTGACCTTGCATATATATCCTGCTTTCACTAGAAACATATGATTTGAGGATTTACATGTAGCATTTTTATATAGAGTTCATTGTGGGTTTATTATCTATTCTTTTATTATCAATTCACAAAATTATAAGTACATAAATGTTGAATTTGGTGTCTTAGTCGAGCATCTTCCAAAAATTCAAAGTAAAATTTTGAGGCAGTGCCTTGAATTAATATCTGTTTTGAAAATACCAGTTATTCTTATTTTCTAAAACATTGATCCAACAATTTTCAACTCAAAATCATTACTCAAAGGTCGTATTTTAATTTTTACATAAATGACTGATAAATCTTTCATTCTTGTAAGATTTCATATAACTTGTGAAGTCTTTTACTCTTTTGTTTTTCTCGTTAAAATACACGTCAGGCATATCTTGCAAAAAGCATGACAATGCATTGCAAACCAATTAGCAGTCTCCATTAGCATGAAAAAGTATCCAAATCAGTCTATATTATTTCAAATCTAAATTTACTTCTCAAATATACTTCAGTAAGAAAGAAGTTTCTGCAGCATATTTCAAACACTTAAGGTCAGCAATTTACGTTTTCCAGAATGTTTTTCAAAACAAATGAGTCTTTTTTATGAAAAAAGGAAGATGTGTGGGAAGTATAAATTTTCTAAAACCCTAAAAGCTTTTAATACTGTGGAAGCAGCAAAATGTAAGGTAATAATAACGGAGTTTTATTTATGGATGCTCTTTAGCTGCTGCGCTCCTTAGCGTTCCATTCTATATTGGGCATGAAAGACCGGAAATTTTGCTCAGAGGCCTCTTTATCAGGCTTGAGGTTCTTTTACGTGCCGTAAATCAACGACACGGGACCACCGGCTTTACTTCCCTTCCGAAGGAAGCCATGCTAAGGATTTTTACGCCCGAAAAAGTCCATCGATTTCCGCCGGGTTTGAACAAGCGAGCTGGGGAACATGGTAACCATTACACCACGGAGAACGACAACAAAATGCCAGGTCTTCATTTTATGATAAGAGATGCTTTTGGAAGAAATACTTCAATTTATATCATCATTTAAAATATATTTACCATTACGTTTCACTTATACACTGATTTAACACCTAGGTATCATCATATTCGCAGTCTTGGACTTTGTAAAAGCTGTTACATTGATTACTGGCGAACACTGATTACATTCACGTTTTAAAATGGAAATTAAGAAGTAATCGTGATTAAAAAAAAAGAAAGAATAAAAGATGTGTTGCACTCGCATGACTCTCTCTACTGTTGCATGAGCCATTTTTACAAACGCTTATTCTCCATATACTTCCTGTTAATGGAGATAAACATTTGCATAAAAATCTTACTGTTAAATTTTCTTGTAGGTGCAAGGGGAATGTGGTAGGATTTAAGCGATAGTCAAATATTGTAAGAGCTGGTTGCTATGTGGAGCATTCCATTCTCTTTGCATGTCCAGGACATAGAAAACAAAAAACGAATAACGAATTCCTATTTGAGAAAAAGTATTAAGTATTGGAAAATTCAAACGAATAACAGGAATATCTCGGAAATGTTTCACTCCACAAAAAATGTATATGACATAAGTTGTGTGTTTTAACGAGATCTACACTTTGTGTGTGTGCGTGTGTGTGTGTGTGTGTGTGTGTGTGTGTGTGTGTGTAGTAAAAGTTTGTCTGTCCCTTACGGTTTATCAGTTATACGGAAATTACTCAAAATGAAGAGGACGTTTGGGGAAATTTTCAGCAAATTCAAGATATACATATTATTTCCCATGAAAATATCTTAAACACATGATATTTTAATCAAAACCGTTAGGAACCGTTTTTGATAAAACAAAAATTTTTGAAAACGTTCCTTCTAAAGAGTGTTCTGGGGTGGGGGAATTTTCTTTAAAATCTCTTTGACGCATTCTTGGAAGATACTAAACTGAAATACTATGTTTGGTATTTATTCGACTTTTAGTTCTCGAGTTATGCAGTTTCCAGACATACACAGACATGTTTCCATAAATGCTTTATTTAGTTTAAGGGCATCTCAAAACATGTATTTCCAGTGAAATCTCGGTATCGAGTTTTTTGATGGAATGCAATACTTCCCCTACCTACTATACGTAGTAGAGAAAATAAAAATTAGTGCACAAACCGAAAATAAAATCCAGACTCTTTGAACTTTTGACTGAACAGAAAATTCTGGACCACGAACGATAAAACGAGCGAGATGAAATCTCAAATGAGCCAGGGTCTCTTAGTCTTCCGACGAAAATGAAAAACCCCCAGACAACCCATATCGGTAACTCGCCCTTGAGTCCTCTGAAATTTGAGGAAGACAGGTTACCGCCACATCACACCCTTTTGGGTTTAGAAGTTTGCACGCTGACCATTAGACTTTCTGCGAGTTGAAATTTTCACAGATTTAAGCAATATAATTTTTGGTGTTAATTGAACTACCCTTGTTTTAATCAGCTTACAGTTAACCTAAACGGAGCTTACAATTTCATAGCCTGCGGCGTACGACAAAGTCTGTTTTAATCTAAATAAATCTTTATATGGCGATATTTGTTGTCATTAACATGAAGTGCAGTGTAAAAATCTGATGCGTCACACCTTCTGCTAATTCCGATGTATCTTTTATATACTACACCTAATATTAGTTAAGATAAATAATTGCCTAGAATACGCGCTTAGTTACATGGAAGTTAGGAAAGTTATTCGAATCTTAACACCAGTTTATTGCAATATACAAGTGTGTAAAAGATGCTGCAACATGAAGGCTTAACTGGCAAAAATCAGACATACAACAATGAACACTTTGGAAACGGCCAATGCTAAGACAGTAGCAATTTGATGTAATGTGTATGTTTTAATGGGTGTACTTTGCTGGAGGAAGTTTTGTATACCTCTAGAGGTTTCCCAATGGTTCATTACAAATGAAGAGATTATGATCATGATTTATTTTAAGGACGCTCAATTTCAAGGTCATTAGCGCTTTATAAAACATATCATGGCGAAGGCCGGAGATAAAAATAAATACAAAAAACAATGGCAAAGCCTAGAGGTTAAGATTAATATACAAAACTTAAGCCGAAACGTACGAAAAATGTGATTAAATCCGGATTTGAAGGTTTATCTTTGATAAAGACTTAAAAAACATTTTCAACCGCTTGGTTACTGTCCGCTAAGACCTCTGTTGTAGGTATGCCCAAAAATATGCTAGAGGAATACACTCCAGCAACACAGACCTTCACGACACAGCGGACAAACATGAGATGGGTCGCCCTTAAAAAGGTAACCGTGCGTAAAATTGCAGTGGCCAATATGCAACCTAGCCAAAATCACCTCCCCTCGACGAAATGCAGGAGAAGAAGTTACCCAAACCATCAGAATATAATTCACTATTTTATACTTATTTCTGCGGAGAAAAAATTAAGTTGACTTTTGTTTATGGACGCTCTTTAACTGCTATGGTCCTTAGCGTCCCATTCTATATTGGAGTGAAATACCGTAATTTTGCTCAGAGGTCCCATTATCAGATTTTGAGATTCTTTTGCGTGCCATAAATCAGACACAGGACCACCGGCTTTACTTCCCTTCCGGAGGATCCATGCTACGGATTTTTACTCCCGAAAAAAATCCATCGCCCTCCGCCGGGTTTGTATTCGCAACCTAGGGAACTAGAGGTACCACTACACCACGGAGGACGACTTTCCGCGGAGAGCTAACCACCCCTCGCACCAGGACGATAGCACCGCTTTCTGCACAATAAGCCTAAAGTCTTCCGGCATTACACGGATATTGCAATACTGGGTTCTGTGGTCGCCGTCTTAGCTGCCAACTCCGCCAGCTTTATCCCCGGCAAGCCAACTTGACCAGGTATCCAAACACTCCACATTAACGCCAGAAACATCATGGAAGGCTGTGAAGTGCATTAAGGGAACCACTCAAAATCAGACAGTCACCCAATTTTCGACGGTGCATAGACAAAATGGCTCGGTAAAGAGAGCTTTATGGATTACTAACACGAAATTTAAGAAATACGTTTATTCGTCATGTAAAGATAAACATATTTTAACCAGAGCGTATTTTTTGAAAAGTAAAATATAACAAAAAGATGGTATAAAAGGCTGTTTTCAGTGAGAGAAACTTATTAAAGAACCTCACCTACTGTTGTAAGGCTGCCTGACTTAAGTGTGGAACTTAGTATAGTCCAATAATTAAAATCGGATAAATACCAACAGGGAGATAGAGACATGAACGCGTAAGAATTTTCTTCTATAAATGTTGTTGGATTCGGATGAACTCAAATCTGTGTTTCTGATGAAATATCGGCATCAGATACTTCGTGTGGAGTGCAACATCTTCGCTGCATTAGATCCTTAAATATATAGGGGGGAATCGCTATGAAATATCTGTAGAAGGTCGTGTGAGAATTACGCTTCACATTTTTCAGAATCCGAGGCATCAGGCGGCTTATCTCTATAGCGCAAGCGCATAACCTGCCTAAGAACTGGTTGATGACTATGGCTTCCTAGTGCCATGAAAACGAATGTAAAAAGCTGTAAGTTTAGGAGGTAAAATAAATCTTTCCTAGACATTTTGGGAACATAAAGTGGGTTTATGTATCTGGAAGCATGGTCCCTAGGGAGTGGAGAGGATTCATCCCTTTACTTCTGTTGGGGTAGGGAGGGCACTCAGAGGCGTGACGGAACGTGAAAATGGATACAGCGTGCTGCTGTCAGGAAAGAAAAATTGGAATGGTTAAAAAAACTTTATAAAGTAACAAGATTTAAATATTCCCCTTGTTCTAACGTCGGGTATAGGAAGAAGAGAAAACAACCCTCAGAAGGGCAATAAAAAAAAGCAACGCCCCAATAAACACAAGCAAGAAACATTAAAGGGAAACTATATAGGATTGAGGAATATTTTTAATTAATGATGTTTGCATCTTAAATCTCCCATTTTTTTAACAACACAGTGCCTTCAGCTGAACGTTCGTCCGCTGAAGCGACAGCAGTTCAATCCGTGAAGCACCTGTCAGCAACAAGATTCTCTAATCTTTAGTGTTCTCTCGTAAAGCAGTTGAATAGTTGTATATAATAATGTCAATGCTGTTAAAGTACAAAGAAAAGTAGGTACATCTAAGAGTTTTCATGCATGATTTATATGTAGAAAATGATCCCTTTATATAAGTGAGATTGGCAATTTATAAATAAATTCACCTCAAACTTGCTGTTAATACCACTGTGAACAGATTTAGAGAAACGGGATCTGTTTTCTTTAAGGAGTAGTAAATCACCATGCCCTTATCGAGGAAAAGCCTAGCGCCCAAATTCAAAGACAGAAATAATTATGTTAAGGAAAATTATTTTAAAGCCGATAGCGCTTGCTGATAGCCCACATATATAATTACAAACATCTTCTGTGATAAAGTTAATTGGTTATTATAATTTTAATTTACATGCGAAACACATGCGCTTCAATTAAATGTCTAGGAATACGAGAATATGCCGGCAAGCAACGTACTTCTAGCCGCCATGTGCGGCCGCAGTCTTACGGATCAACCTGCATTTAAAGCCACTGTACAAAGCAGAAAGTACCATGCATTAGTTGAACCTAGACACATGTAACCTTGATAATTTCGAATTTATTGGCTTCGTATTCTTGAGAAAGACATTTCACAATAATAAGTCGTACAGCGCCTCTTAAAATAAATTGTTGTTGAATTAATTTCGTGCTTATTTATTTACTTCTCCTACGAATAAGCACAAACACATATTTATGTAGAAATGTAATTACAAGAGGATTTATATGAGCTTTAGAGCTTGGAATATTCATGAAAAATAAGAAAAAAGTACATATATTTATAAGAAAACGAAAACCATAGTTAAAATGGACAACCTGGAGGTAGAGAACAGTATACTCAAATAAATAAACTTTGGCCTTTCAAAATCCAACTCGAATCAGTTTTGAGGCAAACGAATGGGAATTAATTTCCAAGTTTGAAGTTGGAAGACGAAGAAAACAAAATTAATTTTGTACTACTCAGAAATGGAATAATTATTGGAGAAAACAATAAGGGAGTGTAAGCCAATTAATTAAAACACGGAGATGGGATATTGTTGTGCAGGAGGTGGTAGGCATGGCATGCACGGCACACTGCGTCACCCGATGTTACATTATTCAAGATAATGCTGCAATGCGGGACGACACCTCCTAAACAAATAGGATGCTGGACGTGGCGTCTTCTCCAGATGGCCTCAATTATGCCTATCGATAGCTCCCTGCCATTAATCGATACTGGCAATGAACATCAATTAGTTCCAATCTGCCATTCAAGTGTCGATGTATATGTTATTTAAAATATTTTTGGGTATTATGTATTCAAAAAATTGTAATTTTTAATGTTTTACAATTATAATTTATATAGAAGATTATTCTCTAAAACGAAATATTTTTGTATCAAAGTTATTTTTGTTATAATATTGCAAAAAAAAAAAGTTTTCTGAGAGTTCCCTTGCAAGAATTCGGTAATCATTTGTCATTTGGTACGTTGCTAGTGGAAGATTCATCTTCAAACCCTACTCTACGCAGAGATTTCAGATCTGTAGTAATAATCTAGTTGAAAACCGTTAATTAAAACATTTTCGATTAATATTTTTTGTCACAACTATTAAATGTCTAGTTCATAACATACTTTACAGAGGACTCTATATCAATTAAACAATATTAAAGACAATTACAATATTAATATATCGATCAAGGAAATAAAATTTAGAGCAATGCATTATCATCCTCAAAGTCTACCTTTAAAAGTACCATAAATATACCAAAAGTCAACAGTCGGATAAATACTAAACATGCAGTGCAGCAGATTCTAGAATGGGATACGAAGAAGTTTTCCCATTCCAAATTACCCTTTATTTGGAATTTCTTATATTTTATTTATTTAAAAATGACTAAAAATATACTTTTGAAACACATATATTATATTTCTGATATTAACATGAACAGAATTTTTCATTTTTTGCAAATAGCTTGTAAATTGCTCATTCTGATTGAATTTTATGTAACTGTGAAACCGTAATTTATAAATAGAAACTTAATAGGACCGCCTCTATGGTATGGGAATAGTGTGTCTGCCTCATATTCCAGAGGCCCGAGATCGAATCTCGGCTAGAGTGAGTTACCCGGATAAGGCTTTTTACGGCGTTTTCCCTTATCCCGAAAAGGTGAATGTTGGTAACTTTAAGCTCTATGAATCTCGGGCTCATTTGAGCATCATTTCACCTATTTTATCCATTCACCGTCCGATATTACCTAATCGATTGCGAAAAAAATTAAAAACGTAATAAGATAACCACAGAAATTACCGTAAGGATTTTTTTGTGTCGTCATTAATTTCCGAGATATTTGTTACTACTGATTTGAATATTTTCTTTCTCTACTACGGAGAAGTATTGCATTCCAACGAAAAATTCGATACCGAGATATCACCGGAAATACGTGTGTAGAGGTACCCTGAATACAAATAAAGCATTTCCAAACGTGTCTGTGTGCCTGTGTGTCTGTCTGAACAGCATAACTCAGAAACGGAAATTCGGATAAATACCAAACTTGGTATTTGATTTTAGTATCTTCCAAGGATGCGACATGAAGATTTTCAAGACATCCCTTCATCCCAGACTACCCTTTACATTGAACATTTTTCGAAATTTTAATTTTCTCAAAAACGGCTATAACTATTTTGATTAAAATCCATATGTTTAAAATATTTTCATGGAAAATGAAATGTATATCTTGAATGGGAATGTCCCCAAAAGTCCTCTTCACTCTGAATGACTTTTACATAAACTGGCAAACCGTAAGAGATAGGCAAAATTTTACTTCACAAAAAATGAAGATACTAAAACACACAATTTATGCCACATACATTTTTTAAGCGAACCATTTCCGCGATATTCCTTGTTATTTGTTTGAGTTTTCCAATATTTATACTTTTCTCAAATGGTAATTCGTTATTCTTTTTTTTTTATGTGCTGGACATGCAAAGAGAATGGAATGCTCCACATAGCAACCAGCTCTTAAAAGATTTGACTATCGCTTAAAGCCTACCATATTCCCCTTGCACCTACAAGAAAATTAGCAATAAGATCTGCAAATGTTTATCTCGATTAACAAAAGTACACGGAGAATAAGCGTTTGTATAAATAGTTTGCACAAGAGTAGGCAGAGTTATATGACTGCAACACATCAGATTTTTGCAATATTTTTATCATTCTTTCAAGTGTCGACAATCTTTTGTTTCTCATAATGTCATGAAAGGAGTAAGCAATTTTAAAGCTAGCATATAATGACTCACTTTTTACAGATATGATTATGGCTTGTCTCCTGTATTCCCTTTTTGGCTACAACCAATGAAGCCATTTCTGCGTATGTTTATGGATTAAAAGGAAGTAGATCGAAAGCTAAGGTTTTGCAAGAATAGCTTTTAGATAAACATAGCAATAAAATGTATAGAGAAATTGCAGTTTCCATGGCCGTTGTCCATAATAACTTGAGGCCTTCCTTCCAGTGAAGGCCTCGTCGCGTTTAATAAAATTACCGACGTTTGGCCCTCCATATTGAGGGTTGCTTCTGGGCACTGTTTGCACTCAAAATTATACTGCGCAGTCCCTCCTACTTATGCCTAATTGGCTGGTCCCTTGCCACTAAATTTATGCTCTGTTAGTAATGCTTTCCATGTTCCATAAACGGGTTTTCCCTTAATGGAGCATGAATAGCTGAATAGTAGGAGAAAGCGTAGAAATTAATAAACAAAGGTTTATTGAATAGATATGGTGGAAAACACATTCATGGAGCATAGAAAACAATGCTTACACAACATAAAATTAGGAACACGAGTAGGAATATAAATAGAGTGCAAGCAGTGCCCAGAAGAAGCCCTCAATATGAAGAGCGAAACGTTGTTAGTTTTTTCAAACGTGACGCGGTCTCTACCGGAAGACAATTAAAATATATACAGGGAGGACCAGTTAAGTTGAGATTGTACAATATCTCAAAACTAAGCGCTGTAGGAAGAATTTTTTTTAAAAAAAGTTGATAATATGGAGAAAAGGTCGTGTTTTCTCACTGCTAAAAAATACTTAACAGCATTTATATAAAGCACTTTGCAATTGTACTTGCACCAAAGTAAATAACAACGAAAATTTTGAATGGCTGTGTATAAAGAACGCAATGAATGATTGGACATCCATGGATGGTAATTTGAGAGTGAGTTACGTTTCGTAATTGGGAACCAACATTTCCTATTTTTTCCCTTACTCATCACAAAATGAACAGCTCTTTATAAACAATTTTCTAATAAGAAAATAACATACAAAATATACGTTCGCATTTAAAATAATTTAAAATTACCCTAAAATGATCATCACAACCTCCTTGAAATAAAACACTACTAACGGCATCTACTTTCCTCCATAATATCAGGCAACTTTTATTAGACATTTCTTTCTAAAACGCTTGGTTCTGGAGACATTTTACAGTCTCGATTTAAATATTCCATCCTATAGATTACATAACATATATGTTATATAAAATATATAGTGGTTAGAAAAAAATCATGCAAACGTAATACATTAGATTGTTATATAATTTATTTTAATTAAACCTCTCCCCTTATTATTGCAATAATAATGCATTATTAAATTGTATCAAATATGCTTTTCTATGCTGTCTTTTTGTTATTCATATCTCTACCCATTCACTAACAAATTAATAATACAATTAACATATCAATTTCCTATTCTTACTTCTTGCGTAATTTCACAACATCCTACTGGTTTCTTTATAAACTGCTAGTGATTTATAAAGCGACCGTGACTCACTCATTTTGCAATATATCTTGCAATATACTTCTCGATACCACAACCACACAACCATCTTTATGTTTTATCTCTTTGCTTACTCTTACAATTCACTATATATCTAAAAGCATAGCAAGGTATCTGTATCGGTTTTACTTTCTCTACTACGTATAGGAAGTAGGGGAAGTATTGCATTCCACTAAAAAATTCGGTACCGAGATTTCACCGGAAATATATGTTTTGAGGCCTCCTGAATACAAGAAAAAGTATTTTTGGAAACATGTCCGTGTGTGTGACAGTGTCTGTGTGTGTGAACACCATAACTCAGAAACGAACAGTCGGATAAACACCAAACTTGGTATTTAGGTTCAGTATTTTCCAGAGATGCGACACGAAGGTTTTTCAAGAAAATATGCCCACCCCAGATCCCTTATATAGAACATTTTTCGAAAATTTTTATTTTCTCAAAAACGGCCCTAACGATTTTGATCATATGTTTAAGACATTTTATAGCAAATAAAACGTATATCTTGAATTTTCTGGGAATGTCTCAAAGTATTATTCATTGTGAACAACTTTTGCGTAACTGGTAAACCACAAGAGATAGACAAACTTTACTACACAAAAAATGTAGATCGCGTTAAAATACACAATTTATGTCATATACATTTTTGTTGTTGAGTGAACCATTTTCGAGATATTGCTTGTTATTCCCTTAAATTTTCCAATATTTATACTTTTTTCTCAAATGGGAATTCGTTATTAATTTTTTTGTCTTTGATATGCTATTAAGAGATATGTATATGCTTAAAGGCTACTGTATTTCTATATTGCCCTTGCAAATATATATTCCCCTTACATCTACAAGAAAATTAGCAATAAGATAGAGTCTGCAAATGTTTATCTGCATTAACATGAAGTAGATGGAGAATAAGCGTTTGTAAGAATAGTTTGTACAAGAGTAGGGAAAGTCATGTGAGTGTAATACATCAGATTTTTTTTGCCATGGATGCATAGTGACATAAGAATACTCTATGTTATATTAGCTGAAATACCAGGTGTAGCTCGTGGTTTGACGGCTTATTCCGAAGACATTGACCGTTGGATTGCAGTTGCCCAATAGCCTTACGTTCTTTGGAGTCATTTAAAAATTATTAAACAGGACACTTAAAGAGTTAATTAAAGCTCTTAGGACACTATAAAGAAAAAAATACTATAAAAAGTCACTGTTGAACACCCACAAATACTAGCTTGTAATGATGGTTTCTCGTGAATGCAGCTGAGTAACCTTTATGTTGTCATATTCGGTCTGCCTCGTCGGTATTTCTAGAGAAAATCTCAGTTGGGAAGAAATAACAGCAGTTTAAGTGACGTCAATGTAATCTTGTTTATTCTCGCTTAACAACATAATAAAACAGCTAAGAAAATGCATGAAAGACAAAAGAAGAGAAACGCCAAAATAAACGTACAACGGAGGAGGAGAAAAAGAAGTGGTACTTCGTCTGATTTGATGCTGTTACTGTTGTGCTCACTATCATTTTTATATGTCATTCAGTTTTTGGTTTTATGCTTGTAAACACATCGTAAACTTCCCATAGAAACCCGCTGCTTACAAAATTATAATAAGTGAACATCCGAAAATCGAGTGTGATCGCAGAACGAATGCATAGGAATTTCGACTGGTTTATTACACTTATGTTAGCAATGTTTAAGTACCATAAAGACTTTTATCAACAATGAGATTATGTCGAATCCTTTTGTATTTCTTATATCAATGCAGAATAAATGCCCATTTGAAGACTAATAATAGTAATAATAATAATAATAATAATAATAGTAATAATAATAATAATAACTAGGCGTATTTAGTCTGGTATGACGCTGTTGCGTCTAGTATAACACAGCTCCCTCGAAATGTTATTAATTTTTCAACCAAGCGATTGTAGCTATTGTAATTATTTATTTGATTGTGTTATTACTTCATGATCAATGTCAGAGAGGAGATAAATCAATAATACCTGAACTCGTTTTTCCTTTTTTATTTTGTGAGACGGTGAAAGCCTAGGTATTTTTATTCGTAAGTTGACAAAGTTTGAAATATTACGATGATCGTTGAGAAAGATATATATATATATATATATATATATGGTCTAGGGAGCTTAAACTTAAATAACTAATCTGTAAAATGGGCAGAAATTTAGAATTAGACAGAAATTTACGCCTTGTGTCAAATGTTCTCTATGTTAAATTTGGTCGAAATCGGTGCAACGATATAGAAGCCTACAAGGAACACACACAGACACACTGAATTTTATATATTAAGATTTAAAACATAGAATCAGGATATATTTAGTTACTTCAAGCCGGGATTGTAAATAAATACCTTTACTTACTGAATATGAATGATCATGGAAGAACACGGTGCTTAGGTTTATATATCCATCGTTAGCAGTGAAAGGAGTAAGAAACTTTAAAAAATAGTTCGCACTTGGCCCATTTAGTAGGACATGAACAGGGCGGGGGCCCTGTGCTAAAACAAACTTAATCAGCACATTACACCTGTCATTCTGAAGTAGAGGCAATTAACATTTTCCGTCAGGTAATTTCCTCTTATTTCTCATTTCCGGAACATAATGCCCTGAAAATGACCTCCGTTTCTCTACATGCAATTTAACAGCTAGCTTTTTTGGGTACAACCGGTTAAAGAGTTAATTGCTTGACCGTTGAAATTCATCTTAGGCACGTTGAGAGCTTAGAACAAGGAGAGCAACCGTATTGAGCATTAATTAGGGAAGCAGGGATCTAGTCAGCAATAATAATGATAAAAGTCCGGAAATTCTCTTTTTTCTTTCTGTACTACTTACGTATAGTAAGTCGAGGAAGTATTGTATTCTGTCCAAAAATTCGATACCGAGATTTCACCGGAAATACATGTTTTAAGCCTCCCTGAACTTAAAAAAAATAGAAAAAGGTTTCACTACCTCCCCCTCTCCCTCTCTCGCTCTCTCTATGTGAACAACATAACAAAAATAAAATAAAATAAAAGAAAATTTGTATTCAAGTTCAGCATCCTCCAAGGATGTGAAACTAAGACTTTCAAGAAAATCTCCCCGCTCCAAACTGCCCTTTACATAGACAATTTTTCGTTACTTTGACTTTTTCAAAAATAGCTCTAACGATTTTGATTAAATTTCCATAAGTTTAAGATATTTACATGAAAAATAATATATATATACCTTGAATTTTCTTGGAATAGCTTGCGAAGTCCTCTTTATTTTGAATGGCTTTTTCGTAACTATAAGTCGTAAGACACAAAGTCTTGCCACACAAAAATATAGATCTCGTTAAAGTGCACATTTATGGAAAAATGTTTTGTGGCATTAACCACTTCCGAAATACACTTTGTTCTTGGTTTCAATTTTCAAATACTTCTACTTTCCTTATTTGATAAGTCGCTATTCGTTTTTTTCTCGTGGTCATGCAAAGAGCATAGAGTTTCAAGGCACGGTTTTTAAAAATCTGACTATCGTTTGGGCCTTCCGTATCATATCTATGTGTAATGGAAATGTATCTCGATTAACAAGAGGCAGATCGAAGAGTAAGCTTTTGTAAACGAGTGAGTAAATAAAGTCATGTGAATCAGCATTTTACAATAATCTTGCTCACCTCCTGCAGGTTAACACAAACAGGATTTCATTCTAATCTATCTGGAAGCTTTGCTTTCCTATCTCAGGGCAGAGTCTCTGTGTTGATCTGTGTAATTTTAGTGAAAGAGCCAGCAGTCCCTCGTTACAGCGTTTCTCGCAGCGCAGAACCTACCTTCCATTGAATGTGGCGTCTCTTTAACAGAAAACTACTAGCTTCCCTGGTCAACAGTAACTGTAGCTGTCCCTATCTCTTTGTAATTTTTCTCCTTAAAAGCGGAGAAAAGATAGAAGAAATGAGAAGTAATACGAAAATAGACGAGGATAGGTGAAAAAAGTGAAGAGCTTATAGGGAAATAAAAAAAGGTGTGAAATATTGCAGAGAACAGTAAAGACAGAAGAGGGAACAGAAAAGAAGCTGAAAGAGGAGGAAAAGAAAAGAAAAGAATGAAAAAAGGACAAAAAGCAGTAGAAGTGAGCAAAAGCAAAGAAATGAAAAGAAAACGGAGAGGACAACAGAAAAGGCATGAAAAGAGAAGGAATAGTGAGGAAAATAGAAAGAGGAAAAGGAAACCCAGAACATTAGAGTAGAAGAGAGAATAGGAGAACAGAGGTGAAGAGATACAATCAAGGAGAAAATGACAAGAGAAGAATAAAGCAGCAGGGATGGAATAGAACAAAAAGGAGAGCGACAAACACGAACATTTGGTTACATTATACAGAGAAGTTCAGCGTGTTATAAACATTATGGCCATACTGCATTACGTCAGCCTCATGGGTGTACTAGACCTAGGGGATCGCAGCAAAAGTATATAAGCTGTGAACTTAAGTACGTCTTTCCTCAGATGGGTTGTATATTATGACTTCATAATTCTGTCACCCAGTTTTCAATGTAATTCTCTCAATTCTGTCATTGTTTCACTGGGAATTCATTTTCTACTGTCACCCAGTTTTCAACTTCACTTCTCTCAGTTCTGTCATGTTTCACTGCGAATTACTTTTCTACTGTCTCCCAGTTCTCAATGTCACTTCTCTCAGTTCTGTCACTTTTCACTGGGAATTCATTTTCAACTGTCACTCAGTTTTCAATGTCACTTCTCTCAGTTCTGTCACTGTTTCACTCGGAATTCATTTTCTACTGTCACCCAGTCTTCAACTTCACTTCTCTCAGTTCTGTCACTGTTTCACTGCGAATTACTTTTCGCAGTGAAACAGTGACTTCTCAATGTCACTTCTCTCAGTTCTGTCACTTTTCACTGGGAATTCATTTTCAACTGTCACTCAGTTTTCAATGTCACTTCTCTCAGTTGTGTCACTGTTTCACTCGGAATTCATTTTCTAGTGTCACCCAGCTTTCAATGTAATTCTCTCAGTTCTGTCATTGTTTCATTGGGGGTTCATTTTCTACTGTCATCCAGTTCTCAATGTACTTCTCTCAGCTCTGTTTCATTGGGAGTTCATTTTATACTGTCACCCAGTTATCAATGTCACTTCTCTCAGTTATGTCACTGTTTCGCTTGGAGTTTATTTCACTAATGTAAGGTGAACTAGTTCAGTTCTCGTCACTTAATTTCCTTCGTGACGCAGCCTCTTCACGCGGAGGGTTCACTTCACTCGGGACTCGAACACAAGACCTGCATAACCGTCATTCCGCGGTAGCACTCGCCGCAGAAGCCGTCACCAACTCACTTGGAGAATTGCTCTTGAAGTCGCACGGGAAACTCATCCGTCAACTACTAGCACTCACTTCGCATTGACTCCCATCTGTCGCGCTCGACTTGCTTTCAACTCGGGAGTGACTCGATTGGCACCGCCTCAACTCGACACGCACTCACTCGCTTTCTACTCGCGACTATCTGATTTCTCACCTCGCACTGACTGTCACAACAACTCTCTTTACCTCGCACTGACTCGACTCAACACTGCAGCGACTCTACACACACCCACTCGCTTTCAACTCGCGACTGCCTCGACTGGCCGCGAGATCGCTCGCTTATATAGACAGTGGAATCTTCCACAGAAGGTTCTCGAACCTTCTAGAACTATTTCGACATGCTTTCTGAATAAGGGAGATAAAGCTTCCAGAAAGTTCGTTATCTCTCGACAACGCGCCGGTGTTTACGCTAGCAAGAGGCGTTATCGTTGTTTACTCGGACTGCTCGGCGCCGACCTCCCGATAACCTTGGACTACAGCCGCTGCGCTACAATATTGACATGACGCAATTAATAATTAAGGAATTTAATTTCCAGCTCTTATTTTTACGTCGAAGAATTAAAAGTATGTTAGAGTGACAGATTAGCTAATGCATATTTTCATGTAAACTATACGACTTTGTCGATTTATTTATGTTGAATCAAGCGACTTGTTTACCAGACTACACGATTACCGTACCGTTGTAAATTTTCAGACCGAATTCCGTTCAGGAAGTTTGTGGCTTGAAGTGGAGTTCCATCCCGTAGTAAGAGTGGTTGCTGAATTCTGTCACCTAGAAACTCATTTTTCCGAGTTTCCAGACTTAAGAAGTGTTGTAACGCTGATATACATTTGCTGGCTTGGAATTGTATTCTTACAAATATGAAATATATAGTGAAATATAACATTAATACAAATGAACATATTTAATTTCTAATTTTAAATAATAATTAAATAAACATATAAATCGATTCGCTATACCGCAGATACTAAGTTATCCATTTAGTTAAAAACCCATTTAATGTTTCCTTTAATGGTTTTCTATATACCACAGAATAGCTCACTACGCCGCAGTGTACTATCAGTTACAAGTATGATTGAAAATGTTTACTAGCACAATTTAAAATATACATATGGTCCTCGTAAATCTCTATCGCAATTTCCATATGCTATTTTATTTGGGGATTTTAATTAGGTCTAACACTCCTGAACAGGTAGCAAGGGATGGAACTCCGCTGGATCCTGAACAAACTGGGACTCAACTTTAACTTCTTTTGTGGGAACCGCTTTTGGTAGCCCCCTTGGTTGCTGATGACAATTTTTATATATTTATTTGTTTACCATAGAAACGTGCGATATATTTTTGTTGCACGCTTCATGTATTCTGGTATTTCTATATTCTACTTCTGGCTTAAAATGTATAGGAGTTGTGAAAATACTCAATATAGTGAAGGGAAGTGGGTAGAAGGCTACCGTAAACACAGTATGTTAAAGTGGATAAATAAAGCTACCCTGTCACTGTACTTTTCTATGGAAACTATTAATTTATTAAAAAATATTGTATGCATAATTTCCTGTCCTATTTTTTTAATTTTGTAAAAGATTCCTATTTTAATCAACTGAAAAACAATGTATATTATAGTGTGCGCCAGTATTGGGAAAGTATAGAATATGTTGGCATCCTGATCAACAGCACTTATTCCAAGTACTTTTGTTTGTCGGTTATTGAAATCGTAATATGGGCTATAGTTTTCATACTTCTCTATTCTTTCTCTATCTTTTGGTATATTTATGAAATAACTGGCCAAATATCTTTTATTATTGTTTTCTACTGAATTCACTATCAACTAAGTAACTCATTAACAAAATTGAAAAAGGACTCGTCTTCACAGTGAAGAGGTCAATTGATAAAATAAATGAGTCGAATGGTATTAAAAGCCTTCACTTACATCATGATGGTAAAATCTGGACGATCGTTTCGAGACTTCAAGGTCTCATCTTCTGCAGGATTTTTGGAAGTCGATTTTTGAGTATTGATATTGATTAAAATACAATATATATATATATATATATATATATAATTTTTATTCTATTTTATTTTACGTCGCTTTAACTCCTTGGTCATATCGCGACGGATCTGTTGGTGGATACATCTCTTAGAACGATATGTGATGGACAGCTAGCCTTCTAGGTCTCCCTGCCTCATGCTATGCAGATGGTATGAGGGTACCGTCCAGTCTAACCGCCGCCCTCACACAGAAAGGCGGACAGTTAGCCTTCAAGGTCTCATCTCTGTAACCCCTGCTTCATGCCTTGCAGATGCATTAGGGTACCGTCCGTTCTAACTGCTTACATTGTCAGTTGACAGATGAAATATCATTCGCTGTTACCACTTATTTTTCATTTTACTATTGTTTTAGACTTAAGATGGAACTTTGGGCCGTGGTATTAAATATTCAATCCGGTATTTACCAGGAAAAAAACTCAAGATTGGTTGGCCCACGGGATTTGAACACGGACCTCCCGAATGCGGGCCACAGACTTTACCGCCTGAGCCATCCCATATACTTACATGACCAATAAAACTTATATTTTAAATTTTCTGGGAATAGCCTGTCGGCTATTCAGTTGGAAAAAGTTTCTATAATCTGATTCAACTGTTAAACGTTAAGCGATAGATGAAAACGTACTACACAAAAATGTTCATCTCTTTAAAACACACAATTTACTGCAAATAAGGCTCTTGGGGCATAAACCCCTTTGAGATATCCGCTATTAAAAGTTCGAAATGTTTATTACTTGGTCATTCTTTAAAGTCCTTTCAACATTCAGTTGTTTCTCAACATAAATAGTTTGTATAGTTACTAATAAATTATAGAGGTTAGAGAACGTCATGTGAATGTATCATATCAGATTTTTCTCTTTTAAATCCCAACTCGGGCTCAATGTTCTAAACCTAACTGGACCCAGTACATCGTTTTCACGATTTCCTTCTTCATCTGCGTTTTGAGTGTCTCCTACTCCCTCAATATTAATTATTTATTCGCCGCTTTCCTTGTTTTTCTGCGATAAGGCAAAGAAAGCGCACGACTAACCTGCACATTATGCTGGTCCGACAACACCGAAAGCACTCTTCGGCATGCGATTGCTTTGACTCTACCCTCCTCGTTTACCACAACCACCACTTAAAAAGTTCCACGGAGGGTTAATGGTTTATAAAGTTATTATGGATAGCAATTTTACTTAGAAACCCTTAAGCCTTTCGCACGAAATCGTGAGGCATAACACCTCTCCGATTACTAAGGCTTCAAAAACTTGCTTTAAGTGTTAATTTTACGAGAATAGAAGTTATAAATTGTAAAGATAAAGCTTATCGTGATTTTTAATTTCTCTACTACGTATAGTAAGTAGGGGAAGTATTGAATTCCACCCAAAAATTCGATACCGAGATTTCACCAGAAATATATGTTTTGAGACCCCCTGAATCCAAAAAAAAACATTTTTGGAAACATGCCCGTGTGAGTGTCTGTGTCTGTGAACAGCATAACTCAGAAACGAACAGTCGGATAAACAGAAAACTTGGTATTTAGGTTCAGTATCTTCAAGAGATGCGACACGAAGGTTTTCAAGAAAATCCCCCACCCCAGATTACCCTTTACATGGAAACTTTTTCTAAAATTTTAATTTTCACAAAAATGGCTCTAACGATTTTGATTAAGATATCATATATTTAAGATACTTACATGACAAATAAAATGTATATCATGAATTCTCTGGGAATATCTCCAAAAGTATTCTTCATTATGAACGACTTTTGCATAACTGATAAACCATAAGAGATAGACAAAGTCCTACTACACAAAAACGTAGATCGTGTTAAAGTACACAATTTATGTCATATACACTTTTTTTGTTGAGTGAACCATTTTCGAGATATTGCTTGTTATTCCCTTAAAGTTTCCAATACTTTTTCTCAAATGGGAATTCGTTATTCATTTTTTTATGTCCTGGACATACAAAGAGAATGGAATGCGCCACATAGCAACCAGCTCTTAAAATATTTGACTATCGCTTAAATACTACCATATTCCCCTTGCACCTACAAGAAAATTAGCAATAAGATTAACATCTCGATTAACATGAATCATATGTAGAATAAGCGTTTGTAAAAATAGTTTGTACAAGAGCAGAGAAAGTCATGCGAGTGTAACACATCAGATTTCTTTTGTCCTGGTAATGCAAAGAGAATGGAATACTCCACCTAGAACCAGCTCTTAAAATATTTGACTGTCCCTTAAAGCCTACCAATTTCCCTTGCATCTACAAGAAAATTAGCACAAGATTAACATCTCGATATCTCGATTAACATGAATCATATGGAGAATAAGCGTTTGTAAAATAGTTTGTACAAGAGTAGAGAAAGTCATGTGAGTGTAACACATCAGATTTTTTTCATAAAACTGTCTCAGATATAACGCAAAGACGAACGCACGTATAAAACTATATTTAGAAAGAAATATTTAACAAAAAGTAAAGCGGTTTGCTCTCCAAAATTAAATCATATGTAATAAACACAATCGAACGCTTCAATAATAAACTAGATTTTCATCCATTATAAAAAATGTACAACAAATCACTGTGAGCCACTAATGTGTTGAAAATTCCAAACCTCCCTCTCATAGAAGAGTAAACCGAATTAAACTGCCATCATGAGTGGTTATCGCTCAGAATCACAGTAGCGTCATTTGTTTTAATGCTAGCGACATTTGTAACTGAACTAATTTGATCATAGATCTGTAAGCACTCATTGTGAGCGTTTCATTGTTTTAAATGGTACAAATGTTTGCAATCAAATAGCAATTTCTGAAAAATTATTCTCTTTGGTAATAACTAAGCGACAAAATCAATTCTTCACGAATTTCGACCAATAAAATCAGCTTTAATGCTTAAAAAATACACATCTGATTGCAGATGCAGTAGTTTAATTCTAATGACTCTCGTGTTTGCAGAAGATAAGTGTCGACGTGGTATATACCAGTGATTAGTAAAAGTGATATTAAAAATTATGTTAAAGAGGTTAAAAATAGGAAAGTGAGGGCAAGTAGAAGCAGAAATCGGTATTTACCATGGCACTTATTACACAACCACAATAGGGAGTGAGTGTCGTTTATCAGCTGCATTACCTAAGAATTCACTAAATAGGACTAAATATCAAATGAGGGGACTAGGTCACCTCACAGTAAACCGAAACAATAAATACATAATGTGCATCCAGAAAAATGTTCAAATTAACAACAATACCAATACTACAAACAGGCGAGTCCAGAGTTAAAATAGACCGATTCTGCAGCGGCCTTTCGGTGGGCGATGGTTGCCGCGTCTACCGCTAGACTCGTTCTTAGCCTTACGGTTAACGGCTGTGTGTTTTATCAGTTGAGTTTTAACAGCTATCTAGATGGAACTTTGCTGCTCATTAGAGTAAAATAATGTTTACTGAATAAGTTATTCATGCTTTTTTCTGTATGGTGCTAATTGAGATACCCTTTGCAAGAATAATTCCATTATAAGTTCCCATACATTATACTTGTCATAGTAGATCAACTATTCATAATGTAATGAATAAAGTTAATGTTAAAAGGGCTTCATTTATCCAACAAACTCGAGTCCAAAAATGGCATCTGTTAACTGAAAGAAGAGATAAAATAGAGAAAATCTATGTGTTTGCAATAAAGCTTTTTATCAACAGTATTAGCTTGCTGGCTGTCTTATGAGTATTTTCATCTAGACTTAAACATTTATTAATAACTTTATTAAGTTTGGAATTTATAGATAAAAAAATAAACGTGAGAACTGTCTCTCAGTCCAAGGTGTTGCGCAGTCGGTATAATCTAACAGACTGATTGTATAAACTACTGGTTTCAAAGCTCTTCCAACCGTCATCTACCTTTATAAGAACTGTTATTCACAAAACTCTTAGGGCGTAAGAATATTTTAGAATAAATATTCTAAACATGATCACCTTTATTAATAAATAATATTTACAGCAGTACAGTAACGTTAACAAAAGCTACAGGATACATATGTGGCTAAACAAGAATATAAATTGAAATATCTAACATTAGTAATAAATCAACATATAAATATTATTCTGTTCCACAAAACTGAAGTATTGACCCGAAGAGAGGATTATATATCACAGACTTAAATTCATTTATTAGTTCTCATTAATTTGTCGGAGAAATTAAAATGAAATTAGATTCACACACACGGGATCCCCACTATGTGCTGACATTTATAATCATAACTTGTACCAAAAAGCAATGAGATGAACAATTCAGGCTTGTTACACTGTGAATAAACTTAATATCCATGCTGAATCATTTAACACTAAAACAGTTAATACATACCCTTATGGTATTGGAGTAATTCATTAAATAAAACATTAACGGCTATAAATAGCAAAAATAAACAACTTAAAAGACAAATGAATGGTAGTTGGTAAAAGGGAACAAGTTTTATGTATCCATTTTACAGAAAATGAGCTTAATGATATTAACAAAAAGTTAGTAACATAGTAAACTTTAAATTCTATCATATAATTCCACTAAATATTTGTTTCTAAGTTATAAAAGCCTATATTATATCCGCAACAAGAGATTATTCGGGACTTAAGCTATCTACCCCCTTATGTTCAGCATCCGAGTTACTCCCTCTCAACGCAAGGTCGTCCATTTAAAATAATGAACATATCTACTGAATAGCCTCATGTTTTCTATGGATGAATATATTTATAATGCCATTTAAAGTGATTAAAACATTGACATTTTCGAAAGATGCGTTATTAATTGAAATGCATCACTGAAAATTCCTGATAATGTCGGAAATGAACCAAAGGATTGCCTGTAAAAATATTGGGAAGTTATAGTTTCAAAATTTATTTTGAATTTTGATATTGTGAACAAAGCGAAGTGCAGGAGCGACTCGCATTCGGGAGATCCCAGGTTCAAACCCCTTGGGTATGACCAATTTGACCGAGATTTTTTTCGCGGTTTTGCTCAATCGCTGGGCTAATGTTAGGTTGGATAATCTGCGAATTTTCCTGTCATCCTTTCATCACTCATTTAATTTCCGCCTTCTTCACTGACATAGCAGGCATTGGGGTGATCACCCAATCTGGTTCTTCTAAGCTAGCTGTAGAAACAGGCAACTTGCATGACATCACCAACCAAATACCTGTAGATATGCTAATCAAAGTAAATGCTGTTCAGAAAAGAAGTGGTGGAAGAAATCCAAACTTCCTTTTGCTACTTGTGGATCGATTGCGCTTGAAGCTTTTTATTGTATTTCCTTGGAAGGACAACGTTTTTAAATTTAAAAATTCATGCATGTGCTAAATATTAAATGTGGTCTTCTGATTTGTTCCTGTTCATTGCCTGCTTACTTCAATAGTAATATTTGATATTTTCTAGAGTAGTTTGTAATAATTATGTTCTATTGTAGCAACTAATTTATTCATGTCACAGCCTACCAGTGTTGTTTCTTCGACAACACAATTGATATCTCTGAACTTGGACGTAATCTGATGGCTGGTATATCTGATAATTTTGTGTTTAGATAATTCGCAGAGATTTGTTATCACTTGGAGACTACATAGGGTTTGGAATGAAAAAAAAATGCGAATGTTATTACTTTCTCTATCACGTACTAATACGTAGAGACGGTATTATATTCCATCCAAAAATTTGAAACTAAGATTTCACTGGAAATAATTGTTTTGAGGTCCCCTGAATATAGAAAGGCGCTTTTAGAAAAAAATGCGCGCGCGTAATTGAGCAACAAAGCTCAAAAACGAAAAGTGGAATAAATACCATACTTGGTATTTAAGTTCAGCATTTTCCAAAATCACAACACGAAGATTTTAAGAAAATCCTCCCAACTTTCAACTATCCTTTACATGTAAAATTTTTTAATTTTTTTAATTTCTAAAATAATGGCTTTAAATATTTTAATTAACATAACAAATAAAATGTATATTTTGAATGGGAATAGCCTGTGGAGTCCTTTCCATTTGGATGGCGTTATATATAATCTTGTACAACTGGTAAACGTTAAGCGATAGACGAAAACATACTACTCAAATGTACTCTTTAAAACACACAATTTATTTCAAATAATTTTTGTGGCATCAGCCATTTCCGAGGTATCAATTATTAATGGTTTGAAGTGTTGAATTCGTCAATATTTTAAAGTACTGTCGACATTAAGTTGTTTCTTGCGGTTGCATGGAAAGAATATGGAATTTAATGCCAATATATAGCGTTAAATTCTTAAACATTTGACTATCGCTACTTCCTTTACATTTGTAACGAAATGTGTAATGTAACTACCTCTGCAAATATGTCTTGATGAAAATGATGTAGATGGAAAAATACTCTTTCGTAAGAATAGTTTTTATACCCATTAATAAATGGTAGAGGATAGAGAAAGTCATGTAAATGTAAACAGGAATTTTTTTAGGGTGTTAGTAAATCCTCGCAGTGTTTAAATATCCATAAAATTGTAAATTTTCATGTTATTCACACGCACCTCAAATTTATAAAATATCAATAATATTATACTGATTCCTGAAACTAACAGACATCACATTTGGAACGCGTTCTTGAAACAAAAGAAATGACGTTAAAATAGCGAAAAGTCAGCTGTTTGGATGTTGTGGTGATTCGCTGGCAGTCATTTACAATGAAATTGTTTTAATCATATTTTGGCTTACATAGGCAATGAAGCGATTAAATGCTATATCATATTGCTTTCTGAATTTTTTGGGCGAGTACGTCTAGTGTTATTCTTTCTGCTGCTTCTGTAATTTCCTTCCATTACAGTTTCTTCTGTTCAGAATTGTTTTCATTTAATGTTGATGTAAATTAGATAAAAGAGTAGCGTTTTAGACCAAACAAAGCTACCAATATAACGTATAGGTTAACTCTACGACGATTTGTATTGTTAACAGATATGCGAGCGCCAGGAGAAATTAATCATGTAAAACGACATAATGAAAAGTACTAATTAAAACAAGTCTTGTTATTAAACATGTGAAAATGCAAAGGGTAATTGCCATGTGATTGGACTTGAAACCAAAGTTGGTCATAATACAGATTATCGCTTTCAGTTCGTGTGCAATGTGTTAAAAGTTCTATTTAGTACTTGTCTAAAAATATATTTAAAGCAGGACGTTAATAATTTAGTATTCCAAAATATTTTCACATTATTATACAATTAATTGACATTAATTATACTTTTTACAGACCTTAACCGGTCTTGGCAAATTTTTAATAATGTCAACTGAAAAATTCAACGTCACAGCCGGGATTTGAACACGGTTCTCCCGCTATCCATGTGGTTTCGGGAAATATTATGGTTATTCAACAGAGCAATTTTAAAGCATATTAACAGATATGAAGCTAAGACTTTAAAATTTGAACGTAGTTTCCAATACTAAATAGAAGAATTTGAAAACTTTTACATCACTTTTAAGCTCACAAAAATACATATATTGTGCAGATAGATGTTTTTCAATTGAGAAAAAGTTTCAGGATATTATTACTAAATACCTTTGGGGAAATGTGTGCACAATTTTAAGAATTTTACATTGTGGACTTAGGCTATGTAACCTCTGCCAAAACCCTTTGTGTGTGATTCGGCTTTATTAAGTATTTATCTGTTTAATGTGATTTAGGACGTTAAAGTTTTATTATATGGATAATTTTTCCGGCATTTGCGATAATGTTGTGTAAAGAAAACAATTTAATGCGTATCAACTATGGCATAACACTGACAACTGAATAACAACGCAATATAAATGCACGAAAAATTAAATTAATTTGTAAACAAAAGCTTATTGCGTCGATACTCTTCTGTTTGCTAAACAAATAACCACGTATCAACCGTTTCGTAATTACAAGTTGAACGCATGCATTATAAACCTACAACATAGCAAACCCAAATTAAAATTAATGTATACAGTAGAACTTCTGTTATACGAAACACTTTTAACTGAAATGACGTTTAACCAAAACGACCGAAAAAATAAATATTTTGATTAAAACGAATTGGATAAACATTTGACAACAGTTTTGACTGTTCCTTTAATGGCAGGCTGAGCCTTCCGTTTGTTAGCTGTCAATCATTTACGGCCAGTCATAGCGGCGGACTGTCAATACTGCAGCTTAATATTGGGCGTATCAGTAAGCATTGTCATACCAGACGCATTATTGTGTCGCATTATCGACAGTATTATTAAGTGACTTTGATTATTTCTTTCGGTTTAACGCTTCCTCCATTGACGCGGACCAAGCCAGAGACAGTAGGCTTTGTTGGAATCTCTATCTGGTACGCCACCAACCCTAGCTAGCTTCCCTAGCCACGGTTGGAGAGGGGGGATATATACCTTATGTGATCAAAAGTATCCGGACACCCCCATAAAGATACGTTTTTCATCTTAGGTGCATTGTGCTGCTAGCTACTGCGTGGTACTCATCCGCGACCTCAGTAGTCATTAGACATCGTGAAACAGCAGAATGGGACGCTCCGTGGAACTCACGGACTTCGAACGTGGTCAGGTGATTGTGTGATACTTGTGTCAGAAGTCTGTACGCGAGATTCCTACATTACTAAACATCCCTAGGTCCACTGTTTCGGATGGTCATCGCAGCCTTCGGATCCCCAAGCGGCGACCTTTGTGCAGTAGCCAAACACTTGTTCCCTACCCTCCCTAACCGCAAGCACCATAAAATCTTAGTGACATCCATGTGCATATGCGCGTTGTTGCCAAAATTAAAAATAGTATTTAAAAGCAAAACTTTGCAGGTGATTTCCACATGTACAGAATACAATCATGCAGTTTGTCTGCTTGCTTTACACACAAAAATAACTATGTAAATAACTATGAATCGCATAGTAATTACATTTAAGTTGCAAACGCTTTAAAATATAACTGAACTAATGAATGATCTGAACTAATATACTGCGCTACAAGAATAGAAATGCATGTTAACATATCCGAGAGAAACTTAGAAACATGTTCCGAATAAACTATACATTGTTGGACTATCATTAAATAATTAAAATACATAAATATTAATTTATTTTGAAAGGAACTCTTACTCCCAAATCAAAGCATCATTTTTGATTATGCTGTGCGCGGAGCTATGGTAAAAAGTTTTTTATCACTTGTATCACAACAATGTTTTATTAATATAAAGCTAATACAAGAAGTTGTGTATTGTTTAAGGTGTAAGATTTATAAGCATGACATCTTCTGTTTACTTAAATGAATAGCTTTATTATAAAATGCAGGATAAGTAAAAATACGAAGGCAAAAGAAAGAAAATAAAAAAAAAATCTTATGTATTATATTCACAAGATTATCTCTACTCACTCTTCTACAAACTACTTTCACAAAAGCTTATTCTATCTACTTCTTAAATAATAAGATAAAATTTCATTGCACATATCGTTGTAAATATAAGGATACATAGGCTAAAGCGATAGTCAGATTTTTAAAATATAGATGACTATATGATGACTTTGAAATTCCATGCTCTTAGCATGACCACGAGGAAAATACAAACAGAGACTTCCAACTTGTATTTCAAAATTCAAACCAACAACAAAAAATTTCTCGGAAATGGTTAACACAATTTGACCTAAAATTTGTCCTTTACCGAGATTGCATTTTACGCAGAGTAAGATTTTGTATCTCTCTTAGAATTTACAGTAATACAACAAGTTGAGAACGAGGAAAATTTTACAAGTTATTCCCAGAATATAAAATTCATGATACAAATTATATTTTTCCTGCAAATATCTTAAACTTGCGGTATTTTACTAAAAATCGTTAAGCTGTTTTTGAGAAATTCAAAACAATAACAAACATTTTTCCACATAAAAGGTTCTTTTCTACATGTTCTTGAACATTACACATAAAAATCTGGCTTTGCTTATTCAGTTTTTGTAGCCCTTTTCTTCGTGGTCTTGGCATTACTGATATTCGGCAGAGGGTCACTTGCTGGTGCGACCGGAGGGGCATCAACTTGGTTCGTTTCCCAAGGTCTCCACATCTTAATTAAACTATTAAACGCTAATAACTATTAAACACTGCTAAACTTACAAAACTGCACTAAGTAAAACACTATATAACTTCTCTGAAGAAGTAATATAGAAGCTTAGCTGAACATGGAAGAAAAGCACGAGCGAACAGTCACAGCTGCTAAAACCGGCAACAAGGCTTTGCTTTGGTGGAGCTGGAGAAAGGACCACGTGTTGTGTTTAAGGGATGGGAAGACCCTACTAATCGTTTACTGATGGGTTTATGGTCAGGCTTCAAAGCTTTCCGTTCGCTTTGAAGCCGGTTGGGGAAAGGATGCCCGCGACTAGTTTACAGGCCGCCCTCGTCCTTTGACTGACAGAGAACGCCGACATTTGAAGAGGGTCGTAAAGGGTAATAGGCAGACATCTATCCAGACCATCACACAGGAATTCCAAACTGCATCAGGATCCACTCCAAGTACTATGACAGTTAGGTGTGAGGTGAGAAACGGTCGAGCGGCTGCTCATAAGCCATACATCACGCAGGAAAATGCCAAACGACGCCTCGCTTGGTGTAAGGAACGTCAACATTGCACGATTGAACAGTGGCAAAACTTTGTGTGGAGTGACGAATCACGGTACTACATAGTCTGGCGGTCCGATTGCAGGGTGTGGGTATGGCGAATGCCCGCTGAACGTCACCTGCCAGCGTGTGTAGTGCTAACAGTGAAATTCGGAGGTGATGGTGTTATGGTGTGGTCGTGTTTTTCCTGGAGGGGCTTGCACCCCTTATTGTTTTTCGTGGCACGATCACAGCGCAGACCTACATTGATATTTTAAGCATCTTCTAGCTTCCCACTGTTGAAGAGCAATTCGGGAATGGCGATTGCATTTTTCAACACGATCGAGCACCTGTTCATACTGCACGGGCTGTGGCGGAGTGGTCACACGACATTAGCATTCCTGTAATGGACTGGCCTGCACAGAGTCCTGACTTGAATCCTATAGAACACCTTTGGGATTTTTGGAACGCCGACTTCGTGCCAGGCCTCACCAACCTACATCAATACCTTTCCTCAGTTCCGCACTCCGTGAAGAATGGGTTGCCATTCCCCAAGAAACCTTCCAGCACCTGATTGAAAGTATACCTGAGAGTGAACGCAATTATCAAGGCTAAGGGTGGGCCAACACCATATTGACTTTCAACATTACCGATGGAGGGCGCCACGAACTTGTACGTCATTTTCAGCCAGGTGTCCGAATACTTTTGATCACGTAGTGTAGTGAGCGTTACTTGAATGTTAGCGTCACTTTTTGTGTGCGTGTGTAAGAAGGAAGTTGCGTGTAGGCAGTCTCTCGACGGCGAGGCATCTCCCCTCATTCCTTTGTGTTCCTGAGTGTAATGTAGATTCGCCAAGTATTTTATCAATAAATTAAAGGTATGTGTGTGATGCGATATTTGTATACATTTGTCAAAAACCTCACGCCTTCAGCTGAATGTAGACAATAAGGTCCCGGTCCTCTCGCCGTTTGTAAGCCATGCTCCCCATGTGTATGTTGGGGTGATCCAAATTTAGTATTTTGCTGGGAATCTTTTGGCCCTCACCCCAGCATGTAACAATATTCTCGGTGGGGAACATAGTATTGTGGACAGCGAGATACAGACCATTCTACCACTTTTCCATTAAAGACCATTAACTTTGTTTCATGGAAGGAATTTTTCCAGGCCGTTAGGTAACTAAGCTAATGAGAGGAAGTGAATTTACCTTTCTCTTTCTAAAAATCCTTGTCAAGTAGAATCTCATACTCTTTCATTCATTATCACACGCTAGTAACTGCCTGTGCTGTGTACATGTATTGTCTTTATTTATTATCACCTAAAACTTCGATAAACCTTTCTTAACCCATAAACATGACATTTTCAATTTTATTCCGAAATTTCGGTTCTTCAAAACCATAGCCCCTATGTATTCCGGTTAATAGAGGTTCTACTACAATTAAAAAAAACACCAGTCATTACTTACAAACATTCGCTAAAAATGAATACCAAGCAAAATGTCAAACAACTCTTAGCAGGTGAGGCAAAGACAAAGACAGACCTGCTCTCATCGCAATTCCAGGTCGGATATGTCCAGGTTCTTCTAGGTCACATAAATGACTCCATATCGTTAAAGGCATTTGAGGGCATATAAAAATTCCTTAGGGTTGTAATTTTCTCTGCAAAGCTGTTATTCCTTTCACATATTAGTTTCTCACCATTATAATTGTTTTTAAATAATTAGTTTTACAGCGTTAAATACTTTAGTTGGTGGTTTGGACTTTTCCGAAAGAACATAATAAATGCATTATAAAGACAAACACTTAACATGTTATCCATACTTTGAAGTTTAACAATTATTTATTTAATTATTTATAAATTTACATATAAAGATGTAATTTGAAACAATGTCCATCGTTTAAACTGACAGAAAGAACTAGACTGAATAAGATTGGTTTATATTTTCACTTATCTTTAAATGCAATGTTGCTCTTATAAATCTGCATGTTTTCAGGTTGAATACCAGCAATTAAACACTAGCAATACTAGCAGTTCGCGGCTACAACTTTCCCCGCCTTTTCTTGGGTTAGGACATCATGTAAATAAACTTGCGCAATTTTTTGGGTTGTTTATGTCGCTCTTAAGGTTTCCGACGTCACGCGATGAATATATGTTAGTAATGCAGTTACGGACCCCAGTTATCACAAAGAACCGACCTGGCCGGTTGAAGAGATAAATAGACGGAGTAGCGCTTTCATCCAGCATAAATAGAGCTATTCGAATATAATGGGACTTTTCTGAAAGGTTACTTCCCCTTCTCCCCGCCTCCCGCTCTCGAAAACTTCAGCCGTTATGTACAATCGAGCGCGCTCGCGACTGAGTGAGTGAGTGAGTGAGTGAGTGAGTTGTTCTTGATGCGATAAAGTTCTAGTTCTACGGTTGAGGTTGCGACAACAGTGGTGGCTACAGTAAGTGTTGCTACTGGGAGAGATTAGAGAGGTCTATGTTCGACGCCCAGTGAATAAGCAGAAGGAAGCAGAAGCCGCTTTGTGTGTATTTCATTACGTCTCTATGTCGCGAGAAAAATGTGAAGTGACAGTGAAAATTGAACTAGATCACTGACTGAACAAGGTCACTATATTTATACTTTTTCAGCTTAAGGTGAAATAAATACAGGAAAACTTCCATTATAACTCTGTAAACCTTAAATCCCCCCCAAAAGAAAACATACATTCAGCTAAGTGCACCATGATAATGCCTTTAAACAGTGACTTTCTATTTTAGTTTTCCTCCAGTAGGCTGTGGTTATCATTGCCTGCAGCATGAATTCTTGCAAGGGAGCATTTCGTCTCTTTCCTAAAAGGTTATGATTAAATGTGAAACTCTGTGATACAATCAAGCAAATGAATGCTCAGTGGCGCCTTCTTGGTACCGGTTCTTAGCTTGGAACTCAGTGTATTGTGAGATATAGGGAAGTTACGATTATAGTAGAACTACAGGTAAAGAGGGAGTCTTAAGACAGAAAGCCTGTCCCTCCCATACCTCCGCATGTCTTGCCTATGAATCCCCGAAATGGTGTTATGTCACAGGATTGTAATATATTATACGTGATTTGGCTGACTCCGCTCTATCTGAACTGAATCAAAGCTCGTATCCAAAATATGTTCGGGTTAAATGAGTACAGATTTTAATGGTATGTAAGGTTAAAGAGTTCCGTCAAATATTGCTCTTTTCTTTTACGAAAGCGTTGGTGGAAAAAGAAATGTTATAAACTACCCATACCATTTTACTTGAAAATGTGCTATCGTTTATTCTCAATGCATATTTTCTGTTCCAGAGCACCAATACATGTGTTTTACCTTAACCAGGCAGCTAACACGTGTTCTGCATTTATGGTTCTGATAAGTTAATTTGCACGTACTAGGCTATTTATTATAAAATGGGAAAAATTATGAAAGAAGTGGAGTTTGAATCATCGTTGACTGTGTCAAAAGTGAAATTAAGTAAAGCAGTATTTACATGAGTATCAAGTATAGTGTACATCTTATATCCATTGTAACGATGTGTACCTAGGCTTTAAAATGAGTCTAAGATTACTTCAAAACCATGAAGAGGTTTTGTAAATGAATTAGCTTAAGTTTTTCATCTAAGGCTCGTTTCTAGTGTAATAGCTGTGTCGTTTCGTCCGATTTATTAAGTATCTTAAAGAATCTTCCATGTTACTGGTTGTGTGAAAGCAATAATATTTGTAAAGAGCTGCAAGTAGTTACTTTTTATGAGATATCGTGTATCATGTACTAAAGACAACAACCAATTTCCGAACAGCCATTACTTCCTGCAGTAACCGTTTTCCAGCAAACGACAAGCGTAACACGGTCTCGAACGGAGATAAGAGGCAATTCTTTCTCCTGCTTCTCTAGAATTATATCGCGACCTTTTCGTCACGATAAGTTTGCCTCTCGCGTTCGGTTTTATTGGAAAATACTTTTGGTCGTCCTCGCAGACAGAAACTTCGTAAAATTCTACTTTCGAGTAAATCGTCTTTTTCTTCGTTTCTATAGATACAGCCAATATTCAGAATCTAAAAGAAAAATTAACAAACCATAGATGTTATGATCACGAGAAAACGGTGGAGAAAGTAATAAATTTTAATTATTTCGGGTTATCAGTTGGTTTTAATACAACAATTGAAGTAAATAAAAAAATTAGTTTATCTCAACAGATGAGTGAGACAATTTAAAGGGTCATTACCAAGAAAAGTAAGAAGAGAAATTATGTTGAAATGCTATAACCTATTAGCGGTACCAGTGTTGTTATATGGGTCGGAATGCTTGATGAAACTACAGAGTTCTCGAAAGAAGAATAGAGATAACTGAAATGAAATTTTTAAGTTATGTAGCAGGGTATACTTTATTGGGTAAAAGGAAAAATCAGGAATTTCGAAATTAATTCAAAATGGTTAGTGTAATGGAACTAAAACGCATACCTCTGAATACCTTAAAATATAAACTGAATATAAAAAAAACCCGTGACCGACATAATAAGAGATGGATCGACCAGTTGTTTAAGCTAAATGCAGCCTGAACAGATTAAAAATAGTCAAACTCTTAAACAATGATGATATATATTAAAGAGATTTAAGAAAGGTTTTAAAAATCATAATCAGCTAAATATTCTTGAACAAATAGCTTTAATTAGCACTTTGCATCTTGTAGCTTCATGCACATAAATAAAGCATTACAGAACTGGGAAAGAAACGTTGGGAGAAAGGGGAACTTTCTCTAGTACATATAGTAAGTAGGGGAAGTATTGTATTCCACCCAAAAATTCGATACCGAGATTTCACCGGAAATACATGTTTTGAGACCCTCTGAATCCAAAAATCATTTTTGGAAACATGTCCGTGTGTGTGTCTGAACAGCATAACGGAGAAACGAACAGTCGGATAAACACCAAACTTGGTATTTAAGGTTCAGTATCTTCCGGAGATGCGACACGAAGGTTTTCAAGAAAATCTCCCCCCCCAGATTACCCTTTAGACGGAACATTTTTCGAAAATTTTAATTTTCTCAAAAATGGCTCTAACGATTTGGATTAAAATATCATATGTTTAAGATATTTGCATGACAAATGAAATGTATATCTCGAATTTTCTGGGAATGTCTCCAAAAGTATTCTTCATTGTGAACGACTTTTGCATAACTGGTAAACCATAAGAAATAGACAAAATTTTACTACACAAGAATGTAGATCGCGTTAAAATACACAATTTATGTCATATACATTTTTTTTGTTGAGTGAAGCATTTTTGAGATATTGCTTGTTATACCCTTAAATTTTCCAATATTTATACTTTTTTCAAATTCATTATTCATTTTTTTATGTCTTGGACATGCAAAGAGAATGGAATGCGCCACATAGCAACCAGCGCTTAAAAGATTTGACTATCGCTTAAAACCTTCCAAATTACCCTTGCATCTACAAGAAAATTAGCAATAAGATTAACATCTCGATTAACATGAAGCATATGGAGAATAAGCGTTTGTAAAAATAGTTTGTACAAGAGTAGAGAAAGTAATGTGAGTATAACACATTAGATTTGCTTGGGTAAGCCATCGAATAAAGGATTATTCTTTGAATGAAACCTCCTTATAATGATGTTCCAGTAAGAATGGATGCTAAAAGCTGGCTGATAGGTAGCGCAAATTTTTATGGTTTTACACGGCAACAATATAGAAATCGAAATGTTTGGGTGACTTGTAACGAACCACCAAATGAAGGACTTCTAGAGTAAGTTTCCTTGTATCTGAATTATTTTCAATTAATTCTCTTCCGGCAATTATGTTTTTAGGTCGTACCTCCTGTACGTTAGACCACCACTTACATCGGAATGTCTTGCAGCAATAGAGATGTGATGCAACAGCTACTGTCCGAGCTTATCTGGAGGATGGCGCCGATTGACTGGCCAGTTGGTGAAACTATAGGAATAAGTGGACGCAGTAGCGCTCTCACCCAGCGCGAGTAATTTAGTCAGTGAGTTGTTATTCTTGATACAACAAAGTGCTGGTTATCCATTGCGTTCTCAGGGTAGGTTTCGACGATAGGTGTGACGTACAGCGAGTGCTGGTACTGCGGGAGAATAGAGAGGTCTTGTGTTCGACTACCCAGCGAGTGAAGCGGAAGGAAGAAGAGGCTGCTTCAGGGACAATGGAACTAGATCACATTAGTGAAGTGACAGTGATAACTGGACAAAGTCACATTTTCGTATTTTCCAATCTCCTCCCTTTCATCGACATGCTTCATAGCTATTGCTTCGTTACTACCTGAACAATAAACATTGAATTGACCAAAAATTTCTGATAATGAAGTGCTTTAACATTTTTATAATCACGTTATCCAAATTATTTGTTTAATTTCCGACGTGTATTTCTCCGCAAAGTCTAAAGATATACGCAAAATACACATCTATATTGTTGTATGGTATCGAGTACAAATGAAATAAGGAAAAGCTATAAGCTGGTTGATCATCGTTACATATTCTTAGTTGAGGATATAAGTATGAAATTGCAATTAAAACATCACTTTGCACAGGTATGAGAAGAATGAATATTAAATCACTCTATCTTGAACACATCACTTTAAAATAATATGTTTTAAGTATTTCTAATTCTAAAGATAACAGGCCCGGTTATGGAAGTATATAGATTGCAACAGATATTAAAATTATATATTCCCTCTGGAACGATGTTTTTTTATCCACATATTTTTGTTTACGTATACTAGCTCAAATCTATATTTTCTAAATTTATTTAAACCACGAAGTGAACAATTCGATTTCACTGTTAAATGGCTTTAAAGGCAATGAAAGGCAATTCACAGTAAATAGACGCTTTAGATCAATCATGAAATATTATGACACGGTGTCATTCTCCTCCTTTCTCCCTCAATTCAGTGTAATCGGGTTGGTCAGACTTGATGGCGACACAGTGCTAATGGAATAGAAACTCCTTGGATGATAGGCTAACTGAAGAACAAAACTGGGGGATGGTTAAACCTGTGTTCTCTGCAGTGCCAACCCAAATTTAGCTGGATATAAGTGGTTTACCACATGGAAGAGGTACAAATATCATGCACTCAGTGACTAAGTAATGCAATAGTACCGCTTTATATTCTGAACGCTTATTTCAGAATTTTAGAGGCATCAAAATCCAGAAACTCTGCGGAGGGTAGAGAATAATTCTAATTAAAGAAACATTTTCCGGCCCCAGCCGGGAATCGAAGCTGAGGACTTTGCTTCGAAAGGCAAAAACACTGATCAATTGATTACATAACATATTCTATTATCTTTCCTTTCTTGGTTAAGAACCTCACTTATTCATAATTTGTTATTTCTGTTTTGTACAAATTAAAATTTACCCAAAGTCAAGATATTGCCAGGATAAGCTGCGGAGTTGATCTCACATAGGAGAGATTTAGGTATGGGGCAATGAACAGCGTTATCAAAAAATGAGGAATCTTTTTATTTTCCTTAAGTAAAATTATTATTTAAATGGAATTATTCATATTGTTCTCACTTAATTACAATACAAATAGCCGAAATTTCTTTATGTCATCTGATATTTAAAAATTACAGTAATACTTTTTTACTTTCTGTACCACGTACATATTAAGCACAGAAGGTATTACATTCCACTCAAAAATGGATACCGAGATTTAACCGGAAATACATGTTTTGAGGCCCCATGAATTACAAAAAAACATTTTTAGAAACAAAAATTCACGTGTGTGTGTTTACGAACAGCATAGCTCAAAAACCAAATGTGGGATAAATACCAAATTTGGTATTTAAGTTTAATAACATCCACAAATACGACATATAGGGTAGTGTGTATCCCCTAACTCAAACTACCGTTTACATGGAACATTATTATAAAGATTTAGTTTTCTCAGAAATGGCTATAACGATTTTGATTAAAATGCGATATGTTTTCATGGCAAAGGAAATGCATATCTTGAATTTTCTGGGAAAAACCCCAAAGTCCTCTTCATTCTGAATAAGTTTTGTATAACTCGTAAACCGTAAGAGATAAACAAAATTTTATTACACAAAAATTGTAGATCTCGTTAAAACACACAATTAGTCATATACTGTTTTGTCTAGTGAACCATTTCCGAAATATTCTTTGTTATTTGTTTGAATTTTCCAAAATTCTCAAACGGAAAATAATCCACTAAAGCATGCATGGCTTGGTTCATAACACCGGAATACGTTCTACTATGGACCAGCTATGACCTCATCCTCAATCACTATGTATTTGTATCACTCAACCGCAAGGGAAAGCGTAACAGCCAAACACTTCCATTTTCCATTTTTTTATAATTCCAACGAAAATATATTAAAATCCATAAAAAAAAATGCTGGTGAGTTTGTTGTACGCACCCATTTCTAGTTTAAAGCATGACATTTGGAATTACAATGCGAAATCCATAACGATTTATCCATGGCCGTTCGCCTCTTCACAAGAGCGGTTTCTACCTCCTCACTAGGTGAGGGCACTCCAACGCGATTCTCAAACTCTCTCGTGTTATTTCGGTTTTACAGATTTTTATATCCACTATCCTATATAATGAGTTGTACCAACAATACTTCATTCCACCTCCTCTCTTTCCAATATTCACGTTTCAAGCGACTTCAATCTTTGTGGGAATAACACAGGTCTAGGAAAAACTACTCCCAATAACGATAATAGAGTGGAGCACTTCATAGAGATTATTTCATGAAGAAAGTAATGTTTCAGTAGTCATAATTGAAGTAGGTTGTTGTATTGTATTTCGACTGTTGGGGAGCCGAACTTGAAGTTGGTACTACCGCACGTATGGTAAAAAGTTTCCGGTAGCCTTCGCCCCAAATTTAGGAATCAACGTTGTATTTTGAATGTTTCTTTAAATATTATATATTTATGTTTGCCTCGGCTGCGTCAGTATTAATTTGTAGAGACACGAATATCTTAACAAGGCGTGGTGCGGCTGAATAATGTAGGCTTACACAGATTATAATTTATACTTCATTCCATTTATTAATCCTTGGCACGATTTAAACAACACTTCACTGATATAAAGAGAGCTGTGAAATTATTTATTAATTACTTACACTTTTTAACACGTAAACTATTTTTGTCTCACACTGAATGCGTATTAAACTTCTCGAGGACGCGTCTCGCATCCGGTTAAAAACGCTGTCTGCTAGCAACTGACTTCTGAATTTGTACAATTTGCCCCACTTCAATTTCTGATTGGCTAATCTACTCCAGTAGAATACTTTCATTTAACTTATGTTTTTTTCTGGTTGTTGATGGGCTATTTTATAAACTGTCTCAAAAATTACATTATTGTTTCCAAGAATTACCAGTAGCATTATTAAACTTTATAATTCATTATTGCCTCAAGATTACCCCATTGTTAGCAGCTTTTAACCTATTATCCTCACAGCTCCTACATATTAAATTACGTAATACATTCACATAACATTATTGAACATGTATACAATAATATAAACATATACAATGACTGTAATATACATTTTTATATATTGTTACTTATACACATATTGCTTTAAGGCGGGATGTTATTATATTTTATATTATATAATTAGACTGAAATCATTTAATTGTTAGAAATACTGCCTCATAATGAAGAATGTGTCTAACCAAACCTTTATGATCAGACAGGCATTCATAGATAAGTGAAAGTTGCTTAATAGCAATATTTTTATAGTTACTCAAGAAGTCCAAAACCAATCAACACATGAGCAGGGCTAAAAATTTTGAACCAGACTGTCCAAAGACCGTGTCTCTATGGTGTTTGGTTCTTTAGTTATGCGTCAAAGCAGATATTAATGAGGGTTGCTGAAAGACCTTGACCATCGTACACCACCATCAGCAGTGTTGTGTTCACGCTCGGTCTATTTGCAAGAGCTTAGAGAAGTTGAGTTCTGAGATTAGCGAAGTGAAGTCGTGTTAACCTCAGTTCTTATTTTTTTGCTTGTAATTTACATTATGGACGGTGTATTTACACGCGAAGGTAATCTTTATACAAGCTTAAAGTTTCAAAGCTAGTGTTATAAGTGTGGTGATTTTAATTAATTATTTAACAATGATAAAACCATGCCCGCTGGACTCAGCACCAAGCGATCGGGGTGAATGTGTATGCTACAAAGGCCGCATCTTGCATTACACTGTGCGTCTCGTTTTTCTCTGTCACACTCACAAACCATCTGCCAACGCAGCGCTCCTGCTGGTGCTCCTTTGGCTTGCTTCAGGTTCCTTCTCGTTCCGTACGGATTATAGTTCAAAAGATTCGTATTCACTTGGATCAAGAGAACACCCAACGAGCTATCCACTGTTATGGATATTACAATGACCGGCTGCTACTTGGGTGACGTAACTTAGTAAAAGTGCACTCGCCTATGCTGTGTGCAGCTCTCGGAAAAGTCGGTGCGGTTAAGGAGGCAGTGGGAACTTCAGGTAACGTTCCCGCCAATGTATTAGGTTCTTTATTCTACATAAGGGCCTAAGGCCCAGCTTGTAAGTACCTCGGCTATTACAGTCCTTGGCTGTGAATTTGTTTCTTATTCACAAGCTATAAGTGACCACGAGTTGCGGGTGTCAGTTTAAATATCATACGCTATGAGGCGTCAGCGTTCTGTTAATCCAGATTCATCACGTACTCTAAATTCAACCATTTCCTGAGTGTTGCATGGCTCCAATAGCTGGGGTTGTTGCCAGTCCTGGGGCGCTATTCCATTACCTGTGAGATCCAAGTGAATCTCATGGAATAAGTATTGTGGAGCACCTCATGCTCAAAGCATGTGGAATGTGATAGGGTACAAGGGATTATTTTCTAGAAGAATGAACGGGTTTCTCTGAAAAAAATAGAACATCGTTTGTCATGTCCAGGAAGAGGTTAAGGGAGTTTCATGTTTCCGCTGTCCTTTCTTTGCATCCGTTTTGCCGAATACTTAGAATAGAGAGGAGTCGCCAATGCCTGTCATCATGCCACGCACAAAACAGTCCATTTTTAACAAAGAAATGCTTATCAAAATTTATCTAAAGTAATTTGAGTTACTTGACCGTATGTGAAAACTAGGATTAGCGATTCACTCTTCTCATTTTAATAAATGGTTTTGTTTTTATCAAGTTTGTAATGAGACTATTTCCAGATGACAGATACGTAAGATGTAGTGTTATGAGGAATTCAGGTCTCGTGTTTTTATTTTAATTGGATTAAATTTTAGATTGTTGCACACTATTCTTTGGACTAAGGTCTGTGAAGATCTTGAAGATTTCATGGAGTATAAAACTTATTTCCCAATCCCTTGTATTTTACTACAGTATTGAGCGTGTTATACCTAAGATTCTAAAGTAGCTCACTTTCCGGAAAGGCCCTCCAGTATTCGATGGCTCTTTTCTCCACGCTCTGCGGGTTATGTATGTTGTGTGTGTTTTTGAAATAACATGATACAGTCAGATTCCACCCAAGGAATTAGGCGTTAAATCATAGTAGATTTTTCGTTCAACATAAGCAGTTTTGACCAATCCAATATAAGAACAACTTCAGTTTCAACTAATGTATGAATCTAATTTTATCAAAATAATAATTTTGAATTTTCATAGATAATACGGGAAGAGATTTTGAGATTGTTAAATAAGACCGCGAAAACACAGTAGTAGAGAACTTAAACAGATGGATAAAGATCAACTTTTTAGTAGCATTTGTCATGAGCATTACACGAATTATTATTATAAAATTTGCAAAACAAAAGTCATTCCCACTTAGGTTCAGTTTTAAAACAAATTATCACGTCACCGCGTGTTGTATCACTAGCATTAACTGCTGAGATATAAATCAATATCTACCGCAGATCTGATCTCAAAAGCAAACGAAAAATGAAATAAAAATTCAAAATCTCTGGAGAGCAACATTTAGTTTTAAAACAAACTAATGAATGCCTGACACTTGGCCAAGTCTTAAAGCTGCCTTTTGTTTTGAGTCTCTCGCAATCGGAAACCAATGACGGAGGATGCATAATTATCGGATGTCGATTATCACTTTCTCTGAATCATTAACCTGTAATCGAGCCGCGATTGGTTGATATTCATGGTGTTATTAAACGTTATTCGTCGATATTGTGCTTATGTCATATGAGTGGATTAGTTTATACAAGTATCGCATTTGCCCTGCAACTAAAAAAGAAAATTTAGAAAGAAAACTGTTCTCAGATACAAAATTATAAGAGATATACAATCGCATTAAATTAAATCGTATTCATGGAATACTATCCACGCGGTCAATTTCCTTTTGTAGTTTCATTTCTTTAATCATTTTACCAGGACAAGCGTTCCAGAAACTGTCTGCAAGATTAGTCACTTGTGGTGTTGCTAAATATCTCCTTGAAGTACAAAACTTAGTTATTGAAGGCACGAGTACATAAAGCTAAAACAAACTTCCGAATAAAGGCTATGTTACGAGTACCAACACAGATTTTACCACAAGAACGATCCATTATTTTTTGACTAGAACATTTTACCTCTCCTTCAGCTGTATGGAATCCCATTAATATTTCCAAGCATCCACAGCATCACTCAGCTTCCCTGATCTCATAAGTTCTTCCACTGCTTCCCTCTTTTGAGTTAGCACACACCTTGGATTCCACATTGACTTCACAACCAATAATTCTGGCCGTTCCTTGTGGATAATAAACTCTGTGAGATTCTATAACATCGATGCCTTCTTCGGGTTTTATTGGTGCTTGCAGTCTTGCTGAAGGATTCAAAGCCATTTCTTAAAAAACACCGTGACTTTAGGTTAGAATTTTACCGGGTATAAAGTGTTTAAAAGACGCTCAAAAATTTATATAACGCTCAGCAACTAAAACCGCTTATTTTCACTTTTAGTATAAATCGAGCATTAAAAGAATTTTTCCTGTTGAATTTAAGCTAACCACTGCAAATATCTGTATAGAACATCCAACGATTCGGGCTTTAGGCCGTGGTCTAATACATGAAAACATATCTAACGTTTTGCCCATTACACTACTGAGTATCTTCAGAGATGCGCTGACAATTTAAATAAATTTTCAAGTACCCAATAAGGGAACACCACAGAAAAATTGTCTTGTGTGAGGAAGCTGAAACAACATTAAACTATTAAAATCGTTCGCAAAGAGCGTACAGAAAACAGGAACATACATTAAAGCAGTCATTTCATTTTGTGGCACTGGGTTTCATTCTCCTCCTTTCTCCCTCCAACGTCTTGTATTGGGAGTGATCGGGCTTTACGGCGACACAGTGCTGCTAGAATGGAGCCTGTTGGACGCTAGGCAAACCGAAGAACAAACGGGAGGATAGGTAAAATCTCGTGTCCCCTCAAGTGGTAACCCTGCATTAAAGCTCTGAATACAGTGGGCTTAAAAGGGTTAAAATGTAAATGCACGATAGAAGACAACTTTTCTGTACTAAACTTTCGTCTAACACTTATGGTCTTTTTGATTTATACAAAAAATAAAATCAACGGAACATACAAAATTTACCTTATTATTCTATTAAGGACAAATATAATACATATAAAATAGTGGATCAATTTTAAAATATATAAATATAAATTATAAAAAAGCATAAATCAGCCTTGCGCCGTAGCGTAGTGGGTTGTAGCGTGGCGCTCCCGTTCCCAGTTCTGGAACGCGCGTGGGTTCTCGCCCACTATGTGGGTACGGATTTTTCGGCCAATGTATAGGATCTGTGCCTACTCATTATGTTGCATTTGAGGAGCTAGGATCGATAATGGTCTGTAGGTCACGAGAGCCAACGTCCCGGCTGGGGGAAGCATAGTACTCACCAAATCATCTCGCTGTATGACTGGGTGATCATCCACCTATGCCTTACATACATATGTGTGCGTGAGGCCGGCAGCTGTTGGTAAGTCAAAATCCACTAGGCTTTAACTTTTTTAACTGTATAAATCCAGAATCCAGTGGATAACGAAAGTTCTCAGCACATGCTAAATCTCTCAAAAATCTCTCTTGATCAAAATTGAGGCAAGTTATGCGCAAAATAAAATAAGGATGGTTTTCCATTCAAAACGTTGTATGGTATGAGAGGTATTCAACAAAAATATTTGCCTTGCAATCCCGAAGGATGACATATCTAAACGCGTAATTTGATACTCCTCGTTATTTCGATAATGTCGGCTTCTTTCTTTCTCTCTCGCTTTCAAAAGCATTTTCTTCTCTTTATTCTCCTCCTCCTCCTCCTGCTGCATTCCATGGAATACGTTTACTTTCCCGTTCCGGCTCACAGATTCTTCCAGCGTTTCCGGCATCGCTCCCTTTCTTTTATTCCTCCCGGTATGTAGTTAAAGGCTGCTTTGGAAAGCGTATTTTCTTGCATTATTTGAAATAGTCAGTTTAGTTCTGTATTTTAATATTTATTTTATTGTTCAGTGATTCTTCTTTAAGCTTCTCTTATTGCATCATCGTTTCTTACTCGTGCTAATCTGATGCAGCCTTTAGTCCATCTCAGGGAGTTCAGTTCCACGGACGTATTAGATTAAATTGCTTTTAATAATTAGGTCTCATTCCCAATCAACAAAGTAATCTTTGTAATTACTTGGCATGATTTGCTTTTTTCTTGTTTTAGTTTTAGCATTCTTTATGTGGTGGCACTAATTCCTTGACTTCGGTTTAATTTAACTTCAATTTAATTATTTTTAAAATATTTTACACAGCTATACGCTTAAACTTCGTTGAACTGTATTTTCTGCTGTAACATTTTTGCTTTATAGCCTTTTTACTTTCTCTACTACGTACAGTAAGTAGGGGAAGTATTGTAATCCACCCAAAAATTCGATACCGAGATTTCACCGGAAATATGTTTTGAGACCCCCTGAATCCAAAAAAAGCATTTTTGGAAACATATCCCTGTGTGTGTGTGTCTGAACAGCACAACTCAGAAACGAAGTCGGATAAACACCCAACTTGGTATCTTCCAGAGATGCGACACGAAGGTTTTCAAGAAAATCCTCCCACCCCAGATTACCCTTTACCTGGAACATTTTTCGAAAATTTTAATTTTCTCAAAAATTACTATTTTGATTAAAATGTCATATGGTTAAGATATTTTCATGACAAATGAAATGTATATCTCGAATTTTGTGGGAATGTCTACAAAAGTATTCTTCATTGTGAACGACTTTTGCATAACTGGTAAACCATAAGAAATGGACAAAATTTTACTACACAAAAAATGTAGATCACGTTAAAATACACAATTTATGTCATTTACGTTTTTTTTGTTGAGCGAACCATTTTCGAGATATTGCTTGTTATTCCCTTAAATTTTCCAATACTTTTTTTTCAACTGGAAATTCGTTAATTTTTTTTGTCCTGGTAATGCAAAGAGAATGGAATACTCCACATAGCAACCAGCTCTTAAAATATTTGACTATCGCTTAAAGCCTAGCAATTCCCCTTGCATCTACAAGAAATTAGCAATAAGATTAACATCTCGATATCTCGATTGTAAAAATAGTTTGTACAAGAGTAGAGAAAGTCATGTGAGTGTAACACATCAGATTTTTATTAAATAGTTTTATGTTTCCGAACTGCACATTCCCTAAGCCGAGTTTATTATTTTAAAAACCTCTTATGTGTTACATTCACATGACTTTCTTTAGCCACTATCGTTTATTTGTATATAACTTCTACACACAATTTTTACGAAAGATTATTTTATATCCATGTTAATAGATATAAAGCTTTGCTGGAATAGTTACATTGCACATTTTGTTGAAGGTAAAATAGGGATAGAAGAAACCGAATCGATAATCAGAATTTAAAAGTGGCATTAAAATTCTATACCTTTTCCATGAAATTGCGGGCAATAACTGAAAAACGACAAGACAAAAGATCATGAAAATGATTAAAAATTTAAAGTAAAAATAATTGATATCTCGGAGATGGCTGATGTCACAATAAACGTTATTTGAAAGAAATTGTATGTTTTAAACAGTTTAGCATTCTTATGCAATACGCAGGACTTTGCTGAATATTTCCATACATTTCGTCACGTAAATGCCTTAAAGCGATAGTACTTTAATCAAAATTAGTAAGAGCCATTAAGAGCCGTAGCCATTTTTAGAAAATAAAAAATTTCGAAAAGTATTCCATGTAAAGGGCACTTTGTTCAAAATCTTCGTGTCGCAACTTTTGAAGTTTCCGAACTTAAAACCATGAAATTTGGTATTTTTCAGGTTTTTCGTTTTGTAGTTATGCAGCTCACTAACAAACATATACATATATTTTTCTGAGAAGCTTTATTTTTATTCAATGGTCTTCATAACGGTATTTCCGTGAAATCTCGATATCGAATTTTTGGGTTGCGCGTGGTAGAAAAAGTAAAAGGTTAACTTGTCTTTCGGGCTGATCCAAAAATCTTATCAGTGGTTGAGCTTCATCTGAGTTGAATATGATGTTGAAATCACTACTCACAATCATTGACATTTTGTCCCGTTCTTTTTCCAACAATTCTGCACCATTAATAGCGTAGGCCAATAAAACTATATGAATGAGTTCAATGATGTCATTAACTCTTGCATTTTTTTATATGTACATGACCACCATCATAAACATCTGATCATTTTCTATTTGATATTTGGATGTAAAAATGTCACCAATTCCCATACTCAGCAAGCTCAGTGCATCGGCTACATGTACATTTATATCTACATTAGGCCTCACGATATTCTTCCTATCATTGGCGTTTCTAACTGTGGAAGGATGATTATACGGGGCGGAATAATAGTCTACATGATCAGTTTGAAACCTTACATTATTTATAATAAGAAGCTCGCTAATACAATAATAATACTACGTGGTCAGCTAATGACAGTAGAACACACAAGCGTTTACTGCTCCCTATGCTACGTCTATGCTACGTCCCTGTCTATGACGTATGCCTCGGAGAGAGTAGAAATGATTCTCCCTCTCTTTCTTTTCAACTGCCGCTTCAAGTCTCTCGATCAAGCCAACTCGTGCGTTTCGTCTGATCCAAGCCAATTTGCCCTACCGCACCTAAAGAAGTTTCACTTCAAAAATAATAGAAATAAATAGGTCAAAATCTGTTAACACGTAGAACTGAGGGAACAGTTCAAGAATATATAAGTAAAACTTGATTGATAATTACAAACATGCTTTGTTCTATGAACCCTACACACTGAGATTATGATTACTCCAAATTACTTGCAAAATAGGTGGAAGAAACCCGTTTAAATCGTCGTTAAGAAACACTAGAACTGTAAAGTATTCCATATTGTTTGCTATCCCCTGTATACGTTACGCGGCCAAAAGTAAAGACTGCTTGAGGCATGGGATATGCCCCCTAATGCATTTTTTGTTACCACCGAACAAACAAATGCAGATGCGAATAATTAACATTCTCGTCAAGGACCAATTAGAAGTTCATCCCTCAGGCTAAATTCCGAAAGAAAGCAAATAACATTTTTTTAAAATATTTTCATTTTAACATAATGCAAATAGAGAATAACAGCATTTATGCTAAATATGCAAATGGAACGAACGTAGATAATTATGAGTTGGTGCTTTATGAGAATATTAACTTGGCTGCTCTGAATCTGCATGCTTTAGAAATATGGCAGCAGCGTCAAATTTCTTCCATATTATGGTTTTATGGCAGCACTTCTACTTACTTTCATTTTATTACTTTCTCTACTACTACTTATAGTAAGTAGAGGAAGTATTGTATTCCAGCAAAGAATTCAATGTCGAAATTTCACGGGAAGGACGTATTTTGATGCCCCCTGAACCAAAAGAAATTTTAAGTAAAGGTCCATGTATGTCAATGAACAGCATAACTCAGAAACGAAAAGTTCGATAAATACCAAACGTGGTATTAACTTCAGTATATTCCATAGATGCGATACAAAGATTTGCAACAAAATAACCCTACCAAAAAATACCCTTTAAATGGATCACTTTTTAAAGAATTTGATTTCTTAAAACTAGGCTCTAAAGATTTTTATTAAAATACCATATGTTTAAGATATTTACATGAGAAATAAAATTTATGTCTTTAATTTTCTAGAAATATCCTGTAAAGTACACTTTACTCGGAAGAAGTTTTGTATAATTTTGTACAACTAATAAGTTAAAAAATAAACAAATAGCACCAAACAAGAACCTAGACATTTTAAAAACACACAATTTATTTCAAATAACTTTTTCGTGACATCAGCCATTTCCGAGATATCCATTATATTGCTTCAATTGTTCAGTACTTTGTAAAGCCCTATCGCTGTTCACATGTTTCTCGCGATGTTATGGGAAAGGTGTGGAATTTTAAAGCCACAGCGGGACCCTTTTAAACACCTGAATAATGATTCGGTTTCCTCAATCACACTTTACCTACAAGAAAACGCAATGAAACTTCTGATTCTGCAAATGTTATCTCGATCAACATAAAGCAGATAGAAAAATAAGCTTTTGTAAGAATAGTTTGTAGCAGATACATAAAAATAAGTGATAGCGGGTAAAGAAAGTCATGTGAATACAACACATAGATATGTTTTTAGATTTTTCTTAAATTTCTTTGCCTGTCCGTTACAGCGGATTAAGTATTGACCTGAATCAAATTTTTAATATCAAAATTTTACCACAAATAGAGAAAGATCAAGTATGCTTTGTCGCTTCACTTGAAAATTTTAGTCAGTAAGGAAAAAATTAAATTGAGTTTATTTATGGACGCTCTTTAACTGCTATGGTCCTTAGCGTCCCATTCTATATTGGACGTGAAAGACCGGTAATTTTTATCAGGCCTGAGGTTCTTTTACGCGCCGTAAATCTACGACACGGACCACCGGCTTTACTTTCCTTCCGAAGAAAGCTATGCTAAGGAGTTTTACGCCCGTAAAAAAGGATATCGCCCTCCGCAGGCTTCGAATCCACGACCTCGGGAATCAGAGGCTAGCATGGTAACCACTACATCACACAGAACGACAAGTTTTAGTCAATGTGGAATATAAGGATCAAGATGTGGAATACAAGGATAATGAGAATGTGTGTTACTTGTATTGGTTCGTTAAGCTGTCTGTCTTTGGATATCTGCTGTATTCTCTTTACAAAAACAAATAAAATAATTTATTGGTTTTTAATCCGGCCAGTCGTTTCCACCGAACAATGGATTTTTGTGTTTAAAGTTATTTATGATTTGGGACTATATAATCTAAAAGCCAGTTATTTTATGAAGCTAATAAATAGATAATAATAAGGAATAACTTATTAATCATCTGAGAGGAAATTATAGTTTCGTCTATAGTGCCACGAACATTTGAGACTGAAATGGTCATGTCCTAGTCTTGTAGTATAGTATATAACTATGCTGGTTCAGCAGCGTAGCCAGAAAATTACTAAGGGGGTTATGTGTAGGGATCCATTTATGAAATAATTTGTACCAATCAAATGAAAAAAAAATCTGATGTGTTACACTCACATGATTTTCTCAAATCTTGTACAAACTATTTTTACAAACTCTTATTCTCCATCTATTTCATATTAATTGAAATAAACATTTGCAGAAACGATCTTTTGACATGCAAACTGAATTACATTTTACACATAGCGACCAGTTCTAAAAATGTTTGACTATCGCTTAAGGCATACTATGTTCCCCTTGTTTCGTAATTGCAAGGGCAATATAAAAAGACAGTAGCCTTTAAGCACAGACATATCTCTTAATAGCTGGTTGCTATGTGCAGCACCAGAAAAATAAATAACGAATTCCCATTTGAAAAAAGTATTAGTGTTGGAAAATTTAAGGGAATAACAAGCAATATCTCTAAAATGGTTTATTTAAAAAAATGTATGGAAAATAAATTGTGTATTTTAACGCGATCTAGATTTTTTGTGCAGTAAAATTTTGTCTCTGTTAAGGTTTACCAGTTATGCAAAAGTCGGTCACAATGAAGAATACTTTTGGAGACATTCCCAGAAAATTCGAGATATACAATTCATTTGCCATAAAAATGTCTTAAATTTATGGTATTTTATTCAAAATTGTTACAGCTAGTTTGAGAAAATTAAAGTTTTCGAAAAATGTTCCATGTAAAGGGTAATCTGGGGTGGGGGAATTTTCTTGAAAACCTTCGTGTCCCATTTCTGGAAGATACTGAACCTAAATACCAAGAGTGGTGTTTATCCGACTGTTCGTTTCTGAGTTATGCCGTTCACAGACACATACACGGAAATGTTTCCAAAAATGCTTTTTTTGGATTCAGGCGATCTCAAAACATGTATTTCCGGTGAAATCTCGGTATCGAAAATTTGCAGTACTTCTACTTACTATACATAGTAGAGAAAGTAATATGAATAAATTCTGCGTTGAAATATTTAAATAAATCGAAATAAATTTAAATAAATATTTAAATAAATTAATTCACAGATTAAGGTGCAGCAATTGTAATTAAAATTGCGATGGGATGTTTCGCTAATTCTAAATGGTAAATGTGTGTAACATGCGAATTAAGTATGTGTGAAGTATTTTGTATTGCTATAATTTTATTTCCCTACAAAATAGGGTTCTAGTTATGTTCTAAACTGGGAGATATTGCTCTCATTTGGAAACCACTTAAATTTAGCACTGGAACGAAAACATGACTACGATATCTAAACATGGTTATACTAATGCCATCTCAATTAGTTTCTGTTGCCGTCACTTTTGTCGATATTGTCTTAGATATGCTGCGTAAATATAACGCTACCAGTGATACGGTTCATCTCATAATAAACAATAAATCTATTTAAGTTAATCATTATATGTATTAGGAAGTATCTCGTTCCCGCCAACCTAGAAAAATGCTATTATTTTAACGAAGCAATGTTTGCTATTCATTTTTAGATTTTTTAGTGAGAGGGGGTGTCCAAACCCAAAACCTCTCCCTAGTTTTGTCCAGCCTCAGTGCTGGATACATATGTACTTAGCAAGTGCTGTTTTTCATTTCTTTAGCGTGGCACCGTCGCCTGTAAGTGGCGGTATCTGGTCTGCTTTTGCCTAAGTCAAACCTTAAACGACAGAAACAACGGGCAAGTTTTGCTCTCAGGCATACCCACTTTACTCAACTATTTTTTTCAGAGTCCTGCCGTGGAGCTTTGTTACCTGCCGCGGAAAGTGCCCAGTTCCATCACATCCATGAGATTGCGGATTTTAAGTCCCTGGTATAGGACCGCTGCCCACTCAGCATCGTGAGGAAAGTAAGGAGCTGCGATATGTAGCGATCCCGGTCACGGAGGACAACATTCTGCTTGGGGGATGCGTGATGCTGGCTAAATCACCTCCCCGTATCGGTTAGATGATCATGCTGTGCGCACGTGGGCGTGAAGCCGGCAGTCGTGTTAGCAGGTTAAGGTCCATTCATGGGCTGCAGCGCGACGGGATTGTTATTATCTTGTGTTGTTATTTTCCAGCGTAAACCGCTTAAATAACCGTTACGCAGCGTAAATTAATGATCTAAATTCCTTTTCGCCTTTTCGCTTCTTTTCTAAGTAACAAAATAGTTCAAACTGTGTTGTATTTTAAGATTAATAGTAACAAATCGAAGGGAAAAAAACTCCTTTCCTTTGTGTGTGATCTTTGTAGGCCAAACCTTTATTTGCTATATCCTACTGAAGCTTGAAAGAGCTTATGAGTGCGATATGCATATTAGAGATTTTTCCCCGTAAACTCGTTCTCTGTCTATAATCTAACCGAAATAATAAAAAAATATCCACAATATAGTGACTACAATGATAACATTTGAAGTAACATTATGGTTGTTTTGTTAGCCCCACGTTTGGGAGCCAATTTGCGACGGTATTACTTATAATGTTTGTGTATTTGTGTTTACTTCACGTGGTGAAGCCATTTTGTGACGTGATTCTTTATAATGTTTGTTAGCTCCATCTGGTGTTAGCAATTTGCGGCAGTATTAGTGTTTGCTTGAAAGAATGCTACTGTTATTTTATTTAATTTTTGTTCACTGTCCTCCGGCTAGCTATGATCTTTTGGTCGAGCATTTCTCTTTATACAGGTTGTGTAAACGGAAAGGAGTCATTTATCCAAAGATAACACTGATGAAGGAATTTGTTTTACACTTTTTATTGTCGAACACTTTCACTATCACATTTACACATTGATCTTGACACTCGCCAAACTGAAACTGTTATAATAACTTCTTTACTAATCACTCTTAATTCGCGTACTTCAACTTTTTGTATAATTAACTTTATAACACTTCAGATTATTCATAACTCTGCTACGTGTAACCTGCGAATCGATAGCCTATGTGAGGTATAATGGACTGGAGCCGACGTGTAACGTACAAATATTTTCGATGAACTGACGAACTGACGGACTCTACCTCTAACCTAGCCTTTTATACTCCTACACCCCGATATGCCTAAAGATTATAACTGAGTTGCAATTGGCTAATAAAACGCGCCAACATTAGCGTCTATTTTATATCCAATGAAAATTATGAATACATATGCTCTAGGTATAATGTTCCAGCAAATTCTAAAGGAAAACGCGCCAACATTACGTAACTTCCTCGTCTCTAATAATGATAAACAGCTCACCCCCTCGCTGCATTATTGCACGCTATTATTGTCAGTTTCAGTAAGGCAGTATAAACCCACTTCTCAACAATAATTACAATCAACAAACATCTCAAATCAATGTCACACAAAAATGCATATTCATACTATAATCATTCTTTACATTTAAATAATTTGATAAAAATTACTGCATCACATTTACACTGAATTAAAGAGAAAATTCAAATTTACAAGAGTGCAAAAAAAAACTGATGTGAAACGTTCACATGACATTCCCTACCCTCTATCTTTATTTGTGGATATACAAACTCTTCTTACCAAAGCTTATTCTATCTACTACTTTTTAATCCAAATAGCTACAGTACACATTACGGTTGGTCGCGTAGCTCAGTTGGTAAAGCTCCTGCCTGCTATGCGATGGATTTCGGTTTCAAACTCCGGCTGGAGGGTAGAAATTTTTTTGTAGCCAGGATCATTGCCTATCCTCCCCAGAGTCTATGAAGTATGAATGAGAGTGTAAATGTGAGTGTAATTTAATGATTAAAATACCCAAAGGGCAAAAAACCCAACGAAAAGCGAATACGAGTTAACACCATTGCCTTATGTAATAAGTTTGAAAGGAAAGACCGCCGATAAGACCTATGTAGTTAAAGGCGAGGTATAAATGGAACTCTGAAAACAATACACATTCCGTTATAGATAAAGGGAACAGCTATAGTCAAATGTTTAAGAACAGCTATATGCTGGCCTTAACATTCCACACTGTTTCCATGCAATCGCGAGAAACAGCTGAATGTTGACAGCACTTTAAAATAACAACAGAGTATTGAAGAACTCAAATCTTTAATAAAGAATACCTTACGTTTTCGTCTTTCGCATAACGTTTACCAGTTAGATATGCAAGTTTATGCAGAATTTCTTCCGAATGAGGAGGAATCCAAAGGCTATTCGTAAAACATTCCAGATATACATTTTATCTGTCATGTAAATATCTTTCATTTATGGTATTTTAATCAAAATCGTTAGTCACTTTTTAGAAACTAAAAATTTTCCAAAACTTTTCCATGTAAAGGGTAGTTGGGGTTTGGGGAATTTTCTTGGGAACCCTTGTGTAGCATCTTTGGAAGATGCTGAACCTAAATACCAAGTTTAGTGTCTGTCTGGCCTTTCGTTTTTGAGTTATGCTGTTCACACAGGCAGCCTCAAAACATCATTTCCAGTGAAATCCCGGATCGAATTTTTGGGAGGAATACAACACCTTCTCTACCTACTATGCACGTAGTAGAGAAAGTAAAAATGTCACATTTTAGCAATGTTCACCATTTAATCTCCCCTTAAACGACAATTTACTGCAGATAAACGCGCTGTAAATGTCTAATGCTGCAAGATAAAACATTAGAACACAACAGAATACAATAGTGATATTATGAACTTGTTTGCTTTTAGCCTGAGCCGCAGGGTACTTGCAACTTTTCTACTTACTGGAAACTTTTCCCTTACCTCATTAGCACCACACTCATTAAGGGCTTTTATGCTTCCATATGAACACGTATCTCATGTTTGTAATTACATTCCGTGGAGTAATGCACGGAATATATTAATGTTGCTTCCATGAGCAATATATTAACCTACTTACGTTTGTTTGAAAAAAGAAGGCGCCACAGCCTTAATGGCACAGCCACCCGATTTGTAATCTGGTTGGGTAAGCGCACGAGTATTCGTGCCATTAATGGATTTCAAACGATGAAACCAATTTCCAGCCATCTAAAATATCAAACGCTGTTATAGCTAATTTGCTTTGCAGATGTGTACACGTTTATGTTCGAAATGCGTATTTGCATTTTATTTTCATGTACTTTTTTATTATTTTCATTATCTATGCTTTAGAAACCCTTCAATTTTTAATTTTCCTAGCAGCTATTGGACTAAGTAAAGAAAGTATTCCATTTCACATTTCGAAAGCAAGATTTCATCGTAAATAATCACATTGAGGTCCTCTGAATCAGATAAAGAAGCATTTTAGAAAACGATACATGCCTGCGCGTGTGTGTGTAGCTTAAAAACGAATGGAACTTACTAAGACTATTCCGTGAATAAAATGTAACACATTCTATAAACAATAATCACTATCTTAATTGTGATCTTTAAAGTCAGATCACAAATTGTGCCAGCTGTAAGATCAGGCAATCTAAATGAACGAACAATCGAATGTGTTACGGAATACAAACCAGTGCTACTAACATGGAATGAGAAAATGGTTAACCTCAAAATTAAGTTAACACATTAAAGACACTTTTTACTTTCTATACTACGTATAGTAAAGGGGAAGCACTGTATTCCACCCAAAAATTCGATACCGAGATTTCACAGGAAATACATGTTTTGAGGTGCACTGAATGCATATAAAGCATTTTTGGAAACATGTCCGTGTGTGTGTCTGCCTGTGTGTGAGTGCGCGCGCGCGCGCGTGTGTGTGTGTGTTATGGCAAATGAATTGTATATCTTGAATTTTCTGGGAATGTCCCCAAAAGTATTCTTCATTGTGAACGACTTTTGCGTAAGTGTAAACCATAAGAGATAGACAAAATATTATTATACACAAAATGCAGATCGCGTTAAAATACACAATTTGTCATTTATTTTGGTTGAGTGAACCATCTTTGAGATATTACTTGTTATTCCCTTAAATTTTCCAATACTTACACTTTTTCTCAAATGCGAATTCGTTATTAATTTTTTTTTTGTCCTGGTAATTGAAAGAGAATGGAATACTCCACATAGCAACCCGCTCTTAAATTATTTTACTATCACTTAAAGCCCACCAATTCCCCTTGCATCTACAAGAAAATTAGCAATAAGATTAACATCTCGATTAACATGAAGCTAATGGAGAATAAGCGTTTGTAAAAAGTAGTTTGTACAAGAGTAGAGAAAGTCATGTGAGTGTAACACATCAGATTTTTTTAAAGAAAACAATGTATTTTGAATCTGACATTTTTTGAATACACATTGATTAAAAACACAATTTTTTAAAAGTTGAAAGTTTAAGGAATCTGCTGGTTTTCGATAGTGACAACTTTAATTGAAGTTGAGGTATAGCAATTTGTAATTCCTCCATATTTGATGAACAGTGAATTGATTTGTCTGCAGACATGGCTTCAGTGCAGATGCGTTGGCTTGATCTGTTATTTTTCACTTTATCTACCACGTACTAAATATGCATAGTACGTACTACACTCACCTTAAAGACATGTTTTTGGGACCCCTTAATCCAAAAAAAGACATTTTTAGAAAATGTTCTTGTGTGTGTCTGTGAACAGAATAACTTAAAAACGAGAAGGCGGATCAACTTAACTTTTTGTTGAACCTGGTTTTAGGTTCAGTACCATCCACAGATGAGATACAAAGATTTTCAAGAAAATTCCAAACCAAACTATCCCTTACATGGAAAATGTTTTTGAATTTTTTTATTTTCTAAAAGAATGGCTCTAACGATTTTGATTACAATACTGTATATTAAAGATATTTACATGAAAAATAGAATTTTCTGGGAATAATCTACGAATTCCTCTTCTTTCAGAATAATTTTGTATAATCCTGTATAATTAGTAAACGTTTCTGCAAATGTTTATCTCGATTAATACGAAGTAGTAGAGAATAAGTATTTGTAAAAATAGTTTGTACAAGGGTAGGGAAAGTCATGTGAGTGTAATACATCACAATGTTTTTATGCATTCTACAGATTAAACCCTATTTTATAGTTTTGGTTTTGGGTTTACAATTTAAAAATAATTAAACTAGTACAGTTATTTACATTTTACAATGTTCTGTGGATGTGATGAATAAGTTTTATAAAATACTTATAACAACATCTTCCACTATCTTTTATACAATGGGTTTATAAATTGGTTTAAATGAAGTTTAAATGAAGTTTCAAACAAACATTTAGCTTTGATTGTTACCTAACCGTCATCCGTTTGAGAATTCTTTATCATACACTTCGTATTACATGATGTTTGTAACATGAATACAAATATAATATTCCGTAATGCATTAGTAGTAATAATAATAATAATACCAACAACAATTGCACGACTGACACGACACAGACTGTATGAATACACTAGACCAAGGGTGGCGAAAACAATTCCTTCCGCGTGTCACCAAATATGCAACACGCACTGCATCACTCACAGCACGTGTAAAACAAAGGGACGGTTGCAGAGAGGGAACGGCGCCTGCGAGTCAAAATAACTCGCGAAGCACTTTTTCGCCACCTCTGCACTAGACAATTCACTAATCACATGATCTCTTACACTGCTATAGGTAATCTAGTCCAAAGCAGCCTTCGAAGACATTATGCTACCCAAACAAGGCGGCCCCAGGAGAAGAAGGTTTCTCGTGTAACATACTCGTGCAACTGCGCCGAGATGGGCGACTGCTTCTGTGTCTGGTCACAATGACGAAGAGCAAGAAACTGGACTACGAACTGACGACCAAGCAGATTTTGTGAGACACCTAGAATAGACCAAACGACCCGGGAGTATTCGTCTTTGGTAAGAGCCACATTAAATCCGACGCCCTTCCCGTTGGGGAATGAGCACCTGACCTGCCTGACGATTTGCTCCGACAAGAATCTATTGTATACAGACAGGGTGGACCATTTAAGTTGAGACTGTACAATATCTCCAAAACTAAGCGTAGTAGAAAGAAACGTCTTTAATAGCAGTTGCTTGATATTATGGGCGAAAGTAAATGTCATTAGTTGTATTCTATTTCGAGGGCGTTGTGATGGTCATTTTGGGGTCAATTTAATTTCATCATGTTAGTATTTAAAAATTATTTTGACCCTAGAATGACTAGCATAACGTCCTCCAAACAAAACCCGAACAATGTCATTTACTTTCCCCCATAATATCAAGCAACTTTTATTGAAGACATTTCTTTCTACATCGCTTAGTTTGGAGATATTGAACAGTCTCAACTTAAATGGTCCACCCTGTATACTTGTACAACCACCTATTGAAGTAGATTAGCCACTGCATTTAGACTAATGCTTCTCAACGTAGACATGTCCACTAAACTTGCACGAATATTACTTTTAGGCATAGTAATCATAGACATTTGTACTAATATTAAAACACGACTAACTACCAGGAATTGCTCAAGTCATTTGTCATGTGCAATTTCTGGTGCGTAATCCAGGACGCGCTCGTATGCACTATTTGTCTTTCACAGACTAACCGGATTGCTATGCGGTACCCGACTAAAATGCATGGATACACACATATTACTGCGTACTAACATACAAATAAGTATCGGATGGTGAACCCACACTTTCAGCTTCGAAAGGAGTTGGGGTAAGGACGTAACCGTCTTTTTCTGTCCCCCAAAACTAACAATAATTAAGCATACAAAACTAAACCAGGTGGCCTCCATGGAGCAGAAAGATTAATTTTGAACAGAAAAGTTTATATGGAATTATTGTGAAATAATACAAACTTACAAGAAACATTTTAGGTCCACAAGTCATAGGTAAACATGCGGACTCAAAAGTAAAATGAAATAAATTCATTCATATTCAGTGACATGAAACGAAGGTTGAAATTTTATGGACATCTTAAAGAAATAAACTTAAACAGGCTCATGAAGCAAATAATGGAATTCTATGTAAATAGAAGTGAGCGCAAGAAGATACTGTGAAATGGACTGATGAAGTAAAATGACAAATTGGTAGTAATTACTCAAGAAGATATCCTAAAGAGAGATATCTTTAGAATCAAAGTCTTGAACTTAATTATCAAGTTGACCAAGTGGACATCGAAGAAAAGAACTGGAACATGGACAGACGAGAGAAAAAAGCCCACAGAAAAAGAATGAGAGAACTATGCATTCAAAGGAAAAAAGAAACGTATTTTGCTTAGTCCTGTATGGGCTCATTCGTAAAAAAAAAAATCTGATGCTTTACACTCACATGAATCTCTCTACTCTTGTACAAACTATTTTTAGAAACGCTTATTCTCTGTCTACTGCAAGTTAATCGAGATAAACATTTGGAGAAACTTATTGTTAATTTTCTGGTAGGTGCAAGGGGAATATGGTAGGCTTTAAGCGATAGTCAAAACTTTTAAGAGCCGTTTGCTATATGCAGCATTTCATTCTCTTTGCATGTCCAGGACATAAAGAAACGAATAACGAATTCCCTTTGGGAAAAGTATAAGTATTGGAAAATTCCAACAAATAACAAGGAATGTCTCGGAAATGGTTCACTCCACACAAAAAAACGTATGACACAAATTCTATGTTTGTGTAAAAATGTTGTCTATCTGGGTTTATCAGTTATGCAAAAGCCATTCAGAATCAAGAGGACGTTTGGGGACATTCCCAGAAAATGCAGGATATAGATTTCATTTGTATAAAAACATCTTTAGCTTATGACGTTTTAATCAAAATCGTTAGTCATTTTTAAGAGAATAAACATTTTTGAAAAATGTTTCTATAAAGGGTAGTTTGGAGTGAGGGGATTTCCTTGAAAATCTTCGTGTTGCATCTTTGGAAGATACTGAAGCTAAATACTGTGGCATGTGCACAGATTATGTATTGGTAATGTGCCCTCTGGTTACCCAAGTTGAAGGTTGGCAGTTTATCTGAGGAGGGGTGTTTAAGGGGAAACAGTCTCATTGGAGGGGATATGGCGTTAGTGACGCCAAGTTTAACGAGTTTTCTCAAGTCAGTCTGTTACTAGTCTTCGCGGTGTTCAGGTGAACGGATAGCTGCTCTACGACATGGCGTCCTCGTCCCGGCAGACACATGGGGTAAGTCTTTGTTGAATAAATCTATTTGTCACTCTTCCTTCCAGCTTTTATTATGGTAGAATAGAATCCTTGCCTCTCCCTTCAGCCAGGAATTATATTAGTGTAATTATGTTGTGAATTTTAACTTTAGCTGCGTCCCTTTGTCGGTGCCTCTTAAATTAAAGTTTCCTTTGTTTGAATAACGATCCCTCTCGCAGCGAGTTGCCCACCACTGAAGTTAAATAATTAATTACAAAATGTGAGGCACGCGACAATACCAAGTTTGGTATTTATCCGACTTTTCGTTTTTGAGTTATGCTGTTCACAGACATACATCCACACAGAGTTACATACACTTTTTTTTGGAATCAGAGAGCTTTAAAACCTGTATTTCCGGTAAAATCTCGGTATAGAATTTTTGGATGAAATGGAATACTTCCCCTACTTATTACACGTAGTAGAGAAAGTAATAATCATCATAAACAATAATACAGACATTTGAAGTTGCTTTGATTCTGCACAAAGCGAGTTAGCGAGTGGTGTTACGGCTGCGGTTTTCTAACGAAGAGGTTACGAGTTCGAATCCCACTCCATATGTAGATATTTGTAGTAATGCTGTTCTTTACGTGTAAAATACACATATACCACTCCACTTAAAGGTTCATAAATTCTATTCATTCATTCTGTTTAACCTCCTCTTATGTAGGACTTACACCCCCTAGGGCTTACAGGCAGGTGCCTGGGGTCAGAGGCCCGTCGAGGAACAGACACACTCATGGAGCAGACAGAATAACCAGGATGGGTGATCAGCCCGATGTAGTAGATGAAACGAAATGATGGCGAAATGGATGAAAGGTGGAAGAATGGCGGGGGAAACCGGAGAACCCGGAGAAAACACGCCCAGACGCCGCTTTGTCCACCACAAATCTCATATGCGGGTCCCTGGGATTGAACCCGGGCCGCCTCGGTGAGAGGCGAGCGGTCCAACCACTCGGCCACGGCTCCGCCGTGATTAAAATTTGTACCAGCCCTATAATCGATGCAACATAGAGCTAACATTACCTGCGCGTCGTGCACCACTACTTCAAGAAGCGGATGGGTGTAAGAATGGTGTGGAATACATATCAATACTTAAAATAAATGTAAATGTGTCATTTATTTGCACTAAATATGAAAGTTCAATTTTCAGATATGAAACATTGAGGAGAGTGCACCAGTATTCCCTAAAACGTTAACATAGATAATTTGTATTCCCTAACAGCAATGTGTTATCTACACCAGGCCTCGGGAGGTTATAGGGTAGAAAAAAGAGAAGGAGGGATATAAATTGTGTGCAAGACATGTTAGACCAGCTACACTTGTAAAGCGAAAATGGCAAGTAAAGTACCCTTTTACCTGCTCAAAATGACCACCATTGATCTCCAAACAGCTTAGAACGGCAAACCATTAAATGTCGCGGCCCCCAAAAGATCCCAAGGGAAACACTTTCCGCGTCCTTCAATTACGCCAAGTCAGCCACCGGACGGACGTAGCGGGCTCCACAAGAAAAGATTTGGGCAACCTTGCTGCCGAAGCAACAGGCCAATTCAGAACGTATTGAGTGGCCTTGTCCGCCCAAATATATTGTCATTCTCGCCAGACTGCAACTAAGGGTTTTCCTCTGTAAGGAAATCCACAACTGTAAATGTGAATGCTTAGGAAGGGGGCAGGCGGGCGCGCGCACAAACACCAGTATTTAGTTCTCTGACAATGAACACGAAGGTTATAACATGGAAAAATCTGATGTGCTACACTCGCATGACTTTCTCTACTCTTGTAAAAACTATTTTTACAAACGCTTATTCTCCATATGTTTCATGTTAATCGAGATGTTAATCTTATTGCTAATTTTCTTGTAGGTGCAAGGGGAATATGGTATACTTTAAGCGATAGTCAAATCTTTTAAGAGCTGGTTGCTATGTGGCGCATTGCATTCTCTTTGTATGTCCAGTACGTAAAAAGAATGAATAACGAGTTCCCATTTGAGAAAAAGTATTGGAAAATTTAACGGAACAACAAGCAATATCTCGAAAATGGTTCACTCAACAAAAAAAATATATATATGACAAATTGTGTATTTTAACGCGATCTACATTTTTCTGTAGTAAAATTTTGTCTATCTCTTATGGTTTACCAGTTATGCAAAAGTCGTTCACATTGAAGGATACTTTTGGAGACATTCCCAGAAAATTCGAGATATACATTTCCTTTGTCATGTAAATATCTTAAATATGTGATATTTTAATCAAAATCGTTAGCCATTTTTGAGAAAATCAACATTTTCGAAAAATGTTCCATGTAAAGGGTAATCTGGGGTGGAGGAATTTTCTTGAAAACCTCCGTGTCACATCTCTGGAAGATACTGAACCTAAATACCAAGTTTGGTGTTTATCCGACTTTTCGTTTCTAAGTTATACTGTTCACAGACACACACACACACACACACAGACATGTTTCCAAAAATGCTTTTTTTGGGTTCAGGGGGTCTCATAACACATATTTCCGGCGAAATATCGGGATAGAATTTTTGGGTGGAATACAATACTTCCCCTACTTACTATACGTAGTAGAGAAAGTAAAAATACGAGATATAATCTTAAAATACGCAATTCTTGTTCGATTGAAAATAAAGTCATACATTAGAGAACATGGGTACAGAAATTTTTGAAACATTGCTAATAACTTTATAATCCCAATGTTTTTAAAAATATTAAATTCTGGATTTTTAGGACGTACTGGATTGTATTGCGACGCAGTTATGGGCCTCAATTATGGCGCAGAAGGCGTCGACCCAGAACCACAAAGTGCTAGTTCTTCGACGGAGTTGTGTGGCACAATGAATACTGTACTGCGAGAGATTAGAGAGACATTGTGTTCGTAGCAAGTAAAGCAGAAGGAAGAGTCTGCTTTGCAAGTGTTTCCTTACTTTGCTATCTTGCGAGGAAAGGTAAAGTGACAACGAATACTTAACTAGATCAAATTAGTGAAGCGACGGTGAGAACTGAACCAAATAACATTTGTGAACTGATAATGAAAACTATACAAAGTCACAGTATTCTCAGGTATACCTAAGTGTGTGCGTATCGAAAACTCTTATTTTATTTTCCCTACCACTACCTATATTAGGTAGATGGGGGATTGTATTCCAGTAAAATATCGGATATATTTCACTGGAAATACATGCTTTGAGGTTAATTGCAACAAAAACCAGCGCGCGCATGTATTTGTGTACATAATTTTTAATTTTGCAATATTAACACGCATTTTTTGAAGTGCTTAAGTTGATTATTTCTTTGGAAAACTAGAAAATTCAATGCCACAGGCAGGATTTAAACCACGAGTCTCTCGGTTTCTGTGCCGTTGCTCTAACAGAATTCCCACGGCAACGTTAAGATGCGACATTAAATTTTCCAACTGACTTACATTTTTCCCGGTAAATGACAAAAACTTTAAGTCCTGGATTTCATAACCATTATTAGGTAGTCTTCTTCTGAAAAATAAACCTTAATGTGCTTCAAATCTTCCGCTTCTAAACAGAACTTGATACTTAAATTGAATTTTGCATTGCAAGGGATTATTTTCCAGTAGTTGCTATTGGCACACGACTCAAGACCTAATAATGGTGAAGGTGATTCATCGATTCTTTCGTCGTTGTCAGTCGACAGTCTTGGAGATTTTTGAAGCTGTATTTTATGCTGAATTTGTTGAATGTTATTCTGTTATGGTAGAGGAATAAAGAACTCTACATTCATCCTTTGCAAAAATCATATCATGAAAGCTTATATAGCTATCGTTAAGAGTTACCGAGCGAGATGAATCCGCGATATCGTGCGAGGACGGCATTCGGGGATCTCGAGTTTGATCCCCGTCGGGCCGGTCACTCTGACCTTGGTTTTTCTCCGGATTTTCCTGGTTGGAGGGCGTGGATTATACAATGCCCCCTTTTATTACTGTAGGGAAGGGGTTCGGACTCCTTCAGCTACTGTAGTGCGAGTGCTGCGTACCCCTAACACCCATAGTATTTCTGACTTAACTAGAACTACATCTGAGCCCTCCCGAAGGGGAGCTATTTAGATTGGGTTGGTCTCAGCATGGTAGTTATTCCCAAAACCCATGGGAGATTGGGGTACGTCTGGGCACAGCCTAAGTGGGGTTGTGAAACGCCTTAATATTCTCCGGCACCAATATGGAGAGCTGGTAGACGGTGTGCTAGATGACCATTGCCATCACTGAGGTTCTTCGGGGTTGACGCGCGTAAGTGGTATATGAACTTCCGAAGGAAGGGTTTTAAAACATTAAATATTGGCTTAATGGAAAAACCCACGGGGGGGGGGGAGTTACTAGGATGACGCCTTCCCCTGGGCATAGGAGGGGAACTTCGGATCTGGGTACACCTTCGCTCGTATTTGTCCTCCAATTACTGTTACTTTATTTCCTTACCAGGGTCGAAGGACCAGACGAATGGGCGGCGGGCGAGGCACATGACGGTGGCGTTCGGTGTGTGACGAGCGCTCAGACACCTCTCTGCGAGGAGAGGTTGGCCTGTGGGGGAGTCCCGCCGCCGTCAGCATGTAATATAATATATATCGTTTATGTCATTTTTATGCTCTTTATGTCCTTCGCTCCATCCTTTTATTCAGGATGTATTACATCCGTATGTTACATCCGAGGATGGTCGCCCTTTATGTTCTTCGCTTCACCCCTTCCTTCTGCAAGCCTTCCGTGCGCTTAAGCTGCATTGGGACTGAGTTTTTGAGTGAAAATGACAAAAAATAGTTTATAGACACCTGTGAATCATTTTGGCCAAACGTATTTAGCGACTTGCCATTTTTAAAAGTCTAGCGACATGATTAAATCACCACAGCGCTGCCACTGGACCCTTTCTGTATTTATTTTCTGTTTCACATTTTTGCAAATAAAAGTTATTCCTTACATTTCAGTTTAGCTCTTATTTGAATGCAAATTTGCCTAAATAATTAAAATGTGATATCTAAAGATTAAATCAAACATTTCACAATTGCTTTATTCATAGGCCTACAAGAAATTAATTTATTCTGCAAAACAAGGAAAATTTTAACAGCAACACTTCATAAAAACAAAAATTTCTCTACAGCTAATGAGTCAACTTCAAATCCATTTATTTTAACTGTACTATCATACTACTCTGACAAATTTTAATGCGCAAAACAGCTTTAGAAAATTAGCTTTCCTTATAGTTAAAAATATTTAATGTACTATATGAGAAACTGTTTGAGCTAGACCTTTGAGATTTTACATCGTGATTTCTGCATTTTCTGTATTAATTGTGTCGATTTTCAAGTGAATAGTTTTAAACTTAAAACACATTACACAATTCAGTCCCAACGTCCCTAAAAGCTGAAAACCTCCTTCGCTTCCTGAAAGCCATAACCGTTTTTAACGTGAAAACTTGTTTGTGCCCTTAATATACATTTTTCAAAACTAGTAAACGGCATTTCTGCAAATAAATAAATAAATAAAAAAAAGACACAGGCCATGGCTTGCTAAATAGCAACCGTATATAGATTAAGTCCTCTTTGCCAGTGACAAGAGGGTAAGTGGCTGATTGCGTGATGAGATATTGAGTAGTGTTTTCGTCATAGTAAACAAGCACCCCTGTTATCATGGCACTAATTTATATCTATCTCATACACGCACTGTCAGTTATACACCTTGTCGAGTTTGGGTGCTCATTCCATCATATTACATATTATTAAGTTTGGGAGACAAAATTGTAAATACACTTCTGCATTTCTAAAATGCTAATAAATATATCTCTATTACTTAAAACCCTTAAATATTAATTGCATATCTCATGACATTTTAAAACTCTGAACCGTCCCTTAAGTTTCCAATTTTTCAGCAAAACACTGTCATACTTTAAAATGAAGATTTTCAAACTATATTTATCTTTTCTCGAGCAATATTACCAAATGTAGCTTTTGGAAAAAGTATATTTCTTTTGGCTAATTCTACCCAGAGTTTCCTTGAACTCTTGGGTGAAAAGAGCATATTGAGTTTTATTAACATATTCATATTCCGGAAAAACATTTTAGAGCTTAAGGTAATTCGAACGTTTCCCTCAATACAAGTCTAAAATATTATAATCGAAATAAATCTGTAGAATTTAATTAATAAAACGAAAAATGGAATACACCAAGCCCACCATTTAAGCCAGGCAGCTTTTTAAAGGATACAGTCAGAGTTTTTCAGAAATTGTCGCCCCAAAATATTCCTTTATAAATAAAATATTAACGTTATGTTTTATTTTCTGAAAAATCACTCTAGCAACTTTGATTAAACCACAATTAGTCTGAGATTACACGCTTGATATATAAATTGCATGCCCAGAATTGTCTTTAAACATAATGCGAGTTCTTGTTCATAGGGATGGGAATCGAGACATAGTTGTGCTACTTTTGTACTGAAAGATTGTACTGTATTGCAATATTTGGTGTCGTGAAGTGTAGCGCGTGCCTTTCCTGCCAATAGCGAACCGGTTTTACTTACCGTCCCGACTTCGCATGTCTCGGTTCCCATTCCTACAGCCAATGGCGAAACGGTTTCACCGGACGTCACGAATTCACACGTCTCAGTTCCCTCGCTATGTACATTCTCGAAGAATGTTTATAGCCCGAAAAACATAAAAGACAAGCTTACTTCGGAACGTAACAATGTCCACTTTTTCCCTAACATTAGCCTTTTCGAAATATTTACTTTGTTCACTTAAGTGGAAACTTAAAAATCAGCAATGTTAAATTTCCTAATTTCATGATCGAATTATCTCAATAACGAATTAAGGACGTATATGCTTACGTCGTTAGCCTACTTACATGACGTCGATAATTTAGAAATATTATATACATAATAATCAATATTATATAATGCTTATCATTAAAACCTATCAGAAAATAATATTATAAAAAAATAAACAACCACCCCATTAACACCAAAGTAGATCCACAATTCTTTTAGGCCTGAATTTTCCTGAATTTTCATTTATCTACCTGCTGTAATTTCTGAGAAAATGAGACATTTATATCAGGAAATGCCATTTATGAAATAAGTAGCTCAAAGCAAAAATTGTGAAGATATGTTGCATATGTTTGTAAAGAAAAGTGTTATGGATTTGTAATAATAAGTTTTTCTTATTTAGATGACTTCAAAAAGTGTATATCCGGTTATTAAATTATAGTTTTGTGTAAAATGCAATACTTCCTCCGCCTTAGGGATGTTTTTGAGAGAAACTAAGATGGAAAGATGAATCGGGCTTGAAAAATATAATGGCCTGTATAAGAATATAAATATAACATGGCATGTATAAGAATCACGGATGTTCGGCTCTCCGTGTCGAAGCTTTGGACATACGAGATAAGAGCATCGGCACGGGAAATGAGGACCCTTGACTCGAACCGCGACCGTGGCATTGAATTTGTATTTTCTCTATTACTTACCTATAGCAAGTAGAGGCAGTAATGCATTCCGCCCAAAAACTCACACCAAGGACTAATCAGAATTACAGATTTGAGACTCCCTGAATCCAAAAAGGTATATTTAGAAACAAGCCCCAGTGTGTTTGTGAACAGCATAACTTAAAAACAAAAACTCCGTTAAATACCGAACTCGTATTTAAATACAATGTCCTCCGAAGACGGGACACGAAGATTTTGAATCAAACCCCTCCACCCAAAACTACCCCTTACATGTGAAAATGTTCGTTATTTATTTTCTCAAACATTTCTTTAAGTATTGTGATTAAAATACCATGATATTTACATGAAAATTAGGTAAAATGTGTACTCTGAATTTTCTTGTGTAGACCTCTTCATTCTGAATTACATTTATATAATTGGTAAACCGTAAAAGATAGACAAGGACTTACCACTAAAACATCCGATGTGGCACATTCACATGTCTATTCCCATTTATCTTTTATTAGTGGGTATACAAATTATTCCTACTAAAGCTATTTTTCTTCTTTTCCACATTTTAATCCAAATAAACCTTTGCAGAAATAGCTACATTACACATTTCATTATAGATACAAAGGGAATATGGATAGTCAGATATGTAAGAACTACAACATATATGCAGACCTTAAAAATCCACACTGTTTCCATGCAGTCGCGAGAAACAACTGAATGTTGAAAGGACTTTTAAGAGAATGACCAAGAATGAAAAATTCGAGCATTTAATAACGGATATATCAGAAACGGTTTATACCACAAAAAAACTTATTTTAAATGGATTGTGTCTTTTAAAGAGATCCACATTTCTTGTACAGTACGTCTTCGTCTATCCCTTAACGTGTACCAGTTATACAAGAAGATTACACAGAATTTCTTCCAAATGAATTGGACTTCACAGGCTATTTCCAAAAAATTCAAGATACACATATTATTTTTCATGTAAATGTGTTTGATATATGGTGTTTTAATAAAAATTGCTACAGCTGGGGTGGGGGATTTTATTGAAAATCTTTATGTCGCATCTTTGGAAGGTATTGAACTTAAATACCATGTTTGGTGTTGATTGGACTTTTCGTTTTTGAGTTATGCTGTTCACAGAGACCACACACACGCCCACACGGACATTTTTCTACAAATCTGAAGTATACATTCACATGATTTCTTCTCCCTCTATAGTTTATTAGTGGTTACACAAATTATTCTTACTCAAGCTTATTTTTCTATCTACTACATTTTAATTCAAATAAACCTTTGCAGAAATAGCTGCACTGCGCATTTGCTATAGTTACAAATAGAACACCGATAGTCAATTCTTTAAGAACTGGACGCTATATCCTGGCCTTAAAATTCCATACTGTTTCCATTCAATCCTTAAAAACAACTGAATGCTGAAAGACTTTAAGAGAATGGCCAAGAAATGAATAATTCGAACTTTTAGTAAAAGATATTTCAGATACCGGTTATGCCAGAAAAAAACTGATTTTAAATAAATTCCGTGTTTTAAAGAGATCTCAGTTTTGTGTAGTATATTTTCGTCTATCGCTTAACGTTCACCAGTTACATAAGAATTCATAGACTATTCCTCGAAAATCCAAGATATGCATTTTGTCATGTAAATGCCTTTAATATATGGAACCTTACTCAAAATCGTTAAAGCTATTTTTAGAAAATAAATTTAGAAAAGTCTTACATGTAAAGAACAGTTTAGGCTGGGGGATTTTGTTGAAAATCTTCATGTTGCATCTTTGGAAGATATTGAACCTAAATACAAGTTTGATATTTATCCGACTTTTCGCTTTTGAGTTATGGTATTCACAGACACACACACACACACACACACACACACACACACCCAAACGTCTTTTTAAAAAAGTTTTATTTGATTTCAGGGGCCCTCAAAACGTGTATTTTGAAGAAATCTCAGTATCCAATTTTTGGGTGGAATGCAATACGTCTCCTGGTTACTCTATGTATAGAGAAAGTAAATTTTTTTATTCAGGGGCCCCAAAACATGTATTTCAGGTGTAATGTTGATATCGAATTTTGTGTGGAATGCAATACTTCCCTTACTTACTATGCGTAGAGAGAAAGTAAAAATGTAGATATGGTTATAGCTCACAATTTATGTAAAACGTTTTATGAGTTAACTACTTCCGAGTTATCAATTACTTATACTTTTTTTTCAAGTGGTAAACCCTATTCGTTTTTTCTCATGGTCGTGCAAAGGACCGTCACATAGCTACACTTCTTCTTTCTCTATTTACCCTTCCCGTTGTTGGGGCATAACACCCTCCCTAGACTTTCAAGTGGGTGTCTGGGGCCAGAAGCCTGTCGGGGAACTCATCAGAGAGAATGTCAGAATGTGTGATCAACCCGAAGCTTGGTATGAGACCGAGGAGCAGATGCTACGAAATGGTGAGATGAATGAAAGTAAAGATGATATGGAGCAATTGGTGGAATGAATGACGACGGAAACCGGAGATCCTAGAGAAAACCCGCCCAGATGCCGCTTTGTCCACCACAAAACCCATATGCGGTTCCCTGGGATTCAACCCGGGCCGCCTTGGTGAGAGGCGAGCTGTCTACCCACTTGGCCAGGGCGACGCTTATCACATATCTAAGCGCTATTTAAACACCTATCACTTTAGCCTAATGCATCCTTCTTATACCTACAAAGGAATGTTTAAATGTATAATGAAGGTTTGTCTTTCTTAACAATAAGGAGATAGATACATTCACATGACTTTCTCTACCCTCTATCTTTATTAGTGGGTATACAAACTATTCTTAATAAAGCTTATTTTCCTATGTACTACATTTAATCTAAATAAACCTTTGCAAAAATAGCTACATTGCACATTTCGTTATAAATACAAAGACAACAGCGATAGTCAAATGTTTAAGAACTGCACGCTATATGCTGTTCTTAAAATGCCATACTGTTTCCATGTAATTGCGAAAAACAACTGAAAATCGTTGGGACTTTAAAAGAATAACAAGTATGAACAATTTGAACCTTTAATAACGAATATCTCAGAAACGGTTTATGCAACAAAAAACTTATTTCGAGTAAATTGTGTGTTTTAAAGAGATCTACATTTTTGTGTGTTACAAGTTATAAAGATTATATAATACTCCTCCCGAATCAGGAGAACTTCCTAGGTTGCTTCCAGAAAATTCAAATTCATTTCATGCAAATATATTTCATATAGGTATTTTAATCAAAATCGTTTTAGCCATTAAAAAAATTAAAGTTTTCGAAAAATATTCCATGTAAAGGGTAGTTGAGAGTGAGGGGGATTTTCTTGAAAAACTTTGTGTTGCATCCTCGGAAGATATTTAACTCAAATACCAAGTTTTGTATTTATCCGACTTTTCGTTTTTGAGTTATGCTGTTCACATAGAGACACAGGCACGGACATGTTTCCAAAAATGCTTTCTTTGGACTAAGAGCACCTCAAAACATGACTATTTCCGGTGAAATATCGATATCGAATTTTTGGGTGGAATATAATACTTCCTCTACTACAAGTCTGATTAAAGTTGCCGTATACACGTAATTCACGGAAATTACATAGCGCTATATTATAATAAATATAGGACAGCAGTTTTAGCCTGTTCTGAAACAAATCTGACACTTTAACTTTGTCGTATATATATTAAGAGCAACTGCTGCTATAAAACGTAACTAGTAAAGGCAATTAGCTTTGCCGTACGTGTTAGGCCAAAGACGGGAGGTAGCTAACGCTACCCCCGATTATAGAAACAAAAGCAGTAATACCAACATCAAAGGCAAGCAATATAATATCGTGCTGCGCTCTATTTGTGATCCCTTAACTCTCTCGAGCGGAAGTAATATAAAATTAAATCCCACGGTGCTAATGTGTTGCAAAATATAGAGCCGAGGATCGTGCGAGTTTGTTCCAAAAATTATGAAGCAAAATATGAGCTGTACTGCGTCGTTCGCCGCCGGAAGTTCAGTTATCTGTTACTCCTGTGTGCCGAGAGGTTATTATCGTCGCCTTTAGAGCTTTACACCGGCAGAGAAAGCGCAACTTGGCTTCTCACTTTAGCTACAAGTGAAAGTGTCTGCAAATTTTGAAAAGAAGTTTCATTGTTACGCTGTAACAGAAGCCTTCGTGTTCTACAGATTTTACATAGGAATGGAATCACTTAAACTTAGGGATCCGCCTAGTTCCCGAGGTCGCGGGTTCAAACCCGCAGAGGGCGATAGATTTTTTTCGGGCTTAAAAATCTATAGCATCGCTGCCTTGAAGGGAAGTAAAGCCGTGTTTCCGTGTCGTAAATTTACAGCACACAAAAGAACCTCAAGCCTGACAAAGAGGTAGGTATCCGGTTAGTTCAGTATTCAAAAGAACTGTCAGCAGATTCGAGCAATGCGGCTCCAGATATCGAAATGTCCGAGAATTCTGAATCTTTATTTTCTTTTTATACTTCATATAGTAATAATCGCGGTTTCTACATAATCCTTACGCAAAATTTACGCAAAGTTCAACAAATTTAAATGTTTTATTCGATAGATTATGCATTTGAAAACATGTTTCCAGAGTATTATGTTTGCACTCTGCCTCGTAAGTGCATTTAAAAATCTAAATACCTAAGCGTTGCAATTGCGACATCACCCTTTCCCTCCCCCATTTTCAGATCAGGCAAAATATTACTTTACTCACATTTAACTAATATTGAATTAAAGCATTAAAAGCTTTTGGAGAATTTTAACAGGCCAGAGTTGCAAATTTTCTGTTTAGAAGTAGCCAAATCAATAGAGAATTATCACTTCTGTGCTATGGAGTTGTCCGGTTTTGATTGTAAGTACTACTTCAGAAATTGCCATTAGTGATTGAAACAAATAGGTTGGACAAGAAAAGAGCTAGAGAAGATGCGGAAGATACCAGCTATTTATCTGGATCATTCTAACTTAAACAGAGGCTTGTGTAACAAAATATTATTTACTCCTCTAATTTTCCGTAAATAACATTTTTCAATAAATATTTATATTTTTCTGAAAAGTATTTGATAACACTGATTAGTCCAATGCCAATAAGATTTAAGTGTATGGAACTAAAATAATACAGATATTTTTGTACCACATGATTATATACAGTGAAAAATATTTATAAAATTTTCAAACATTTAAAAGTTTGACAAAAAAATTAAAATGAACTGCATATAAAAATTATACTGCTAAATCTTGTATTCATCTATATATAAGAAAAGTATAAAATTGCAGCATGATTTCATGATTAGTTTTGTAGAAAAAGGTTCATTTACAAGTAAGAATTTTAAAATTTAAAATTTAAGAAAACAATTAAATTGTATTCTGGGTTAAAAAATTTGAGAATGTTTCTTATACTTCCTATAATACATAAGAAAATTTAATTTCTGTACAATGAATAGTGTGGTAAATATAAATTATTTTGCATGACATTGTAATTAAGTATGCATCCCCACTTAAGCACATACAACACTTTTCGGCTAGCCTAATTCTTGTCAGTTTGTAGTTGCAACAAAATGACTATAAAGGAGGGACTTGAAATTACCAAATTTTTTATTACTGCAAATATTGCTCCTACTGTTTACAACAGTCTATTGCTGCAATGAGATGTATACAAGCTAGCTTCGAGTAAATATAATAAGCAATGGCAAAAAAATAACATTTTAAATTATATATTTTGAAATATGCATTTTTACTATCTCGACTAAATACTTACAGTAAGTAGAGGAAGCAAAATTGTAACCAATTTTGGAAGCAATTTTGCTTCCAAAACAAGCACGTTTAGAAAAAGGCCCTTGTGTGTGAATAGTATTTCTGAAAATCGAAAAATCGCTTCAATACTAAATGTGATATTTAAATTCAGCCTCTTCCAAGGATATGACACGAAGATTTTCAAGAAAATTTCCCCATATACAAGTATTGTTTACGTCAATAATTTCACTAAAATTTTGACTTTATCAAAAATGGCTCTAACAATTTTGATTAAGATGCCATAGATTTAAGATATTTCCAGGAACATGAAATGTAAATCTTGAATTTTCTGGGAATAGCCTTTTGAAGTCCTCTTCATTCTGAATGTTATATAGTTGGTAAACCGTAAGAGATAGACAAAATCTTACTACATAAAAATAGAAAAATGTAGATCTCGTTAAACTACATAACTTATGTCACATATTTTACTTTTGCGCTATTTTAGAGGTATCCCTTGTAGTTGGTTTAAATTTTGAAATATATACACTTTCTTCAATTGAGAAGTACTTTTTTTTTCTTTTTTTTAAACCTTCCTGGTGATGCAAAGAAAACGGTATTTCAAAGCCATCACATAGCGACCAGCGACCATTGCTTAAGCCTTATTCCAATTGTACCTACAAGGAAATATGTAATAAAACCACCTCTACAAATTTTTATCTCAATTAACATGAAATGGGTAGAAGAATAGACTTTTTAAGAACAGTTTGTTGAAGAATGGATAGGAAGATATGCGAATGTAACGCCTAAGAACTTTTTTCGCCTGGTCATACAAAGAGTACGGCATTTCAAAGTCAGTACTTAGAGACACGCTCTTTAAACATGTGACTATCGTTTTATCTACCGTAGACTACAATGAAATATGTAAATGTGAATTGAACGTTTATGCTATTAACAAGAAGTAAACAGAGGGTAATGTTGTTTATAAGAATAGTTTGTGGGAGAGTGAGTAGAAAAAAAATGAGGTAAGTAGAATACATAAGATTTTAACTATATATATATATATATTAGACTCGGAACAGATACTGTATATACAAACGTAAAAACCTAAAGGACAATGTACATCTTCTGATAAAAATCCATCCTTTCTTAGAATTTAATTTTAGACTATCTTGCCGACATTTCATCATCCCATAACATCGTATTCTTTATCTGATTGTTGAAAGCATTCTTGGTAACAGAAATCAGTCAATGAACAAATACTACAAGAATAAGAAGTAAAATAGGAAAGCATTAAGTTTTGTTGAGATTAAATGTAAAAAAAGAGATTATGAGGAGGTCAGTAATTTGGCTGGCCAAAATACGTTACACGTATTTCACTAGATCTGGAGAAGATTTATTTTGGAAGAGGTAACGCCTGTTTTGTATTTCAATGCGCTCCTAAAGATAAGCAAATAATCTGATGTGATACATTCACATGACTTTCTCTACGCTCTATTGTTTGTAAGCAAGTATAGAAACTATTCTTACTAAAGCTTATTTTTATATCTACTACGTTTTAATCCAGGTAAACCTTTGTAGAAATAGCCGCAATCCACATTTCGTTATAGATATAAATATAACAGCTATAGTCAAATGTTTAAGAACTGGACGCTATATGCTGGCCTTAAAATTCCATACCATGTAATCGCCAGAAACAACGAAAATCGATGGGACATAAAACAATAACGAAGTATTGAGTAAATCAAACCAGTAATAATGGATACCTTGGAAATAGCTGATGACACAAAAAAGTTATTTGAAATAAATGGTGTGTTTTAAAGAGGTCTACAGTTTTTGTGCAGCACGTTTTCGTTTATCGCTTAACGTGTACCACTTACACAAAATTACACAAAATTCCTTCCGAATAAAGACTTCATAGCTATTCCCAGAAAAATCAAGATAAGAATTTTATTCTTCGTGTGAATATATTTCATATATGGTATTTTAATCGAAATCGTTACTATCAGTTTTTAGAAAATAAAAATGTTCGAAAAATGTTCCATGTAAAGGGTAGTGGGATGTGAGGATGTTCTTGAAAATCGTCTTGTCGCATCCTTGAAAGATGCGAAACTAAAGTACCGGGTTTGGTACTTGTGCAACTTTTCGTTTTTTAATTATGCTGCTCACAGATACACAGACAGGGATATGTTTAAAAAATGTTTCACTTGGATTGAGCGGGTCTTAAAACATGTATTTCTGACGTCTCGGTATATAATTTTTGGGTGGAATGCAATTTCTTCACTACCTACTATATACGTGGTAAAGAAAGTAAAAATATATCTCTCGGTATGGTTTTGGAGTATTACTGAGCCTAATTGCATTTTCCCTAAGAGAAAGGAATGCATACAAATTATAAATGCCTTACTGCAGAACTTATATCTCGGTGGGTTTTAGTGATTCCCAACACACGCTGTAATGAAAAATAATGGCATTTTATGATCGCATTTTTTTGCTTAGTAGGGTAGTATACTTCTATATCACCGAGTGAGATAAATCCGCGGTAACTTGTGAGGCTCGCATTCGGGGAGCCCAGGATCCGTTCCCGTTGACCGCCCATTCTTAGGTTTTTCGTGGTTTTTCCTGGTTGGAAGGCGAATGCTGGGGTAGGTTTCATTTACCACGATTTCCTTTCCATAATTTCCCTTTCATTCCGTTTCATTCTCATTTTTCAGGCGTGCTTCTAGGTTTCGTGGCATATGGCGGTGTCGGGCACATCGGGTGAATGCGTGTTCAAAGGAAAGAGTTCTCTCCATGGACACTAGAGGGCTACTTGGTCGACGGGACGTTCACCTCCCGCAGGATGGTACTTCGAGCCTGGAACTCTTAGGGACTTACGCGCGTCTCTGTGGCCTGTGGTTCCTTCACTTTATTCCTTCCTCATGTGGGGTGTTAGCCACAATAAATCTACGTAGGTCGCAGTGCACGAGGTGTCCCCTTCCGTTGTATAATCTATACCTATATCTATGGTCCTATATCAGCAAACCACTTGCGTATTTCAATGGACGATTAACAAGTTAAAGAAATTAATTACAACACCTTAGAACTACGATATTCCAAGAGAACACGTTTGCTTTAAAGACAGTTGCTGCCCAACATATAAGTGCATTGATTAAACAAAAATCTATTTTTCCAGTGGCTCCGTTGAAGATAAGCATAACAGTATAACCTATTATAACTTCAGTTTGCTACTGCAGGGATACTTATTAGCTTCGCCATGTTCACTATTTATTATCCTGAATTTTAATGTATTTATATACGGTGTGGTTAATAAAGAAGGAACAGAATTTAAATATTTATTTCTAATGAACGACAATAGATGGCGACACATGTAATTCATCACTGAACAGAGGAAATTTCAAAAATTTATTTTATATGTTCAAAATGTTCACCATTTGCTATGCGAGGACAACCAGTGTTTTTCCGCTTGCATACGCAACCATCTTCTACGAATTTGTTGTATCAGTTGTAAATTTTTTATGACGAGGTAATTCTTTGTTGAACTTACAACTAAATGCATGCTACAAAGAAACAATAGATTCACTTTTTGCATACTGCAGCACACAAAACGACTTTTCCTGTGGCGTTGCCATTTTCTCGTAAACTCAGCGTCACTGTAGGCGCTGAATGGAACTAATAGGTGGGAGCTTAAAACTATGAGCTTGCCTCTATTCAATGATGTTTCGTATGTGTTGCTATCTGTTATCGTTCATTAAAAATGAATATGTATAAGCGGTCCCTTCTTTGGGAATAACCCTGTATTTTTACCTGCCTGGCCGTCGCTACGCATTAAACAACTCACAAAACGGAGGCATCGAGTCGACATTTTATGAGATTGAAGAACATTTTTCGAACATTTCAAATCGATACAGAATTAAGTGTATTTTATGTGGAGAGACTAATGAAATTTACAACTTCCAGAGAAGCTGCTGCACGAAACTGATTGTATCTTATTTACAACAGCTAGAAGGAAATCTGGCTTAAATCGGTACAAAATTAACGTAGTTATATGAAGTACATTATACAGAACTAAAAGCTTCCAAAGCTTTGTGAGTACATTTCAGATTTAGATGGAAACGTCGTAAACTTAGGTATTTTATTCAAGAACCTATTAAAATGAAGGACTTTTAGGTGAATATAGGAAAGCTCTTTAAAATTGTATAATTTGTAGGATTGTTTTCCAAAATTCGGTAATAAATTTTAACCCTGTAATTTACACTACAAAATGACTAAGCCTGAAATTCAGCGCTTCACGTATATTTAAATATTTTACTTTCTCTACAACGTATAGTAACTAGGGGAAGCATTGCGTCCCACCAAAAAATTTGATACCAAGATTTCACCTGAGATATATGTTTTGAGGCCCCTGAATAAAAAAGAATTTTTATAAAAAGGTTCGTGTGCGTGTCCTTGTGTCTGTGAACAGCACAACTCAAAAACGAAACGTCGGATAAATACCAAAATACCCTTTGCATGGAACATTTCTTGAGAATTTTGATTTTTTCAAAAATGGCTCTAACGATTTTGATTAAAATATCATATGTTTAAGATATTTTCATGGCAAATGAAATTTATAGGCTTCTTAAATTTTCTGGGAATGTCCCCAAAGGTCCTCTTCATTCGGAATGAATATTGCATAACTGGTGAAGAGATAGAGATAGACAAAATTTTACCACACAAAAAATGTAGATCTCGTTAAAACACAATTTAAGATATATACATTTTTTCGTCGAGTGAACCATTTCCTAGATATTCCTTGTTATTTGTTTGAATTTTCGAATACTTATACTTTTTCTCAAATAGGAATTCGTTATTAGTTTTTTTTTAATCTCCTGGACAGGCAAAGAGAACGGAATGTTCTACACAGCAATTAGCTCTTAAAAGAGTTGCCTATCGCTTAAAGTCTACCACATCCCACTAGCACTATAAAAAATTACCAATACGATAGTTTCCGCAAATTTTTGTACCTATTAGCATGAAGTAGATGAAGAATAAGCGTTTGCAAAAGTAGTTTGTACAAGAGTAGAGAAAATCATGTGACTGTAACACATCAGATTTTCTAAGTTGTGTTATTACTCCTATGTTTTGAAGCTAACGCAAAGAAGCTACAAAACAGCTGTTTCTACATGTGAAATATAGAAGATATTTTTAGTTACTTGGAACAACGGCTTGACAAACAAAATCTGTTGTTACACTTACATAATTTTCTCTACTCTTGTACAAACTATTTTTCCAAACGCATATTCTCCATATGCTTCATGTTAATCGAGATATCGAGATGTTAATGTAGTGCTAATTTTCTTGTAGATGCAAGGGGAATTTGTAGGGTTTAAGCGATAGTCAAATATTTTAAGAGCCGGTTGCTATGTGGAGTATTCCATTCTCTTTGCATTACCAGGACAAAAAAAATGAATATCGAATTCCCATTTGAGAAAAGTATAAGCCTTGAAACATTTAAGGGAATACCAACAATATATCGAAAATGATTCACACAACAAAAAATGTATATATATATATATATATATATATATATATATATATATATAGTGTATTTTAACGCGATCTACATTTTTTGTGTAGTAAAACTTTGCCTATCTCTTATGGTTTACCAGTTATGCAAAAGTCGTCCACAATGAAGAATACTTTTGGAGACATTCCCAGAAAATTCGAGATATACATTTCATTTGCCATAAAAATGTCTTAAAGTTATGGTGTTTTATTCAAAAACGTTAGAGCTAATTTTGAGAAAATTAAAATTTTCGAAAAATGCTCCATGTAAAGGGTAATCTGGGGTGGGGGATTTTCTTGAAAACCTTCGTGTTGCATCTCTGGAAATACTGGACCTAAATACCAAGTTTGGTGTTTATCCGACTGTTCGTTTCTGAGTTATGCTGTTCACAGACAGACACGCGCACACAGACACACACACGGACATGTTTCCAAAAATGCTTTACATGCATACAGTGAACCTCAAAACATGTATTTCCTGTGAAATCTCGGTATCGAATTTGGGTGGAATGCAATACTTCCCCTATTTACTATACGTAGTAGAGAAAGTAATGCTGTCAGAGTCGCTTTGAAACGCAAACGGGAAGAGAAGGTTGTGTGAACGTTAACAGATTAGATCGTTTTATGTTCGTTTAGCATACTTTGTATAGCTAACCCGTATATTATTGCACATCGGTTATGAATCCTTCAACACAACCTAAATCCCGTTTGCGTTAATCCTATAGATTTACCACCGACAAAACTGTTCACGTGATGACAGCTGACGCATCCCGCAATACACATGACGCGATAAAGGTAAAATAGTATGGATGTCACCACAACGGCTGTCAACACAACTTTAATGAACTTGTTAAAATTATTTATTATTCTGTGAGCAGTATACGATAGTTTTACGTTCAGCCATTCTCGAAAGATATGCACTGATGCAAAGTGAATAATGGCTTCATTATATTCAGGAAAAATAACCAAAGCGCTGCTCGTTTGAATAAATTATCCTGAAAGAATTGGAAGCACTATCGAAGCGTGCTTCATGACAAGGAATATCCAAGATTAATTTTTGTTATCAGGTTGGCATTTGGGCACAAAGAGGCTGCACTAACTACGTCCATAACAAGGGATGCAAATAAAACAGTGAAGACTACAGCAGGTCTACAAGCTAGGATTACAATTACATACATGGATCGAAAGAACAGCTACTAAACTGAGGCTCTTTTTCTTCTTCTCCTCTCTTTCCTCATTAACTACGCCAACTGACTGTTTCATCTTCAATTGCTCCTTCCATCATTATCCTGGCCTTTCTAAATTCCTTATTTTTAGTTTCTGTGTTCAGTTTATCTAGGCAAACTTGTTGCCTTAAGGAGAGATTAAAAGCTATATTCCGTCAAGTTAAATCTGATAAATTCATAATGCATTATCTCAAAAACTATTTCAGATATAAGACTGAAATTCTTACAGGATGTAGATGCATGCCTTCTTAGTTCACCCTTCTTTTATCCAGTAGGTTTGTTTCTAAGCTAAGAGTATTTTCTTAATTATATTATCTTTTTATTAAACTTTGTCAGCATTTGTGTCTTTAAAGCGACCATCCATGTTATTAAAAGGTAGATCCACCACAGCTCTTAGAGATTTCTTTATCCTAACATTTAATTTATCTTCTACAGTTTCTGAGAAAACGGGCCATTTATACCAGAAAATATCCACATAAAAATCTATTCAAAGAAAACATATTTGCAAAGAAGGAACCACATGGCTTGAGCACACAGAAGCATCTAGGTATAGTTAACAATAGCACTAATTTAAAGTGCAACAATTCCCCTAAATTCCCTTTATCTCCCTACTACAAAGTTGCAGGAGTTATGATTTGTTACTGTGAAATGATTAAAAATTCATGGTAAAAATTGTAAGTGCAATACTATTATTGAAAGGTGTTTAGAAACAGTGTTGTGTCTATGTTTAACATCAAATTAAAGAGGAAATTGTGATAAATAAGACTGCATAAAAAACTAAAATTGACTTTTTTGTTGCACTTTTCTCCATTTAGTCTCCCCTTAATAGTAGTATCGTACTACTTAGGTGTCATTAAATTCAATATCCATTGGTAACATATTTTTCTACCCTCCAAGCACCCAAGAATTGGATCTCGCTGCCTCGCTTCCCAAACTTTTTAGACTATTGGTTACCTGCCAAACGAAACAATGTTTTTTCATTTGTCTGGACTTCATTTGTGATTTGACTTTACAACTGTCGCGGTAATATATTCGTGTTATCTTATTTGCTTGGCGCCTGTTATTGTTTTATTATTTTAAGATTTTGGGTTCTTTGTCCTCCGGCTAGCTATTATTACTCAGTCGAACAAATATCTCTAAGCAGGGCGTGTAAACGGAAAGGAGTTGTTACTAAAAGATAACACTGATAAAAATTTATTTTCACACCTTTACTGCCGTCACACTTAATAGTTTACATCTTAAATCTTTATACACGCCTGACTGAAACTGCTATATTTCCGAATGTAATTACTGTCGTAATAGTTGTCGCGTACTTCACAATTTGTAACTAACTTTACGACGTGAGAGATTCTTCCAAACTGTATTATGTGCACTTCACGATAGATTCTTCTAGACTGCGCGACGTATACCTCGCGAATGATTCCATAGAACTGCGTGATGTGTACCTCGCGAGATTCTTTAGAACTGCGTGATGTGTACCTCGTGAATGATTCTGTATATCTGCGTGAAACATGCTTATGGCTCGAGAATATATACTCCTTCAACACGAAATGCCTAAACATTATAATAGAGCTACTATTGGTTACCAAATCGCGCCAACATTAGCGTCTGTTTTGTCAGCCAATCATAATTACTAACACATATGCTCTAGGGAAAATATTCCCTCCATTTTTAAAGAAAGGCACGCTACCCTGACGTCATTTGTTTGTCTCTTCTTAGTGATAAACAACTCGCCCCCTCGCTTCATTGTTACCCACTCTATTGTCAGTTTCAGTGAGGCCGTGTAAACTTATTTCCTAACAATGCTTATGGCTAACAAACATCTAAAATCATTGTCATACAATAATGTTAGTTTACACTACAATCACTCTGGCATTCACAGTGTTGTGATATAAAATACTGCCTCACAACAATGCTGCATTTAAATTGACAGACCGACCACAACTTATACAAATCAGTTGGTAAACGCCCTGGGTCATATGACTATAGGGCCCCCAGAAGACGGAAGAGCTACCGTCTCCCAAGGAAGCCATGAAATCGCTTGCGTAAGGGCTACCAATCCACCTCACTCTCCCCAAGTTAAGCTGTATTGGGCCTGGTCACTAGCTGAATGATCTTTCAGCGGCGACAGGCCCAATAGCCTACTTGAATACCCCCAACTTAAGCCAGCATTGTGCTTGGTCACTAACTGGACGACTGACCGTTCAGCGGTGATGATCCGCCCTCTTATTAGCTTGGTAACCCCTAATCCTCTACCTACATCCTATCTTGCTTCGTTGCCTATCGGCCTGCTTGTTTTCACAACCACGCAAGCGGTTGTAGAACTTAAGCGGTATTGGGCTTGGTTGTCACCTGAACGCTTGCCCGCTCGGGTGATTCGCCAGGACTCAGCCAATGACAGCACAGGAAGCAATGCTCAGCCCACTGACACCCGACATAAAAGTTTGCGAAAACTGAAAACCTATTATATCATACAGATAAAGCCGTGCTGTGGCGATTTTACATTCTGCACAGGTAAACCTGGGCGACCTGCTCTCGATTGCTGGATTGCTGGATTACTCACTAGCTGATCATTTAGCTGCTCTCAGTTCAAAACTTTTTAAGATTATAAAACGATCTGACGAAGACATTCAGGGCCAAAGATAGAATTTCTATGGTAATTACCAGGCATAGGAATTTCTAAGAAATCACAGGTAACTATCCAACCATCGTACAGTCTTTTGGCTTTGGAGGCAGCACTCAAACTGGTTTTTATCTGCCTATCTTGCTGCTGTCCGTGTTCTTTCTAGGATAATGGCTTGAAGTTGATAACTCCAAGCCAACTGCTTAAGAATTCTTATGTCTGGAAATTACTGTTCTTCGAGCTCCCCTCTTTCTACCATAAGCCCGGTAGCAATAATGTGTATAGCGATTGCTTCCCCTTTATTCTTAATTTATCGAGTATATAATATTACAACCTGTCCATTAGATATATGTAACCTCTTCTTCCTCCAGTCACGGTTTAGATCAAAGCTTGCTCCGTTCTCACACTTCACATCGTTTCCTTGATCGTTCGATTGATCGTCGTTGAGATAGTATTATCTTTTACGTTATGAGCACCATGTTTAAGTGCCAATTTAAAGGTTGCATTGTAGTTTAGTTCCACTGTTGGGGAGCCCAACTTAATGAAGTAACTGCCCCATGTATGGTACAAAGTTTCCGGTGGCCTTCGCCCCAACGTTCACTTTCCAGTAGTCTTCGCCTCAGTGTTTTAGAATCAACTTTGTAATTTGAATGTTTCTTTAAATAGTATATATATATATATATATATATATATATATATATGTTTGTTTCGGCTGCGTCAGTGTTAATTTGTAGAAATTTGTAGTATCTCCTATCAGGCGGTGATGCGGCTAAAGAATGTAGGCTTACACAAATTATAATTTTTACTTCACTCCTTTTATTAATCCTTCACACGATTAAATAACACTTCACTGATATAGAGAGCTGTGAGATTATTTATTAATTACTTGCACTTTTTAACACTTAAACTTTATAATATTCTCGCCGTAATGAATTTTATATGTCTCGCACTGAATACGTATTGAACTGCTCAGGAACGTTGCCGTCTAGCGTCCGGTTGGGAACGCTGTCTATTAGCAACTGGCGTTTACCGCTTAAATTTGTAAATTTCTCTATTTCTCTATTTTCTGTCTCTGATTGGCTAATTTTTCTCCAATGGAATACTTTTTTTCACTTTCAGGTTTTTCTAGTTTTTAATTGGCTATTTATAAACTCTTTTAAATATTGCATTATTGTTCCAAGAATTACTAGTAGCATTATTAAACCTTCCAATTCATTATTACCTACAGGTTACCTCATTGTTAGCAACTTTCGGCCTCTATTCTCACAGCTCCTACATTGTTAAATTTCCTAATACATTCACATAACATTATTATACATGTACACTGTAATATAAACATACAATGACTGTAATATACACTTTTTATATATTGTGGTACACACATTGTTTTAAGGCGGGCTGTTATTATATTTTATATTATATAATTAGACTAAAATCATTTAAGTTTTAAAAATACTGCCTCATCATACTTTAGGTTTGTAGCTGAAGGCTTGTCTAGGGATTCGTTCTCCTATCATTCTTTATAAGTGTCTTTTCCATTCCTGTCTATGCTTAGTAATTTAGTCTAAGATGGACTGTACACCTACTTCCTTTCTAATCTCCTCATTCCTTAGATGTTCTTCCCTTGTGCATCCTTTGACTGAGCGTAAACTGCTGAAATGTACTGTTACGTTTTTATTTAATTGTCCATGCCTCACTTCCATACAGAATGACAGGCATGGCCATATTTGAACGGAATCTTAACTTTGTCTCATTTCTAAATTTATTTTTAAACATCTGGTGAAATTGTAACTTGTGAAATCTAAACCTGCATATCCTTTACTTCCCCTAAGAATATTATTCCGTGCCCCTAGTTTTCTAGTTGCAACGCTATTATTTCTACTTTATTTATATACTAAAAGACTAGTAATACACGAGATAAAATTATCTGAGATTTAGTGTTTTACATTATGAGCATGAAATCTCAATCTTATATATCAGAGTGATAGAGTTGATGATAATTGTATTAATAGAAATTATATAATAAAAACAATAATAACAATAATACCGTAAACGCAGCCTAAACCGAACCATCTATACACCGGAAACCTGGATAAACGGAAAACAAACCTCAGAACAGATCTATTTCTAATGTTAAATAGTACTCTAAACAGAAAAACGCCTAATGCGGAAATGGAATAATTTTCTAGAACCGTTTGATAAATAACCTGACTAAGACGGATTTATAGGCGTAATATATAGCTAAGCGATAATTTCTTAACGTTATAGTCATTAATTTTGAGCGCGACTGTACTTTCACCAAAGTTTTAAAGAACCGTGCATGTGACATTAAACTTGGCACAAGTTATGTGGGGACAGAGAAACTGCAATTATAATATGCAAGTTGAAAATACAGCAAACATATTTGAACATATTTTTTATTTACAGACTTTTATTTTAAATTATTCACATTTTTGTGCTGTGTTTTATTAAAATTCAACCTTTTGTAAGACGGAAAATTTTGAACACCGAAAAACAGAACGCACGAGTTGCGTTTTGGACAGGTTTTACTATAATAATAATAATAATAATAATAATAATATAGTTATCTTGCATTCACAATATATGTAATTTATTTTGCAAGCTATGTGGTGATTAGAAGAGCATAAGCCGTAGTAGTTTGAGAAAGAAAGAAAAAAGAACTTATGGTTTTATTTCTACTGCTAGAATTCAAAGAGGTTCTATTCTTTCTCAGCACCGTTCCTTTGAAAACCAAGGGAAATGTGCCAGCGTTTCTGTGATTAAGTCACCATGAAAAGCCTGTATTAATTTGACACTGCCTCGTCGCCAGTTCATGGTCTCTTTGCTTCAAGAGGAATCCAATCTAGTGGTATTGCATGGGGTTCATGTCGGTTTAAAACAACATTATAGCCTTTAAGTGTAACCGGCTGTATAAAATTTTTTCATTACTTGTATTAACTTGTGTTTGTCAAATGCGCGGGAGTCGTTGGATTTCCTCAGCCAACGATTTCTATTAAAGGACAATGGATTTCCTGCGCATCTAGAAGTCTTAAAATGCGCTTTGGTTTAGTATGTACTTATTCATTGCTTTAGATTCAATATTCCCATAACACAAAGAAACTGTTGACAACTAGGCACACTTATAGTCTATGGCCCTCGTTATTTGGGAAAAAAAGTATTTGAATCGTCATTGGCTACATGAAACATACAAAATGTAAATAAATATGTATTACAAAGCTCGGTGGTAGGTAGATGTGTACCTGTGACCATATTTAGTTAATAAACCCATACACAGAAACGCCTTCTTTGCGTGATAGGGTCTCTGAAATATGAAAGAGGATGTAGGCAGTACGTATCCTAAAATATAGGAGATAAGTAAAAAATAAAGCAGATATGCCCTAAGTGAGCAGATATGATTTCAATAAGCTAATACAGGAGCTCAAAATGACCACTGTCAACTGCGATACTTTTTATGTATCGTCTGATTACGTCATGTCGGGTTTTGGAAAGAATTGAAAGAATTGAAGCCTGTCCGCAGAGGTCCACAGGGATGTTTTTTAGGACTAAGCTGCATGTTTAAATTAAACGCCTCACCGATCTTAGAAACACGTTGTGGGCTGGGTGAAGCCTGTTAGGGTAACGTTGTTGATAGGGCCGGCAAAGCTCTCTTAGTTCCTTCAGGCTTTCCCATAGATTAGAAGCATGTCGGTATATTTTGTATTTGTGTACAAGGCAGCCACTGTTCATTACCACTTGACGGTAGCATATAAATGAATATTGTATTCTATTCAACAGAATACCACCGCAAACACTGCAGATATGCTGAAGGATTGCTATACATCACGCCTGAAGCTATAACAATGGTACCTAATTAATGAATGGACGCGCGTACCTGTCGCGGAGTCCATGGTTTGTTTACCTATGGTTTTCTCCCTTCTCTTTTCGAGAGCTTCAGCGCTTATACAGTTTCTGGACGTGGGTTTGTAAACAAGACATGATTACATTGTACAAATCTACCAGCGAGCCTTGTAAGATATAGCCGATATGATATCACTGTTTCTCGAGAATCATGTTGTAAGTGCAATCCTGAGATATATTAATGTCATAGGTGTAAACATTTAAGCAATAGGAAGGCAAGAAGCAGCACATATACTTAGATTAACCAATCATGTGTGGAACATAATTTCACAATTATGTGTAGCTTTTCGTGAATTTTATACAAGTAATTTAAGAGCTTTTAATTAGTATAAGTGCATTTATAAATTATAATTTAACATGCTCCATGTGTAGAAATGCATTGAAGTTTATATTTTATTCACAATATTTCGTATTGATTTAAAAATACGCTTACTTATCACTAAAATAAGTGCTAAACAGTTTTAGATCTAATTATTGCACCACTTATCCTTAAATTTGCACCCAAATAGGTGAAAAAGTGTTTCAATTAAACATTTCATACACCAAAAACGTATAGCAAGGTTTCCCTTAGAAAATCAAAATCATGAGTTACAAATACAATTACGGTCCTCGTGGATATGGTCACTGGGGTGTTTGACCTCAGTGCTACGTTGCACATAGGACCATGGTTTCGAGTTGCCCATGTGTGCTGTGTCCGTGTAAATGTGTATGTGCGTGAGAAGTAAATATACAGTAAAAGCGTAATATCGGAAAATCAGGATAAAAAAGAACATGAAAGGGAAAAAAACGAAAAATAAACATATTAGGACACATGTTGACATTAACGCTTAATGAGTCAGGTCATATCCCAATCTAAAAGTATGTATGAAAAATGACACAGCGCTTGCATGAAGAAATGAGCAAATGAGTTTTTAATGCTCTGCATACAGTTGCCTAAATACGTCGCAAGAACTGGATTCCACTTATTCTGTCCAGATATTTAAATACAACACACTGGAATTTACTATCTGTCGACGAGAAATTCAGTAAATAAGGCTATCAAAAATTTTATTAGAAGGAATTTAATATATCTGTCCTGGGACACAAAGCCAAATCGTTAATCAAATTTTAATGTTTCATCTTGGGAATCTTCATAGAGGAAACAAGCATTATGTTTTTGTTCATTTTATCATTAAGCATTACCCTTTGAAAATAGTATACTCAATCCCTCCATCCAGTTGAATAGCTGCAAGTGAAAAAGCTGTTGTTCGACATACCATAGAGAAAATGTAAGATATCTATCTCCTTACAGCATTGTAAAGACTAGCTTAAAAGGCAGTAAGCGAGACAGAGATTCCATGTGGTCCTAAAACAGTTCACAGTATGATTCGCCGTTAGTGGCTAATCTGCCAAGCATGTAATGTTACAAGGATCACCCTTTATAGATCCAGAAAGGCGTGAACATTAATTTTCCGGTCGACCGATTCGTACGGAATTCCTTTGGTTTAGTCAACGAAGAATATTGCCATTCCTTACTGGTTCGCTGACTGGAAGTAGTAAGCTCAAGCATTCTCTGTCAGTGATGCAGAAATCCATTTTCAATTTCATGACACATGCCATTTTCCACAAAACTTCTTTCAATTTATAGCTTGGTTACCCACTAGCTTGGTGGTTCCTGAAATCCAAATGCCGATTAAATTAATTTCATTGACCTCCCCATATTCTTTATGAAATTACTGTAAAATTGTATAGAAGATCTTTATGCTGAATTCTCTGCCTTACATCTAATATCTGAAATGTCTTCAAACCCCGTGATAACCTAATTACAGAAGAAAATTACCTTGATGTTCACGAACATCTTACGAAACGACGACGGATGTTTTATTCCGGACATATTAAAACCCATAACCTTTCAAATTCTAGAAATTCTATATAACTTTAAGAAAATAAGAGGGTTATCCAGGAAGTAACGACCATCGCTATCGGGCTTCCATCCAAGGTCGAATGGCTTCTCAACGTCTTCTCTCATTGTTTTGTGAGCTTCAGACGAAACAAATCATAATTGTACTTTGTGATTGTTCAAAATGAACTGTGTGATACAAAGTCCCGCCGAATGTGAGGTGAGAAGTATTGGATTTTTAAATGTCTAAATGTTGAAACCCACAGAAATTTATCATAAACTAAAGGAAGTGTAGGTGATACAGAAGGGAATGAAAGAAATGTGAAAAATTGTTGTTAAGCATTCAACAATGGACGAACAAAGGACATATCTACCCAGACATTCACTCATCACAGATTATTTGAAGAATACGGTGAACAACAAATCGTGTATGACATACGTGTGACCTTAGATCAGTTACAGATTTATTTCACAAAATGTTTACGTTCTTTGCTTGGTGAAATTATCTCTGAACCTATTGGCTTAATGGATTGTTGACAGCCGACTACAACACGCGAATTCTAAAGCTCGTGGACAGATATGACTAATGCTTAAAGAATAAAGGTGGTGATTGTGTAAACAAATAAAGTAAGTTCAATTTTGTAAGTGACAGGCTTTTTACTTTCTCTGCTATGTATAGTAAGTAGGGGGAAGTATTGAATTCCACCCAAAAATTCGATAGCGAGATTTCACAGGAAATACATGTTTTGAGGTGCACTGAATGCATATAAAGCATTTTTGGAAACATGTGTGTCTGTCTGTGAACAACATAACTCAGAAACGAACAGTCGGATAAACACAAAACTAGATGCGAAATGAAGGTTTTCAAGAAAATCTCCCCACCCCAGATTACCCTTTACATGGAACATTTTTAGAAAATTTTAATTTACTCAAAAATGGCTCTAACGATTTTGAATAAAGCACCATAAGTTTAAGACATTTTATGGCAAATGAATTGTATATCTCGAATTTTCTGTGAATGTCTCCAAAAGTATTCTTCATTATGATCGACATTTGCATAACTGGTAAACCATAAGAGATAGACAAAATTTTACTACACAATAAATGTAGATGGCGTTAAAATACGCAACTTATGTCATACATTTTTTTGTTGAGTGAACCTTTTTCAGATATTGCTTGTTATTCCCTTAAATTTTCAATACTTATACTTTTTCTCAAATGGGAATTCGTTATTCCGTTTTTAGTGTCCTGGTAATGCAAAGAAAATGGAATACTCCACATAGCAACCAGCTCTTAAAATGTTTGACTATCGCTTAAAGCCTACCAATTCCCCTTGCATCTACAAGAAAGTTAGCAATAAGATTAACATCTCGATTAACATGAAGCATATGGAGAATAAGCGTTTGTAAAAATAGTTTGTACAAGAGTAGAGAAAGTCATGTGAGTGTAACACATCAGATTATTTTAAATAAAATATTATCCTGAATACACTAAAGCCAAACGGTCCTTACTTCCTCGTATCCCTTAATGGAATACTTGGGTAATTTTAAGTAATCGCAGCATTGAAACTTTAAGCTCCTCTTTGGTACTGTAGTTATTCAGTAACATAAAGGCTACACAGCTTTCGCATAATATAAAACCTTGACAAAAATATTTAATGAAATAGAGTAAAACTGTTGAATATGAGGACCCACTCCCTGTCCAGAAATTTAAGCATTTTTGAAATGGTACATAGTCTGTAGCCATTGAGAGGAATAATCTGAACTATTAATTATAAATATCGTTTAAGAGTTTCTGATATTGCGCTAGTCACAATTTACTCTAATTTAATCATTTAGCATACGCTGGTAATGAACTAGGTTACAATAATCATAAGAAGTACAGTAATAGTTTCTTACATAAGAGTTAAGATGTTTTTGGCATCCAGAAACATCGTCACATACCTCTGTAGTATTAGAATAAATTGTATTCAAATATAATGCTATAGGTTATTCAACGCAGGGGAACATCTTGCGCGCTAGGAGCTGCCTAGATCTATCGCGGCTACAACCCCCAGAAAGAAGGGATGAGGTGAAGGAACCACAGGAAGATAAAGGCCACCGAGACGTACGGAAGACCCTAACATTTCCAAGCCTGCAGAGCCGCCAAGAGAGGGAGATAAACAACCCACCAATCAAGCAGCCTTCTGGTGCCCACGGGGAATACTCATGCATCCGCGCCATCTGTCCGACACCGCCATGCGCCAGAAAAACTTAGAAGTACACCTGAAAGATGAGAAGGGAACGTAATAAAAGGGAAACGATGGAAAGAATATCGTGTTAGAAAAGAAACCATCCCAACATTCGCCTGCCAATCCCGCGGAAAACACAAAAACCCATAAGTTAGAGTGGACATTTGGTGGGGATCGAAACCGGGACTTCCCAAAGTGACTCGCACACGTTACCGCTGCGCTACCTCACCCAATAATGTTATGTTATACACTGCGCACATTTATATTTCAATAAATCTTAACTAAAGAAATAGCTATTCCATATCAATATCGTATTATTATAAACATTGACTGTATTGTTTTGCTGTGCCATGTTTTCTTAGTTGCTACTTGTGAACCATTTATATGTATTGCTTGGGTAGAAATATCTCAGGATTTTGTCTTATTACTTTCTCAACCACATGCCTAGTAGGTAGAGAAGGTATTGTATTCCACCCAAAAAATCAATATCGAGATTACACCGGGAATACATGTTTCGAAGTCTCCTGAACCCCCAAACAAGCTTTAAGAAAAATCTGTGTGTTTGTGTACAGCAGTGGTGGCGAAAACGTGACTCGCGAGTCATTTTGACTGACTCGCAGGTGCACGTTCCCTCTCTGCAACCGTTCATTTGATTTTCACATGCTGCTGAGTGATGCAGTGCGTGTTGCATATTTGGTGACTCGCGGAAGGAAGTCGTTTTCGCCACCCTTGGTGTACAGCATAACTCAACAACGAAAAATAGGATAAATACCAAACCTGTTATTTAGGCTTACTACCTTCCAAAGATGGAACACGAAGATTTTAAGGAACATTCCTCCACATCGAACTACTCTTTACATGGAACATTTTTCGAAATTTATTATTTTGTAAAAATAGGTTATCGATTTTGATTAAAATACCACACATAAAAGGTATTTACATGACAAATAACATGTGCTTTTGAATTTTATGGGAATAGAATATGAAGTCCATTTCATTCGGAAGCAATGTTGTATAATCTTGCATAATTTTTTAACGTTAACCTATAGAAAAACGTACTTCACAAAACATGTAGATTTCTTTAAAACACACAATTTATTTCAAATAAGTTTTTTGTGGCATAACCGTTTCTGCGATATACGTTATTAGAGATTTGAATTGTTCATTTTTTGTCATTATCTTAAGTACCTTCAACATTCAGTTGTTTCTCGCAATTGCATGGAAACCGATGGAATTTTAAAGCTAGCATATATCCTCCAGTTCTTGAATATTTGAGTATCACTGTCCTCTTTGTATCTATAACGAAATGTGTAATGCAGCTATATCTGCAAGGGCTTATTTGGATTAAAATGTAGTGAATAGAAAAATAAGCTTTAGAAGAATACCTTGTATACCCACTAATAAACAATAGAGTGTAGGGTATGTGAATGTATAACATAGGAAATTTTTTACGCAATTTTCTGTGGAATAACTACACGAATTATTTTCCACTCTATGGCATTCTTCACCAATATGTTTATTTGTGACTCCAGTATGTATGTATTGTACGTGCAAGCCTTGTAAATCCATATTAGTGAGGTATTTTGTTCATCTGAACTGAAATAAGGCGTATTATAACCTATGTCCATTGGGAATAAAACTACTTTGTAATGAATAAAGAATACAGAGCGAGATGGCTCCGTGGTAACATGTGAGGCTCGCATTCGGGAGGTACCGGTTCGATTCCCGTCGAGCACCCAGTCTAACCTTGTTGTTTCCGTGGTTTTCCTGGTCAGTAGGCGAATGCTGGAGTGGTTTCCTCTCTAACACGATTTCCTTCCCATGACAGTGCCGAATAGATAGCGCGGATGCTTGCTCAAAGGAAAAAGTATTCCTTGTGGACAATAGTGGGCTGCTTGGTCGAGGGGTCGTTCTTTATCCTATGTAGGCAGCCTCAGCAGTGGGACGAATTTTGGAGCCAGTAACTATTTGGGGCTTCCCCGCGTCTCTGCGGCCTGTCTGCTTGATGCCTCCTGTGGTTGCTTCACTTTATCCCATCCTCTTGGGGGATGTGGTAGACACAATAGATCTATGCAGGTCGCAGGGCGCGAGGTGTACCCCTCCATTACATAATCTATAGCTTCACTTGTACCTGTGGAGAAAGAATTATACCTTCTGTTGAATGGTTTCCAAGACTAACAGATAAGTTTTCGCTCTTACTAATATTAATACAAATTTAGCGAAGCTAAACTGATATTATACATTCACATAACTTTCTCTGCCCATTACCGTTTATGTTTACATAGCATCTGCAAACTATTCTTGTTAAACGTTAACCTTTGCAGAAATAGTCTCATTACATATGGATACAAGGTGGAACAGGAAACCAAGACGATAGTTAAATGTTTAAAAGTGTCTCACCATTTATACTCGCCTTTAAATTCCATATTCCTTCCATGACTTCGGGAGAAATGTCAAAAAATACAGTACTGAAATATTCCAAACAATAAGTACGAAATATCTCTGAAATTGTTGATGCCACAAAAGGTTATTTAAAATAAATTGTGTGTTATAAACAGATGTATCCTCTTGAACCTTGAGCACTCTGGGCAATTAAATGTTTATCACATCTTTGTTCACCATCAACTTCATTAATTTTTTACTAAATTCTATACATTTGTAATTGGTGGAAAGTTTGTGCAGGGTAGGAATTAACAGCTACATTTTTACTTTCTCTACTATGCATAGCAAGCAGAAGTATGCATTCCACTCAAAAATTCGATACCGAGCTTTCATTGGAAATACATGTTTTGAAGGCCGCCTAAATGCAAAGAGCCTGTTTATCAAAATCTGATGTGTTACACTCACATGAATTTCTCTACTCTTGTGCAAACTATTCTTACAAACGCTTACTCTCCCTCTACTTCATGTTAATCAATATACACATTTGCAGATACTATCGTATTACAAATTTTCTTGTAGGTGCAAGGGGAATATGACAAGTTTTAAGCGATAGTCAAATCTTTTAAGAGCTGGTTTCTATGTGCAACATTTCATTTCTTTGCATATCCAGGACATAAAAAAACAACGAATAACGAATTCTCATTTGAGAAAAAGTATAAGTATTGGAAAATTCAAACAAATAACAAGGAATATCTCGGAAATGGCTCACTCGACAAAAAATGTATATAACATAAGTTGTGTGTTCTAACGCGATCTACTTTTTTTTCTTTAGTAAAACTTTGTCTATCTCTTACGGTTTACCATTTATACAAAATTGATTCAGAAAGAAGAGGACTTTTGAGGATATTACTAGAAAATTAAAGATATACATTTTGTCATAAAAATATCTTAAATACTTTAGCCAACATCGTTAGCAATTTTTGAGAAAACCAAAATTTTCCAAAAATGCACCATGTAAAGTGTAATATGGGGTTGAAGAATTTCCTTTAAAATCTCCGTGTCACGTATTTGAAAGATACTGAACCTAAATACCAACTTTGGTATTTATCCGACTTTTCGTTTTTGGGTTATGCTGTTCACAAACACACGGGCTTTTTTTGGACTCGGGGGCTCCAAAACCTGTATTTATGATGAAGTCTCAATATCGAACCTACTATATGTAGTAGAGAAAGTAACTCAAAAACGAAAAGTTGATTAAATACCAAACTTTGTATTTAGGTTCAGTATCTTTCAAAGATACGAAACCAGACTACCCTTTACATGAAACACTTTTCGAAAATTTTGATTTTCTCAAAAATGGCTTTAACGATTTTGATTAGAATATCATATTTAAGATATTTTTGTGAGAAAATCTATATCTTGAATTTTATGGAAATATCCCCAAAAGTCCTCTTCCTTTCTGAATAGCTTTTGCATAATTGGTAAACCGTAACACCTGGACAAAAAATGTAGATCTCGTTAAAAGCGCAATTTATGCCACATCATTTTTTTTTTGGAATGAATAATTTCCGAGATATTCCTTGTTTTTTTTATTTTCCAACATTTATAGATTTTCTCAAATAGGAATTCGTTATTCTGTTTTATGTCCTGGACATACAAAGAGAATGAAATGCTCCACATAGCAACCAGCTCTTAAAAGATTTGACGTTAAAGCCTACCTTATTCCCCTAGCACCTACAAGGAAATTAGCAATAAGATACATTCTGCAAATGTTTATCTCGATTAACATAAAGTAGGCGGAGAATAAGCGTTTATATAAATAGCTTGTACAAGAGTAGAGAAACTCATGTAGGTACAACACATCAGATTTTTGTAGGTAGGCGTGGATCGTATCTTATGTTTCTTATGACTCAAATCTGAAACTAATTACCTCACAGTGGCGTTTACCGTTTTGCAATCTATTCTACTGTGTTGTATTATACCTGTAACAGAATTTTGAATAACAACACCACCACCATCATTACGAGGCTCTATTAGATTTGCAGCTACCATATACATTTTCCTGTTTTCCAATAATGTTAATTTCAGTTTGGGAATATCAGCAGGTGCGCAGTCAGCTAATCAGCAACGTTTTGAAGCCGGCAACGCAGCAAATTGTTATAATCGGTAGCTCCGCTTTCCCTTTCTATACCTCCTGTGCGTTCAGAGGGGGAGGCTGTCCACCGTTCCTATGTATACAAAAAGCACTGGTACATCACCTATGGTAATGGTATACTTTTCTACCTACTGCTACTTAAGTGGCGCCAGATAGTATTCACTTTAAGAAATAGTAAAATCAATGGACAGAAAATTATTTGTAGTATGCAGAAAGAGCAAACTGTGTTACAGTTTACTTGTCCTGGTGTTCTTTTCTTCAGATTCTTCAATTTTATTAACTTTATAGCTTTTAGAAAAGATAACCTCCTTTACAACCTTTTTAAGCGTGGTGTTTACAAAATTAGAATGTCTCTATTAAAGTAACATGAAATTAGAACATTTCAAATGTCTTTAATAGAGAAATTTTAATATAAATCCTGAGTTTACAGTTTTTTTCTTCCCTTAGATCAAAGTATTGTTTTCACCCCAAAAGCTTCATCCGGGTTTCCCCATCCACCATCCTATATTATTATATTCCTTATACAAACTATTCTTACAAAAGTAACTTATTTTTATACTTCATTTCAATCGAGATAAACCTTTGACTAAACTGCGGATTATTATGCGCTCCCCAATACATCACAAAAAATTCTAATGTGTTACCCTCACATGACTTTCTCTACTCTTGTACAAACTATTTTTACAAACGCTTATTCTCCATATGCTTCATGTTAATCGAGATATCGAGATGTTAATCCTATTGCTAATTTTCTTGTAGATGCAAGGGGAATTGGTAGGCTTTAAGCGATAGTCAAATATTTTAAGAGCTGCATTACCAGAACAAAAAAATGAATAAAATATTTTATCCCATTTGATAAAAAAGTATAAGTATTGGAAAATTTAAGGGAATAACAAGCAATATCTCGAAAATGGTTCACTCAACAAGAAAAATGTATATGACATAAATTGTGTATTTTTACGCGATCTACATTTTGTGTGCAGTAAAATTTTGTCTATCTCTTATGGTTTACCAGTTATGCAAAAGTCGTTCACAATGAAGAATACTTTTGGAGACATTCCCAGAAAATTAAAGATATACATTTTATTTGTTATGAAAGTAACTTAAATATATGGTATTTTGATCAACATCGTTAGGGCTATTTTTGAGAAACTTAAAATTTTCGAAAAATGTTCCATTTAAAGGGTACTTTGGGGTAAGAGGATTTTCTTGAAAGCCTTCGTGTCGCATCTCTGGAAGATACTAAACCTAAATACCAAGTTTGGTGTTTATCCGACTGTTCGTTTCTGAGTTATGGTGTTCACAGACACACACGGACATGTTTCCAAAAAATGCTTTTTTTGGATTCAGGTGGTCTCAAAACATGTATTTCCTGTGAAATATCGGTATCGAATTTTTGGGTGGACTACAATACTTCCCCTACTTACTATACGTAGTAGAGAAAGTAATAAATAGTGACAGCTCTAAAACAATCCAAATAATGAAAAGTTAAAACCAAGGCCGATGCATTACTCATAAATACTTAATGCCACATCATCTTTTACTGGACATTAATTGTGTGTTTTAATGAGATCTACATTCTGGGTGTTCAAATTCGAGTTAACCCATGTGATTTACTAGTTATTATGCAACATTCATTCCGAATGAAGAGGACTCGGGGACAATTCACAGAACATTCTAGATATACATTTTATTAATAATGTAAATGTCGTAAACATATTGTAGTTTAATCAAATTGGCTAGAGCTATTTTTAAGAAACAAAACGTACCAAACACTGTTCTATGTAAAAGGAGTTTAAGGTGTGTATTTCCTTGAAAATCTTCATGTCACATCTTTGGAGGCTACTGAATCTAAATATCAAGTCTGGTATTTATTCAACGTTTCCTTTTTGAGTTATGTTGTTCATAGATATACACGGGCCTTATCCTAAAAATGATTCTTTTTGGATTCAGTGGTTCTCAAAACATGTATTTATGGGAAAATCTGGGTATCGAATTTTTGGGTGGAATGCAATACCCACTGGATACGTGGTAGTGAAAGCAAAAAATGATTTCCTTAAGTGAGGGCACGATATTGCTATATCGCGATACTCGATACCGATACTGATTTTTGATCACCGATATTCGACACTCGATAAAACTTTATAAAAAACTGTAAAGGCGATAACTTGTTCATTGAATTATGCTCTTATTATTAGTTTTCTGTGTAAGTATAAACGTATGTAACCAGTTCTGTATTGTGCGCTAATTCTGAAATTCTTTCTGCTTGACATTCTCCAATTGGCAGTATTTTTTATCTGATAATATCACAATTATATGTCCCATATTGTTAGGCTAGGATAATAATAATTCTTTGCTTCCTCTTTTATGTAGGTAGCTATATGTTGTGCTGAAAATTATGTTTTAAAGAATTTTCTATCCATAGAAAAATAAATACTAGAAATTCTTCTTTATTCTGCAATCTTGCAAATACAAACTAATATCTATACATTTTACATGGAAATCAAAGAACTAAAAATCTGATGTGTTACACTCACATGACTTTCTCTACTCTTGTACAAACTATTTTTACAAACGCTTATTCTCCATATGCTTCATGTTAATCGAGATGTTAATCTTATTGCCAATTTTCTTGTAGATGCAAGGGGAGTATGGTAGGTTTTAAGCGCTGAATGCTATGTGGCGCATTCCATTCTCTTTGTATGTTCAGGACACAAAAAAATCAATAACGAATTTGAGAAAAAGTATAAGTATTGAAAATTTAAGGGAATAACAAGCAAGATCTGGAAAATGGTTCACTCAACAAAAAAAAATGTAAATTACATAAATTGTGTATTTTAACGCGATCTACATTTTTGTGTAGTAAAATTTTGTCTATCTCTTATGGTTTACCAGATATGCAAAAGTCGTTCACAATGAAGAATACTTTTGGAGACATTCCCAGAAAATTCCATATATACATTTCATTTCTCATGAAAATATCTTAAACATATTTTAATCAAAATCGTTCGAACCATTTTTGAAGAAATTAAAATTTTCGAAAAATGCTCCATGTGAAGGGTAATTTGGGGTGGGCGAATTTTCTTGAAAACATTCGTGTCCCATCTCTGGAAGATACTGAACCTAAATACGAAGTTTGGTGTTTTGTTGTTCACAGACACTCGCACCCACACACACGGACATGTTTCCAAAAATACTTTTTTTGGATTCAGGGGGTCTCAAAACATGTATTTCCGGTGAAATCTCGGTATCGAATTTTTTAGTGAAATACAATATTTCCCCTACTTACTATACGTAGTAGAGAAAGTAAAAATAATTGTGTGTGTTTGTTATACCATTCTATTATTATTTGTAACCACCACATAACGTACATAGTTTTTCATCCGGTAATAAGTAATCAGTCATAACAGTCGGAAATATAGTAAATTTGTGGATTAAGTCTCTCTACTACCCACCCTCATGCCCTAGCCTATACATACATATTTAATAAAAAGGCATATTAGATAAATTAAACACTTTGAAGAAAAAATCAAGGAAGTGTTATGTGAAATACAGAGATATAAAGGAGTTAAAGATTTTTGTTTAAAAACACGAGCATTCATCAACGAACAAATGTTTCCATTCGCTTTATTATGTCGTATCATTTGTGATTTGTTTCTCCTGGGTTCACACATTTTGGTCAGCGGAATAGGTAAATGTATTGGCTGAGTGTGATTCACAATCCAGACTACTGCACAAATTACTTAGAGCGTCAGCTAAATCAATTGCATTCAGAACTCAGTTAACGCTGCATATTACACGAGAATCTCTACTCTTTCTCCCATTGTTTTGCGTGTTTCCGTTTAGACAGAGGAGTCTATGGAATGCTGCATTCATCGCAGTCAAGGTCAATCAAGCACTGTAGTCCAACAACTCTTTGGGGACACGTGCGAGACAATAACATGAAGTCTCGACTCTTTCATTCCTTATCTAACATAAAGCTAAACGCAACAACTTCCATAATGCAGAACTTAAAAATATAAAAGTATCAAAGGTTTATATCAAAGTATTATACATACTTCGATACCATCGAGGTCCCATCCCTAATTTCCTACATTGAACCACCACATTATGTTTTCACAGCCGCCTCTGCGGACCCGTTTTTCAACGTTATATTGCACAGCGTTCCCAGACAAATGCAATGCGAGAAGGCGTAAGAGAAAGCGCAGCAAGATTCAGACAACTATATTCTGAATTTGATTGATGCGACGTGAATTTAAATTGCAAATTTCTTTCGCTTTGGTTTGTCGCTTGGCTTGATTTCTTGAACAGAAGCACCTATGGAGCTACAAAAGCAGTCGTCTGTGTACCGCAGCAGCAGACATTTTCGATTCACAGTGTTCAGGCCTGGTGGGATTCTACGCGCAATGAGCGACGGAGGCTTTCAACTCTTCTGCTCACTCGGAAGAGAAATGGTCGACCTTCTCTGTACCCCTTTTAGACTCGAGATCTTTTGGAACGTAAGTCCAACACTCTCTGCTCGGTGATTACACTTTTGCTGTCTACAAACCACACCGCTACTGCTCTTTCTCTTGCTTTGATGCCAAGCTTTAGTTACGACTACTCAAATCAGTAACGGCGCAAACCGCTTGTAGCATTTCACAGTATCATATCTCCTTTAACCTGAATTTTAGTGCCTGAAAATAGCAAATTTTATCCATTATATATCGGGCTATTTAGAGGATTGCAGCATGTTACGCGCAAAACAATTTGGTGTGTTGCATTCACATGAATTTCTCTACTCACTCTGCTACAAGATATTTTTAAAACGCTTATTATTCCAGCTACTTCTTGTTAATCCAGAGAAACTTCAATTCACATTTACACATTTCGTTGTTCGATACAGTAGGTAAAGCAATAGTCAGACTTTTAAAGGGCTGTTGTTATGTCATGGCTTTGACATTCCATGGTCTTTACAGGACCACAAGAAAAAAAATATGATGTGTTACACTCACATGACTTTCTCTACTCTTGTATAAACTATTTTTACAAACGCTTATTCTCCATATGCTACATGTTAATCGAGATGTCAATCTTATTCGTAATTTTCTTGTAGATGCAAGGGGAATATGGTAGGTTTTAAGCGATAGTCAAATAATTTAACGCTAGTGGCTACGTGGCGCATTCCATTCTCTTTGCATGTCCAAGACATAAAAAAATGAATAACGAATTTGAGAAAAATTCTAAGTATTGGAAAATTTAAGGGAATAACAAACAATATATCGAAAACGGTTCACTCAACAAAAGAAATATATATGACATAAATTGTGTATTTTAACGCGAACTACATTTTGTGTGTAGTAAACGTTTGTCTATCTCTTATGGTTTACCAGTTATGCAAAAGTCGTTCACAATGAAGAATACTTTTGGAGACATTCCCAGAAAATTCGAGATATACATTTCATTTCAAATGACAATATCTTAAACATATGATATTTTAATCAAAATCGTTAGACCATTTTTGAGAAATTTAAAATTTTCGAAAAATGTTCCATGTAAAGGGCAGTCTGGGGTGGAGGAATTTTCTTGAAAACCTTCGTGTCGCATCTCTGGAAGATATTGAACCTAAATAACAAGTTTGGTGTTGATCCGACTGTTCTTTCTGAGTTATGCTGTTCACAGACACACACCCACACACACACACACACGGACATGTTTCCAAAAATGCTTTTTTTTTGGATTCAGGGAGTCTCAAAACATGTATTTCCGGTGAAATCTCGGTATCGAATTTTTGGGTGGAATGCAATACTTCCCCTACTTACTATACGTAGTAGAGAAAGTAATATGTTATGTGTTATACTCACATGACTTTCTCTACTTTTCTACAAACTATTTTTACAAACGCTTATTCTCCGTCTACTTTAGTTAATCGAGCTAAACATTTGCAAAACTCTTATTGCTAATTTCCTTGTAGGTGCAAGGGAATATGGTAGGCTTAGCGATAGTCAGATCTTTTAAGACCTGGTTGCTATGTAGAGCATTCGATTCTCTTTTCAAGTACAAGACAAAAAAATAACGAATTTCCATTTGTGAAAAGTAGAAGTATTGGAAAATTCAAATAAATAACAAGGAATATCTCGAAAATATTTCAAAAAAGTCTGTATGACATAAATTGTGTTTTTCAACGAGGCCTATATGTTTTGTGTAGTAAACGTTTATCTATCCCTTACGGTTTACCAGTTATGCAAAAGTTATTCAGAATGAAGAGGACTTTTGGGGATATTCCCAGAAAATTTAAGACATACGTTTAATTTGTCATTAAAGTATCTTAAACATATAATATTTAAATAAAAATTGTTAGAGCCAATTGGGAAAATGTTTTCGTAAAGAGTAATCCTGGGTGGGGGGATTTTGTTGAAAATATTCATGTCGCATCTTTGAAAGATACTGAACCTAACTACCAAGTTTGGTATTTATCCGACTTTTCGTTTTTGAGTTGTACTGTTTACAGAAATACACCCAAGAACACACACACACACACACACACACACACACACACACAAGAATCGTTTTCTAAATATGCCTTTTTTGGATTCAGGGAGCCTCAAAACATGTATTTCTGGTGAAATCTTGGTATCAAATTTTTGGGTGGAATGCAATACTTCCCCTACTTACTTTACGTAGTAGAGAAAATAAAAATGAATAATGACTTTGCAGCTGAGAAAAGTGTGAATATTTGAAAGTTCAAACCAATGACAAGAAATATCTAGGAAATAGTTAATTTCCATCACAGTTTACTTCCTATCACAACGGTGGCGTTGGTTTTCTTCTGTTTAGGTGCATAGCAATATACATCCACAATTCTGTACGTATGTACTTATAGCTTTGAAGCTCCCATTTCATGTTTTCATTCGCGCAATATCGTTGTTTCTATTGGGCACCAGGTTTATTATTATTATTATTATTATTATTATATTATTATTTAAAGGACTAATTTTTCCCTCATTGAATTACAAGCCAATGTCTTGGGTCAGTATGCTGTCGAGGGGCAAGAAATCTTTGGAACATAGCATATCCAGAATGGGTGATCAACCCAACATCTGGAATGGCGGTACATGTGTGTGTTTTACTGAGTTTTATTATTTTATTTATAGACGCTCTTTAACTACTGAGGTCCTTAGCATCTATATTGGGCGTGAAAGACCGGAAATTTTGCTCAGAGGCCTCTTTATCAGGCTTGAGGTTCTTTTACGTGCCGTAAATCTACGACACGGGACCACCGGCTTTACTTACCTTCCAAAGAAAGCCATGCTAAGAATTTTTACGCCCGAAAAAAACCATCGCCCTCCGCTGTGTTTGAACCCGCGACCTCAGGAACTAGAGACATTGTAACCACTACACCACGGAGAACGACGTGTGTGTCTGTGAACAGCATAAGCAAAAATAAAATTTCGAAAAAGACCATATTTTACATTCATGTTCAACACTTTCTAAGGATGTGACACGACGATTTTTAAGAACCCCCCAACCCAAACTACGCTTTACATGGAAGATTTTACGAAGTGTTCGATTTTCTCAAAAATGTCTAATTATTTTCAATAAAATACTACATGTTTAAGATATTAACATGTCAAATTAATGTATAAGTTGAATTTTCTGGGAATAGCCTGTGAAGTCCTTTTTATTCCGAAGGAATTTTGTATAATTTAGTATAAACGGTAAACCGTAAGAACGGACTGCACTAAAGATTCAGATTTATTTAAAACATACAACTTATTTAAAGTAACTTTTATGTGGCATTGGCCGTTTCCGAGATAGCCATTATTATAGATTCGAATATTTCAATGCTTAATCTTTTATAGTATTGTAGCTATTCAGTTGCGTCTAGCTGTCGTGTGCAATGGCTACGAGGGCTCAAGGAAACAACGTTCCCTAATTTTGAACCACCCGATCCCTGCTGCCGTGTACGAAATACGTTCCCTTGAGTCCCGGCAAATGAAAAGGGAAGCCCTAACGGATGCCATAAAGGTTTGGAGACTAACACTGAGTAAACGGTAGGACCAGGGAATACCTGTAATAACTGGTGCCCGCTTATTAAAAGAACTTAGAACAATAAGAGAAGAGAACAAACGTATAAATTTCAAATGACTATTTCCCCCAAAAAACATCTACTAAACCACAAATCCTTTTGAACAGCAAATGCACAATATCAGCTGTCCAAAAACACACGATATATTAGCATTAAGAAAATGTAATTACAAAAGGCAAGTGCACTTAAGCTGTCATTAACAATAAATTTTAAATTTATTGGATCAGGAGAAAGAAAAAGATTGTTTAAATATAAAAATAATGAAAAATTGAAAAATAAAACTAAGTACAATAAAGCAATAGCATTAATTGAAAGCAATCAAAAGCAAAAAGCGAATTAAAATAGCCAATATATTGAATAATATTGAATCAAGGCTCAGTGACAGACACAGTTAAAAACAGTTTTGAAACGAAATTCAAACTTTAGTTTGTTTCAGATTGGCTTAAACACTATTATAAAAACCAACTGTAATAGTAAAGCACAGTTGGGACAAGGGTAAAAGCTATCCAAGAAAAAAAATACTATAGTATTAAAGAGGAAAGAAATTGAAATAAAGTACAAACAAAATATTTATCATAATTTCTGAAAGGCAAAAACAAATAACTGCATGAGCTATATAACAAAAGCTAAAGTGAAATTAGCTGGTCAATGCAAACCTGAAACCACCAAGTTTTACCATTTAACATGCAAGCCCAAAACAAATAAAGGAAAATAAGCGAGCAAAAATTATCACAGTAATAGTAATGCAGTTAAATTTGTCTTACACCTGCCCCCAAAAAATACATTTAATTAGCAAAAGATTTTATCACAATAGAGTTCAGATATACCAAAGGACTTTCATAAGAAATAGAGTATTTCCCAAAATAAAGCCAGTACAGGTCATAACCACACTTAAAGGGCGATAAGACCTTCAGGAAAACTTTTCATAAATTTCAGAAGGAATCTAATTTCAAACTATAAATTTTGAAACTATTCCTAATGGAAAAATAATCCGTACACATACAGTGCAAGTAAAAAGGAATTAGCTGTGAAAAGGTTTTACAATTATAACAACTAACCTTTGAGAGACAAAGGTTAATTGGGCAATGTCTACAGTGTGATACAAACTCTTTACATTAGCCCAAACGTATAACGAAATTTTGAAATGCCAGAAATGAATTCCACAATGTCCAAATAACTTCAGTATACACTTCCTCATGGGCACAAAGTAGTATGTCCAAACTATCAAAAATTCAAAGCGTAAGTACAATAAAGCACAAAGAATATCTGAACTGTCTAGCGTGTTGTTACAGTGAAATGGGGAAACGCCTAGTACATTTCAATCACACTCATTCATCGGTTTAGAAAATTCAAAAACAGGAGACTTGGAAGTCAAACCCAATTATATTTATATGCCAGCATAACATTTTAAACTTTATTCCCCGATTTACACATTATTTAGACAACAGGCGAAATTACCCAATTTCACAAATTCTGGAAAACCCAGCAATACATGTATATTTAACCTGCCTTTCAGTTACTACGAATAAAAAAATACTAGCAGGGCTTGAATCCACAAAACCTGAAACCATCACAAGTCGTAAATTTTCTTTATGACCAACATACCCTCAGCCACTCACGAACACCATTTTTCATGGTTTAGCTTTAACAGCAATTATAAAACAGCCCGCTCACACTATTCAAATCAAACAGGGTTAACTGCAAAAAAAAATTCCTACCTTTAGCAGAAATTCACTGCAGAAGTAGAGTATCTTCACAATTAAAACGATCTACTGCAGAATGCAATGGCAGAATCAATCTAGCAGACAAAAGGCCGAAATCATTATGTCCTCTTTCAACTCGCTTGCACTTTACATGGAAAGAAGGTCTCCCATCTCACTTCGCTCAACCGCCGACTTCAACTGTCATGAGGGAGCCGGTCCCACTCGCCCACTTCCATGGAAGTAGCAAGAGAGAGGACATAAACATAGAGATATAAAAAAAAGAAGGAGTGTGACTGAAGGTACGCAGGAAATGGTGTAAATCTTTACAATTTTGCAGCTATCAGCACACGTGGAAAGAGCACCTTTGGGCCAGCATATGGCGACCAGCTTTTAAACATCTGTCTATCAATTCGGTTTCATCTCTTGCCCTTGTACCAACGAAATGTGTAATAAAACTATTTATACAAAGGTTTATCTTTATTAACATGATGCGGACAGAAAAACAAGCTTTCGAAATAATAGTTTGTAGAAACTATATAAAATAAACGATAGTAGGTAGAAAAAAATGAATATTGTAGATGCGATTTTTAAGTGATTTAGTATGATGTATGAACCGAAGACAAAATATTTTCAATTATGATAAGGACAACTCGACAGCTTTATTATTAGCTATTCCTTCCATAGCAAAATTGTTTTTTTATTTCATCTATCACATAGCTAGTGGGAGAGAAGGAATTGCATTCCACTAAAAATTGGATAACGAGCTTTCACCGGAAATATATGTTTTGAGGCCTCCTGAATCCAAACAAGCATTTTTAGAACAATGTCAAGTGCGCGCGCGAAAAATTTCCACATGTGTGCGTGTGCCAGTGAGCTCAAAAACGAAAAGTCGCATAAATATCAAACTTCCTATTTAGGTCCAGTATTTCCAAAGATGGGACACAAAAGATTTTCAAGAAAATCTCCCAACCCTTAACTACACTTTACATTCAATATTTTTCGAAATTTGATTTTCTGAAAATGGCTCTAGCAATTTTGATTAAAACACCATACTTTAAAGATATTTACGTGACAAATAAAATGTATATCTTCAATTTTCCAGGAATAGCCTCTGCAGTTTTCTTCATTCGGAAGGGATTTTTGTATTATCTTGTATAACTGGTAAGCGTTAAGCGATAGAGGAAAATGTACTACACAAAAAATGTAGATCTCTTTAAAACACACAGTTTATTTCCAATACTCTCCTTTGTGGCATAAAACATTTTTGAGATATCTGTTACTAATGGTTCGAATCATTCATTACTTGGTCATTCTCTTTAAGTCGCGTTAACATTCAGTTGTTTATCGCGATTGCATGGAAAGAGTATGGAGTTTTAAGGCCAGTGTATAGTGTCCAATTCTTAAACATTTGACTATCGCTGTTCTCCTTTTATCTATAACGAAATGTGTAATGTAGCTATTTCTGCAAGGGTTTATTTAAACTAAAATGCAGTAGATAAAAAATAAGCTTTAGTAAGAATAGTCTGTATACCACTAATAAACGATAGAGGGTAGAGAAAATTATGTGAATATTCACATCAGATTTCTACTTTCTCTACTACGTATAGTAAGTAGGGGAAGTATTGTATTCCACCCAAAAATTCGATACCGAGATTTCACCGGAAATACATGTTTTGAGACCCCCTGAATCCAAAAAAAAGCATTTTTGGAAACATGTCCATGTGTGTGTATGTGTGTCTGTCTGTCTGTGAACAGCATAACTCAGAAACGAACAGTCGGATAAACACCAAACTTGGTATTTAGGTTCAGTATCTTCCAAGGATGCGACACTAAGGTTTTCAAGAAAATCCCCCACCCAAGAGTACCTTTTACATGGAACATTTTTCGAAAATTTTAATTTTCTCAAAAATGGCTCTAACGATTTAGATTAAAATATCACATGTTTAAGATATTTTTAGGAAAAATAAAATGTATATCTTGAATTTCCTGGGAATGTCTCCGAAAGAATTCTTCATTGTGAACGACTTTTGCATAACTGGTAAACCATAAGAGATAGACAAAATTTTACTACACAAAAAATGTAGATCGCGTTAAAATACACAATTTATGTCATATACATTTTTTTTGCTGAGTGAACCATTTTCGAGATATTACTTGTTATTCCCTTAAATTTTTCAATACTTATTTTCTCAAATGGGAATTCGTTATTCATTTTTTGTCTTGGATGTGTAAAGAGTATTAATCTGTGGGAAAGAGAATGGTGCTGCACATAGCAACCAGCTATTAAGAGATATGTATGTGCTTAAAGGCTACTGTATTTCTATATTTCCCTTACATCTACAAGAAACTTAGCATTAAGATAGAGTCTGCAAATGTTTATCTCGATTAACATGAAGTAGATGAAGAATAAGCTTTTGTAAAAATAGTTTGTACAAGAGTAGAGAAAGTCATGTAAGTGTAACACATCAGATTTTTTCATTGTCGATACAATAATTTACAGGGTCATAAAGATGGCCATGAATATTTATCCCTCTTAATCATTAAACATTTACAACAGTTGCTCATGAATGGAGTGTGTGCTTGCAAATAACGAGCCAGCCATCATTTAAAGTGAGTGAATATTACTAATACAGCACAAACAGGCGTGACAATGATCGTAATTTGTGCGAATACGTGACAGCGCGTGATGGCATTCAAAATATGCAGTCTGATTAATCGCAACAAATCATAATGATGAGAGAGGTCCGCAGAAAAAGGGCACGAGCAGAACTAGTAATTAGCCCACTTGTAAACATTCTGCAGCGTAAAGAGTTTGCCCATAAAGGAAATGTGGAGAGGAAGTGCGTGGGACACGTGCGAATAATAGCAAGACTTTGCAGGAATACATAAGCGAGATAGACACGTGAGGAGATTTTTATGAAATGTTTGTTTCCTAACTTGTGACATCCATTTAGCGAGAATAGAGTTCTCCAGTGGAAAACTGCACTGACAGTGTTTATTCATGTACCAGAAACTCCTCTTTTGCCACAACTAGCTATGGTTGGATGGCTTCAGAGGATTGCCTGGATAACAAAGAGCTTGATATAGTAAAATTCTGTAAAAGGGAAAAAAGAAAATGGGATCTAGTAACACATCCTAAATAAGAAACAACATGGAATACATAACATACCTACTAATAGGTACTAGTGATGCTACAATACCACTATTTCTGGATACTCGATACCGATACTGAGTTTTGAGCACCGATACTCAATAGTCGATAGTTGTGGTGGACGAAGCGGCGTCTGGGCGGGTTTTCTCCGGGTTCTCCGGTTTCCCTCGCCATTCATTCCACCAACTGCTCCACCATCACCTTTCCTTTCATCCATTTCACCAACATTTCGTTTCATCTACTTCCTTCATCCCATACCAGGCATCGGGCTGATCACCCATCCTGGATGCTCTGTCTGATCCACGAGTGTCTGCTCCTCGACGGGCCTCTGACCCCAGGCACCCGCTTGTAAGTCCTGGGGGGTGTAAGTCCACATAAGAGGAGGGTAAACAGATAATGAATGAAGGAATGTTTTCTCTATTACTTACATAATAGATAGAGAAGGTATTGCATTCCACTCAAAAATTCCATACCGAGATTTCAGCGGAAATACGTGTTTTGAGGCAACCTGAATACAAATGAAGCATTTTTGGAAACATGTCCGTGTGTGTATGTGTATGTGTGTCTGAACAGCATAACCTAAAAACGAAAACTCGGATAAGTACTACACCCACCCCAACAAACCTTTACGTGGAACATTTTGATTTCATAAAAAAATGGCTAACGATTTTTATTAAAATATTTACATGACAAATAAAATGTATATTTTGAATTTATGGGAATAGCCTTGAAGTTCTCTTCATTCGGATGCATTTTTGTATAATCTTGTATAACTGGTAAATCTTAAGCGATAAACGAAAACGTGCTATACAAAAAATGTGGATCTCTTTGAAACACACAATTTTTTCCAAGAAGTATTTTTGTGACATAGGCCATTTCTGAGATATCCATTATTAAGGGTTCAAATATTTTATTTCTTTGTCATTCTTTAGTCCTTTCAACATTCAGTAGTTTCTCGCGATGGTATAGAAACAATATGGAATTTTAAGGCCAGCATATAACGTCCAGTTCTTAAACATTTGACTATCGCTGTCTCTTTGATCAATAACGATATGTGTAATTTAGGTTAGAATAGTTCGTACACTCTCTAATAAACGATAAAGGTTTATAAAAAGTCATGTAAATATCTCTCATCAGATTTTTACTAGTATTTTTCGGTGTATAATCGCATGTAACCAATTTTGTATTCTATGGTAACGAAAGTGTTTGATATTCTCCAATTGGCAGCAATTTTTTTTATCTTGATAATGCCACAGATTATATAATAACCTATTTTTAGTGAAGTATAATAAAAATAATAATCATAATAATTTCTGTTTCTCTTTTTATATAACTATTCTTTGTGCTGAAAACGTTTTAAATAATTTTCTATCCATTGAAAAAGAAGTACTAGCAATTCCGCATTTGCAATCTTGAAAATATAAACTAATATATATATTTTACATGAAACTCAAACAACCCCAAAATAACCTGTGATTTACACAAATTCTACCACTATTCACAAACATCATATAATATGTACTTTTTTATCCGGTAATAAGTAATTAGCCATATAGCACTCGGAAACAGTAAGTTTGTGGATTAACCCTCTGTATTACCCACTGACATGCATTAGGATATACAGGTTTAATACAAAGGCGCATTAGACACAATTAAAAATTTGAGGAATAAAATCAAGGAATTATTATATGAAATTCAGAGATATAAAGGAAACAAAAAAGTTTGTTTAAGAACACGAGCATTCTTCAGAGAACAAATATTTCCATGCACTGTATTATCTGAAGTTCTGATTTCTTTCTGCTGATTTCACATATTTTAATCACCGGAGTGGGTAAATGTGAACCACCAAGCCAGGCTATTGCAGAAACGTGATTTAGTGCGTCAGCTAAATCACCTTCATTCGCAACTCAGTTAACACTGCATGTTACACAAGCACCTCTACTCCTTCCCCATTGTTTTGCATGTTTTTAGTTTAGACTCAAGAGTCTATTAAATATTGCATTCATTCAGTCATAGGAAACGCAGTCGCGATCTACTAAGAACTATAGTCCAGCAACCCCTTGGGGACACGTGCAAGTCAATAGCATGAAGTCTAGACTTATTTCATTCCTTATCTACATAAAGTTAAACGCAACGCAACAACTTAAAAGTATTCAAAAAGTACTGAAGGTTGTTCATCTTAAAGCATTACACATACTTCGATACCACCGAGCATCGAGGTATCGTCAGTATCGAGATATCACCTCTAATAGGCATTAATATTATAAAAAGAGAACATTTGTGTGTGTATTTGTTTTTGGTGTATATAAATTAACCTCAAAAACCACTCATCCGATTCTGATAATTCTTTACGATTGAAAAGCCCAATTCGTCCTGACGTCATAGGGCTATAAACACCTAATTGTATCTCAAAAATTAATAAAAGATTAAAAAGGACTTACAGTCCTTGTACTTGAATACGAGCACATTGAAATTATAAAAGAACATGCTTGCGAAGAAGCTTGACTGTTAGTTAATGCCATGGAGTAAAAAATAGTTCTTATTATTCCACAGAATATAAAAAGTTGCTGCACGAATTCCCAGCAATAAAATGCAACAAAAGCCGGTTACATTTTATTGCAAGGACTATACAAAGTAGGTCATGATGTAACACTTCAGCAAACAGAGGACAGAGTTTAAAAAGCCACAATCGATCCTGTGTTATATTAGTTTCTTTAATTGTCATTTATCAAATACTGCAGAGTGTATGTAATGAAACAATGTCACAACCTCTGAACAACGTTTATTCGAATTCTATAGATGTATGCACTAAAGTTTCCAGATGCTAAAATCTAATAAACCTAATGTAAGAATTTACATTAACCTAATGTAAGAATTTACATTAACCTAATGTAAGAAAGTTTTGTTTTATTTCCTTTGTATTTATGTTGTAATAAATTTCGTTAGCAGGGCATGCTAAATTATTGTATAATTAGAGAAAACTACTAACATTAGAAATCAGTGAACCTAAAATTAAAATTAAATTCAGTTTTATTTACCGACGCTCTTTAACTACTGAGGTTCTTAGCGTTCCATTCTATATTGGGCGTGAAAGACCGGTAATTGTGCTCAGAGACCCCTTTTTCAGACTTAAGGTTCTTTTACGTGCCGTAAATTTACGACACACAGTGAATCGATATTTTATATTAACGGAAAATATCATTTTTCTAGATGGTTGCAAACTATGTGCCTTATCCAAAGAGATTAAATGCCGCCTGAGATTACGGAAACTTATTTCATTGTTTTGTGAAGGATTTCTGCATTATGTAAAAATTATGTAGCTTTGATGTTACTGAATTCATTATTGACCAAAATCCGGCAACTTTCCTTGTTGCTGAATCAGGCCCATCAAAACAGCATTTAGTGGCATTTAATGACAATGTACGTGTATGTGTGTGTATATAATCAACGTATGCATAAATTTTCACCTGTCATATTCTTAAGGATCTGCTTTTAAGATTGAGTAAAGTTTTCCTCCAGCCAAGAACTACATCAGCAGATTTTGATTCTCGCAGATATATTTAAGCTAAAAGAAAATTTTCAGGAACAGTGCTGTACCTTTGAATTTGTTTTAAAACACTCTTTGATAAATTCACATAATTTCTCCATCCTATATATCACTTATAGTGGGTATATAAATTAATATTAGGAAAGTTTATTTTCCTAACTTCTTCATTTTAATTGGGAAAAACAATTCCGGAAACAACTGCTTACACATTTCGTTATGGATAGAAAGGGAACAGTGAGAGTCAAATGTTTTAGAACTGGACGATATATGTGGCCATAAAAATCCATGCTCTTTCCACGACATCGAGTGAAACAATTGAAAATCGAAAGGACTTAAAAAATGTCTAGGTATTGAACAATTGGAACCATTAGTAATGAATATCTCGGAAATGGCTGAAGCCGTAAAAAGGTTATTTTAAATAAATTGTGTGCTTTAAAAAGATTACATTTTTTGTTTAACACGTTTCCGTCTGCCGCTTAACGTCTACCAGTTATACAAGATTAAACAAAGTTCCTTCCGAATGAAGAGGACTTCAAAAGCTATTCCCAGAAAATACTTGTATTTTTCATGCAAATATCTTTAATATATGGCATTTTAATGAAAATCGTTATCCACTTCTAGAAAATTGAAAATTTGGAGTTTGGAGTTGGGGAACTTTCCTGAAAATGTTTGTGTCACACCCTGAAAGGTACTTAACGTAAATACTGAGTTTGGTATTCGACTTTTAGTTTTTGAGTTATGCTCTTCACAGACAGACAGATAGATACACACACACACACACGAACATTTTTGTAAAAATGATTCTTTTTTATTATTCAGGAGGACTCAAAACATATTTCCGGTGAAATCTCGATATAGAATTTTTGGGTGCAATGCAATACCTTCTCCACTTACTATGTACGTGGTAGAGAAAGGAAAAAGAATGAACTCAAGGACATTTTGGAGTGTTATTCCTTTAGTTCGTCGAAATATTTGTATATACATTCTCAATTTGATGTTTAACCTTACAGTTTATATTTAATACTTATCTAAGTGTGGATTTTCTAGACAGATGTTCGAGATAGCATCCAGAAAGCTTAGGTGGAAATGTGTCGAAAACAATTAGGCATTTATGACGTTTAGCAGAATACATTAATTATAGATGATGTCTCATAAAGTTAGTCGGTTTTTAACTAAAATTTTATTTGAATGTATTGTTACAGGAAATGATTCTAATCATAAGTAAAGACCATTAGATTCTTTAATCCTGAGCCATCTTTCAGCGAGGTTTGCTATCTCGCAACGGTACCAGTTTCCGGCTTGATGCGAATAATTCTTTCATACCCATTTCAACTACTTCAATATTTTCAAACTTTCTTCCACATAGGAAATGGGTCATGGATCTAAGCAGATGATAATCTGATGGCGCAAGATAAGGGCTATATGCTGGATGTGGTGGTAGTTCGAATTCTTCCACTGCCTCGCATTGTCATGTTGCAAGAGTACTCTGTTTCTATTAACTAATGCCGGGTACCTCCGCCAGAAAACTTGATGAACTCGTTTTCCAGTTGCTGAGAATAAAGATCCGCATTGACTGCATGTCCATTTGGAACAAATTCCCAGTGAATCACACCTGCAGAATTCCACCAGACACATACAAGTATAATGGGGCCAAACCGATTTTTCTTAACGGTTTATTCAGGCTGACGGGCATCGAACCATTGTTTCGAGATGTCAGGGTTTCAGATATACACTCACTTTTCATAACACGTGATATTTCTCCTGATAAATCTGTCATCCCAGGGATTAGCGATAAGCTGACGACGGATATCTACTCTACGTTGAGCTTGATCAGGTGTAAATTCATGTGGTATAACTTTACAGCTTCTGAACGATTTTTCAAGTGTCTTAATATGGCGATGTATGGTATCCTTTGAAGCAGCAAGTTCCTCTGACAAACTCAGAGTGTTTCCAAAGCTCGCGTGTATTCTCAATATTCCATAACTTGGGTCTTCCAAAACGTTGTAAATCTTTAATGTTTTCGTCCCCATTATTGAAATGCTGGAATCATCGTTGTGCTCAGTAACGACGCCTTCGCCTTCAACTTTACATATTCTTCCAGCCGCGGTGGTAGCTTTATAATCGTGTTTCCGGTAGTGCTTCAGAAGGACTCTAACCTGAAACTATGTTGCCTCCATTTGTATTACTAACTGCTGGCTGCCAACAATATGGAACAATAACCATAGCACTCTATATATAGTATTGAAAAAAATAAAATCATGCCTATATACGTGCGATATAAACCCAATTGAAAAACCGACATTTCTTATGAGACAACCTAATACAAACTTAGTGCCACCCTGTATTCATCAATATAACCAACGTGGAAACTAAGTACACTTTTAGGCCCGGCAGCTTGATGTGGAAGAGAATCGTACAAGAGAACAGTAATGTTTGAGTATAGCTTATTTTCAACATATTTCCATGGCGCCGAGGTAGCGTGGTAGTTTCGTTTCCGGCTCTGGGGGTGGCGATTTTAAGTCGACGCTATCCCCGCCTTCAACCAGCGTGGTTTGGAGTCCATGGTAAAAGCTGTAGACTCTCATTCCAGCGCCATCCCCATCACCCTACCATAGAGGTAACGGACTTCACCCTTTAGCTGCCTTCACCTCAGAAATGGTTCCAGTCATGGAAATGAGGTAACCCCGAAGGACATAGGTCATTATGGAGAACACGACGATATATTTCCATGGAAAGTCATACAATTAGGAGCTTAGTGCCCCGAGAATCCTAAAGTGCCTTAAATACGGTACGCCAGTCGGATATTATAATACTAAACTACATAGCGGTAGGAAGTGAAGGAAACACAGGAGGCTACAGACCGCAAGCAGACAGGCCACAGGTAGACGCGGAAGTCCCTAACAGCTCGAAGACCCGTCCCACTGGAATTTTATAGAGATGACAAAGAACGACCCGTTGACCAAGTAGATCTCTGTGTCCACAGGGAGTATTGTTTTCTTTGAGCAGGTTTCTGCGCTATCTGCCCAGTACTGCCATACGCGCGAAACCTAGAAGCACACCTGAAAAATGAGAAGGAAACAGAATGAAAGGGAAATGATGGAAAGGAAATCGTGGTAGATAAGAAATCACCCCAGTATTCGGTTACCCACCAGAGGAAACCACGAAAAACCCAAGGTCAGAGTGGGCGGTAGACGGGATTCGAATCCGCGACATTCCGAATGCAAGCATATTACCGCGGAGCCATCTCGTTGTGTTTCACGAGACTGATTTTATGTTTTCCTGCAGCGAGGTAGCTTTTGTTCATCCAGTTCTGAATCACTACTGTTTTAAATAAAGTTGAAATTCGCTAGACTCTGTTCCGTCAAAGTAACCCAATGTTGAAGATTACTTGATTCCTAACACGGATGTACGAAATATTTTTTTCAAGGGGACAACTTACTTAAGAAATAAACGTGTTATCTGATATAGAAAACAACGATGATCATTCTTATGATAACGATGATGATAATAAAATATAATAATAATATTAATAATAAATCTTTCCTAATAATTATGATGCACATTTTCTGACGTCATTAACTTTCCAACTCCTTAAATTACAGAAATTTATACAGGGTGTTTAAAAAGGTGCCTGATATTGCAACAGGAGGTGGATTGGTCATAACTAGAATATGATTTCTATGATTTGTATTCCCGGAAACAAATACCTGTGAAGATATGACCAATTTACTTGTGCTGAGTATTTACAACTCAGACTATGGACTTCATCCAACAAGGTAATTCTAGTGAACACTTTTACTGTCACTAAGTTTAACAGTACAATTGTTGGATAAACACCATAAACACCAAACAGGAGTGATGATTTCTGCCATTCTTTCCTCTGATAACATCTGCATGTTATGTCGATACCACTACAGAAATCCTACATGTGGTTACCGTGCATTCTTACACATGCTTCAGCTCTTCTTCTCAGAAAATTCTGAACTCTTTCGATCATACCTGGCTACTCTCGGATTTGGGCACATGCATTGGTCACACACTCTTGTAAGGTATGCATACTGTCGATGGGTTCAGCATACACCAATGTTTTGAATGTTCCCATAGCCAGAAATCCAGTGGATTGAGGTCCGGTAAATGGGAGGCCATACTACTGGACCTCGACCAATCCATCGTCCATTAAAAGTTTGGTTTAAGTATTGTTTTACGATGCGTAGAAAATGGGGTGTGCCCCGTTATGCATAAACCACATGCTTTGTCTTTCTACAAGCACAACGTGCTCCAAAAGTACAGGAAATTCATCGCCCAGGAATCAACGATACACAGCGCCTCTTAATCTGTTCGGTAAAATGTATAGCCCTAGGAGTCTATCACCCACAATTTCTGCCCACACATTGGTACTAAAACTATCCTGATGCCTCACCTCCGTGAATGCTTGAGGATTTGCATCTGGCCATATGTGTGTGTTGTGGTAATATACCATGCCATTTCTGGCGAATTCTGCCTCACCTGTAAATGAAATGAAGCCGTAAATTGCGGATCTTCAGTACTCTGGTGGAGAAGCCATTGATAGAATTTTGATCTGGCATGGTGGTCAGGTGGCCTAAGAGCTTGCAGACGTTGCACTTGGTGAGGATAGAGTAACTGCTCATGCAGAACAAACCACGCAGGAATATGGTCGATACCTTCAGCAGCTGCAATTCTTCACACACTTGTTTGAGCATCATGCTCTGCATGTTGCAATTTCTGGTATGCGAACGGTACGAGGTCTACTGCGATCAGTAGCCCTAACTGAGAATGATCCCCTTCCTGCAAATCGCTGGAATAGCCTAGAGAAAAGCTTTTCCGATGGAATGTTGCGTTGTGGATGTCTTTCAGCGTACATGTTACAGGCCTGTCGTTGACTACCATTTGGCTAACCCATAGCAGAAAACATACCCGCCATTTCCCTTGTGGTGTAATGACTCCATTTCACTGTTTACGTTGTACACACAGCACGGAACCACTAATCTCGTTTGTGTACCTCAGTGCAATGCAAGCATAATCTCATATGACTGAAAATCCGACATGTGCAATGACCTTCAACAGAAAGATAGCCTACACCACCGAATACAACTCAACACGAGTAAACTGGCTCATACCTCAACAGGTATTTGTTTCTGGACATATGACTATGGAAAGATTTATTCCAGTTTTGACCAATCCCAATTCCTGTTGCAGTATCAGACACTTTTCAACACCCGGTATACATAAAAAGTCATCTATAAAATATACAGAAATGTTCGCTAACTAAGAATTAATTTGTTAGGTCATATCGGACGATGAATGAATTAATGAAGTGGGGAAAAAACCCTATCCGAGTAACTCACCCTAACCGAGATTCGAGCTCTGGACCTCCAGTATGTGAGAAAGACACGCTACCACCATACCACAGAGGCGGAGCACTGCCTATAGCTTTATGTCCTATAACTGTTCCTTGTTTAATTTATATGGTTATTTGTGTGCCCCAGTAAATTTCTGATACATAATCCTGACCTTGGTATCAAATTCACCAGTGTATAAATTATATTTTTCAGCGTTAAGTACGAAGTTTAGTTTATTTATTTTTTGTCATAGTATATGAATGTCGTTAAAAATAAAAATAACTGCAAAGAATGAGATGAGTTATTCCTATGAATTTAAACTGTTTCTAAATATTTCTGTAAATTAATGAGTAAAAGTAAAACATTAATGTATTTACTTATTGTTAGTCTCTCTCTTCAGTTAAAAATTTGGAATTTGAAGCAGCAACTTGATATTGAGATCTGTGGATATATGATTATATTCATGTTATAAAACGCTAGCTGCTTCTATGCTACTGTACGGGTCTGAGGCCCGGATAACGAAGAAGAAAGACATAAGTAGAATAGTGGTGACAGAAATGACATTTCTTAGATCAGTTAAAGACTGTAAACTAAATTATAGATTAAGAAACGAAGATATTAGAAGCGACCTTAAAATTTTTGCCATAACAACAAAATCGAAGTGAAAGGAGCATGTAAGAAGAATGCAAAAGGACAGATACCCTAAGCATTTACAATATGCCAGGTGGCCCACAAACGCCATCCTAATTGAAGTTATTTTATACCGCACAGCGCGGATGCCAAAAGGTTTGCCTAAGCAGAACTGCAAGGGGGACTCCATACCGACAGAGAACAGACCGCTAAATAAAAGACGAATGCTTGAAAACCAACACTTTAACTGCTATTACTGGTCCAGAGCTCATTCGGTAGAGAAGCTGCCTGGTACATTTGGTGTTCCAGGTTCTATTCCCGGCTTGGCTCCAGAAAGTTATCTTTAAACAAAAATAATTCACGGTATGCTCAAAGTCTGGTGTTTAAATGTGAGAGTACCTATGTGTTTGGGGGTTGCTATTGGTTACTTAATAAGTAATTCGCTCACAAACCTGTGAGCACACGTGTTAAGTCATTTAGTTCCATAACAGTTAATCTATACTCAATACAACTATATGGCACCAATCGGTGCCGCAAAGTAAACAAGGTTAAACAAAATTCTATTTCTATTATATTTATGTACCCTAAAAGTACGTTAGATTAACTTATTTTCTATTAGTGCATTATTCATAATAAGCATGTGGAAAAACATGTCTGCCTTGGTGGATTAATTGATATAAAAGCCTTTCCAGTTCCACGTTCTACCTGGAATGATCCATTATTTAACATTATTTCTGTATGTAAAAAAACTGCGTTGACAGATGACGCGTTTGAAAATATTAAGAACATACAGACTTCGAGCCTCAGCTGCATTTTGGTGCGTCTCCGCACAGATCGTAACCATATCCGTGTGTTCATTATTGGTGAGTGTTATCTTTTCGTCTGAATGACCGGACTGGAACTTCATGCAGGCAACCACAAGACGCTTATGCATATGAAACTGCCACTTAGACACCTGCAGACAACAGCACTACCTCAGTGACCTTTCGCTTTGTACCTGGACTACCCCTTTGAACAGATTTATAAAATAGGACACTAAGGGATCATAGCAGTTAAACAGCGTCCATAAAAATATCTTTCAGCAGCAGTGATGCAGCAAATTCGTTTGCGCCTATGTATACGGGAAACATAAAACTACAAAGGACGGCTTGTTTGGGCCACCTGGTATAACCAAAGGATTGAGAGATATACGTCGTGCTAGGAAAAGATGAAGTTGAGAAACTAAAGCCGGAACAGGTTCTTCCAGCCTAATCTTGAATGAAGATGATGATGGTAATGATTTTTATTTTAGTTTACTTCTTATCTCAGCCGCACATTATTTATTGTTATACACGGATATTATCGTCCGGGATGTTGACTGGGCTATGATCAGCAACATTGTGGTGTAGCACATTTTGCATTCATATAATAAGAATATGGCAGTAAGAAACCGTATTTTTAGTTTTTTATAGCTCTGGTAATGGAATATGCGGTAGTAAGTACAAAAAAAGTGGAAAACCTAACATTTTATTGTAGCTCTATTTTATTTTGCTGTAAAATGATTATAAATTTGCTGGTAACTCTAAATTCCTCCAAGCCATTAAGCTTTAATTTAACAAGAAGCACAAAGGAAAGTCAAGAACAAATATAATAATGTGACTTTGTCCAGGTTTCACCGTCGCTTTACTAATGTGATCTAGTTTTCATTGTAGTCTAGTCGTGCCATTCTTGCCTCTAGTTCCCGAGGTCGCAGGTTCAAACCCATGGAGGGCGATGGATTTTTTCAGGCGTAAAAATTCTTTAGCATGGCTTCGTTTGGAAGGGAAGTAAAGCTGGTGGTTCCGTGTCGTATATTTACGACGCGTAAAAGAACTTCAAGCCTGATAAAGAGGCCCTGAGCAAAATTTCCGCCATTCACGCTTAATATAGACCCATAGCAGTTAGAGAGTCCATACATAGAACTCAAGTTTTTTTAACTGTCAGTTCATAACGTGAACCAGTTCAATTTTCCCTGTCACTTCACTCTTCCTCGCATCGTAATGGCGTAATGAAATACGCGCAAACAGCTTCTCCTTCCGGGCGGTTTTCCTCCTGGAGAGCCGAACATAAGGTGTCTCTAATCTCTCGCAGTTGCGGCACTCACTGTACGTCACAGCTGTCACACTCGTAGAACTCCCTTGAAGTCGCATCAGAAACGCGCTCACTAACTCACTGACTTACGACTTCCTTACTCGATGACGCGTCAGCGCTCGCTTATATAGCCATTGGTATCTTCCACAGAGTTCCAGAACGTTCGAGAAGCGAAAGGAAGGAAATCTCCAGAAGACTTAGTTATCTGTCGATAGCAATTCTAGTGTTGACGCGAGAGTGCCTCCCGTGTCTGCTTATCTGCCCGGCAGCGACCTTCCGATAATCTTGCACCATAGCCGCTGCGTCACAGTTATTATGCTTTATGTCCTTCCTGCTTAGAATGTTGATTACTTATTTTTTTTATATCTTGATTGTGAAGGAGACTGTAATTTCATTCCAATATTGAGCCTGAATATTTAGTCCGGCACTTTCTCCTTGTTAGATGATTAGTTCCGAGTAAGATTAAATTAAAATAAGAGACTGGTGGATAGTGATGCTTGTGGATAATAAAGGAAAACAAAGACGAAGTGTCTCCTATCTCGCCCTAGAAGTCGATGAACTTCTCCCTTATCCCTTTCCATGTAGATTGCAATTCCCGATGCTATTTCATTATTTCCTCAAGGCAGGCGTAAAAAACGAAGTTAGAGCTCGCCCGTCTTGTTTGAATTCTTAATTAGGAAAATGAACTGTGGGTGTAATCAGGCAAGGCTCTGGTGTTGGAAGAGCGATAAAATCCTGAATTCTAGCGGTAATCGAGAAACTAAGCCGAAAAAGAACGAAACCAAAGAAGAATAAAATAAAAAAAGTAATTACACCAGCAGACGACGTAATGTAGATAAGGAATTCATTCTAGGGACAGAAGGCTGCGAGAAAGGCGAGATAAAAATGCCTGAATCTTATTGGAGAGACCTATACATTGTCTTTGGGAATAAAGCGGAGACTTAATCGTGCTTGCAAAATGTGAGGGCGTCTTGCATTTCCGTTTGAATGCACACATTTTCCTTGGAGCGTATATACTCGCGAGTTCACAGAATGGAGGTGGCGTAGGAGTAGATGTATATCTGTCAACATTGCTTCCGACTCATTTCCATAGAGCCACATGGGAAAATGAGTATTGTGGTTGCTTTTATTCCCGAGTTTTTCAGTAGATATCGATATTGTTGAACTCAAGGGTTTTCATTTCCATATTATATTGAACTTAATGCGCTTCTGGAAAATCCTAACACTTGCTTCGCAGAATTTGTAGAATCGCTAAAAATTGCGTCCGACAACGATCAAAGACTTTCTAGTCTTGGTAGTCACCGGATCTGATCGATCTTTGTTACTCTTGCTGTGGGGATACATTAAAGATGCTGTTCTCATGTTCGATTTTAAGGGGATACACCAATGGACATCTTGCTTTAAAGAGACCAACTGTGAAATTTGGAAATCATATAGTTCTTAAGCAATCAGTTTTTGATTTTAGCACTTTTTTTGTGATACATTCTACAAAGAAAATCGGAATGTTCGCATCAATCCCCAGAAAAATACTTTTTCTGCAGTTTTAAATACCCGTAAAAAATCCTGTTTTGGTAAAATTTACAGAATGTTGGAAGCAATTTTCAATACCATGTCTCTCTTATAAACTTATCACACGATTATAAACAGATATTGATTTTTAAGCCTTTTAATTAATAAAAATTACATGTTAAGGCATGTTGTTTGTCTGTAAACTTCCAAAGTAATGTTATTTGTTATCATTTTAATACTCCTTGATAAGATTTTCAAATTAATTGGGAAAAAATTGCACAGTAAGAGCAACTTGAGGGGTAATGGGCATAGAAACAATAATAAAGAAAAAATAACTTTTAAGGGCAATGAAGTGGTTTTAGACTTCATAAATACACTGCTTTGTTGTATGGTACTTTAATGGTTTTAGTATCTCCACCATTATACAAGCGCTAAAAAGGTTTACTTCACAAAATAAGTACTTTTCGGAGTTTTCGGCAATTTTCACATCTTTTTATTTGAAACCGATTTATGTTGCAGAACTCGGTCTTATAGACCGAGCGGGGTGACTCGGGAGGCAAAGTCTGTGGCCTGCATTTCGGGAGGTCCTGGGTTCGACTCCCGGTGGCCGCCCACTAAGTATGGAGTTTGTCGTGGTTTTCCTGGTCGGCTAGGAGAATTCTGGGCTGGTATATACTACCACGCTTTCTCCTTTCCCTTCATTTCCTGTCATTTCATCTCTCTCCCTATCATGTTTCAACTACTTTCTCCAGATTCCGTAGTGTGACTGCTGTCGGGCAGATGGCACACTTGCTGCGCTTTGTAAAAGATTTCTCCCCGTAAACGCCAGGGTGCTTGGCCTGCCTGCTAAGGTCGCTTAGTCGCCCTCTCGCGGGTTCTTTCCACTGCTGATGAAGGTGGGTGCTTCCAAATGGAAATAATAAGGCCTTCCGTGCGTCTCTGTGAACTTTTCTGCCTGTGAAACTGCCGCTTCCTGCGGTTCCTTCACTTCATCCCTGCCTCCCGGGTGGTGTAGTCACGTTAGATCTGGTTGGTCGCAGTGACGAAGTGTCCCCTCCTTTGAATAATTTATACCTCTACCTCTAGGTCTTATAGCGACCTCATATTAAGCCATACAATCACATCTAAGGTAAACATCTTTGGCATACAGAAGTACACTACTTATACATTAACCGCGCAAGATGTCGCGGTAACGTGTGCGACTCGCATTCGGGAGGTCCTGGGTTCGATCCTCGTCGGCCGCCCTTTCTGACCCATGGGCTTTTCGTGGTTTCTCCGGGTCGTAGGCAAATGCTGGGGTTTATTCCTCTTCTACCACGACTTCCCTAACTCTAATTTCCTGTACCCATCATCTCCTTAATTAACATCTGCTTCAGGGTTATAGGACCAGGTGACGGTTTTCGGCAGATTGCGCCTGGTTGGTGGCTGTGTGCTTTGTACAGGTTTCGCTCTGGCATCGTTGAGGGACTGCTCAGTTAGGACTCACATCCGAATGGGCCTCACCACGACCAGAGGGGATCATCGGGGGTCTGGAGGCTTGTGAGTGGGCCGAAGTTGCGTTATCGACCCTGTTAATACTCGCGCCCGTCATCATTCGTATCTGGCCACCCTTTGGGTATCTCTCCCCATCCCTCCCTCCCTGGAGTCACGTTAGAAGCAAACGAGCCGTTACGGCCTACTTGTGGTGCCGCGTCCTGTCCTGGTTGCGGGAATGAATGGTTTTTGTTTATGGGCTTCTTTACCAGGCTTGAGGCTCTTGTGTGCGCCGTAAATCTGCGGCTTTACTTTCTTTCCGAAGGAAGTCATGCTAAGGATTTTTACGCCCGAAATATCGCAAACCGCGGATCCCACCGTTCGTCCATACCATTATCTTTACCTTTCAATGATACATTAGGACATACGGGAAATTACAAGGTAGTAAAACGGTTTCAAACAGTTTAAAGGAATGGGCTAACTCAGTCTGTAGATCAGCTAACTGCTGTGCGAGGAGTTCCAGCTTCGTTTTCGGCTTGGGTAATGGGAATCTTCACAGAATCTGAGAGTATGAATATGTGTGTGTGTGTGTGTGATCTAATAATTAAAACCCCCAAATTGAAAGAAACTCAACCACAAGAGGATAGGCAATAAGTTTCAAAGGAAAGGCCGATGATAAGAGCAATGTAGCTAAAGGCGGGGTATAAACGGTACTAAAAAAATTAAAGTAGCATTTAGCTTTATAAAATGTAAGTCAATAAAACGACTTAGTTTTAAATGTAAATCAATCACGTAACGCTCATGTAGAAATAAAATGCCCCAGATTTATAAGCAATAAAATCGCAAGATATAGGCAACATACTTCTTTGCGAGACCCATTGTTGAGGATAAGCCGACAGGAACTTTGCTTCGAGGATGACCTTAATGGCTTCCAACGTTTCTATAACAAGAAGTTGGCTCTACTTGTCGGGACAAATATGAACTGAATATGCAAAGAGGTCATCTCACTTCTCGCGAATCGAGTGCTGCTGTAGAACATTGTTACCATGGTCAGCAATCATCTCTTCTGTTATTTTCTGTGAAAATAAGAACAAGTGTATTGGACAGTGGCTACGACAAATGAAGAAATCACAAAAGACAAACTTAATTGGACTAAACTTTTAGTGGCACCTCCCTCCATTAAACATTGAATTTAACTGTAATACTTCTAGTTTCATACTTCTTATTGAATTTCTATATCCATGACCGGTACTCACTGTATATGTTTTGATAAAAATTACCTTAAGCTTTCTAAACAAAAATTACGCGTTCAAACCGTTTCAGCAGAGCGCATTTGCACAATAATAAACCAACTCTTGTCAATGCGTTACTATTTTTTTTGTTCCATTAAGGGAGCAAGGTACTCTGAAACGGTAAAAAATCACATTTTTTGATTTTAGGCACTAATAAAATCTCTATTATTTCCAGTTTCAGAAAATATATACTTTTTGGGTGTTAAGAGGTTTTTAAAACATTTAAATACCATGCCAGTCTGCATTCCTTTAAAGCTGTCATACAACGCCCCTTTTTATAACATTTTTGTATCTTTCAACAACGAACGACTATATCATGCCCAGCAGCAGTTCAGCAATTAATAAAAGAGTCCAGGACCAAGAGAAGGTAATCAGAAAAGCTGAAGCAATTCAGGAACGAAGGTGCAGATGATTATGACCCTGGAATGTGCTGAGGTGTGTCAGAATTTTAATATTCAAACTTAAATTCAGTTTTATCAAAACAACATTTTTGGATGCTTAAGTAGCGTTTTCTCAGAAAGTATGAGAGGTAGAGAGCTGAAATTTTCAGTACATGTATACAACACATAGTTAAACTCTATGAACTACAATCATAATTTTATAATGTATTTTAGTGATATTAAGAAAGCAACAACATTAAACATTTCCCACATTTTGACTTTTTTGACTTTGCAAATAATTATTTTTCAATTTCTAGTGAACTGATATACATAACTAAATAATTGAAATTCAGAAAATAGCTGATTATACTAAGAAGAAGCATGCAGAAGTGTGATTCTGTATTGCAATATTATCAGGGAAAAAAGTACATGAATTCACATGATCTAAGAATAAATTTTATTATTTTTCTCATGAATGAAAAATTTTTACGGACTCAACTACATAAGATATCAATGCAAAACACCACTTGAAATAATTTTCATGATTTATAGAACGATCATAAAAAATTGAGGAAAACCTTGAGAACTTTAAGAGCAGTGGTGATTTAACACACTTGAGTAATTTCCATGTGTTCAGATTACCTTGCCCCCTTAACGTCTAACGTCATATTCGCGGCTTTGCAACAATTGCTCATCAGCAATGATGTTCACTCGTTTTACTATCAACAGTTGTAGCACCAGTACTGATAGTTTTACAATTTAATTGAGGTTAACGAATGCTTCCTTTCGTGGTAATTATTTCCCGACCATCGGTCTCGAAACAATTATGTTATAAAAAGATGCACGAGTTCGAAAGCGAAATTAAATTTTCACGAGTTCTACTAGGCTAGATAATCACACGAAAAACTTATCATGAACTTACCTAGTTTATTGCCAACCGTGTTTGTTAGTCCTAACTGAGCCGTCAACTTTATATTTCCTCCCGTACAGGAATTGGTTCCAAACCATACTTTTGTTATTCTTTGCGTTTTCTGGCGTTAAATTATCTACAGCTGCTTTTAGATTAGCAATATTTTGACCTCCAAAGCGCAGCATTTTCAGTTGCTATTACTGTAGCCACATCCTACGTGATCTCAATCAGTGCAGGCATACAAATTAAAAGAATATCTGATGTGTTACACTCACATGACTTTCTCTACTCTTGTACAAACTATTTTTACAAACGCTTATTCTCTATATGCTTCATGTTAATAGAGATGTTAATCTTATTGTTAATTTTCTTGTAGGTACAAGGGGAATATGGTAGGCTTTAAGCGATAGTCAAATCTTTTAAGAGTTGGTTGCTATGTGGTGCATTCCATTCTCTTTGCATGTCCAGGACATAAAAAAATGAATAACACATTCCCATTTGAGAAAAAGTATAAACATTGGAAAATTTAAGGGAATAAAAAGCAAAATCTCAAAAATAGTTCACTCAATAAAAAAAATTGTATATGACATAAATTGTGTATTTTAACGCGATCTACATTTTTTGTAGTAAAATTTTGTCTCTCTCTTATGGTTTACCAGTTATACAAAAATCGTTCACAATGAAGAATACTTTTGAAGACATTCCCAGAAAATTCAAGATATACATTTTATTTGTCATGAAAGTATCTTAAATATATGATGTAATCAAAATCGTTAGAGCCATTTTTGAGAAAATTAAAATTTTACGAATATGTTCCATATAAAGGGTAATCTGGGGTGGGGCATTTTCTTGAAAACCTTCGTGTCGCATCTCTGAAAGATACTAGACGTAAATACCAAGTTTGGTGTTTATCCGACTGTTCCTTTCTGAGTTATGCTGTTCACAGACTCACAGACAGACACAATGCTTTTTTGGATTTAGGAGGTCTCAAAACATGTATTTCCGGTGAAATCTCGGTATCGAATTTTTGGGTGGAATGCAATACTTCCCCTACTTACTATACATAGTAGAGAAAGTAACAAGTGCACTACTATCAGTGTAGTAATGGATGGTGAATTGCTATCAGTGTAGTACAGCTTTGATTGGTCAACTGACTAGCATACTCTACCTGTTAAGGGCTAATGGCATATTGAGTGCGATTATCATGTTAATATTTGGGTTTAATTACTTTGGTTTTTCTATTTAAGTATTAATTTCACACACACACACACATATATCGAACTTGGAGCTCTGGATTTGGAAGCTAGCATGCTGACCACCAGACCACAGAGAGAGTCGCATTATTTCTGTGGCCGTATTTTCTTATCATCTCATGTACACGTTTTTACTTATTAGTTTACAGGAAGTATTATATTCCACCCAAATATTTCACATCGAGATTTTACCATAAATACATGTTTTGAGGTGTCCTGATTAAAAAATAAGGCTTTTGTAAAACGTTTATATTACTCAGACATATATTTCCGGTGAAATATTATATTTTTGGATGGAATGCAATACTTCCTCCACCTACTAGACACATGGTAGAGAAAATAAGAAGATGATATAACATATTTTTGGATCCACTGCACTATAATATGCTGACAATATGTGATGTAACTGAACAGTTATGGCATCCATAATACTTCAGCGACTCATCATACTCTTACTCGGGATCCACTGGGATCCATTGCAAGATAAAAACTGAAATATGTGTATTTAAAATAAATTCTTCATTGTAATTTTAATATTCTAATAAATTGAGATTATTTTCTTTGCCTCAATATGCGTTGCTTTCACGTTACCTGCAAAAAATCATCAACTACGGGGAAGACTTAATAGTACTGCCATCTATTGCACTACTAGAAAACAGGCCCAAGGTCCTGCCAGCATTTAAATACACACAATTAACAACGTAAGATCCTTTTGTAAAATGTCACAATTTTGAAATTATAATGTGGTCGACCAGAAACAGTCGTATACAACTTGACTAATGGTAACTAACAAGCTCGTTTCATAAACATACTCGCCACGTAATTACTATCATTATGGTCTTGTTTCCTAGTATACTATAAGAATTCTCGCTATTGAAATTTTGTTGATAATATAACATCTTAGCATTTCTTGAGTTAATGTTTTTAAGACTAAGACTATTAACTGAATAAAGCGTCTTTTAAACAATATCAATAAAACGAAAATAACACAAGTATTTTATACAATATTGTTTAAATATTGATCATAAAGTAGTACGGCCTTCTATATTCTATAAGAAACGTTTCTTCATGTCTTTAGTTTTCAGAAAAATTGCGAATCAGATGCGACAAGTTGATTTCGAAAAGATTTTAGTGATATTTTACCATGATTGGTTCAAACAGCTGAGAATTGGATTGGTTAACTGAATGCCTGGACCATGAGGTAAATAGTAGTTGTAAATATTTTCAAAAAAACTAATTAATAAGCTATATGTCTTTATTACAAACTTTGGAAAGGTACGAGTAATTAAGATATCGTATTTATAGACCCTTCTTCATATGGCATCTAATGTGCGCTGATAAAGAGGAATACTATACCTAAGTTTTCAAGCATTTGAAGGCATAAGATACAGTCCGCTGTATGACTAATGGGTGTCATGTTTTTAAGCGATACTGTACCGACACAGGTGATCGGAGTAGATGTCTCTGTACACTATAATTTAAAAACGAAAAAGTGAAAGCACAAACTTTTATATTTGAGTAAGACACTATTTAACCATGGCAGGCGAAGATTTTCAATAAAATCGCCCTCATCATGCTATCTTTTATTGAAAAGTATTTCGTTATTTTTGATATTCCAAAAAAGGCTCTAATGATTTTTATTAAAATATCTACCGTACATGTAAGTTGTTTGTAAGTCAAATAAAACATATACTTGAATTTTCTGTGACTAGTCTGTGGAGTACCTTCTCCTCATTGGGAATGAATCTTCTACAATTCTGTAAAAAACTGGTAAGCTCTTAGAAAATTTGGTGTTGTATTGACATTTCTGTGCCTGTAATTATTAATGTGAAAGCTTATTTTTCTATCTACTTCATTTCAATCCAGATAAACCTTTGCAGAAATTGTTAAATTACACATTTTGTTATATATACAAAGGAGAGAGTAAAGTGTTTAAGAACTGAACGCTATAAAATCTCACGTGTTTCCATGCAATCGCGAAAAATAACTGAATGTCGACAGGACTTTCTAGAATAACAAAATATTGAACAATGCAAACCATTAATAACGGATAGTTCGGAAATGGCTTATACCACAAAAAACATATTTGAAATAAAATCAAACTGAGTTTTATTTATGGACACTCTTTAACTACTGTGGTTCTTAGCGTCCTATACCATATTGGGCGTGAAAGACTGGAAATTGTGCTCAGAGATAGGCTTGAGGTTCTTTTACGTGCCGTAATTCTACGACACGAGACCACCGGATTTACCTCCCTTCCGAAGGAAACCATGCTAAGGATTTTTACGTCCGAAAAAATCCACAGTCACCACCGGATTTGAACCGGCGATCTCGGGAACTAGAGGCTAGCATGGCACAACTGACCACGGAGGATGACGTTATTCGAAATAAATTGTGTGTTTTTAAGAGATGCACATTTTTGTGTAGTATGTTTTCGTCTATCGCTCAACGTTTACCGGTTATACAAGATTATATAAAATTCTTTGGCAATAAAAAGGGCTTCACAGACTATTCCCAAAAATTCAAGATGCACATATTATATTTCAAGTAAGTATCTTTAATATATGATATTTAAATCCAAATCGTTAGAGGCATTTTTAAGAAAATAAAACATTTCGAAAAATCATCCATATAGAGGATGCTTTGGGATTGAGAGATTTTCTTGAAAAGCTTCGTATCTTATCTTTAGAAGGTACTGTATCAAGTATGGTATTTACCCGACGTTTTGTCCCTGGGTTATGATGTTCACAGGCACACACACACACGACCTTTTTCTAAAAATGCTTTTCTTATTCTGGGACCTTAAAACAAGTATTTCCGCTGAAATCTTTTGGAAGGAATGCAGTACCATCACTTACTGAGCGAAAAAGTAGATGTCATAAAATATACAATGTTTGGCAAAAAACATGCTTTTTTAGCATTAGTCGTTTTCGAAATATTCTTTGTTTACACGGATATCTTACGCTATTTTTGTTTTTTCCCTCATGTGTTCAATAGGTAACACAAAACTAAGTTACAATATACGAACAGTTGTAATTTGTTTTCCCTATCGTGCATCAAATCATATTATATTGATTAATTCTATACTAAGTCAGTCAAAAATATGTCTTAATGTTTAGCGTCCCTTAACACGCGTCTTCTTAGAATATGGAAAACCTTGGAAGAAACGTTATCCTGATAACTCGGAACTTGGTACCCCGGACCTCTTGCACTTTTTTGTGAACACTATTATACTTGCAAAAATATGTGAAGTTATATTGGGTAGAGAAAGTCGTGTGAATGGGACGCATTAGGCTTTTTGTATTTGCATGTTATCCAACAAATATATTGCTTTCGTATTTCGAGGAAAATGTTTAACTGTATAGTCCAGTGCATAGATTCGTGCCGATATAATGCTCAGTGGTTGGCAAGGAAATATTGAACCGCCTCTACCGCGCCCCTTACCTGGTTCTATCCTATTTAATGTTTGTCTAACTTCCCCTTTTACTTCGCTCCTGAACCTAAAACAGATCTGTGTTAATAGGTTAATATTTCAGTGCCAGAGTTTTGACATCAAACCAATACGAGATGGACTCATTCAGAGTGAAATGTTGAAATGTTCCCGTGCTCCTCCCCTTTCGCCACTCACCTGGATGCGATCTTTACTCATAGGCTAATGCCTGTGTGTCGAACTTGAATTCAAACCATTAAAATATTCGCTTACCCAGGACTGGTGTGGAATTCAAGTGATAAGGAGTTTCTAACAAAATTAAATAAAGTGAAACAGGTTAGGAAACCAAAAGCGTCGGCACTTTTCCATGTACCCGACTCTACATTGTCAACGTAGCTTTTAATTTCTGTACATACGATTACTGGCGCCATATGGTTTGAATGCTCGTTCTGCATCTGAACGCAATACAGCAATGGCTATGATTACACTGTTGCAATAATGTTTCTGCAATCTGAAAATTGGCAAGAGAGCAAGGAAAATAGAGTAATAAAATAACGATAGCAATAATGGACCCGCAATGCAACTAAAATAAGAAAATAACGACATGGGTGTACTCATTGGCGATTTCAGCCACGTAACGGTGACATTGCGCATTGAACAAGACGGTTGCGTTCAAAGAGGCAATCAAACGGAAAGCCGGAATATGCGGATCTGCATGAAAATGTAGGTACGTCGCTTTATATGTAACAGAGTCACAACGCATTGCATGTCACATGCAAGCAACATGATGTGATCGCTCACGCTGCTGTAGCATGGCGTGATGCTCTGAAATGCTCCTCTGTGCTCTGATTGTGCCGAGGTGACGCAGCAAATTCCCTTGCATCGCCTGAAAAAAAATACCCGCGCTTTGTGAAGCATATTGTTCACAGTTCAAAGACGAGCTTGAATACAAGCGAAATTACATTGACATTCTGACGTTTAAACCGCTGATTCTCAACTTTTTTGGTTTCAGTCGGCTTGTGAAGGGCAGAGGAAGCGCTGTCCGTCCATCCCTTCACCTCTCTATTCTCACGGAACTGCAAATCATATATCCCTGTAATACTTCTCTAATACAATTGATTTCTAGCGAACGTGTTTCAGGCATTAAGCTCTTCTACAAAAAGCATTTATCACCAAGGTCCAGACATTTACAATAAAATCTGATGTGTTACACTCACATGACTTTCTCTACTCTTGTACAAACTATTTTTACAAACGCTTATTCTCCATATGCTTCATGTTAATCGAAATATCGAGATATTAATCCTATTGCTAATTTTCTTGTAGATGCAAGGGGAATTGGTAGGCTTAAGCGATAGTCAAATGTTTTAAGAGGTGCTTGCTATGTGAAGTATTCCATTTTTTTGCATACCAGGACAAAAAAAATGAATAACGAATTTCCATTTGGGAAAAGGTGTAAGTATTGGGAAATTTAAGGGAATAACAAGCAATATCTCGAAAATGGTTCACCCAACAAAAAAAATGTATATGACATAAATGGTGTATTTTAACGCGATCTACATTTATTGTGTAGTAAACTTTTGTCTATCTCTTATGGTATACCAGTTATGCAAAAGTCGTTCACAATGAAGAATACTTTTGGAGACATTCCCAGAAAATTCGAGATATACATTTCATTTGTCATGAAAATATCTTAAACATATGTTATTTTAATCAAAATCGTTAGAGCCATTTTTGAGAAAATTAAGATTTTCGAAAACTTTTCCATGTAAAGGGTAATCTGGGGCGGGGGGGTTTTCTTTAAAACCTTCGTGTGGCATCTCTGGAAGATACTGAACCTAAATACCAAGTTTGGTGTTTATCCGACTGTTCGTTTCTGAGTTATGCTGTTCACAGACACACACACACACACACACGGACATGTTTACAAAAATGCTGTTTTTGGATTCAATGAGTCTCAAAACATGTATTTCCGGTGAAATCTCGGTATCAAATTTTTGGGTGGAATACAATACTTCCCCTACTTACTATACGTAGTAGAGAAAGTAAAAATTAATGATCTCTACGATTGTTTACAGTCCGGTGCAAAAAGGTGGCGATATAGTGATCTATGTGTTAAGCTGGTGTTAGTAAAACATCACCCCTTACTTGGTCCTAAGTCAAGATGATTGGCAGCTTTAGCATGGCCATTTATCGCGATAGCGAATGTGCACCAGATGCAGTTTTAGATTCGTTAAGAAAGCAGTCAATTCTTTTATATTAATTAATCTTTCATAGGTTAGAAAGGTAGAATCAGAACGAAAAAGTATGTAAGTAAGTATGTATGTATGTATGTATGTATGTATGTATGTATGTATGTATGTATGTATGTATGTATGTATGTATGTATGTATGTATGTATGTATGTATGTATGTCGACAATGGGATATACTATCTAAAGAGAAGTAAGAGTGCCTTGTGTTTTACCGTGTAATTTTGAGTCACATGGAGAATTTAATGATATGCTAATATATTAACATCGTAGCCCAGATTGTAAAGTAGCGGCACCGGAAGTCGAAAATTAACGGTTCGAATCCCGACCATGGCATTAAGTCTTTTATTTTCATTCTATTTTTCTATAATTAATTTTAAATTGATATTAACTTAAATAAATTTGATCAGTTTTTCAAGAAAAGGAATACAAAGAAGCTTACAAATCTCTTTCAAGTATTGCAAAATGCCATGTTTTGCGAATGTTTTGGAATTTATTTTCGTTTTACACGGTTCATTTGTATAAAACTCAGCTCCTTACATACTTTTTTACTTTTGTTTGTAATACCAAATTTTTTTCTGATATTTTATAACTCAAAATCAACATTTATAGTTCAAAAAATATATATTATTAACAGAAGGGAATAATAATAATAATAATGATAACTTCATAATTCCCTAATATACTAAATGAGTTCTTCAAAGTAAAATACTTTCTCTCCTGAAAAGCTCTATTTATTAAAACAGTTTCTTTTTTCACATGCCCTTTAATTTTGTTTTGTATTCCAGAGTGATATGTTTTTTATGTTTCTGGTGCCATGCAGACCGCATTATGCATTTATAATTAAATAGGACACTTAGTTTGGTGTCTAGTAACTCCGTTCATGTTATTTTTTCCACCGGTTTGACGCTGCTTTGAAGATACTGCATGCAGCCCCGCAGTCTTCGCAGCTCTATAACCTTGCACAATAAGGGCAATAATTTTCGATTTGTTGTCCATATTCTTTGTTCCTTTTAAATGACATACGATGATTAAGACGACATACTCCTATGGCAACTTACAATGCTGTAAGTCTAAGTCCTGGACTTGGTGGTTAGAGCAACCGGACGGAAACCGGAAGATCCGTGGTTCAAATCCCGGCGATGGCATTGCATTTTGCAGTCGTTGGATTCTACCTTTCCAATCTTCACTAACAACGAATTGTGTGGAAGAAAACTTATTTCCATTAATTGACCTAATAGTGGTCGAAACTATGAAGCTCAGAATTGGACTTACAACATTGTAAGTCGCCATTGGAGTATGTCATCTCAATACAATTTGTTATCTCCTCGTGTAGTTTACCGGGAAATATGCGGATCAGTTTGGGAATTTAATATGGTATCGGTATGATGCTATAGTGGCTCGATGGTTAGCGCTACCGGATGTATCCCGGGAGATCCGTGGTTCAAATCTCGCGGCGACATTGAATTTTTCAGTTGTCTGATTCTACCTTTTCAAATACCTTATTTATTCATATCTTCCTTTAGTGTAAATACTTCCTACTTGTGAAGACACACATAACGTTGTCAATAAAATTGCCCGCTTACTAAACTGCATTATATTTTTATCGCTCTGTAACGGTGACTCAGGTAAAAACCAGACAATTTATTTACATTTTTACTGTGTAATAATGATTTTAATTTCAAGTAGCTATTTCATTATGGCGTTATTATTGAATACTTAATAAATTAACTCGTATAACACGGTGCTAATTTTTAAACCCGTTAGTAGATAATGCTTTGCTTTCACTCTTTCATACCTGCAGGTTTGTGTGTGTACTCGATGGTTGAAGAGCAACTTCAGGGTTGGAAGGTCAAAAGAAGTCGTACCCATTAGCACACACATCGTAGTTGTACAGATAACCAGAATTCGAGTTATTAAGGTTTTAAATTATTATATTTTTATTTGCTGCAATATTTCATTAACAATTTGCTGCAAAAACGGTTGTCTTAGAAAGTGAAAATTTGAATTCTTTCGTATCGTTCCGTAGTAATCTGCAGGTCCTTTTGTAGCAGATTTTAGCTCCTGGGGAGTAACTTGTTAAAACAATATAATCATGCATACACTTTTGTAACTTTTGAATGTGATAGCGTTAATTCCTCTGTAATTACAATATTTAAGGGTTTGTCGGTTGCTTTAATAAACCTTAATTTCCGAAAATCCCAAAAGAAGACAGTCACAGGTAGGGAAATCTGGGTATCTTAAAGACCATTCAATATCTCATTTTTTCAGATGATTTAATTCTTAATGAGCCTACTCACAACTGACATTGAAATTCCAAAAGTGTGTGCTGTGGCAACATTCTGCTCGAACTATGTTGGCTGCTACCTTAAAGGTAATATTCACAGAGAAAAGAATGCTATTCCAATTTAAAAAGTTCAAAAATTGTTTGACAATATGCACAGTGGGCTGGCAGATTGTCGTCGCAGTAATGGAGGCCATTCTGGGACATAATTTTCAATAAATAAACTGTTTTCCTGTACTGAGTAAACGGACATATTATTGGCGTTTATCTTACAAGTATTTGTTAATGTAATAGTATAATTAACGTCTGGTTCACAATTGTGAAAATTTGGTTCCATTTAATCAACCTGTATATAATTTTATAGGTATCCCCGATTTGCACTTTTCCTGCTACTGCTTACAGCATTTTTTTAAATTACTTGTCCTCATATTTCAACTAGTTCTGACAATGACTTTACCTTTGTTTCAGCAAATGTCATGTTTGGGGTGAGACTGCTGAATTATGCTGCATGGCTGTATGTAAATCAGAAACGTTAATTTGAGAGACAGACGTACTCATCACAGCACTAAAGCAGATGTCTCCACGGTTACGACACAAAGGCATTTTAGAGTGAATGTGAGATGTAGCAGTTTTCCACAGCTGACGGACTAACCTCCTAATTAACGATTTCCTTGGCATTTGATCCAAGAGTAAAGCGTCGGAAACAGAGCATTATACTCTGTTTGTTGTTTAAGTAGCACTTTCTCAAGACAAACAGGAGCTCTCCTGGAGATGTTAGCTCATTAGCTACAAGCATGACACTTCAGGGTCGCTTACAACTGTCGTTACTCAGCTCAGCGCTGCCAACATCCTCCCGGGTCAACTTCATTCCCTTATCAAATTTACGAGAAATTGTTTCTGGAATATGTTAAGTATAATCTGTTTAATTTTCAAAATATGGCTGTGCTGGGTAGCCTATACGTAGTGAACTTCGAAATCTGAACGCTGCAGTAAATACTGTAAAAAATTGTTACATTCATATGACTCTACCCTCTAACCTCTAGCGCTCATTAGCGGGTATACAAATAATTCTTACGAAAATTTGTTTTCCTATCTACTTCGTTCCAATCGAAATAAACCTTCCCGGAAATAGCTATATCAAACATTGATAAAAGGGAAACAGCGACAGTCAAGTATTTTAGAGCTGGACGCTATGCGCTGGCCTTAAAATTCCATACTCTTTCCATGACATAAAGAGAAATAACTGAATATCGATAGAACTTTAAAATAATCGCAAGTCTTAAACAACCCGAAGCAGCTCAGTCGATAGAGCACCTGCCCGTTGCGTTAGGGGGTCCCAGGTTCGATTCCCTGCTGGGGTGGGAGTTTTTCCCTAGCCAAGATTATTCCTTATCCTCCCCAGAGTCTGGAAGTATGAACGAGAGTGTGAATGTGTGTAAGATCTAATGATTAAAAAACAAAATGCAAGAGTTACACGAGTTAACACCATTGCCAATGGGTTAGGTATTTGCAGTCCTTTCATATTTGAGTTATGCTGTTCTTAAGCTCTCTCTATCTCTTACAGACCTAAACACTTTTTAGAGTTTCGGGTACTTGATGTCGTGTTTCTGGATGGACTACGAGATACTCCTCTGATAGGTAAGTGATAGAGAAAATAAAATAGATACTTTTAGAAAATGGCTGTTTGCATATGAACAGCATAATGCAAAATAAAAATTGAATACCCACCAAATTAAATCAGAAGCTAAGCATGACTGACGAAGATTTTAAAGAAAGTTTCCCGACATTAACTTATCTTTTACGGAAAGATTTTCTTTACTTTCTCTACTACGTATAGTAAGTAGGGGAAGTATTGTATTCCACCCAAAAATTCGATACCGAGATTTCACCGGAAATATATGTTTTGAGACCCCCTGAAACCAAAAGACGCATTTTTGAAAACATGTCCGTGTGTGTGTCTGTGTGTGTGTGTGTGTCTGTGAACAGCATAACTCAGAAACGAACAGTCGGATAAACACTAAATGTGACACGAATGTTTTCAAGAAAATCTCCCACCCCAGATTACCCTTTACATGGAACATTTTTCGAAAATTTTAATTTTCTCATAAATGGCTCCAACGATTTTGATTAAAATATCATATGCTTAAGATATTTTCATGACAAATATATGTTTATGTTAAATTTTCTGGGAATGACTCCAAAAGTATTCTTCATTGTGAACGACATTTGCATAACTGGTAAACCATAAGAGATAGACAAAATTTTACTACATCAAAAATGTAGATCGCGTTAAAATACACAATTTATGTCATATACATGTTTTTTGTTGAGTGAACCATTTTCGAGATATTGCTTGTTATTCCCTTAAATTTTTCAATACTTATTTTCTCAAATGGGAATTCGTTATTCATTTTTTTGTCTTGGATATGCAAAGAGTATTAATCTGTGGCAAAGAGAATGGTGCTGCACCTAGCAACCAGCTATTAATATGTATGTCAATGCTTAAAGCCTACTGTATTTTTATATTGCCCTTGCAAATACAAAACAAGGGGAACATAGTACGCCTTAAGCTAAAGTCAAATATTCTTAGAACTGGTCGCTATGTGTAAAATGTAATTCTCTTTGTATGTCAAAAGATCGTTTCTACAAATGTTTATGTCGATTAATATGAAATAGATGGAGAATAAGAGTTTGTAAAAATAGTTTGTACAAGAGTAGAGAAAGTCATGTGAGTGTAACACATCGGATTTTTTAAAAATAATTCTAATAAATTTGTTTAAAGTATTATCCATTTGAGATATTACTGTGACAAGTGAAGTGTATACTTATCTTGTGTTTTTGGTGAACAGCCTGTGTCGTCCTCATCATTCTAATTGAATTTTATATAATTTTATATTCCTGAAAATTGTTAATTATTTCGGAAAAAAATGTAGGTATTTAAAATGAAGATCTTGTGTTAAATAATGTCCTTTCTTCTAGCATTACCGAAATATACGATATGCTTCGTCTTAGTTGTTTCAGTACTTTAATTCATACACTTTTAAAGTGTCTATGTTTCCTTTGTTTCTCCTTAACGTAGATAGTGTGTAATATCACGAAACACATATAAAAATCTGATGTGATAAGTTCACATGACTTTCTCTACCGTATCGTTTATTAGTGGATATACAAATTATTCTTACTAAAGCTTATTTTTCTGTCTACTACAATTCAATCCAAATAAACCTATGTAGAAATAGCTATATTACATTTCGCTATAGATACAAAGGGAGCAGCTATAGTCATATGTTTAAGAAAAAGACACTATACGTTGGTCCTAAAATTCCACACTATTTTCATGCAATCGCGAGAAACAACTGAACGTTGACAGGATTTTAATCACCAAGAAATGGACAATTGGAACCTTTAATAACGGATAGCTCAGAAATGGCTTATGACAAGAAAAAACTTATTTGAAATAAATTGTGTGTTTTTTGTGTAATACGCTTAAGGTTTACAATTTATACAAGATTATATAAAATTACTTCCTAAAGAATTGGATTCCACAAGCTGTTTTCGGATAATTTAAGATATACAATTTTATTTTTAATGTAAATATCTTGAATATGCGGTATTTTAAACAAAATTGTCAGAGACATTTTTCAGAAAATCAAAAACTTCTAATTATCTTCCATGTAAAGAGTGGTCTAGGGTGGGAAAATCTAACCTAATTACCAAGTTTGGTATTTATCCAAGTTTTCGTTTTTGCTGTTCAGAGACACAAGACCCACAAACACACATACAAGGACATATTCCAAAAGCGCTTTCTCTTTGGATTCAGGGGACCTCAAAACATGTATTTCCGGTGAAATCTTGGTATTGAATTTCTGGGTGGAATACAATACCTTCTCTACATACAATGTACGTGGTCGAGAAAGTAAAAAAATCTGATGTGTAACTCTCACATGACTTCCTCTATACTTGTACAAACCATTTTCACAAACCATCTACTTAGTCCTCCTCCGTAGTTTAGGGATACTACACTGGCCTCTAATTCCCTAAGTCGCGAGTCCAAACCCTGCGGAGGGTGATGAATTTTTTTCGGGCGTAAAAATCCTTAGAATGGCTTCCTTCGGAAGGGAAATAAAGCCGGTGGTCCCGTGTCGTAGATTTAAGCAGTAAAATAACCGCAAAGCCTGATATATAGGCCTCTGAGCGAAATTCTCGGTCTTTCACGCGCAATAGGATAGAGTGGAATGCTAACGACCATAATAGTTAAAGAGCGTCCATAAATAATAAAAAACTCTATATCTTCATTTACTTAATGTTAATCGAGATAAACGTTTGCAGAATCTTATTGCTAAATTTCTTGTAGGTGCAAGGGGAATATAGTAGGCCTTAAGCGATAGTAAAATCTTTTAAGAGCTGGTTGCCATATGGAGCATTCCATTCTCTTTGCATGTCCAGGACAAAATAAAACGAATAACGAATTCCCATTTGAGAAAACGTATAAGTATTGGAAAATTCAAACAAATAACAAGGAATATCTGGAAATGGATGCTCCGCCCAAAAACAAATGTGATGTGTTACACTCACATGACTTTCTCTACTCTTGTACAACCTATTTTTACAAACGCTTATTCTCCGCATGCTTCATGTTAATCGAGATATCGAGATGTTAATCTTATTGCTAATTTTCTTGTAGATGCAAGAGGAATTGGTAGACTTTAAGCGATAGTCAAATCTTTTAAGAGCTGGTTGCTATGTGCAGTATTCCATTCTCTTTGCATTACCAGGACAAAAAATGAATAACGAATTCCCATTTGAGAAAGAGTATAAGTATTGGAAAATTTAAGGGGATAACAAGCAATATCTCGAAAAAACTCAACAAAAAATGTATATGACATAAATTGTGTATTTTAACGCGATCTACATTTTTGGTGTAGTAAAAGTTTGTTTATCTCTTATGGTTTACCAGTTATGCAAAAGTCGTTTACAATGAAGAATACTTTTGAAGACATTTCCAGAAAAATCGAGATATACATTTCATTTGTCATGAAAATATCTTAAACTATTAAAATTTTCGAAAAATGTTCCATGTAAAGGGTAATCTGGGGTGGGGGGATTTTCTTGAAAACCTTTGTGTCGCATCTCTGGAAGATACTGAACCTAAATACCAAGTTTGGTGTTTATCCGACTGTTCGTTTCTGAGTTATACTGTTCACAGACACACAGACACAATGCTATTTTGGATTTAGGTCTCAAAACATATATTTCTGGTGAAATCTCGGTATCGAATTTTTGGGTGGAATTCAATACTACCCCTACTTACAATACGTAGTAGAGAAAGTAAAAATGTATATAACATAAAAGCCATTCAGAATGAAGAGGACTTTGGAGGACATTCCCAGAAAATTCAAGATATACATTTTATTTGTGATGAAAATATCTTAAATATGACATCTTAATCAAAATCGTTAAGAGTCAGTTTTGAGAAAATTCAAATTCCGAAAAATGTTCCATGTAAAGTGTAGTTTGTGGTGGGGGATTTTCTTAAAAATCTTCGTATCGCAGCTTTGAAAGATAGTGAACCTAAATACCAGGTTTGGTATTTATCCGACTTTTCGTTATTAAGTTATGTTGTTCACAGACACACACACGAACCTTTTGCTAAAAGTCCTTTTTTGGATTCAGTGGTCCTCAAAACATGTATTTTCGGTGAAATCTCGGTATCGAATTTTTTGGTGGAATGCAATACTTCTCCTACTTACTATATGTAGTAAGAAAGTAATAGTTAACTAGTGTATCGGCCTTCAGCATGTTGTTCTGAAGCTGCTCAAAATAGCGTTTCTATGCTTTTTTACTTTCTCTACTACGTATAGTAAGTAGGGGAAGTATTGTATTCCACCCAAAATTTCGATACCGAGATTTCACCGGAAATACATGTTTTGAGACTCACTGAATCCAAAAAAAGCATTTTTGGAAACATGTCCGTGTGTGTGTCTGTGTGTCTGTCTGTCTGTGTGTCTGTGTGTCTGTGAACAGCATAACTCAGAAACGAACAGTCGGATAAACACCAAACTTGGTATTTGGGTTCAGTATCTTCCAAGGATGCGACACGAAGGTTTTCAAGAAAATCCCCCAACCCCAGAGTACCCTTTACATGGAAGATTTTTCGAAAATTTTAATTTTCTCAAAAATGGCTCTAACGATTTTGATTAAAATATCATATGTTTAAGATATTTTTATGACAAATAAAATGTATATCTTGAATTTCTGGGAATGTCTCCAAAAGTATTCTTTATTGTGAACGACTTTTGCATAACTGGTATACCATAAGAGATATACAAAATTTTACTACACAACAAATGTAGATCGCGTTAAAATACACAATTTATGTCATATACATTTTTTTAGTTGAGTGAACCATTTTCGAGATATTGCTTGTTATTTCCTTAAATTTTCCAATACTTATACTTTTTCTCAAATTCGTTATTCAATTCTTTATGTCCTGGATATGCAAACAGAATAGAATGCGCCACATAGCAACCAGCGCTTAAAAGATTTGACTATCGCTTATAACCTACCATGATCCCCTTGCATCTACAAGAAAATTAGCAATAAGATTGACATCTCGATATCTCGATGAACATGAAGCATATGGAGAATAAGCGTTTGTATAAATAGTTTGTAGAAGAGTAGAGAAAGTCATGTGAGTGTAGCACATGAGATTTTTTTTCTTCAAAATAACCTATACGTAGTATTTTTAAACCAAATTCCGCAAACCGTGGTATTAAACGCCCTTTGGGATGAGCACGATGTGCTGCTATTTTATATGTGGAACTTGCGTGTCCTTTCATATCCCGCTAGTGGCGTTTATTCATACCACTATCTCAATCCCATGAGAAAATGCAAACAAAAATGTAAACACTTACAGTGACTACGTTAACGCATTAATGAGATATGATAAAAATAAATAGAAGAGTAAAGATACATATATAGGTGTTGTAGAAAACGTTTTATGAAATCCTAGCATAATAAATCGATAATAAATTCCAGATTTATAAAATTGAAGTTCATTTTATTTTATTATTAGCTAAAAAGGTATGTCATAATTTCATGCGTGATAGCGTAATTATTGACGGGAATATGCAAACAATTAAATAAAGAAATACAAGATGGTGAAATAATTGTAATACATAATTCCCGTATAATAAATCAATGTATATGTAATATAGATGAGTTGAAATGTTTGTGCTGAAAGAAGTAGGTCACTAGCGAGTCATGTTAACCAAAGTCATTAGCGACACTCGAGGTAGCAAAAGCTTTAGCTTAAAGAAACTGGGAATTCCGTTGGGTTAAATTCAGTATGCTTGCAGTAACGTAATTACAGAATTTACAAAAATTACATCAGATAATGCGAGCGCCACGAGAAATTAATCGCCTAAAAAGACAATGGAAAGTTAAACCTAATTGAGCCAAGTCGAGTTATTAAACATACGCAAAGGGTAATTACCATGGGATTGGACTTGAAAAGTTGGCCACAATAAAGATTAGCGCATTAGTGCTCGTGTGCACTGTGTTCGAATTTCTACTTTTAGGCCATGCTGTCTAAAACTATATCTGCGCATTTAATGAAACTGAAATCTTTCAGCTGTTAAGAGTAAGCGCATGATCCGTATTATCGTCTCTAAAGCTTACAAAGGCAGTTGCTTAACCTTTTCGTTTCGGTTGACGTTCTCAGTTTACTTTGGACCAGGTTTTCCTAGGCAGGCACGCTACTCTCACACCTTGGAAGTGGACTAATTACATTTTAGAAAAGGTAAAGGATTACAATAAGATATAAACGTTCTAATTCTGTGCTGCGGATAGAAAGTGTTATTGAAAGCTTTGATGAATATTTGAAAAGAAGCGAAAGCAACAAAACTGGAAAACTAGAAACAAAAAGGGGTATCTAAATCAGAGCTTAAATAAAAGATGAGGGAGCTGATCCAGAAGTGAAAAGAGACCAGAAAAAGAGAATTTTCCGCAGGACGCAGATGTGCACAGAGACCAAGAGCGCGGTGGGAGGGTAATCCTAAAACAAATGAGTCGCCATAATAATATCTTCTTTTAATTTCTAGAATCCGGAAATTTTAATACTGACATTTGTAAAACTGCTTTGTGGTCTGGATAGAAGAGCTGGTAGTCCAGCTTCAATTAAAAGAAAAAACAAATGCGAGGAAGGAAAGGAGAAATTTATATTAAGTAAACAAAGCAAGGAGGGAGAAAATTACCACGGGAAATTTATTTCAAGCTTTATAATTTTAGACGTAGAGGCCCTCCTCGTGCTTCGCCTGGCGCCATTTCCAAAATACTTCATGTAGGAATGTATGTTGAACATTGCGTTTTCGCTGCTAAATATGACTTGAGAGTAAAATGGCCGTTAATCGTAAACAGTGCTTAAGACAAGTTAAACGTTTTCACAGTATGTAATATAACAATACGTGTGGCCGAGGTCGTTAGGAAAGGGACTTAAGAATGAGAAATTAGTGTTTCGAAACCCCCCAGGAAATCAGATTTCTTATAGGTTTTCTTGCCTTAATTAATGGGAAGTGCCCGGGAGGTACTCTAACCTTAGGTTGAAACATTCCTTTCCTAATAACCATTGCCAGTGCTGCATGCTTTAAGAACGGGGTTAAAAGCTATTGCAGAAGGAATAAAACGTGAATTAAGTGATCTGTTATATGGAAAAACATGTTTATAGTAACGATTTATTATTTATTAATCTAAATAATAACCTGGTGCGAGTAGGTTTTACTTTAGCTGATAAATTCACATATACCTTAACTTATATACCATAACATTTATATATTCGTAGTTATATAGAATATAAGTGTTAAAATTGGAGTATTAGGCTGAACGTTTAGACTGCAGGCTGAAAGTCGAGTGTGGCAATCCTAAGAGCAAAATAAAATCACTTTTAGCGTGTGTTATTCTAGACAGCCCTGAATATTAAAGTATAAAGTATCCAGGTGATGTGTTTTGAAAAACAGTCTACATGCGCAATGGTGAGTTCTAGTTTGTTGTTGTTTGGCCTTCGTTGTCTAACCTTCATAGCACCAGTGCTGACAAATGATCACTTACACAGTCATACACTCTGTAATATATAGAATTCTGTAGCAAAAATAAATCAACAGAATAAGTCTAATAATAACTTTATTTATAATCACATATTATATTTAACATTATTATTATCATTATTAAATTATTATTCCCTTTATGTAATTGTGATGTTGGTTGTGCAACTGTTAACTATTACAATCTAAAATAAGCATTTTTAGAAAAAGGCCAGTGTGTGCGGGTGTCTGTAATTGTGAACACTTACAATTGTAATTTTGTGTGAACAGCATAACTCAAAAACGAAATGCCTGAAAAATACCAAACTACCCCCTGCATGGAACACTTTTCAAATTTGTTGATTTTCCGAAAAATGGTTCTAACGACTGTGATTAAAATACCATATACTAAAGATATTCATATGAGAAATAAGATGTATATCTAGAATTGTCTGGGAATTTTCTGTCCTCTTTATTCGGAAGGCGATTTATATAATATTGTATAAATATTACAGATATTAATACTGGTAAACGTTAAGTGATAGACGAGAACGCACTACGCAAAAATATGTAGCACTCTCCAGCGACCACGGCTACGAGGGCCGGCACACATTGGACCTTATACGCTGGCCTTAAAACTCCATACTTTTTGCGGGCAATCGCGATAAACTGAATGTCGAAAGACTTTAAACAATGACAATTTAACAATTCGAACAATAAATAACGGATACCTCGGAAACGTTTTATGCTACAAAAAAGTTATTTGAAATAAATTGTGTGTTTTTTTAAGAAATCTACATTTTTTGTCGTACGTTTTCGTCTATCGGTTAACTTTACTAGTTATACAATATTATATAAAATTCTTTCCAAATGAATAGGACTTCTCAGGATATTCCCAGAAAATTCAAGATATATTTGTAATATATATTTGTACCTTTAATATATGGAATTTAAATCAAAACGTTAGATCCATTTTTCATAAAATAAAACATTACGAAAATTGTTGAATGTAAAGGGTAGTTTGTTAGGATGGGATTTTCTTGAAAATCTTCGTATCACGTCTTTTGTAGATACTAAACACAAATACCAAGTTTTTCATATATACCTACACATACATAGACAGACACAGCGACTTTTTCCTAAACATTCCTTTTCGGATTAAGAGAACCTTAAAAATCGGTGAAATCTCGATATTGAATTTTTGGGTGGAATGCAATACTTTCTCTACTTACTATGTACACTGTCGTGCATAAAAAGTAGCCCATTCCCCTAGATCGCTATAGTGTTTTTGCCTCCTTAAGTTTTCCACTTTCAGGTAACCAAATTTTGTCTCCGCCCAGCGGTATCAATTTTCTACGCGACTGGCCTGCAAAACAATACAGGGCATACAAACTCACCAATGCACGATGTTTATTGTATGTGAAATGAAGGGGTGATTCGTATACCACCCCTATGAAAGTTTCGTTATGATTGGTAGATAAGGAAAGGCTAAACCAAATCACTAACAATTCGGTCTTCTGGAGGAAGTGGTAAAGAATATTTTGCATGTGTGGTTAAACTGAACGACAGCTACTACATTAACATAAATCGAGAGCTTTCATCAGCGATATGGAGACGAAGGTTAAAGCTGTTGCGCTACTAAAGGGAAATAGGAAAACAAGTATTAAGAAAACGGTAATGTAGCATGAAGGTATAAGGTTTAAGTTGTAATGTTAACCTTCGCCAGCACGGCCATACTTTGGGGAAGGTAAAGTACCTTGGCAATCCATTGACTAGAATTATGTCCGAAAACAGAAGTGATCTCGCTGGTATGGGGTGTGGCTAGATTTCGTCAATACCAACATAAAGAGCTCCGTTCCATTATGGCCACATGTTACGCACGCCAGTATTCGTGGTAGGGGAAAGTAATATATTCACAAAATGACCACGCCCCTTTTTCCGAGGATTGATATTCTGTCATGAAAACATAAACGTAATTAAGTTCAAATATATTTCATTTCAGTACGACTAAAACCCCAAACCCAAAAGCTAAACAAACCTCAAGATACGGAAATGTTGCTGAGTTTACGTGTAGGTAAGGTCTTTCAGAGTTTAGGACCTTTTTAAGTGCTTTAAATTCCGTTTAATACTAGCACGCCTGATTTTTCTTCATACTAGAATCCTTGAGGATGGTCAGTTTGACCCATAACAATAATCTATAGTAATCACTTTATTCTAAGCAGTTTATCATGAACACACATTTGTTCAGCAAGTATTTCATCTTCTCGTATGGGACACCTAAATATACGAAGACGGATCGAGAATGTTGCAATTTCACACAGATATAGTTTGAAGTTTTCACTACAGAGGTTATGTTTGTTTCATGCGCAGCTCTAGCGAGAGAAGTGTGAACTACGCAACAAAGATGGCGCGCTTCTTACTGTCGTCCACATGTGTTATTCACAGCGACATGCGTGGCGTGTATGGGAATGATTTTATGGACTGTAGCAATGTCTCCAGCTGGTGTGCATTGTTCCTAGAGGGGCGTTGCGAACCTTAGTGATTCGCCACGCTCCGGGAGGCTGGTAACAGCTGCAACCCCGCAGAATGTCAGAGACATTGAGGCGGCAATTTTGAATGGCCGGCGTGTGCAACTGCGAACTCTATCGCAACAGTTCAACATTTCCTACGGTGCAGAGTACGATATTGTTCATGACACGTTGAAATTCCGTAAAGTTAGTGCTCGCTGCGTTCCTAAGAACCTGACAGACAGCCACAAGGGCCAGCGAATCCTGACGAGCTTGGATCACCTAACGCGGTACACCGCAGAAGGATATGACTTTCTGAAAGGAATATTCACTGATGATGAGTCGTGTGCATACCACTACGCGCCCGAAACCAAGCAGGCAAGTATGGAGTGAAACATGCTGGTTCCCCAGTGAAGAAAAAATTCAAAGTGACTCAAACTGCTAGGAAAGCGCTTGTGACGGTGTTCTAGGATATGCACGGTGTTCTAGGATATGCACGGTGTTATATTGGTGGACTTTGCTGAACACGGGACCGCTGTGAATGCTGCAGCCTACATGAAAACTTTGGCGAGGTTGCGTCGTGCCCTTCAGGACAAACACTACAACATGAATGCTGACGATGTCAAAATTCTTCATGACAATGCTCGCCCCCATGTTACTGCTGCTGTTCGTCAGAAAATCTCCATATTTGGTTGGGAGGTACTCCAACATCCATCATAATGTTCGGACCTTGCGCCGTCGGACTTTTATCTGTTTGGTCCCATGAAGAAATTCCTGGCTGGTCAACACTTTGCGACAGGTGCGGAAGTGAAATCAGCAGTCCGCAGATGGCTATACTCCAAGGAAACGGACTTCTATGAACAGGACGTATTGAAACTGGTATCACGATGGGAGAAATGTGTTGAGAAACTTGGTGACTATGTCAAAAAGTAGGTAAAAGATGTAGGTTTATTTGTGATTATTGTTGTTGTTTTAACTATTAAACTTTTTTGTAAAAAAATTATTGTTCGTTACTTTTCGAATTTTTCGTCTTAACTTCTTCAATACAACTTTCAACTAACAATAGATTGAACAAGGAATGTCTGGTGAAATGGTTGCATTCCTACAATGTCTGCGTACGATAGAGTTGGAAAGATAGAATTAGACCGAAAAATTCAATGCCAGAGCCGGTATTTTAACCACGGTTCTTCTTCCGGCTTCCGTCCGGTTACTCTAAAATTTGGTTAAACTATAGGGCTTGGGACTTAAGTACTTACGCCATTATAAGTCGTCATTGGGACATGTCATCTCAAAATGAATTTGAGATCTCCTTGTCGTCTATCAGGAAAACTGCGAGTCAATTGGGGAATTAAATGTCGTGTTGGCATGTTGTCCTGGTAGTACAGTTGGTTAGAGCAACCGGACGGAATCCGGAAGATCCGTAGTTCAAATTCCGGCTATGCCATTAAATTTTTCAGTATGATTCAACCTTTACAATCATTCTGGTTATATTTTGTAATTGTTGATTTAAATTCACTTACCATTGATACCAAATAAACACATTTAGCTTGTGAGATATCAAAGGAACATAGTATTGTAAGGAGGTGAATATGACGTCTCCAGGAATTTAACATAAATAACCTCATATGCCACAACTGAACGTCGCGAAACAATTCATTTTTGATGAGTCTAGTAAGCACATCAAATGAATAAAGGTTGCAGAGGTAATTGTATTGAATGAGCTTTTTATACCTATAGTTGAGAATAGGTTCTACTTAGGAGACAAAGTGAGCTCCCCGGGTGTTCTATGTTAATAACTGAGAAACTGTGATGCGGTAATACTTAATACCGTTAATACTTAACCAATTATTCACTAATTATTATAGCAGTGCATGAAACTAATAATTAAACTACTAGCAAAATTCCTCTAATATGCAGCTAGTAAACTATTTTTACTATTTATTTATGAATATGACAAAAACAAGAAGACATTTGGCAAGAAAACATTCCGGTTTTTCTTTTAATATCCCTCCATAATGCCCCATTTAGTGATAAATGGATCCATTTCCTCGATGTGGCCGCAGTTACAAGACGAAGACAAAATAAGAGAACCTAGGTCTTAATATGGAATCTTGAATCATGGGGACTTTTGACTTAACTTTCACAATTTATTAGAAGTGAATGCTCAAGTGGGTGGAACATCCACCATCCAAGGGCTCTTAAGATAAGATTCAAGAGCATCTCCGTTCCAAGACAGAAGCCTCTAAGCTCCCTTCCCTGCAGAGCTGCACGAGGCATCTCAAGCGCCCACAGTTTGGTGGCGCAAACTTAAGATACTTATGGTGGCATAATATTGGCCCTTAAGCAGCAATATATTGGTCAACAACTAAAATTCCTTTCCGAATAGAGGGTTCCTGCCAAAAAAGAAAACAACAAAATTAACAAAAAAGTTTAAAATATGCGTTACATTCACATGACTTTCTTTACCCTTTATCATTTATTAGTGGGTATACAAATTATACCTACGAAGGCTTGTCTATTCACTTTATTTAAATCTAGATAAACATTTACAAAAATAGCTATATTACACACTTTGTTAGGGTACAAAGGGAACAGGATAATTAAATGACGCTATATGCTGTTCTTAAAATCCCATATTGTTTCCATGCAACCGTGAGAAACAAGTGAATGTCTACAGGACTTTAAAGAATGACAGACTGTTGAACAATTCGAACCTTCAATAAAATATCCTCGGAAATGGCTTCTGCCACGAAGTTGTTTAAAATAAACCGTACGTTTTAAAAAATCCACATTGCTGTACATTTTTGTCTATGGCTTAAATTTTAATAGTTATGCTAGATTATATAAAACTCCTTCGGAATGAACAGGGCTTCACAGTTTATTACCAAAAAATTCAAGGCATGCGTTTTATTTAGCTTGTAATATCTTTAATATTTTCATTAAAGTTGTTTGAGCAATATTTCAGAAAATAAAAAATTTCGAAAAATGTTCCATATAAAGGGCAATTTGGAGTACAGAATTTTTTGAAAATCTTCGTATCGCATGTTTAGAAGATAGCGAACTTAATTACCAGTTTGGTATTTATCCGACTTTTCGTTTTTGAGCTATGCTGTTCACAGGCACACACTCACACGAACTTTTTTCTAAAACTGCATTCTGGAATTTGGGGCCGTGTTCACACGGCCATGAGACGCCGATATGAGGCCTGTATTCAAGCAGGAGGTGGACACTGTTTTGAAGGCAATAACTAAGAAACTAAGCATTTCTGGATACATGTTGTAATTGACTTTTTTATTGTCTACATATGGGGAATGCATACCTGAAATTGTGCCCTCTGTTTTTGAAACATCCTGTATATTGCTAAGTAATTGTTAATGATTATGTACACATAAAAAGTGACTTATTCCCCAAGATTACAATGGTGTTTTTTTCTTCGTAGAGTTTCTTCCATTAGATAGCAACCTTTCACTCCACCCAGCCAGTATCAGTTATATATGTGACTGGCCTGAAAAACAATTCCGGGGCCCCTAGGAAACAATGAACGATGTTATAATCCATGTGAAATGAAGGGCTGGTTCGGATATCGCGTCTATGAAAGTATTTCGCTACGATTGGTACACAAAGAAAGGTTAAGTCAATAGCTTCTAGTGGAAGAGTTGAAGAAACATTTGTATGTGTCTCAAACTGGACGACAGCTATGACATTTTTATTAGAGCTTTCTTAAGCGACTTGGAGACAGAGGTTAAAGTTACTGACGCTATTGAACGGCAGTAAGAAAACTGAGATTAAAAAGACAGTGGTGTAGCATGGAAGTACAATGTTTAAGTTTTAATGCTACGCTTCGGCAGTTCGGGGTGGGGTGGGGTGGGGTGAAGTACCTTGCCAATCCAGTGGCTAGAATCGTGTACGGAAAATAGAGGAAGTCATGCTGGCAGAAAGCGGGTCTATTTATCAGTACCAACATAAACAGCTACGTTCCATTATGGGCCACATTTTATGCACGTCAGTATACGTCGACAAAGTAAATTTTTAGCCTACAGCTGATGTTTAAGGTATAGAAGAAGTTGAGATATTTATGATCCATAAGATGACAAAAGTGTTTTTGTTGTGTATTACCCAATAAATTTGTTTTGTTCTACTTCTATGGTTATATTGGGGCTTGAGAAACAACTTAGGCTGACTATAGGTATTCTTTAAACTTCGGTTTTATTCACATTCATTATAAAACACGATCACATTCATACTTCGAGACTTTGCGGAGGGTAGGGGATAATCCCAGTTAAAGACAAATTTCACCCAGTCGGGAATGGAATTATACCTCTGGGTTTAGAGACAAAAATCCTGACCATTCGACTAAAGAGGTAGTATAAAACTTTTTATTTTCTTTGTTTCTCCTATTGTTCTTCCACAGAAGCATTACAATTCTAGTTACAGTAAAACAACTGATTTGCAGCTGGTAATCCTTTGCTGTATTGTTAACATTTTAATAAACAAATGAAAGCAAATAGCACATTGTCGTTTAGTAGTTGGAATACATCTTAAAGAGTATCAAACAGAAATTTAAAATAGAGAAACTGAAAAATGCAACGCCATAGCCGGGATTTGAGGCCCAGATCATCAGCTTCCCGTGCTGTTACTCATCAACTGAGCTACCATGGCAACATGCCGACATGACATTACATTCCCCAAATGACTCGCATTTTTCCGGTTAACCACCAGGCGTTCTCAATATGATTTTGAGATAATATACCCCAATGTTGACTTACAATGTCATAAATACTTTAAGTCCCGGGTTTACTATTAAACCACTATTAGGTCAATTGGTAATTGATAATTAGGTTGGACTAGTATCTTAGTCGGGAGCAACTGCCTGCTGTGCGAGGATTCAAAATTATTCCCTATTCTTCCCATAGCCTGTAAGTATGAATATGTGTGTAATCTAAAGTATAAAACCCAAAGAAGAATCAGAAATTCAATGGCAACGGTATACGAGTTGACAAAGTGCCGATAGGCAGCATGCTCCAAGGTAAAAGGCCGCCGATATGACCATTGCAGTTAAACAGTGGTGGAACAATAAAAATAATAATTGTTATTTCACATAAGCCATATGTAGGTTAAAGTTGGAAGGGTAGAATAGACTGAAAAATGCAATGCCATAGCCGGAATTTGAAGCAAGGATCTTCAGTCGGATTTTACCTTTCAAACTTGTGTGGAAAAACAATTAATTATGAAACAAAAGCTTTGTTTCTCAATTGCTTTGAATTCCTTATACTTCAAAATAAAAACACACTAGAATTTAAACAGCATGAGACTTCTGACATTTCTTGGAGGCGTACGTTTCCATGGAAACATTCCTCCGATATTGCTCTAGCCAGTAAGGTGCCACCATCCTCCTTTCCCTTTAACTACAACCTGAACTTCGAGGGATAACCTATTGCCATGTTATACTGCATTTTAGTACGTGGTTTACTACTACTTACCAGCGTTCGTTTGTATTCCCTTTATTTTCGTTATTTACTGTTTTTTAGAGTGGTTGTGTGTATGGAGAGACAAGCAATTTATAACAAGTACTATTAGCCCTTAATGTGTAATAAATTAAGAGTATTGCCATGTAAAACCAGTACCTAATGCAGCACTTGTAATTATTGTCTTACATTGTATCAACCACCACGCAAACGAGCAATATACGTTATAATACATACAAGTTTACGCGGCCAAAAGCAATAAAAGGTTCAACATCAAAATGAAGCAGCTAACAATGAAAGCAATAGAGCAAGTGTTACGTCAGACAATTGAGTGGCTGTGGTATCGCAAAACAAGAGTCCTGTCGAAGAAAAATGGGAAAAAGAAGAAATCTTAGATGAGTGCGTAGATAAAGTGATCTGTATCAGTGGTTCGTCTTCTTCCTTTTCTTTTGCTAATCAAGAAACCGACTCGTCTCTTCAGTCGCCCTACCTTCGCATGAGCGTGAATAATTTAATTATTGTAGCAGTGTTAATTCGTTGTAACTAAAAGTAATTTGAGCTAATCGACCCATTACAGATTGAAAGTTGGTTATTTTGTGCATATTTCGTATGCTGCACATCTGGAAGCTTACTGCAAAAATTAGGCGTGGCCTAGCCGTCAAATGTATGAAGCTCCGTATTTCAAATACAAAATGCTGGGAATAAAATAAAGATATTGGAGTCTTAAGCTTTTTATGCGGTGAACGAACTGCAATTTAGTTTATGATACTAACCGAATTGGAATTATTAAATGGTAAGTTCCTGCAATGTGTTAGCTATTCGGCGCGCTGCTAAACAGATGCTCTAATGCGGCGTGGCAACACAGCTCTCCCACTTCTCCGCTTTGATGCGTCTCAGGTTGTTTATATGGCACTGTATGCTGTTTTTGGGCGTTCACATTATAAAGTATGCGGTTTTGTATACATTCAAGCTCTACTTTTAAAACACCGCATGTGACTTCAGAATCAAATGCTCAAGAGATACGGATAATAAGAATTTATTCCAAACAGAAGCTACCTCGGTATTACCAGACCTCCACCAGATGTGCTACGAATATGTCTAATGCAGTTTGGAATTATTTGAATCAGAAGAGAGTGTGATGCATATTCTGAACATCATTAAATTATCAGGATTAGAAGCTTCCAGCAGCACACACAAACACACATGTTCACGTCACAAAGCCTGTCCCATCTAACCAACGGGAAGCCTAAACAAGTACAACACGTTGTGTTTCATAAAAACCTGTTTCAAATTAAATCTGCCGCTCCGGACACGTTCCAAGCCGCCAGCGTTTGTTATATGGTGAGCCGGAATTTTAGGCATTCAAATAAAACCATCCCGTTTTTGCCTCACACTACTACCCCTAAAAACAGGAAAATAAAAATCAGCTTGACAAATAAATATAGTGCTGCGGCAAGGGGGAATGTATGTGTGTTCCGACGGGTGAACATCTGCAAACACCAATACTCTCCAGTACGCTCACAGTAAATCCAAAACATAACTCATACCAGTGAAAGTATGTTATATAATTATTATTGTCAGGAGTTTAATATAACTCCGTATTTTATCCCAGATTTCGGTAGGTAAATTATTCTTATAAAGTATAGTTAAGGCAACTGAACGAAATGGTTCAGCGGTAACGAGTTAGACCCGCATTCGGGAGGTCACGGATTCGATTCCCGTCGGCCGGACCTTTGACCATGGGTTTTTTGTGGTTTTCCTGGGTCGGTTAGGCGAATGCTGAGGTTATTCCTCTTCGGCCACGAGTTTTCTGTCCCCATAATGTTCTTTCTCCGTTTCAGGATTTTATAGTACCAGGCAGCGGCGATTGTTTTGTTGCGTCAGCACGATGGAATTCTCCCTGGCGCTTGGCGGAAATGCTGGGGCCTGTTTCTTCCTGGGAGCTCGCTCCTTTACATCCGGAACCCCTCAGGCTGCGGGAGGCTAAGGCGAGGCTAGCTGGTGCCAGGATCGGCGACATGTTGGTATCGTTAGGTACTCTGTCCTTGCTGCGTACATGTCGCCGTCCAGATCAGATGGCCCTAAGGGTCTCCCCTTCATCCCTTCCTTCTAGGGGTCACGTTGGAAGCCTACGATCCGTGCAATGATGTGCAGTAGTTACTCGAGGCCCCTCCTCGGTGGTATCGAAGTATAACATTTTTATAAATCTTCGATATCTTTGGATAGTTCTAAATTTTTAATTTTCCTCTTGTGTTGAAGACATCATTATTGGCAGTTGTTGCGTTTTATTTTGAATTAAATAAGAACGAAATGAGTAGAGCGAGGATAAAGATTTATGTTGTTCCTAGCATGTGCCTCCAAAGCATTGCTGGTTTCACAATTTCCTGGCTCTTATCCATGAACGAAGAACTGTTTCTGCAGTCGCCTGGATTGTAAATGACGCATTCTCAGCTTTTAAAAATACTTACTCCGGTGACAGATATCGGTGACTTAAGCAGAAACAAGATATAAGTTCAATTTTCAGAAAGAATCTTGTAATTTTTGCATTTTTTCTGTAGGAAGTATTCGATTGCTGCAGAGTAGCGAAAGGGTGATTCGTGATGACATTTGGACTCCGTCTGTCACTTCCCTCCATAACGGCTGTCCTCTATATTTCTGTTTATTTAGTACGTGCGTCTAGGTAAGTTATACGGGTTGCGTATTCAGAAGACTAGGGGAAGGAATTCCATTTTCACTACTTCTGTAAGGTTATCGCGTAAGTGAAATAATGCATTACAAACAACCGAAACTCCTGTGCAGAGAGATCTCTAGATTGCAATGAGGATTATAACATTTGTAAAAGATTAAATGTATGAGCGTTTCTGTAAACCACTAAATCCTGTTAATTTTTACTTTCTCTACTTAACTACCTTAGTAAGTACAGGAAGTATCGTATTCCACCAAAAATTCTATACCGATATTTCACCGAAAATACACATTATGAGACTCCTTGAATTCCAAAAAAGAACACTTTTAGAAAAAAGTCCGTGTGTGTGTTCATGTGGACAGCATAATTAAAAAACTAAAAGTGGTTAAATACCAAACTTTGTATTTAAGTTCAGAATCTTCCAAGGATACGACACGAAGATTTTCAAGAAGATCCCCCACCCCAAACTACCCCTTAATAGAAGCATTTTCCATTACTTTTGATTTTATCAAAAATAGTTCTAACAATTTTGATGAAAATACCATATGTTTAAGGTATCAGCTTGACAAGTAAAATGTTTATCTTAAATTTTCTGGAAATAGGTTACGAATTCCTCTTCATACTAAATAATTTTAAGAGTGTGTTTCCGAGACATTCCTTGCTATTGGTTTGAAGGTTCAAATACTTATACTTTTCTCAAAGGGGAAGTCGCTATTTGTTTGTTTTCTTGTGGTTATTTAAACAGCATGGGATTTCAAAGCCATCGCATAGCGACACGCTTTTTAAGAATTTAACAATGGCTTTACCTAGGATATCGTACAGTGTAAATGCGATTAGAATTAACAAGAAGTAGATAAGAACTACTTTTTGTAAGAATAGCATACAGAAGGGTGAGCAGAGAAAGTTACGCGATTGCAACGCATCAGATTCTTTTTTCTTTTTTTTTCACTCTGAGAAACACTTCTTTTGCTACATAACAGCATTGGGCCAGAAGAATCCTAACTTTTAATTCCCGTTTTGAAGCAAACCAAATTATATTCTATGTACATGTTGATCCGTTTGGGAAGATGTAAAATAAAAGCCCAGTCACATGAGAATTAGTAATTTTACAACTCGTAAATATATTCTAAAGAATGCAAGTTTTCGCTATAATTTTTACGCAATATAAATAAAATACGTTGTTTAACAGCAGCTAAAGGTAAAATAAAAGAGAATATTTAAGTCTCAGCAAAGTTGTGTAGTGCAATATGCCAAACTTGGTACCAAATCTGCAACAGGAAGATCATATTGACACTGCTTCAACATGGTGTGTGCTCCTTCAGTGGCAAAAAATACCCATGTTTACTTCAATGGTTACTTCATTCGGCAAAAATTTCTGCTCTCATGTGGACCAAATAGTGTTTAAATTCTGAATATATCTCATACCACACGAATTCTTTCTCTAGGATTCAAAAATGAATGTCGTGTAGTGACTAGTTATTCAGAGTCTCATTGAAATGTTTTTCTTAAACGTTGAAGAGGATACACCTGCTAGATCACACCTGCTTCAATCTATTGCAGGAATTGCAATACATCCTCTCTGAGCTTGTATAACCTCAAGGAAATCTGTGCGATTAGATGCAAATCTTGTAATTTTATGACAGTTTATTGAAGGTATGCCAATTTGTTTTGTCATAGCATCTGACACTTAAGACCGTGCAGATAGCGCAACTGTGTAAGATGGATGTATTGCTAATTTATTCCTATGCATGCTAGAATCTATGAGCGATTTGTTTTCTTGAGAGTTGCAAAAAGATTAACTTATCCCGTTCTGAAAAATACTCTTTTTGCGAGTAAGCATTTAATTGCGCCATGTATGTCGCGGTAGACAAGTTGTGGACTAGTTTGAACACAATGTTCATTCTTCTAGAACATATATACATTAGAGAAAATATAAACAAAAGCAAATCACGTGTTAAAATATTAAGCCATGTTTTTCCAAAAGGATCGACATGCATTATATGCGAAAGAAAATTGGACATAAAAAGTCGTTAAATGTTCACAAAGTGGCGTTTCTCGAGTATTATTAATTTTAATTTCCTTGTAACACTAAAAATTTTACTACCGCGCCATAAACGTTAATAAAAAAGAAATATTTTCAAACAAAAGAATAATATATATATATATATATATTTCACGTTCTGATACACCTTTTAAAACTGAAATTCTTGTACGAGGGGTGATCAGAAACTAAGGTTACACGTCCGATATTCCTAGAGTTTCCTTCGTTAAAGAGAAATTAGTAGTGTGCGGTAATTCTATTTCATGCTGTTGGCAACTATACAGAATTTCAGTCACCCGCCACCTAGAGCAGTAGTTATAGGTAAACACAAATAGCGACTCGTTTGGAAAACCGGTCTCGCGAAGATTTCTGTGGGTGAAACATGTAACCGCGTCTGAAATTCACCGGCAGCTGGTAGAGGTTTACAGGAGACTGTAATATCGCATCAGCATGTCGCATAATCGTGTGAAAAGTTTGCGGCCGGTAGAGAAAACGTCACCGACGAGGATCGCAGTGGCCGACCTAGCACGGCATCAACAGATCTGAACACAACTCGCGTGGAGGAGCTGATTGAGGAAAAGAGGAGGATCACTTACGGCATATAACGGTAGAATTGGGAATGTCGTTTGAAAACGTTCGTCACATTGTTCAGATATTCTGCAGAACCGGAAAGTTTGTACCCGACGGGTTCCACGAAATCTGTCTTACAGAAAGAGAAGCGCATGGGAAATGTCCGCAACTTTTGAAACGGTTCTCCACGGAAGGAAACACATTGTCACGGGTGATGAAGCACAGCATTACACCCACAGCAGCAAATGGTCGCCAATGGAGTACAAACAAAGACGTTTAAGGTGACACCACTTGCCGGGAAGGTGATGGCCACAGTGTTTTGAGACAGCGCGGATGTCATACCCATTAGTGTATTGGTTGTGTGAAATCAAATGTACACGCTTCACTGCAGCCTTTGTAACCTTAGTTTCTGACTATTCCTCGTATTATAATTAATAAATAAAACAAAGTTACTTTTCGAAATGCACCTTCTTCTTCTTTTTCTGCAAACTGCATTTTGGGGGTCATGTTTACAGGAATATTAAACTTATCTGAAACTTAAACGAAATAAGTACTATTTTATAACTTACATGTAAATTATCCTATGGTATTGTATAAATGTAATCAAAATCAGAATCATACCCAAAACAAAAGCCAAAAATTGGGGGCAAAGCAATAAGCAGAGATCATTCAGACGACAGAGAGAAAGAAAGTGAGCAAAATACGAAATCGAAACGGGGATGAATACTGTGAAAGAAGACATGCTCGAGTGGTATTATCCACCTTACCAGTGAAAGAATTAAAGAATGCAGTGTGATAACTTAACTTGAATATCAGTGTGTATACAAGCCTTACACATATTTTTCATTAAAATAAAACAAATGCTTTTTGGGTTAGAAAATACATCTTTCACACATGTGAAACGGTCACAAATAAATCATTTACTGCCAACTACAGAAGCTTAAGTTTCTAAACTAGCATTAAATGAAAAATTAATGAAACGACCATTCAAACGAACACTCGAGGGCAAACAGACGAGTAGAATATATTTCATTACGTTATATGCTATTCTTTTAAACATATAAAGCTTATTTAATGGTTGACGCTTTTCAAACTACTTTTCTGACATTGTTTTACAAGAAAACATTTGTTTTGAAGTACTTCATAACAACAAAAGTTTTCCGTGATTTAAAAGTGCTAGAAACTCATCTCATTTGCTTAACTTTTTTAATGAAGAATACTTAAAGAGTCGCTTAACAAGGTAAAACTTCGGGAGATGGTGCCCTAAACCTGGCTTGTTTCCTTTTGTTGTTCCTAGCCTACATAAGACGAGGTCAGGAAAAGGAATAAAGATCGATACGCCACAAACAGTCAGAGCTGATAATACAATTCTGGAGTCTTGAACTTGATAGGGTGATATATATAATATGGAACGCAAAAAGAAGTGACTGATATCGGTTTCCTGTGCCAAACCAGACCACCTGGTGCCAATCGATATATCGAAGAAAATGTCAAGCGAAATTAAGTTCTTTCCTCTTCAGGAAACACATTAAATTGCTAGCGTGTTTCCGGTCGACGACGTTGCAACAGAATGTATGTTCTTCCTTCAGGATATCACTTTATTATTCCTAAATGGACTGTGCTGGTTCACAACAGACCCTTGAAAAGTCACTTGAATTAAATATTCAATAATATTCCATTTAGCGAAACATAAGAGTGCGACTGTGTTTTATAATTAATAGGCCATTTCCAATGTTTACTTTCTGAGGAAGTATTGCATTCCAACCTGAAATTGGATACCGAGATTTTGCCTGAAATACACGTTTTAAACTCTCTGAATAAAAGAAAAATCATTTTAAAAATATCCATTGTATACAGAGTAGACCATTTAAGTTGAGACTGTACAATATCACCAAAACTAAGCGTTGTAGAAATAAATGTCTTTAATAAAATTAGCTTGACATTATGGGGGAAAGTAAATGTCATTAGTCATGTTTAGGGTCAATTTAATTTTTTTAATGGGACACTAGAATGACCATTACAACGTCCTCCAAATGAAACACGATTAATGTTATTTACTTTCCCCCATAATATCAAGCAACGTTTTTCAAGACATTTCTTTCTACGTTTAGTTTTGGACAAATTCTATAATCTCAACTTCAATGGTCCATCCTATATATGTTGTGTATCGGTGAACAACATAACTAAAAACGAAAAGTTGGTTAAATATTAAACTTGATTTTTAAGTTCAGCATTTTCCAATGTGCAACACGAAGCTTTTAAAGAAAATTCTCACCCTAACCAGCCTTTACATTGAATATTTTTATGATGCTTTTATGTCTAACAATTTTGATTAACATTTCATATGTTTAATACATTTACACAACAAACGAAAAGTACAACCTGAATTTTCTGGGAATAGCTTCTAAAGGCCTCCTGATTTTGAATAATGACTTTTGTATAGCTGTAAACTGTGTAACCGGTAAAACTGGTGGACAAAATCTTACTGCCAAAAAAATTACATCTCGTTATTTACGTCAAATATATATTGGAATTAACCATTTCCAAAATATTTCTCATTTTTTTTTAAATTACAAATACTTAAGATTTTCTCAAAGGAAAGCTTCTTTTTCTCGTGGTCAGGCAGAGTTTCAAAGCCATCGCGTAGCGATACGCTGATTAAAATACTGTATCCTACAACGAAATGTGTAAATATGAATTGCAAGTTTATCTGTGTTAACAAGGTGTAAGAATACGTTTTTGTAAGAATACTTTATAGAAAAATCTAATGTGTTACACTCACATGACTTTCTCTACTCTTGTACAAACTATTTTTACAAACGCTTATTCTCCATATGCTTCATGTTAATCAAGATGTTAATCTTATTGCTACTTTTCTTGTAGGTGCAAGGGGAATATGGTAGGCTTTAAGCGACAGTCAAATCTTTTAAGAGCTGGTTGCTATGTGGCGCATTCCATTCTCTTTGCATGTCCAGGACATAAAAAAATCTGATGTGTTACACTCAAATTACTTTCTATACTCTTGTACAAACTATTTTTACAAACTCTTATTCTCCATCTATTTCATATTAATCGAGATAAACATTTGCAGATACGATCTTTTTACATGCAAAGAGAATTACATTTTACACATAGCGACCAGTTCTAAAAATACTTTACTATTGCTTAAGGCGTACTATGTTCCCCTTGTTTTGTATTTGCAAGGGCAATATAGAAATACAGAATCCTTTAAGCATAGACATATCTCTTAACAGCTGGTTGCTATGTGCACCAGCATTCTCATTGCCACACATTAATACTCTTTGTATATCCAAGACAAAAAAATGAATAACGAATTCCATTTTGAGATAATAAGTATTGAAAAATTTAAGCCAATGACAAACAATATCTTGAAAATGGTTCACTCAACAAAAAAAAGGTATATGACATAAATTGTGTATTTTAAGGCGATCTACATTTTTTGTGTAGCAAAATTTTGTCTATCTCTTATGGTTTACCAGTTATGCAAAATCGTTCACAATGAAGAATACTTTGGGAGAGATTCCCAGAAAATTCGAGATATACATTTCATTTGTGATGAAAATATCTTAAAAAAAATCTGATGTGTTACACTCACATGACTTTCTCTACTCTTGTACAATCTAATTTTACAAACGCCTATTCTCCATATGCTTCATGTTAATCGAGATATCGAGATGTCAATATTATTGGTAATTTTCTTGTAGATGCAAGGGAAATATGGTAGCTTTTAAGCGATAGTCAAATATTTTAACGCTGGTTGCTATGTGGCGTATTCCATTCTCTTTGCATGTCCAGGACAAAAAAATGAATAACGCATTTGAGAAAAAGTATAAGTATTAGAAAATTTAAGGAAATAACAAGCAATATCTCGAAAACGGTTCACTCAAAAAAGAAATGTATATGACATAAGTTGTGTATTTTAACGCGATCTACATTCTTTGTGTAGTAAAATTTTGTCTATCTCTTATGGTTTACCAGTTATGCAAAAGTCGTTCACAATGAAGAATACTTTTGGAGACATTCCCAGAAAATTCGAGATATACATTTCATTTCTCATGACATTATCTTAAACATATGATATTTTCATCAAAATCGTTAGAGCCATTTTTGAGAAAATTAAAATTTTCGAAAAATCTTCCATGTAAAGGGTAGTCTGGGGTGGGGGGATTTTCTTGAAAACCTTCGTGTCGCATCTCTGGAAGATACTGAACCTAAATACCCAGTTTGGTGCTTATCCGACTGTTCGTTTTTGAGTTATGCTGTTCACAGACACACAGACACACAGACACACACACACACACACACACACACACACACACAGACACACAGACACACACACGGACATGTTTCCAAAAATGCTTTTTTTGGATTCAGGAGGTCTCAAAACATGTATTTCCGGCGAAATCTCGGTATCGAATTTTTGGGTGGAATGCAATACTTCCCCTACTTACTATACGTAGTAGAGAAAGTAATATGATATCTTAATCAAAATCGTTAGAGCAATTTTTGAGAAAATTAAAATTTTGAAAAATGTTCCATGTAAAGGGTAATTTGGGGTGGGGAATTTTCCTGAAATTCTTCGTGTCGCATCTCTGAAAGATACTGAACCAAGTTTGATGTTTATCCGACTGTTCGTTTCTGAGTTAAGCTGTTCACACACACACACACACACACACACACACACACACACACACACACACACGGACATGTTTCCAAAGTTTGCTTTTTTTTGGATTCAGGGGGTCTCCGGTGAAATCTTGGTATCGAATTTTTGGGTGGAATACAATACTTCCCCTACTTACTATACGTAGTAGAGAAAGTAAAAAGTGAATAGAGATCGTCATATCAGATTCTTCCTTTACTACTGAATTAAAATGCGATTTATGATTGCATAAGGAATATTTAACCTATCTATCATTGCTTATAATATGTATTTTATTCTACACAAAAATTCGATATGGAGACTATACCGAAAAATAAGGATTTCTACAAAAATATCTGTGAGCAGTATTCCTCAAAAACCAAAGACTGGAAACAAATTTCATACTTGAGTCACTGTTTAAGCATGCCAGGCGAAGAGGTCTAGACTACCCTTTGCATGAGAAAGTTTTCGTTATTGTTAATTCTTTCAAAAATGGTTTTACAATTTGGATTAAAATACGAGATGTTTAAGATATTAATGCGGTAAATTAAGTGTATACCTTGAATATTCTGTCAGTAGCTTTCGAAGTCCTCTTCAACTGTTAAGCATACTCGGGAGTAGCAAACGTGGTCCAGGCACCCCTGTTGTATAATTATAGACAGTTGACTCGTTGTAGCAGCTTATGTCATCCCAAAAGATGGGCGGAACAATGTGCCAATGCTATGTCTATGTTCTTGCTAGTAGATTTGTTGTTTTCTTTATTCATGGACCCTCTTTAACTGAGGTGGTCCTTAACGTCTCATTCTATATTGGGCGTGAAAGACCGGCAATTTTGCTCAAAGGCCACTTTAACAAACTTGAGGTTATTTTACGTGCCGCAAATCTCCACACGGGACCACCGGCTTTACTACAATTTCGAAGGAAACTATGCTAAGATTTTTACGCCCGAAAAAATCCATCGTCCTCCGCCAGGATTGAACCTGTGACCTCGGAAACTACAACACTTACTAGTAGAGTGCCGCTGGGTTAATAATAAGCCTAACAATATTAATATGGTTGGTTGATGATAATAAGTTCATTTGGAGCTTTTTACTTTCTCTACTACGTATAGTAAGTAGGGGAAGTATTGTACTCCACCCAAAAATTCGATACCGAGATTTCACCTCAAATGTTTTGAGTCACCTTGAATCCAAATAAAGAATTTTTAGAAAATTTCGTGTGTGTGCGTGTATGTCTGTGTCTGTGAACACGATAACTCAGAAACGAAACGTCGGATAGATACCAAACTTGGTATTTAGGTTCAACATCTTCCAAAGTTATGTATTCCTCATTTGAAAATAATTTTATATAATCTTCTAATCTTCTATAACTGCTAAACTTTAAGGGATAGGCAGAAACGTACCAAACAAAAATGTAGATCGCTTTAAAACACACAATTTACTTCAAATAAATTTTTGTCACATAAACCGTTTCTGAAATATCCGTTATTAAAAGTTCGAATTGTCCATTTCTAGGCCATTCCCTTAAAGTCCTGTCAACATTCGTTGCTTCTCCCGATTGTATGGAAACGACATGGAATTTTGAGGCCAGCATATAGCGTCAAGTTCCTAAACATTTGACTATCTGTGTTCCCTTTGTATCTACAGAGTGAACCTTTAAGTTGAGACCGTAACAATATCTCCAAAACTAAGCGTTGTAGAAAGAAATGTCTTGAATAAAAGTTGCTTGATATTATGGGGTAAAGTAAATACCATTAGTTGTGTTTTATTTGGAGGACGTTGTAGAGTCAATTTAATTTGATTCTGAAAATAGTACTCTCTTGGCGGCATTTGTTAGACTTCATTTCAATGTCTACTTCAGAAGAAATGTTTGACAAAAAATACTATGGTTGTGGTGCGTTCGACAGCTGCTGGTAGCTCATTTGTCACACAATCAAACCTCAACGAGATTGAATCAATAATCATGTTACACTGAGCTAGTTGTTTGCATGATTCAGAGTAAAATTCATTAAAATTGTTTATTTCTGGTCCTTCTCCTTTTCCAACCGAGTATAGCGCAGTTCATTTGTTTATGTTTGTTTCATGGTATTTGTTTCCAATTAGTTAAGCAGAGAGTGATAGGGTGGATGGAAACTAGTGTTCGTTAGATAAACGTGGAACAAAAAACACTAATGAAATGATTTTCCTGTTACAATGCTTTTATTTCACATCTTTCTGAAATTATCATCCTGCATTTTAAATGCTTCTTATACACATTTGGAATTTACTTCTCTTATTGGAAATTTTAAGATTTTTTCAGCTTTGAGGTCAAGTCCGCTGGGTACAGCATATTCTGATTTAATGGTGATATATTATTTTATCTGCTTACGTACTTACAGTAAGCAATATATTCCACTGAAAAATTAGATTATGATATTTCGTCGGAAATATGCGTTTTGAGGCCTCCTGAAGTCCCCAAAAAAGCATTTGTACCAAACGTTCCGCGTGCGTGTGTGTCCGTGTGTCTGTGATTATAAAACTCAAAAAAGAGTCCAATAAATATCAAAGATTTTTAAGAAAATCCCCCACCCAAACCAGCTTCGCTGTTTTTGATGTTCTCAAAATGGCTATAAAATTTTTGGTTAAAATACCTTATGTTTAATATATTTTAATGACAAATTAAATGTTTAACTTGAATTTTCTCAGAATAGTCTGTGAGGCTCTCTTCATTCTGAATTATTTTTGCATAACTACTAAACCGTAAAACATACAAACCATCACATCAAAAGTGTAGATTTCGTTAAAACACACAATTTATTTATTTTTGTGGCATGAACTATATCCGAGGTATTCTTTGTTATTGGTCGCTATTAAGCTTCATTTACCCTAGCAGTCTTGCAAAAGAATGAAATTTCAAAGTTGTCACATAACGACATGCTCTTAAAAGATTTGACCGCTTTAAATTATTCTATTCCCCTAAATCCCTCGTAAGTACTGGTTGTTCAAAAAGAAGAAACAAATTTTAAATATTCATCTTTAATGAACGACAGCAGACAGCGACACATACGAAACATCGTTGAATACAAGAAAGTTCAACGTTTTAAGCCCCACCTATTGGCTCCATTCAGTGCTTACAGCGGCGCTGGGTTTGTTTACGAGAAAATGGCGATGTCACAGGAAAAGTCGTTTTGTGTGCTGCAGTATGCAAAGAGTGAATCAATTGTTTCATTGCAGCGTGTATTTCGCTGTAAGTTCAACAACGAGCAGCCTCCTTATAACAAATTTAAAATTGATACAATAAATTCGTAGAAGATGGTTGCGTATGCAAACGGAAAAGCACTGGTTGTCCTCGCATAACAAATGGTGGTCATTTTGAACACATAAAATAATATTTTGGACTTATCTATTTAGTGTTGTATCCCTATTTATTGTCGTTCATTACAAATAAATATTTAAAGTTCGCTCCTTCTTTTTAAATAACCGTGTATAAGGAAATATGCAATAAAGCCATTTTTTCAAATGTTTATATAGATTATGATGCAGATAAAATAATAAACTTTTCTAAGAATATTTTGTTGAAGAATGTGTAGAAAAGTCATGTAAATATAATACATCGGATATACTTTTTAAACACTAACGCTACTATCGAAAGTACGCGTAAAAGTTTCATTACTTGTTTAATTTATTGAATTACTCGTGAATTAATTCGAATAAACGTGATAAGCGATTTACGACCTCCAAGATACACTTTCTCGTGGCATTAAAAATTCAACACATACTTTCTTGGAATGCATAAATATCTAGCAGCATCGTACAGACTCACAAGAGGATAAGAAGTCTGTAAAACTTGCACGTGTTCCACGATCCACTACAAATGCTCTGCCCTCTTGACTGCGCAAGCTGCAGCCCTTGCATATATACTTTGTTTGGAAACACCTCGAATAACAAATAGAGTAGAGAGGATCAGGGCCACTTGGATTCTTGTATTGCGGTGTTTTTGTTCGGGTGGTTGGATCGAGAGGACGGTGCAAGAGCCTGCAATTGAAAATTATCATCAACATAACACCCTCCACTTGTTGCTGGGACAGTACAGTCTGCTCCTCGTGCATCAGGAGCACCGAGTCGTAAATCACCGGACAATGAACAAGTTATGATTACATCAGCATCAAGCGAAAATACATGCGCTTTCCTAACTTCAGTCAAAATGAAATTTGTGCCAAGTGCCCGGTGGCATTCTGAAATAAATACTAGGCGTGTTTTAAAGTAGTACCGCTAATATTTTAAAAATAACATTATTTTCCAAATAATTTATCATCATTCATTACCTCACACCTCTTCTACATTGAGTCATCGCCGCTATTCTGTCACTTGTACGGCAAACTAATTTAGTACGCATTCGTCAAAGAATGATGCCGCCCACGATCAAAGCCACGTCTGCACTTTTTGTTTCACAACATCATCGCCGTTGAAATGTTTTCCACCAAGGAATTTCTTCAGATGAAATAGAGATGAAAATCATTTGGTGTCAATGTTTTCTTCCATAGGTTGCACCAAATCATTCATGATCACCTACAGTCGACCGCTCCGCACATTTTCAAGACCTTCGTTAAACTGTCTAATCCACTAATCACCATTCCATCACTCATTATCAGTGAACCCAACCTTAAGCGAAACAGAGGAGGGCGGATTTACCCCCACGCATTGTTCGTGGAGCTTTGACTGATTCATGTGGTTGTGGGTTGTCCAAACGCCAATTATGGTTCCTTGTAATATACCATTGCGACCAGCCGTCAGTGAGTGAGTGAGTGAGTGAGTGAGTGAGTGAGTGAGTGACTGAAGGGGAAATACCTCATAACACAAAACGAAGAAGGTGGGCTAAGGCGACAATCTGACGTAGCTCATAAGAGACAAGATTCGGCTTCACTGCTTGATTATTATATCCCCATAAACCTCACATAATTGGCGATGAAAGAACATTTCTCGCATTCAAAAAATGCTCTAATAAAGTGACGATTGCTTACAGTTACGTTTAACTTCCTAATGAATGCTTAAAATCGCGACTGCAGCGGCACTTACTTTAAAAACACGCCTCGTAGGTGCCCATTTTTTACGACAGATATTAAAACAGTTTTCAGTTCACTTATATTCCATGAACTTAATTTATCAAATTATTTTTACTTTCTCTGCTAAATACGGTAAACTGAGGGAGTATTGTATTTCACCCAGAAATTCAACACAGAGGTTTCATCGGAAATACATGCTTAGAGGTCCCTGAACCCCTCAAAAAACCATTTAAAAAAAAATGCGTGCGTGAACAGTATAACTCAAAAACAAAATGACCAATAAATACCAAACTTAATATTTAAAACTAACATCTTCCAAGGATACGACAGGAAGATTTTTCAAGAAATCCCCTACTCAAACTACTCTTTATATGGAAATGTCCTTATTTTTATTTTCTCAAATATGCTTCTAAGGATTTTTATTAAAATACCATAAATTTAAAATGTGTTCATCACAAACTAATAGTACATCGTGAATTTTCTGGGAATAGTTCTTCATTCTGAATGAGTTTTCTACAGTATCTTCGTTTTATGCCAAGGCCGGGATCGCGCGAATGTTGCTCTGCACACAGTTTACTACACTGCTGGGTTTTCCGTTCCATAATTACCGCGTTCTTTACTCATGGGTGTAAGTAACATATATATATATATATATATATATATATATATATATATATATTGCATTCAAGATTCCTCTATCTTGCAAATGGCCACATTCTGGGATTAACGTTAATCCGTCAACAAAGAGTTTTGCCTTTTTGTAAAATTCGTCCTCATGATGCGTTTGACTGAGAAACTCGACAAAGGGATTATCGATATCAAATGTTCAACGAAATAATTTGAATATTTGGAAGTCCATCCACAGGCATACGGATTGAAAAAATTAACGAAATAAATGGAAATAATAGAGCGTAAGACGTAAATTTAATTACTATTTATTAATTTCTGTAACTTTTCTTCCTATTCTGAAATTCCCAGTAACACTTTCCTCCTAATAACCTTTCTCCTAATGCGATTTTCCTAAATAATTTACTAATGTTATTGTTTGTAAAAAATTGGCTGCTAGGATTGGAAATATTGGGATGGGTTCTGTTGATAGAGGAAGGAGTAGGGGAAATAGGTGTTGTGATATATAGTACATATATTACATGATCAAACACTCTCTCTCTCTCTCACACACACACACACACACACACACACACTAACACTAAAGCTAACCTCGGGTTAAATCTAGAAATGACAGGATTCTGTGATTTCGCTGCGGCTCGCCACGGCCTGACGGTTTTCATTCACCTCCTATTTGGTTTTCAAGCACGTGCAAGGTAGAACTCGTATATCCACTATTATTGTATTGACAAAAAGTCCTTGTGCGAATAATTCTCCTCTTGCCTAAAATAAATGTAGGCGAAAACACCGTTGACGAAATATCCATAGTCATACTGTCCTTTGACCAAAATATTGTACACAATATGTTGGTGTACTGCTTTTGACTACATGTCCTGAATCGATCCTCGTACTATCTACCATCTAATCTTTATCCGTCATGCACCATGTCAGGCTAGCCCCTATCTAATGAGCATGGCCTCTGATTTGTTGTATTCCTCCGTACCCCACTCTGATTTGAACTACAACTATATTTCTAACGAAATCTTTTCCTTGCATTGCGGAATTATTTGTCGTCTGTCACTGGTAGCAAAGTAATCCATGAAAAACAGAAATTTCTTAACTTCCATCGTAATAAAATGCAAAACAGGCTGTAATGTGGCAAATTTCAAGGCAGCTAAGCTATACTTATGATGATTGATCTCCAGCACAATGGACTCTCCCTCATTTTCTGCGCCTCTTCCATTCTCCATTATTCATTTTCGTGCTGTGACAACGCACTTCGCCGCATGAGAGCACCCTACTTCGTTTGCATTCATTGGACTATGCTGACAGGACATGCACTGCGTGTAACTGTCAAACAAGGACTCCAGTGTACCGAATTTGGTGGTTCTAATTGGACGCAGGGAGTCTTATTGATGTTTGGTGTCAGTGCGGGCATCACTGGTGAAATATCACCACGTGCCACAGGTGGGGGGAACCCCTTGGTGGCATTTCCCTCTCTCTGTGGTTTTCTTATATCAACCACCATTTTGTCATATATCCATTCATTTCCCCTCTGCTTTTATGGACTAAATTAATAGGTCGTTTATGACACGTGCTGAAACTGAAATAAAAGGCTTCTGGATTCCTTTTATTTAAACTTTTGCTTCTTAAAGGTTACCCATAGCTAAAACTTAGTCAAAACTTACTTCTCTGAAACTTTAGCTTTAATTATATAGTATAGCTTTTATTCAGAGTCTTTAAAGCTTTAGCATGTGACCATTTAAATGCCCAAGAGCATGTGACCTTATAGCCTGTATTTACTTCCAATGCCTCTACTGAACTTTGACTTTTCTTACATTTTTGCGCATTAAAAATGCTCCACGATGTATTTTGTAACCAATCTTGTTCTAATTTTCAACAGAAACTGAGTGAATGAGTTTAAAAAACCGTAAATGGTTTTCGCTAGACATTTAAATTGCTCAAGATATGCATAATCAATTGCGCCACTGAGGATAGATTGCTACAAAAGTACTTAGATATTAAATTTTTTAAACAGCCAAAAGAGCGAAAAAATTTCGTATACTAGTTTTGTGTTGTACTCGTGTTTAAATATTATGGTGGTAATAATATAGTAATTTTACTTCTTCAAAATTACTATTTTTGTATTGTGTGCAACACTTATTAATTAGTATAATAAAAGTGAAATAAAACGCTTTACTCAAAAGCTATTGAGGACATCCACATGAAATTTAAAGTCATAATAATGGTAGAGCAGCATGTGACAAATTTTAAAAATATTTAGATAAAAACTGCAAGTATGGGTACCCTGAAGTCTTAGGGGAGGTTACATAACTGTATTTAGACAGTGGTTAAAGTCAGTAGCGGCTATTTAGGCGATCTTTGTGTTAAGTTCCACTTCACTTGCTTTCTAATAGTAGACACAATCTTTTTTGTTTGATAAATTATCAAATTTATTACTATCTTGGTATTGTCAATCTCTTTGCTTTTTCTGTGTTGTCGACAGTGCTATTCACCCATCCAACAGTTGACTTTCTATCCTCAAGAGTGTTATGTCTGCAGTGAACGAAATCACGCTTTTAAATAAGGGTTAATTTCTTTGAGGTTGATCTGCTTTGATAAATTATTTCCAACTCTTTATGGTTGCTATAGCTACAGTGACGTATTATAGTGCAATTCTATTTTTTTATTTTCTCTACTACGTATAGTAAGTAGGGGAAGTATTGTATTCCACCCAAAAATTCGATACCGAGATTCCACCGGAAATACATGTTTTGAGACCCCCTGAATCCAAAAAAAAGCATTTTTGGAAACATGTCCGTGTGTGTGTCTGTGTGGGTGTCTATGTCTGTGAACAGCATAACTCAGAAAAGAACAGTCGGGTAATCACCATCTTCCAGAGATGAGACACTAAGATTTTCAAGGAAATCCCCCCACCCCAGATTACCCTTTACATGGAAGACTTTTCGAAAATTTTAATTTTCTCAAAAATGGCTCTAACGATTTTGATTACAATATCATATGTTTAAGGTATTTTCATGGCAAATGAAATCTATATCTCGAATTTTCTGGGAATGTCTCCAAAAGTATTCTTCATTGTGAACGAATTTTTCATTACTGGTAAACCATAAGAGATAAACAAAATTTTACTGCACAAAAATGAGGATCGCGTTAAAATACACAATTTATGTCATATACATTTTTTTTGTTGAGTGAACCATTTTCGAGATATTGCTTGTTATTCCCTTATATTTTCCAATACTTATACTTTTTCTCAAATGAGAATCGTCATTCATTTTGTTTGTCCTGGTAATGCAAAGAGAATGGAATACTGCACATAGCAACCACCTCTTAAAATATTTGACTATCGCTTAAAGCCTACCAATTCCCCTTGCATCTACAAGAAAATTAGCAATAAGATTAACATCTCGATATCTGGATTAACATGAAGCATATGGAGAATAAGCATCTGTAAAAAAAGTTTGTACAAGAGTAGAGAAAGTCATGTGAGTATAACAAGTCAAATTTTTAGAAACACTGGCATATACAAAACTTATTATAGGTTTCTCTTTAACTCGTCATCTCCCTTAACGAACAGTTGGCAGAACATATGTAGGGTATTTTGTATATTTGGTTTCTTAACACATTATAATATAACAAGTGTCATAATTTGAAATTTGGTATCAGTGTGATTTGGTGGTGTAGTTAGAAGTATAGCTTTTCTTGTGCTGTGAAAGTGAAATATTTATCCGTTTAGGGACACATTAGAAGAGAGGCCATTTAGTAGGCGGAAGGATGAAGACAAGAAACACCTTTTAAACTGCGGAAGACCAGTAAATTTAATAAACTAAAAGTTAGAAGGGATATGAAAACGTAAAACGGGAAATCATACAACCTTCGTTTTAGGGACTAAAAGTTTCAACAATATCCATAGTTATGCAGTAGTGTGACGTTACAAAAGCTCTTCTGTTGGCTATGCCTTTTGTTCAGTAATAATTTGGTGTTTGGAATACACAAGGACTTTGTGACTTCTAAAATGTGACGCGTGCTTTTAGTAAGCATAAAGATTTTATGGAGCATTTAATGTGTCAATTGTAATTGAAAGGTTTCGAAAAGAAACAGTCCCAGTACAATCGTAGATGCTCTAAGGTAAATGCAATAGTGTGCATCCTTCTATTTAACGAACCCGTTTCTTTAATCGATACATCTTCAGATAGTCGTTAGGGCTGTTCTATACTTAAGCGTTAAAGAAATTCCATTTAAAGGCCATGAAGAGACAATTTTATTTGTAAACCATGGGAATTTTAGTTTGGTGTTTATCCGACTGTTAGTTTCTGAGTTATGCTGTTCACAGACAGACACACACACGGACATGTTTACAAAAATGCTTTTTTTGGATTCAGGGGGTCTCAAAACATATATTTCCGGTGAAATCTCGGTATCGAATTTTTGGGTGGAATACAATACTTCCTCTACTTACTATACGTAGTAGAGAAAGTAAAAAGACGCTGCCTCCGTGAAATAAATTCTTCATGTGCAGAAAACATTTACTATAATAATTAGCGACAGTTTAAGGATACAAATCAATAGTTTTTCTATCTTAAATGCAAACCAGAGAAAGAGAGGCATATATTTGTGCTAAAATTGGTAAACAGATCAGAAACAAGGTAAATGGTATTTATTTATTTATTTATTTACGGAGAAGAACCTAGAGAACTGAAGAGAATTTAGTTATTTATTTTGTAAAACTGAAGTAGAATAAAAACTTTAGTAGCAGTAAACAACAATTTTGATTACAGTATATAAAACCATTAGGAGAGCTTTTACACAAAGTTAAAAAGAAATGGTTTGGCAAGCTGAGAATAAGAGTCAAGAAAATCGCTATAACGCAGTATGCATATAACTAGAATTTTCAATATTTAAAACAAAGTCTAGTAATACTTTTTTGTATACAATCAACATATATATTAGAACCACTAAATATAGGTCAGGGCCAAAGCAGTGTTCACCCTAAGAAATAATTTACCTAGTGTCACTTTGACACTAAAATAAAATGTAACAAATAAAAAATCTGATGATGTACATTCACATGGCCACTGCCGTTCTACTAACTATTGCTAAACCCACATCTGTGGCAAAGTGGTAGTGTGCCTGCCATACATTCAAGAGGCCCCTAGTTCGGTTCTCAGATATGGTGAGTTACTTGGATGGGGCGTTTTTCGGGGCTTTTCCTTATTCTGAAAATTCTAATGTTGGATAATCCTAAGCTCTATGGACCCTGAGTTCATTTGAGCATCATTTCACCTATTTCATTCATTCATCGCCGTTGTAGGTATAAGAAGAATACAGTAAGCTAAAGCGATAGTCAGAGGAAGTTTGGGAACCATTGTATCTTGTAATAAGGGCAGCCATATTAAACCTATAAAGGGTACTGCAGATGACAGAAGAAATTTCTTGTTTGCTTTTTAATACATTTTACTTCCTCGTCTCTTCCACGTTACTCTTTAGTTTTGGACGCTAATATAGGTAACTTTTGTGCACTTTCATGACAACCCAATTCCAATAACCGAAATTGCAACAAATTGTGGGCAACCAAACTACTATCTCCTTTTCAGTATACAGTTCAAACTTCCTCTTCTGCTACTCTATGCACTCTAAAAGAAACTACATTCGTTTTTACTCCCCCCCTACAGCGTTCCCTTCCTCTTTGTAAATACTAAACATTTATACAAGTGTAAATGCCAAAGAAATTCATTATTACAGCAGCTAAGTTACTCTTTTTCCCTAGCCAACGTTAATCGAAATAAGAAACTGATTTGAAAGATTCGAATCACAATGCTGTTAGCAAATGAACTGCTATAACCATCTCCGTAAATTTAACTATGAAACTTTCTCATTATATTGCGAATCAGATACATTTATATCTATATATTACAGCGGAGGGTGTTAACTAGTTTTATTAACAGATACTGCTGTTCTGTTAATATTTTTAAGGCACATTCAGACAGAAGTCTCCATTAGTTCCAGCCGAAAGCTTTTAGATAGTCAAGAGGAACTGCACGAATGAGTTTCGCTATGCAATATTTTTGAAGTTCCATGCTCTTTGCATGACCGTAAGCAGAAACCAATAACGACGTCCCATTGGATTAAAGCAAAGTATAAAAAAATTCAAACAAATAACAAGAAATATCTCTGAAATGGTTAATCCTACAAAACTTTATTTCCCATAAATTGGTGGTTTAACAAGATCTACACTTTTGGTGTAGTAAGGTTTTTGTCTATTACGGTTTACGATTACGCAAAAGTCATTTAGAATGAAGAGGACTTTAGAGGCTATTTCAAAAAAATTCAAAATATACATTTTATTTATCTTGAAAATATCTTATAGTATATTAATCAAAGTTACTAAGAGTCATTTTTTAGAAAATTAAATTAATTTTCCATGTAACGGGTAGTTTGGAGTGGGGGTATTTTCTTGAAAATATTTGTGTCACATCCTTGGAAAGTGAACTTATATTTAACCTACTTCTCCTTTTAAGTTATGATGTTCACACACAAATGCACCTATTTCTAAAATAATTTTCTATTAGGCAGCCCCAAAATGTGTACTCTCGATATAGCATTTTTTGGTGCAATACAATATTTCCTCTACTTACTATAGGTAAGAAGTAGAGAAAGTAAAAATAGTAAACGGAATAAAGCGTAACACTATTAGTAAATACATATTTTAAACTCAACAGACTGAGGGTCCTGAAAATTTGATTTTATTGCCCAAGATTTGCAGAAGCAAACGGCTGAAAACTATGGACTTAACAGCTCCTGTGTTTCGGTAAGGTATCGCATTAGCAGGAAGCTAAATGCAATAATTACTCCGAAATCACATTTTCCATGGCAAGCGTGCCATTAATTTCTAAATTAAAATCGATGCTCATCTAAGAGAACCCTTTGGTGCGTTCTTTACTCCAGGGAGAATGCTCTAAATTCGAATGCCAAGTTATGAAATTAATCTCCAGCATAGCACTCAGTTCAGCAGATTTAGAAAGTTAAAACTTTCAAGAGAAAAACACTGCGCGCTATTACACTCGGTGGTGGTTCCGACCTGACTTTGGCTTCATAATTTTAGAATGTGAAAAGTGATGTATTTCCGTTTCCCTCATTTCAGATTGAAACGCTGCCTGTGACCTATATTCTCCGTGTTCCTGAGGGAAGCGTCGATCGATGCCTCCCTATTCCAGACCAGTTACTCTGCCAGACATTACTGCCAGGAATTTTAATTCACTCAGGTAAGATAAACAAGAGACTATACAAACTCTGATAAAATTCACCGCCCGCTCCAAGATATTCAATCTATGGACGCTTTATATGGAGGGAATAAAAAGTGCGGAATGGGTCCCACAGCCCCCTTCGCTGCTAAATTCGTCAAGTCCCGGCGGAATATCTTTGGAGTTTAGATGTCCGTAACTCGCAGCACATGCAAAGGGAATCTTGGCATTTCCACATCTCTTGACTAATCTAATGTAGTTGATCCTAAAATATTCTTCTGACACTATAATTGCGAAGATTGTGCGAAACGCTTGGAGGGGAACAAGAAACTCTAACCTAACGAAAGCGAACAAGATTTTATTTCATTATAAGGGGTCGGAAGTAAGCCCCCTAACAGAGCAAGCGAGGGCATAACAACAGATAAAGTGAGCATAGATGGCCGAATGGAATGTTTGCACCAATGTTACCCAGCGAGATGGCTACGCGGAACAACCGGATGGTCCCAGGTTCAATTCCCGACTACTGCTCTTTCTCCAAGCTGCAAAAAGTTTTCTACCCTTAGGTGAATATTTTACTGTTTTTGAAACAGAAATTTATGCTATCAATCAATGCATATATGAATACCTAAAAAGAGTTTACGCAGTAGTCATAAAGTAACATTAGGATTGGTTTTAAACTGCCTAAATGTGCTCACAATGATGTTCAACTCATCTGGATGCCGGGTCATACTGGCATAGACGGAAATGCAAAAGCTGATGAATTGCAAGACAAGGAGCAGCTTCACAATTTATAGGGCCGGAGTTTAGTAAGAAAGGCTAAATGCAATAATTACTCCGAAATCACATTTTCCATGGCAAGCGTGCCATTAATTTCTAAATTAAAATCGATGCTCATCTAAGAGAACCCTTTGGTGCGTTCTTTACTCCAGGGAGTGAATATCATAAAACCTGGCTTAAGACTCCATGAAACAAAGATGGTAAACCATTTATTAGAAAACCATGTAACAAAAGAGCTGTAAACTTACTTAAATGTAGCAGACTTCAGCCGAGAACAATTATTGCATTTCTCTCAGGACATTCTGGTGTGAAAAAGCATCTTAACACGATGAGAGTGTTTCAAGGGTAACTTAGATTGCACAAGAAAGAAACTGAAACAGCCCAGCTGTGAGACGTATTCCTTAGTAAAGGATGCAAGCATAATGAATTACCTTTAAAACGATCAGGTAACACAGTAAGTGCTGGTCGGACAATGACGGACGTCTGTAACGAACAAGAAAGACCAAACCAGACCACCCACTCTAGCTTAGGCTATCCCTGGTCGGTAAAGTGATTGCCACTATGATTTCGTTTCCCTCATTTCACTTTTATTTGTCATGTTTCGGTGTGCTTCCAGATCGCAGTGAGTCAGTCATGGACACCAGAGAGCTGCCTGGTGTAACGGTTACTCATCGCCCTCTCTGGGCGCTGCAGTAGCATTCGGGTCTTCCAGCTAGGAACTGTTAGAGACTTCAGCGCGTCTCTGTGGCCTGTCTGCTTGCGTCCTGTGTTTCCTTCTCTTCAGTCATTAATCCCCAGGGGTGATTGCACAATAGATATATGTAAGTCATGGTACATTTTGAGATTCCCTGAATCCAGAAAACGATTTATAGAAAAAACGGCTACCTGTGTGTTTGTGTCCTTGTGTTTGTGAACAGCATAACACAAAAACGAAAAGTCGTAAAAAGCAAACTTGGTATATATGCTGCAAATGATTGCTGGTGCAAATATTCCAACACTTACTGATGAAAGCAGAATAGTTTTAAATAACTATAAAGATGCCATAGCTGTAATAATTTCCAATCCTCTGTCTCAGCATTGTTATTTTTTGGAATGTCCATTTGTCCTGAATGTGATAATTTCACTGCATATTTACAAGAATTATCTGATGCAGAAGACACAATATATTAGGTATAAGCAGTGGGTTACTGTGGACAGAAGAAACTTTGGAATCCCCAGTGAAAGAATATCTGAGAAATTAGCAAATAAACTGAATAGTACCTCACATGTTTCTCGCTCAGCAACAGTCTTTTTGTTTTGTTTTATTTCTTTTTTTGGAAAATACAAGTGAGGAAAACATTGAGGAAGGAAACTGCATCATTATTTTCGATATTTTTCATAACAATACACTTTTGCTGTACAAGATTCAGTCCAAGGCATACATTGGAATAACAACCAAGCTACAGTACACTCATCTGTTGTCTACTTGAAACGCATCACTTGAATTGTGTTTCACTTTCGGAATGCGCGAGTCTAAGGATGCAACATGAAATTTTTCAAGAAAACTACCCACCCCAAAGTAACTTTTAAATCGAAAACGTTTCGTTAGTTTTTTTACTTTAGAAACATGATTCTTACGCTTTTGATAAAAATACCATATGTTAAAGATATATTCATGACAAAATAAATATACATCATTCTGATGACATTTGTATACTATAAACAGTAAGAGATACACAAAGACTTGCTACACAAACATGTAGATCTCGCTAAAGCATAAAATTATGTCATAAAGGTTTTGTGGAGTTAACTATTTTCGAAATATTACTTGTTATTGGTTTAAATTTTCAATTACTTATACCTTTCTTAACGGGAAGTCGCTATTCGTTTTTTCTCGTGGTCATGTAAAGAGATGAAATTTCAAAGCCATGACATAGTGACTCGCTCTTTAAGCATCTAACTATCGCTTTACCTATTTTATCCTGCAATGAAATGCGTAAATGTGGTTTACGTAAATCCGGATTAATATGGAGTAGATAGAATAATAAGCTTTTTTAAGTATAGTTTGTACATAAGTGAATAGACAAAGTTATCTAAATGAAAATTAAAGATTTATTTACAATGCTGAAAAGGTCAGTGTATTTAGACTTAGTTTTTTCTACAACTTGCATTTTCAAGTTATAAATTGTTCCTTGCACATTAATGTTAATCGTTTAATGGAAAACTTTGCTAGGGTATTCACAAACCTAGTTGACTGGTACCGTAGCTCAGTAAATAGATCACTTGTCTACTACGCGAGAGGTCCAGGGTTGATTCCCGGCTGCACTCGAGACATTTTTCTTTTAAAAGGTTTCTCAGTATGTCCAGAGTCTGGTGTGTGAATGTGAGTGTACTTGAGCAGTGTTATCGGTTATTTAATAACCAATCCGCCCTTTAATAAAATTTAAGGATTATCTTGGGCATGGCCCTGAACCATTGTACCACAAAGTTAGGAAACGTTAAAAAGTTCTATTATTTTCTTCTCGTGGTTTAGACAAACACCATTTTAAGCATAAAAGCTTTCTGAATTTTTATTCAAAATATCTCAAAATAAATAAAAATTAATGAGGCATTAAGTTTGTGTGTGAATTAAATACTAATAACCAGCCCTTTTAGTTCAAGTCTTATAGGCAATAGAAGTGATTTATTCCTCTATTTCAAATTTTATACTGTAAGGAGTCAACGTTATTATAATGTTTAATATATCTGAAATTAATTATCATATAAATAAAGTTAATGCACAGAGATATTGGTAAATTCAGTCATAGGGCCCTATAACTTGCCACGCTCCTTCAGCTTCCAGCACAGGATATAAATGCTGCCAGCAGTATAACTTGTACTCTCATATCCCTTAACGTATGCAACATTGCCTCAGTTTGAAAACTGATATACAAAACATATCTTCCTTACTTTAAAAAAATCTTATTTGTTACTATCGCATGACTTACAGTATCCTCCATCGTTTATTAATGGCTATACAATTCATAATGTTACGAAAACTTACTATTTCTCTACTATATATAGTAAATATGGGAAGTATTGCAGTCCACCCAAAAATTCGATACTGAGATTTCACCAGAAATACATGTTTCGAGGTGCCCTGAATTCAAATATGTCCGTGTCGTCTGTGAGCAGCATTACTCAAAAACGAAAACTCGGATAAAAACCAAACTTGGTATTTGAGTTTAGCATTTCCCTAGTATGTGACACGAAGATTTTAAAGAAAATCCCTCCACCCCAGACTACACATTGCAAGGAATATTTTTCGAAATTTTTATTTTCTCAAAAATGGCTCTAACGATTTTAATTAAAATATCATACGTTTAAGATACTCATGGCAAATGAAATATATTGAATTTTCTGGGAATATTCCCAAAAGTCCTCTACATTCTGAATGTCTTTTGCATAATTGGTAAACCATAAGAGATACACAAAATTTTACTAGACAAAAAATGTGTATCTCATTAAAACACACAATTTATTTCATGTAATTTTTTGTGGAGTGAACCATTTCCGAGATATTCCTCGTTATTTGTTTGAATTTTCCAATACTTATGCTTTTTCTCAAATGGGAATTTCTTATTCGTTTTTATATGTCTTGGACAGTAAAGAGAATGAAATGCTCCACATAGCCACCAACTCTTGAAAGATTTGACTATCGCTTAAAACCTACCACCATATTCCCCATGTACCTACAAGAACATTAGCAATCAAATGTTTATGTTTATCTCAATTGACATGAAGTAGATGGAGAATAAGTTTTTGTATAAATAGTAGAGAAACTCATGTGAGTGCAAGATATCAGATTTGTTTTCTGTACACTTCATTTCTATCCAGATAAACATTTACGAGATATTTACATTACACATTTCATTATAGATACAAAACAAATAGCAATAGTCAAATATTTAAGAACTGGACGCTATATAGTGGCCTTAAAATAGCATGCTCTTTTCATGCAATCGCGAGAAATAATTTAATATCAACAGGACTGGACTTTAAAAGAACAAAACCGTAACAATTTGAACCAACAATAACGGATTTCTCAGAAAGGGCTTTTCCTACAAAAAGGTTATTCGAAGTAAATTGTGTTTTAAAGAGATCTACATTTTTTATATCGTACGTTTTCGTCTATGATAAATACAATATGTATCTTGAACCTTCAGAGAATGGCCCGTGAAGTCTTCATTGGGAAGGAATTGTATATAGTCTTGTATAATTTTTAACTGATAGACAAAAGATTAATATACAAAAATGTAAAAAAAACAAAATCACCTTATTACAAACTACCGTTTAAACCTTGTCTTTAAGTTTAATATTTTATACTCTTTCTAATGTTTTTATAAACAGTGATAAATAAATAAAAATAAGGTATGAATATTAACAACTATAATAATAGGATCCAACTTATGATTAATATATTTTGGTAAAAGTTTTCCAAATGTTTTTCCAAAAATAGCTAACGATTTATCAAAACGCAATATATTTGAGATATCTACATGACAAAAAAGATATATCTTTAACTGTCTGGAAATAGCCTATGAAGTGCTCTTCATTATAAAGGAGTGTTATATACTTCTGAAACTTATGTGATAGACAAAAACTTACTATAGAAAAATGTAAATCCGTTTAAAACACAACTTATTTCAAATATATTTTTCTTTAGAGTCCGCCATTTCCGAGAAATACGTTATTATTGGTTTGAATTTTTCAAGTTTTATCAGCCTACCTTCATGGTGAGGGTAGGGTGTCTGTTTTCATTCCAGAAGTTGGGAGTTTAATCTCGGTTAACGTCAGTTATTCGAATAAGGTTCCTTTCTTATCCTTATATTGACAGGTGAATATCAGGCAGCTTTAAGCTATATGGACTCATTTGAGAATCGTATCACCCATTTCATTATTTCATCGTCCGACATGATCTATCTGGTTAAAGGACATTAAGAAAAAATAGTTTTAACCTCTTTTTAAAGATCTATCGCTATTCGTTTTGTTTCTCGTGAAGTCACGGAAAGAGCAAGGGAATTTCTAATGACTACGATTCTATTTTCAGTATCCGCCTTATATCTTTAATAAAATGTGCAATAAAACTATTTCTGCAAAGACATATCTCGATTAACAAGAAGTAGACAGGAAAATATGCTTTAGTAGGAATATTTTGTAGTAGCTGTAAAAGAATAAACGATAGCGGATAGAGAAAGTAATTTGAATATAACGCATTAAAATTACTTATAAACAAGCTCCACAGTTAATTTCTAAAGCCACGGTTTATTTTTAAACACCCTACCTATCATACAAGCAGCTAAGTAGGCAAAAAGAATTGATTATTTACTTGCTAAGCAAAAAAGAAACAAGAAAAGAGACAAGAAGAAGTAGAGAGGAAAACAATGGCTGAGAAGAAGTGAACCTAAGGATACAATGTCGAAATAAGAAAAAGAGTGGAAGGACCTATTCTCTCCGTTTCAAGAGAATATTGATCCACGAAGCTCTAAACGCCTGCAGAAGTTTGGTTAGACGTTACGCTCAACAGCTCTGCTGGAAAAGTTGTCGAGCTAGGAGGCACTGCCTGTTCCTATTGAATTGACCATAGCTGGCTTACCACCAGAAGTAGTTGGCAAGAGAGAAGATCTGTTGAGTGCTACATTTCTTGTTAATAGCCGCAGAAACCGTTATGACGATTGAAAGCTCCTGATAGTGAAATACGGTGCGCATTAGAGCACTTTGAGAAATAAATGAGTTGGCCAAAACCTCTCTAGGGGACCCCCACATAATGTATTATATTCCTGACAAGAGCTCTGCGATTGTGTGTTTTATCACTTTGTCAGAAGAATAGTAATAAAAAAGTAAAGGGGTGAGTAAAGTTCTCAATAAACCTAAAAACATTTTTTCTGCTTATGAATACACAGATTTTTAGGTAGATTTTGACGTAAGCTGACACAACTACCCAAAAACTTTTAGACTAATTATATTGTTCCGATACTAACCCAATTTAACAAAATATTTAAATAAAATAAACAGTGGTCAAGTTTTGAAGAGCAAGAGTATCCAGCATAACATAAGTAACAAGGGTGTTGTAATCTGTAGGCATGCTAGAACGGGGTAGTTGAAGCACGAATCCGCGGTTCTGGTGGCAACAAAGATTGTTTAATTCGAAAATATAAAGCGACGCATCGCGTCAAACGCTTTTCAAAGAATCGAGTAACAATCTATATTTAGATGGAAGTACAAATAATAATAGACAAGCTGAATCGAAAACATTTTAATTAGTTCAAATTGAAGGAAACTAAATAAACCTAGAGTCTTAAAAGACACAAAAATATATTAGAGGACTATATCAGGCGACCCAACAGCGCTGTATTTCACGTGTGCAGATATCTTTCCGTGCGTTAAGAGAGTTTCAGAACTCAGTGGGGCAATTCCAACTACACACAGAAGCTGGCTCAAAAACGTGAGCGACTTTCGTTCTACTCCTCTTGTTTAACAGGAAGACGATGAGCGGATCGCGCTCATTGAGAGGAATTTCCCAGGCTTGCACTAGAGTGTACAGTCAGTGATGATAGACAAGAACAGTATAAAAAGACCGAAAATATCTTAAATGTTTTTTCCTTTTCCGTTAATGATACCTTATTTTTAAGGGAATAAACTCACTTTTAGATTGACGAATAATTAAAATGTATTTATTTGAACTACCAGTATCTACCCATAGATATTTTATCTATGTTTACGTTCTTGTCTAACATCACGGAGTATGCGCATCCTAAGTTAAAAACAAAGTGCTGCGTCGTAACGAAAACCTTCCAAACATGTCCACTGCCACTTTGTTTGCTTGCTATGATGATGAAAGCCAAGCGTTTTGATGCTAATAAATTATTTTATAGGGAACATTAAATTCTGAGTTGTCAATTATACATCATCAAATGTGTCCAATGTTTTCTTTATTTTTATATCTACTTTTGTGAATATTAAAGTATTAGTAAATTTATTGGTTTATTAAATCCCATATTATGTTCCATTATCTTTAATATTTCGATTGATCTTTTTGAAACAGAGAGTATGAAAATGTTAGCACTTTCTTATTTTTGCTCCTAAATAAAAAAAAACAAGAAAGTACTAAAAAAATTAAGTTACGTGTTACCAGGAAAACCAAAGAGAATACATTCATATTGATATTATTGATCATTTGGAACTTTCATTAACCTTCATGTTGAATGCCAACTGTTATAGGTCAATGAAGAAGGACTGTCATAATTAATTATTATTATTAAAGAATTTATCAGGTTTTCAATATTGTTATGTTGTAAAAATACTTCCTTTACTCCAAGGGCTCTTGAATGTAAAACTTACAGGTGTACATACTACCTGGCTTAATCAGCGTTATACCTTTACCTTTTTAAACTTGAATGAAAAAATAATTAATTTTATTTACTTCCCCCGTTCGTTATATTATTTCACAATGATCTAGAGCATGATGTTTTTCGCATGCTGCTAAGTGATGCAGTGCGTGTTGCATATTTGGTGACTCGCGGAAGGAAGTGGTTTTCGCCACCTTTGATCTAGAGGATTCTGATAATGAATCCTGTCTTTACCCTTATAATTGCAATTTCGTTCAGCTCCGGTTATCATCAATAACGGATAAAAACTCTCCTGATATTGTCGTAAAAGGATATGATACATCGGCAGAATGCCCGACTTCCTTAACGTCCCTCAAGTATCTTCCAAGTTAGGAAATGATGCATAGTCTATACGTACCCTTTAGGGTGATCAGTTATCGGTCGTAATGGTCGTCGAATAATTCTTTAGATTTATAGCACTAGGTGAAATAATATACCTTTGTTCCTTCTTTTGGTCCTATAGTTATTTAATAAGATAAAAGCTACATAGATTTCACATAATACAGAAACCCTTAAAATATACCACGTAATAGAGGCGAATCTAGTGAATATGAAGGGCACTCCAGGGCACCAATTTAACCTCTTTGGAAAATATACATGGTTAGCGATCACTGAGAAAAGTAATATACTCAGTTGTTAATTATAAAATATTGGTTAAGTAATTTCTAATTTTAGCAATTTTCTCTCTATATACAATTATTTAGCACTCCCTCCTAACAAACTTGCTTACAAAAAAAATAATATAGCAAAATTGTTTTACATGAAGGTTATTAGAAGGTTCTAACATCCATAAATTTCAGTGTATACATCTATACAATTAAAATAAAGATTACCCACAGGTTTTAGACACTGTTTCATTAGACACACATCTACAGTATTTGATAATAATTAATGACAATGAATAAAAATATAGCACACGATTCGTATCGATATAAACAGGACCGACTGACACTTTTTGAGCCCTGGCTTCTGTTTGATTAAGTGTTAGATTATGACCATCTATGTATATTTCTGGTAATAAAATAACATGCTAGACTCCAATTCTCGAGGTCGTGGGTTCAAACCCGGGAAGGGTTTTTTTAGCGTAAACATTTTTAGCACGGCTTCCTTCGGAAGAGAAGTAAAGCCGGTGGTCCCGTGTCGTGGATTTACGGCACGTAAAAGAACCTCAAGCCTGATAAAGAGGCATCAGAAGGTACCTCAGGGTGAAGGTACCTCAGAAGACTACAGGTCGTAGGCAGACAGGCCACGCAGAAGTTCCTAAACATTTCCAAACTCGAAGACACGTCCAAACGCTAAGAGAGGTCGATGAACGACCCACCAATCAAGCAGCCTTCTGGTGTCCATGGTGTCTTTCCATGGAGCTAGCATCCGCGCCATCTGTCCAGCACCGCCGTACGCTAAAACCTAAAAGCACATCTGAAAGTGAAATGGGGGAAAGAAAATCGAGATAGGGAAGAAACCAACCCATCAATCGCCAACCGAGCCCGGGGAAACTACGAAGCATCCATGGGTCAGAACGGACGGTCCCGGGATCGAACCTATGACTTCCCGAATGCAAGCCGAACACGTTACCGTAGCGCCACCTCGCTCGTTGTAAGTACACATAGAACACTGCACATTCTACAGAAGTCTTCCTTAAATATCTTTAATTAATCTTTCTTAATTCTTGAACAGCGTGTATGACCTATCAAACTGTACACAAGAGTTAAACGCGAACACGGCAGTATAGTTTCAACAAATGATAATTGCACGTGTTGAAGCAGTTTAGTACGAATAACAAATTCATTTAAGAAACAAATATAAAGCTTCTCTGACTGTTTCAAAAATTACCTTTTTACTTTCTCTACTACGTATAGTAAGTAGGGGAAGTATTGTATTCCACCCAAAAATTCGATACCGAGATTTCACCGGAAATACATGTTTTAAGACCCCCTGAATCCAAAAAAACATTTTTAGAAACATGTCCGTGTGTGTGTCTGTATGTCTGTGTGGCTGTGTGTGTGTGTGTGTGTGTGTGTGTGTGTGTGTGTGTGTGTGTGTGTGTGTGTGAACAGCTTAACTCAGAAACGAACAGTCAGATAAACACCAACTTGGTATTTAGGTTCAGTATCTTCCAAGGATGCGACACGAAGGTTTTCAAGAAAATCCCCCCACCCCAGTCTACCCTTTACATGGAACAGTTTTCGAAAATTTTAATTTTCTCAAAAACGGCTCTAACGATTTTGATTATAGTATCATATGTTTAAGATATTTTCATGACAAATGAAATGTATATCTCGAATTTTCTGGGAATGTCTCCAAAAGTGTTTTTCATTGTGAACGACTTTTGCATAACTGGTAAACCATAAGAGACAGACAAAATTTTACTGCACAATAAATGTAGATCGCGTTAAAATACACAATTTATGTCATATACATTTTTGTTGTTGAGTGAACCATTTTCGAGATATTGCTTGTTATTGCCTTAAATTTTCCAATACTTATACTTTTTCTCAAATGGAAATTCGTTATTCATTTTTTTTTGTCCTGGTAATACAAATAGAATGGAATACTCCGCATAGCAACCAGCGCTAAAACGCTCAAAGCCTAGCAATTCCCCTTGCACCTACAAGAAAATTAGCAATAAGATCAACATCTCGATATCTCGATTAACATGAAGCATATGGAGAATAAGCGTTTGTAAAAATAGTTTGTACAAGAGTAGAGAAAGTCATGTGAGGTAACACATCAGATTTTTTTAGACTACAACATAAAGTTCACTAAAACATTTCACTTCCGGTTAACATATATTTTTAGACAGCAAGACCTAAAAGTAGTACTTCTAAGACAGTGCATACGAGCTAAAAGCTTTACATTATCGCACTAGTCCAATAATCTTCATTGTGACCACCTTGGTTCTTGTCCAATCACGTGGCCATTTCCCTTTGTATTTTCTTATGTTTAATAACTCGACTTGGTTTGATAAGGTTTTATTTTTATTATGTCTTTTTACACGATTAATTTCTCATGGCGCTCGCATTATACTTCAATATATCGCAATTTGTTGTAGAGTTAACCTACACGTTATATTGACAGCCTTCTGCTTTTTATGACATAGAACGTTATTCTTTTATCTACAATGACCTACATAAAGATTCAATGGCAGGAATTATGAATTCAGAAGGAACTGAAATGCAAGAGGCGGGTGCAATTACAGAAGTAGCAGAAAGAATAACACTATAAGTACTTGCTCAAAAAGTCCAGAGAACAATGTGATATAGCATTCAATCGCTTCATTGTGTCGCGGTATCGTTCGTGTTATTTTATTTGCTGAGCGCCTGTTTTTTTTTTTACTATTTTTTAAATTTGGGTTCTTTGTCCTCCGGCTAGCTATTATTACTCAGTCGAGCAAATCTCTTGAACAGAGTGTGTAAACGGAAAGGAGTTGTTACTAAAAGATAACAGTGATAAAAGAATTTGTTTTTACACTTTTATTGTCGTCACACTTCATTAATTTCAAATATTTACTCTTGATACACGCCCAACTGAAACTGTTATATTTTCGAATGTAACTATACATCACTTATTTGCTGCACATTATTAATTCGAGCATTTCAAATTTTGTAACTAACTTTACGACGCGAGAGATTCTGTAGAATTGCGTAACGTGTACTTCGTGAAGCTTCTGTTGAACTGCGCGACGTGTAACTCGTGAATGATTCTGTAGAACTGCGCGACGTGTAACTCGTGAATGATTCTGTAGAACTGCGCGACGTGTAACTCGTGAATGATTCTGTTAAACTGCGCGTTACGTGTCTTTGGCTTCATAATTTATACTCCCTCACCCCGATATGCCTAAACATTATAACAGAGCTGCTATTGGTTAATAAAGCGCGCCAACATTAGCGTCTATTTTTATATCCAATCAAAATTACGAACACATATGCTCCAGGGAGATATTCCCTCCATTTCTAAAGAAAGGCACGCTACTCTGACGTCAGTAGTATTAGTCCCGGATGAGCCAATTGTTTTAACGATAATCCTGCCGCTAGGGGCGCTAGTGTCGCTAGTGTCGGTGCGTGCGACGGCGGCGGCGGTGTGTTTGAAAAGCGCCCTGAGCGGTAGGATTATCGTTATTGCAATTGGTTCATCCGGGACGAGTTGAAAGAATTGAGGATTAGGGTAAGGTGAAGGAAGAAGAGGAAGTGACGTGGAGTGTTTTGATTGGTTCGTTAATTTGGGTGGAAGATGAAGGAAGGAAGATGGAGGAGTATGGAGGTTGCGTGATGGAGAGGAGCTGGGTGGCGAGGTGTTGTCTGTGCGGAGGTCGGGACTGAAAGAGGGAAAATATGGGGGAGCGAGGGATAAAAAGTGTAACAGAAAGTGACGTGTGAAGTTGTGATTGGTGGGAATAAGAAGTGATGTTATTGGTGGAAAGGAGCAAATGAAGGTTGTTGATTGGTAAGAATAAGAGAGGTTATGATTGGTGGAAAGAAAAAGGAGTGGGGTATGTTGGAGGTGATGGGAAAGGTAAGTTTTGCTAGCAACAGGATTTGCAAAAGCCTGTCGTGAACTGATCAGCAATTTTTTTTGAACGTTGGATGGTAGTTTTCTTGAGTGGATAGAGAGATGTGGCGATATGAGATGCGGTGGCGAAAATGGGAACTAAACAAGGTGGTTGAGACAAGAGGTTTAAGGACGAGGAAATTTGGAGGTTAGTGGTGAACATGGCGGTCGCAAGAGGTGTGGGTAAGGAGTTGCGGTGGTGAGAATGGGAACTAAAAGAAGATGGCGGTAGCAAGAGGTTAGAAGAGTAGATTTTGAGGTTAAAATAGTGGGAACTAAAAATGGCGGAGGGTCTGCGACAAGGAGATGCGGTGGGAACTAAACAAGATGGCGGTCGCAAGAGGAGGGTAAGGAGATTTGAGGTTACAGTACCAAAACACGAAAGGATATATTCCTACGCCAAGCAGGTCCGAAAAATAATTATGCGTGTGGTACTTACCTGTTACCGGTGTGGATGCGTCACCAAAAGCGCGGCACGCGAGGCGGAAAAATAAAAGCAAACTGTTTTTGAAAATGCTTAACCAGCTTTAAGATCAACCAACATCACTACGCACTGATATACCTAGGTTTTTAAAGCGGTACAGACACCCTTTGCAGAGGCGTAATTTAACTATACCAAAACCTGGTACTGGACCATCGTGATGGTCGCTAGCGTACGTAGGAGCAGGGTTCTCATAGCCGGTCGAAGCGGTCAAAAACGTGTACGACGTAGGTGTTCACAGTAGCTGCTGTCGAGTCAACCGTCGAGGTGTGAATAAACGAGATCTGTTCTCGCCGGCAATCTGGTTCGGAGATGTGAGCAGCGGCGAGGTGTTGTCTGTGCGGAGGTCGGAACTGAAAGAGGGAAAAGATGGGGAGCGAGGGATAAAAAGTGTAACAGAAAGTGACGTGTGAAGTTGTGATTGGTGGGAATAAGAAGTGATGTTATTGGTGGAAAGGAGCAAATGAAGGTTGTTGATTGGTAAGAATAAGAGAGGTTATGATTGGTGGAAAGAAAAAGGAGTGGGGTATGTTGGAGGTGATGGGAAAGGTAAGTTTTGCTAGCAACAAGATTTGCAAAAGCCTGTCGTGAACTGATCAGCAATTTTTTGAACGTTGGATGGTAGTTTTCTTGAGTGGATAGAGAGATGGGGCGATATGAGATGCGGTGGCGAAAATGGGAACTAAACAAGGTGGTTGAGACAAGAGGTTTAAGGACGAGGAAATTTGGAGGTTAGTGGTGAACATGGCGGTCGCAAGAGGTGGGGGGTAAGGAGGTGCGGTGGTGAGAATGGGAACTAAAAGAAGATGGCGGTAGCAAGAGGTTAGAAGAGTAGATTTTGAGGTTAAAATAGTGGGAACTAAAAATGGCGGAGGGTCTGCGACAAGGAGATGCGGTGGGAACTAAACAAGATGGCGGTCGCAAGAGGAGGGTAAGGAGATTTGAGGTTACAGTACCAAAACACGAAAGGATATATTCCTACGCCAAGCAGGTCCGAAAAATAATTATGCGTGTGGTACTTACCTGTTACCGGTGTGGATGCGTCACCAAAAGCGCGGCACGCGAGGCGGAAAAATAAAAGCAAACTGTTTTTGAAAATGCTTAACCAGCTTTAAGATCAACCAACATCACTACGCACTGATATACCTAGGTTTTTAAAGCGGTACAGACACCCTTTGCAGAGGCGTAATTTAACTATACCAAAACCTGGTACTGGACCATCGTGATGGTCGCTAGCGTACGTAGGAGCAGGGTTCTCATAGCCGGTCGAAGCGGTCAAAAACGTGTACGACGTAGGTGTTCACAGTAGCTGCTGTCGAGTCAACCGTCGAGGTGTGAATAAACGAGATGTGTTCTCGCCGGCAATCTGGTTCGGAGATGTGAGCAGCGGCGAGGTGTTGTCTGTGCGGAGGTCGGAACTGAAAGAGGGAAAAGATGGGGAGCGAGGGATAAAAAGTGTAACAGAAAGTGACGTGTGAAGTTGTGATTGGTGGGAATAAGAAGTGATTTTATTGGTGGAAAGGAGCAAATGAAAGTTGTTGATTGGTAAGAATAAGAGAGATTATGATTGGTGGAAACAAAAAGGTGTGGGAGTGGGGTATGTTGGAGGTGATGGGAAAGGTAAGTTTTGCTACCAACAAGATTTGCAAAAGCCTCTCCAGAACTCATCAGCAATTTCAGCAGACGATGTGCGTGGCGATAGGCCCGCTGCGATGAAAGAGCTGCAAACTGCGCGATAACTTGAAAAATATTGCCCGCCGTGACGCATTGCGCGCGCGCGCGTTTACCGTAAACCGTTACAGTTGCCATACTTATATTACCCGGCTTTCTTTTTTTTCTTTTCTTTTTTTCTTTTTCTTTTTTTACGTTTGTTTTTTAAAAAAAAATAACTAGTTTTTCGGGGGTTTTCTCTGGTTGGTAGACGAATGCAAGCTCTTTCTGCTTTTTCACAGGTTTTCCCTGGTTGGTAGGCGTTTGCTGTAGTGGTTGACGAAGCCCTTTCTAATTTTCGAGGTTTTTTCAGGATTTTCGTGGTTGTCCCTGCCCGGTAGGCAAATGATGAAGTTTTTGCTTGTCAGCGCACGGATACTAGGCACATACTCGCACACACACACACACACACGTTGCAGTTGCCATACTTATATTATTCGTCTTTTCCTTTTTTTCTTTTTGTTTTTTCGTTTTTTTAAAAAATAACTAGTTTTTGGAGGTTTTCTGCGGTTGGTAAACGAATGCAAGCTCTTTCTGCTTTTTCATAGGTTTTCTCTGGTTGGTAGGCGTTTTCTGTACTGGTTGACGAAGGCGTTTCTAATTTTCAGGTTTTCTCAGGTTTTTTAGCGGTTGTCCCTGCCCGGTAGGCAAATGATGACGTTTTACCTTGTCGGCGCACGGATACTAGGCACGTACTCGCGCGCACACACACACACACAAACGTTGCAGTTGCCATACTTATATTATTCGACTTTTCCTTTTTTTTTTAAAATAACTAGTTTTTTTGGGAGTTTTCTGCGGTTGGTAAACGAATGCAAACTCTTTCTGCTTTTTCATAGGTTTTCCCTGGTTGGTAGGCGTTTTCTGTAGTGGGTGACGAAGCCGTTTCTAATTTTCGAGGTTTTCTCAGGTTTTTTAGCGGGTGTCCCTGTCCGGTAGGCAGATGATAAAGTTTTTCTATAATGTCGTCGTTTCGGCTTGTGGCGCACGGATACTAGGCACGTACTCGCGCACACACACACACAGACAGACAGTCACACAGACAGGCACACACACACGGACATGTTTCCAAAAATGCCTTTTTTTTTTTTTTTTTTGGGATTCAGGAGGTCTCAAAACGTGTATTTCCGGTAAAATCTCGGTATCGAATTTTTGGGTGGAATGCAATACTTCCCCTACTTACTATACGTAGTAGAGAAAAGTAAAAAAAAAGTGTAAGTATTGTCAAATTTAAGGAAATAACAAGCAATATCTCGAAAACGGTTCACTCAACAAAAGAAATGTATATGGCATAAGCTGTGTATTTTAACGCGATCTACATTTTTTGTGAAGTAAAATTTTGTCTATCTCTTATGGTTTCCCAGTTATGCAAAAGGCGTTCACAATGAAGAATACTTTTGGAGACATTCCCAGAAAATTTGAGATATACATTTTATTTCTCACGACATTAACTTAAGCATATGATATTTTTAACAAAATCGTTATAGCCATTTTTGAGAAAATTAAAAAAAAGTGTACTATCTTGTTTTCATGGGTTTACCAGATCGGTAAGCGTTAGAATACTCTTAGAGCTTTTTTTTCAGGTTTTCGCGGTTGTCCCTGTCCGGTAGGCAAATGATAAAGTTTTTCTATAATGTCGTCGTTTCGGCTTGTGGCGCACGCATACTAGGCACGTACTCGCGCACACACACACACACACAAACACACACACACAGACACACACACACGGACATGTTTCCAAAAATGCTTTTTTTTTAGGATTCAGGAGGTCTCAAAACGTGTATTTCCAGTGAAATCTCGGTATCGAATTTTTGGGTGGAATGCAATACTTCCCCTACTTACTATACGTAGTAGAGAAAGTAAAAAGTATAAGTATTGGAAAATTTAAGGAAATAGCAAGCAATATCTCGAAAACGGTTCACTCGACAAAAGAAATGTATATGACATAAGTTGTGGATTTTAACGCGATCTAGATTTTTTGTGTAGTAAAATTTTGTCTATATCATGACATTATCTTAAACATATGATATTTTCATCAAAATCGACATAGCCATTTTTGAGAAAATTAAAAAAGCGTACTATCTTGTTTTCATGGGTTTTCCAGGTCGGTAAGCGTTAGAATACTCTTAGAGCTTTTTTCAGGTTTTTTCGCGTTTTACCTGGCAGGTAGGCAGATGATAAAGTTTTTCTATAATGTCATCGTTTTGGCTTGTGGCGCACGGACACTAGGCACATACTCACACACACACACACACACACACACAAACACACACACACACACACACACACAAACACACACACACACACACTAAAATAGTAGCGTATAAAAAAATTTAACAAACCGTAGATTTTCAAGAAAATTCCCACACCGCAAACTACCCGTTTAGCGGGAGAAAGGGCATTATTTTTATTGTTTTAAAAATGGCTCTAACCCCTTTTGATTACGGTACGGTATGTTTAAGATATCTGCATGACAAATAAAATGTATAACTTCAATTTTCTGGGAATTGCTGTGAAGTAGTCTCATTGTGAATGTCTTTTGTGCAACTGTTAAACCGTAGGAAACGAAGCCTTACTGTACAAGGACGTTAAAGCACACAATTTATGTGTATTATTATTATTATTATTATTATTATTATTATTATTATTATTATTACTTTGTGGCGTTGTGTATTTACAAAGTTTGCATGTTGATTTTAATGTTTAAAAGCTTTAGACCTTTCTCACTAAAACTCGTCATTCTTTTAACTTCGGTATGTTTAAGATATCTGCATGACAAATAAAATGTATAACTTCAATTTTCTGGGAATTGCTGTGAAGTAGTCTCATTGTGAATGTCTTTTGTACAACTGTTAAACCGTAGGAAACGAAGCCTTACTGTACAAGGACGTTAAAGCACACAATTTATGTGTATTATTATTATTATTATTATTATTATTACTTTGTGGCGTTGTGTATTTACAAAGTTTGCATGTTGATTTTAATGTTTAAAAGCTTTAGACCTTTCTCACTAAAACTCGTCATTCTTTTAACTTCGGTATGTTTAAGATATCTGCATGACAAATAAAATGTATAACTTCAATTTTCTGGGAATTGCTGTGAAGTAGTCTCATTGTGAATGTCTTTTGTACAACTGTTAAACCGTAGGAAACGAAGCCTTACTGTACAAGGACGTTAAAGCACACAATTTATGTGTATTATTATTATTATTATTATTATTATTATTATTATTATTATTATTATTATTATTACTTTGTGGCGTTGTGTATTTACAAAGTTTGCATGTTGATTTTAATGTTTAAAAGCTTTAGACCTTTCTCACTAAAACTCGTCATTCTTTTAACTTCGGTATGTTTAAGATATCTGCATGACAAATAAAATGTATAACTTCAATTTTCTGGGAATTGCTGTGAAGTAGTCTCATTGTGAATGTCTTTTGTACAACTGTTAAACCGTAGGAAACGAAGCCTTACTGTTCAAGGACGTTAAAGCACACAATTTATGTGTATTATTATTATTACCTTCCAAAGATACGACACAGAGAGTTTCAAGAAAACCCCTCCACCCCAAACTACCCTTTACATGAACTATTTTCCGAAATGTTTTATTTTCTAAAATTGTTTCTGACGATTTTAATTACAACACCATATATTAAAGACATTTATATGAAAAATAAAATGTATATCTTGAATTTTGTGGAAATAGCCTGTGAAGTCCTCTTGATTCGGAAGAAATTTTCTATGATCTTGTATAACTGCTAAGGTTTGAGAAAAACATAGAATACAAAAAATTTAGATCTTTTTAAAAACACACACACACTTTATTTGAAATAACTTTTTTGTGACGTCAGCCATTTCCGAAATATTTGTTATAAATGGTTCGAATTGTACAATGCTTAGCCATTCTACTTCACTTCTTTCAAACTGCTTAAAAATCATATAAATGAATGTATCACCTCATAATAAGCCTCTATATACGAAAAATGCTGAGTATTCAAAAAGTCAAGAAATTCGATTTTCTAGCCCCTAGTGAGTGAAAAATCGCGTTTACTTCGCTTCTTTCAAACTGCTTCTACCCTTTACATGAACTATTTTCCGGAATGTTTTATTTTCTAAAACTGTCTCTGACGATTTTAATTACAACACCATATATTAAAGACATTTATATGAAAAAAAAATGTATATCTTGAATTTTGTGCAAATAGCCTGTGAAGTCCTCTTGATTCGGAAGAAATTTTCTATGAACTTGTATAACTGCTAAGGTTTGAGCAAACACACACAATTTATTTGAAATAACTTTTTTGTGACGTCAGCCATTTTCGAGATATGTGTTATAAATGGTTGGAATTGTACAGTGCTTAGCCATTCTTTTTTAAAAGGCATGACGCTTTTCAGTTCTTGCTCACCATGTTGATGGAAAGAATTTAGAATTTTAAGACCAGTGTATAGCGTCCCTTTGGATGTCTAACGGTTGTGCAATGCAACCATTTCCCGAAAAGTTTATGCGGATTAAAATTAAGTGGATATGAAAATAAACTTTCGTACTCACCTATAAGAAATAGAGGGTAGAGGTCGTACGAACGGAGCACTTTGAGAATTTATATTCAACAGTTGGTGTTACTCCTTAGAAAGGAAGTATCTGCTGATTGTATTTAATTCATACATTTTACATAACACGTATGCACTGGCACAACATAAAACACTACACACGATACTCATAGTTTTAATATTGCACTAATAACATCAGGAATAACTGAGGTCAGCTCGTTCGCATTCAGCGCTACACGCAAAAGAGCCGTGTGCTGATGACAGTGAAAGGTGAGAGATGCGGAAATTCGTCAGCAATACAATAAATGCAACCTTTATTTCGGCGGTGAGAATTGTGCAGTGGCGGTTGGTGTCAGCATGACTCTAAGTTTTTAAAACTAGACAATTTTTTAGCGAAACGAGGCATTTAACTCGACACAAATGATGAAACAACGGTTGCGATAAGCGAGCTTATAAAAACCCTGTGCGAACAGCAAAAGCCCGTAGTTAGAAACGAAAGCGATAGTGTGTTTTTCTACAAAATCGTTCTATTTGACGAAAAATAATTTTAAAATAAAAACAAAATAGCCGCAGTACTTTGCAGGGAAAGAGCGATCGGTGCATTCGGACGATAAGATGGACCAACAACCCGGAGGAAGTCGCGATGACACCTTGCCAGCCTACGTTCGAAATTATAGGACACAAGCAGAGGAGGTTGCAAAGCTTTTTTCCGGCTTTACAGAGTCTCAAATTACGTTAAACCCGGTCCGGGAAATGGTTGCATTGCACAACCGTTAGACATCCAAAGGGACGCTATACACTGGTCTTAAAATTCTAATTCTTTCCATCAACATGGTGAGCAAGAACTGAAAAGCGTCATGCCTTTTAAAAAAGAATGGCTAAGCACTGTACAATTCCAACCATTTATAACACATATCTCGAAAATGGCTGACGTCACAAAAAAGTTATTTCAAATAAATTGTGTGTGTTTGCTCAAACCTTAGCAGTTATACAAGTTCATAGAAAATTTCTTCCGAATCAAGAGGACTTCACAGGCTATTTGCACAAAATTCAAGATATACATTTTTTTTTCATATAAATGTCTTTAATATATGGTGTTGTAATTAAAATCGTCAGAGACAGTTTTAGAAAATAAAACATTCCGGAAAATAGTTCATGTAAAGGGTAGAAGCAGTTTGAAAGAAGCGAAGTAAACGCGATTTTTCACTCACTAGGGGCTAGAAAATCGAATTTCTTGACTTTTTGAATACTCAGCATTTTTCGTATATAGAGGCTTATTATGAGGTGATACATTCATTTATATGATTTTTAAGCAGTTTGAAAGAAGTGAAGTAGAATGGCTAAGCATTGTACAATTCGAACCATTTATAACAAATATTTCGGAAATGGCTGACGTCACAAAAAAGTTATTTCAAATAAAGTGTGTGTGTGTTTTTAAAAAGATCTAAATTTTTTGTATTCTATGTTTTTCTCAAACCTTAGCAGTTATACAAGATCATAGAAAATTTCTTCCGAATCAAGAGGACTTCACAGGCTATTTCCACAAAATTCAAGATATACATTTTATTTTTCATATAAATGTCTTTAATATATGGTGTTGTAATTAAAATCGTCAGAAACAATTTTAGAAAATAAAACATTTCGGAAAATAGTTCATGTAAAGGGTAGTTTGGGGTGGAGGGGTTTTCTTGAAACTCTCTGTGTCGTATCTTTGGAAGGTAATAATAATAATACACATAAATTGTGTGCTTTAACGTCCTTGTACAGTAAGGCTTCGTTTCCTACGGTTTAACAGTTGTACAAAAGACATTCACAATGAGACTACTTCACAGCAATTCCCAGAAAATTGAAGTTATACATTTTATTTGTCATGCAGATATCTTAAACATACCGAAGTTAAAAGAATGACGAGTTTTAGTGAGAAAGGTCTAAAGCTTTTAAACATTAAAATCAACATGCAAACTTTGTAAATACACAACGCCACAAAGTAATAATAATAATAATAATAATAATAATAATAATACACATAAATTGTGTGCTTTAACGTCCTTGTACAGTAAGGCTTCGTTTCCTACGGTTTAACAGTTGTACAAAAGACATTCACAATGAGACTACTTCACAGCAATTCCCAGAAAATTGAAGTTATACATTTTATTTGTCATGCAGATATCTTAAACATACCGAAGTTAAAAGAATGACGAGTTTTAGTGAGAAAGGTCTAAAGCTTTTAAACATTAAAATCAACATGCAAACTTTGTAAATACACAACGCCACAAAGTAATAATAATAATAATAATAATAATAATAATACACATAAATTGTGTGCTTTAACGTCCTTGTACAGTAAGGCTTCGTTTCCTACGGTTTAACAGTTGTACAAAAGACATTCACAATGAGACTACTTCACAGCAATTCCCAGAAAATTGAAGTTATACATTTTATTTGTCATGCAGATATCTTAAACATACCGAAGTTAAAAGAATGACGAGTTTTAGTGAGAAAGGTCTAAAGCTTTTAAACATTAAAATCAACATGCAAACTTTGTAAATACACAACGCCACAAAGTAATAATAATAATAATAATAATAATAATAATAATAATAATAATAATACACATAAATTGTGTGCTTTAACGTCCTTGTACAGTAAGGCTTCGTTTCCTACGGTTTAACAGTTGTACAAAAGACATTCACAATGAGACTACTTCACAGCAATTCCCAGAAAATTGAAGTTATACATTTTATTTGTCATGCAGATATCTTAAACATACCGAAGTTAAAAGAATGACGAGTTTTAGTGAGAAAGGTCTAAAGCTTTTAAACATTAAAATCAACATGCAAACTTTGTAAATACACAACGCCACAAAGTAATAATAATAATAATAATAATAATAATAATAATAATAATAATAATACACATAAATTGTGTGCTTTAACGTCCTTGTACAGTAAGGCTTCGTTTCCTACGGTTTAACAGTTGTACAAAAGACATTCACAATGAGACTACTTCACAGCAATTCCCAGAAAATTGAAGTTATACATTTTATTTGTCATGCAGATATCTTAAACATACCGAAGTTAAAAGAATGACGAGTTTTAGTGAGAAAGGTCTAAAGCTTTTAAACATTAAAATCAACATGCAAACTTTGTAAATACACAACGCCACAAAGTAATAATAATAATAATAATAATAATAATAATAATAATAATAATACACATAAATTGTGTGCTTTAACGTCCTTGTACAGTAAGGCTTCGTTTCCTACGGTTTAACAGTTGTACAAAAGACATTCACAATGAGACTACTTCACAGCAATTCCCAGAAAATTGAAGTTATACATTTTATTTGTCATGCAGATATCTTAAACATACCGAAGTTAAAAGAATGACGAGTTTTAGTGAGAAAGGTCTAAAGCTTTTAAACATTAAAATCAACATGCAAACTTTGTAAATACACAACGCCACAAAGTAATAATAATAATAATAATAATAATAATAATAATAATAATAATAATACACATAAATTGTGTGCTTTAACGTCCTTGTACAGTAAGGCTTCGTTTCCTACGGTTTAACAGTTGCACAAAAGACATTCACAATGAGACTACTTCACAGCAATTCCCAGAAAATTGAAGTTATACATTTTATTTGTCATGCAGATATCTTAAACATACCGTACCGTAATCAAAAGGGGTTAGAGCCATTTTTAAAACAATAAAAATAATGCCCTTTCTCCCGCTAAACGGGTAGTTTGCGGTGTGGGAATTTTCTTGAAAATCTACGGTTTGTTAAATTTTTTTATACGCTACTATTTTAGTGTGTGTGTGTGTGTGTTTGTGTGTGTGTGTGTGTGTGTGTTTGTGTGTGTGTGTGTGTGTGTGTGTGAGTATGTGCCTAGTGTCCGTGCGCCACAAGCCAAAACGATGACATTATAGAAAAACTTTATCATCTGCCTACCTGCCAGGTAAAACGCGAAAAAACCTGAAAAAAGCTCTAAGAGTATTCTAACGCTTACCGACCTGGAAAACCCATGAAAACAAGATAGTACGCTTTTTTAATTTTCTCAAAAATGGCTATGTCGATTTTGATGAAAATATCATATGTTTAAGATAATGTCATGATATAGACAAAATTTTACTACACAAAAAATCTAGATCGCGTTAAAATCCACAACTTATGTCATATACATTTCTTTTGTCGAGTGAACCGTTTTCGAGATATTGCTTGCTATTTCCTTAAATTTTCCAATACTTATACTTTTTACTTTCTCTACTACGTATAGTAAGTAGGGGAAGTATTGCATTCCACCCAAAAATTCGATACCGAGATTTCACTGGAAATACACGTTTTGAGACCTCCTGAATCCTAAAAAAAAAGCATTTTTGGAAACATGTCCGTGTGTGTGTGTCTGTGTGTGTGTGTTTGTGTGTGTGTGTGTGTGCGCGAGTACGTGCCTAGTATGCGTGCGCCACAAGCCGAAACGACGACATTATAGAAAAACTTTATCATTTGCCTACCGGACAGGGACAACCGCGAAAACCTGAAAAAAAAGCTCTAAGAGTATTCTAACGCTTACCGATCTGGTAAACCCATGAAAACAAGATAGTACACTTTTTTTTAATTTTCTCAAAAATGGCTATAACGATTTTGTTAAAAATATCATATGCTTAAGTTAATGTCGTGAGAAATAAAATGTATATCTCAAATTTTCTGGGAATGTCTCCAAAAGTATTCTTCATTGTGAACGCCTTTTGCATAACTGGGAAACCATAAGAGATAGACAAAATTTTACTTCACAAAAAATGTAGATCGCGTTAAAATACACAGCTTATGCCATATACATTTCTTTTGTTGAGTGAACCGTTTTCGAGATATTGCTTGTTATTTCCTTAAATTTGACAATACTTACACTTTTTTTTTACTTTTCTCTACTACGTATAGTAAGTAGGGGAAGTATTGCATTCCACCCAAAAATTCGATACCGAGATTTTACCGGAAATACACGTTTTGAGACCTCCTGAATCCCAAAAAAAAAAAAAAAAAAGGCATTTTTGGAAACATGTCCGTGTGTGTGTGCCTGTCTGTGTGACTGTCTGTCTGTGTGTGTGTGTGCGCGAGTACGTGCCTAGTATCCGTGCGCCACAAGCCGAAACGACGACATTATAGAAAAACTTTATCATCTGCCTACCGGACAGGGACACCCGCTAAAAAACCTGAGAAAACCTCGAAAATTAGAAACGGCTTCGTCACCCACTACAGAAAACGCCTACCAACCAGGGAAAACCTATGAAAAAGCAGAAAGAGTTTGCATTCGTTTACCAACCGCAGAAAACTCCCAAAAAAACTAGTTATTTTAAAAAAAAAAAAGGAAAAGTCGAATAATATAAGTATGGCAACTGCAACGTTTGTGTGTGTGTGTGTGCGCGCGAGTACGTGCCTAGTATCCGTGCGCCGACAAGGTAAAACTTCATCATTTGCCTACCGGGCAGGGACAACCGCTAAAAAACCTGAGAAAACCTGAAAATTAGAAACGCCTTCGTCAACCAGTACAGAAAACGCCTACCAACCAGGGAAAACCTATGAAAAAGCAGAAAGAGCTTGCATTCGTTTACCAACCGCAGAAAACCTCCAAAAACTAGTTATTTTTTAAAAAAACGAAAAAACAAAAAGAAAAAAAGGAAAAGACGAATAATATAAGTATGGCAACTGCAACGTGTGTGTGTGTGTGTGTGTGTGCGAGTATGTGCCTAGTATCCGTGCGCTGACAAGCAAAAACTTCATCATTTGCCTACCGGGCAGGGACAACCACGAAAATCCTGAAAAAACCTCGAAAATTAGAAAGGGCTTCGTCAACCACTACAGCAAACGCCTACCAACCAGGGAAAACCTGTGAAAAAGCAGAAAGAGCTTGCATTCGTCTACCAACCAGAGAAAACCCCCGAAAAACTAGTTATTTTTTTTTAAAAAACAAACGTAAAAAAAAGAAAAAGAAAAAAAGAAAAGAAAAAAAAGAAAGCCGGGTAATATAAGTATGGCAACTGTAACGGTTTACGGTAAACGCGCGCGCGCGCAATGCGTCACGGCGGGCAATATTTTTCAAGTTATCGCGCAGTTTGCAGCTCTTTCATCGCAGCGGGCCTATCGCCACGCACATCGTCTGCTGAAATTGCTGATGAGTTCTGGAGAGGCTTTTGCAAATCTTGTTGGTAGCAAAACTTACCTTTCCCATCACCTCCAACATACCCCACTCCCACACCTTTTTGTTTCCACCAATCATAATCTCTCTTATTCTTACCAATCAACAACTTTCATTTGCTCCTTTCCACCAATAAAATCACTTCTTATTCCCACCAATCACAACTTCACACGTCACTTTCTGTTACACTTTTTATCCCTCGCTCCCCATCTTTTCCCTCTTTCAGTTCCGACCTCCGCACAGACAACACCTCGCCGCTGCTCACATCTCCGAACCAGATTGCCGGCGAGAACACATCTCGTTTATTCACACCTCGACGGTTGACTCGACAGCAGCTACTGTGAACACCTACGTCGTACACGTTTTTGACCGCTTCGACCGGCTATGAGAACCCTGCTCCTACGTACGCTAGCGACCATCACGATGGTCCAGTACCAGGTTTTGGTATAGTTAAATTACGCCTCTGCAAAGGGTGTCTGTACCGCTTTAAAAACCTAGGTATATCAGTGCGTAGTGATGTTGGTTGATCTTAAAGCTGGTTAAGCATTTTCAAAAACAGTTTGCTTTTATTTTTCCGCCTCGCGTGCCGCGCTTTTGGTGACGCATCCACACCGGTAACAGGTAAGTACCACACGCATAATTATTTTTCGGACCTGCTTGGCGTAGGAATATATCCTTTCGTGTTTTGGTACTGTAACCTCAAATCTCCTTACCCTCCTCTTGCGACCGCCATCTTGTTTAGTTCCCACCGCATCTCCTTGTCGCAGACCCTCCGCCATTTTTAGTTCCCACTATTTTAACCTCAAAATCTACTCTTCTAACCTCTTGCTACCGCCATCTTCTTTTAGTTCCCATTCTCACCACCGCACCTCCTTACCCCCCACCTCTTGCGACCGCCATGTTCACCACTAACCTCCAAATTTCCTCGTCCTTAAACCTCTTGTCTCAACCACCTTGTTTAGTTCCCATTTTCGCCACCGCATCTCATATCGCCCCATCTCTCTATCCACTCAAGAAAACTACCATCCAACGTTCAAAAAATTGCTGATCAGTTCACGACAGGCTTTTGCAAATCTTGTTGCTAGCAAAACTTACCTTTCCCATCACCTCCAACATACCCCACTCCTTTTTCTTTCCACCAATCATAACCTCTCTTATTCTTACCAATCAACAACCTTCATTTGCTCCTTTCCACCAATAACATCACTTCTTATTCCCACCAATCACAACTTCACACGTCACTTTCTGTTACACTTTTTATCCCTCGCTCCCCATCTTTTCCCTCTTTCAGTTCCGACCTCCGCACAGACAACACCTCGCCGCTGCTCACATCTCCGAACCAGATTGCCGGCGAGAACAGATCTCGTTTATTCACACCTCGACGGTTGACTCGACAGCAGCTACTGTGAACACCTACGTCGTACACGTTTTTGACCGCTTCGACCGGCTATGAGAACCCTGCTCCTACGTACGCTAGCGACCATCACGATGGTCCAGTACCAGGTTTTGGTATAGTTAAATTACGCCTCTGCAAAGGGTGTCTGTACCGCTTTAAAAACCTAGGTATATCAGTGCGTAGTGATGTTGGTTGATCTTAAAGCTGGTTAAGCATTTTCAAAAACAGTTTGCTTTTATTTTTCCGCCTCGCGTGCCGCGCTTTTGGTGACGCATCCACACCGGTAACAGGTAAGTACCACACGCATAATTATTTTTCGGACCTGCTTGGCGTAGGAATATATCCTTTCGTGTTTTGGTACTGTAACCTCAAATCTCCTTACCCTCCTCTTGCGACCGCCATCTTGTTTAGTTCCCACCGCATCTCCTTGTCGCAGACCCTCCGCCATTTTTAGTTCCCACTATTTTAACCTCAAAATCTACTCTTCTAACCTCTTGCTACCGCCATCTTCTTTTAGTTCCCATTCTCACCACCGCAACTCCTTACCCACACCTCTTGCGACCGCCATGTTCACCACTAACCTCCAAATTTCCTCGTCCTTAAACCTCTTGTCTCAACCACCTTGTTTAGTTCCCATTTTCGCCACCGCATCTCATATCGCCACATCTCTCTATCCACTCAAGAAAACTACCATCCAACGTTCAAAAAAAATTGCTGATCAGTTCACGACAGGCTTTTGCAAATCCTGTTGCTAGCAAAACTTACCTTTCCCATCACCTCCAACATACCCCACTCCTTTTTCTTTCCACCAATCATAACCTCTCTTATTCTTACCAATCAACAACCTTCATTTGCTCCTTTCCACCAATAACATCACTTCTTATTCCCACCAATCACAACTTCACACGTCACTTTCTGTTACACTTTTTATCCCTCGCTCCCCCATATTTTCCCTCTTTCAGTCCCGACCTCCGCACAGACAACACCTCGCCACCCAGCTCCTCTCCATCACGCAACCTCCATACTCCTCCATCTTCCTTCCTTCATCTTCCACCCAAATTAACGAACCAATCAAAACACTCCACGTCACTTCCTCTTCTTCCTTCACCTTACCCTAATCCTCAATTCTTTCAACTCGTCCCGGATGAACCAATTGCAATAACGATAATCCTACCGCTCAGGGCGCTTTTCAAACACACCGCCGCCGCCGTCGCACGCACCGACACTAGCGACACCAGCGCCCCTAGCGGCAGGATTATCGTTAAAACAATTGGCTCATCCGGGACTAATACTACTGACGTCATTTGTTTGCCTCTTCTAAGTGATAAACAGCTCACCCCCTCGTTACATTGTTACCCGCTCCATTGTCAGTTTCAGTGAGGCCGTGTAAACTTATTTCCTAACAATGCTTATAATTAACAAACATCTCAAATCATTGTCATACAATAATGCTAATTTACACTACAATCACTCTGGCATTTACAGTGTTGTGATATAAAATACTGCCTCATTTAGCTGCTGTAAGGCAAAACATATTAAAAATAAATTCACTGAAAATGACTGCTAACAAATCAACAAAACATGTGACATCTCACTTTTTTAACGTCATTTCTCTTGCTTCAAGAACCGCCTTCAAAATGTAATTTCTCTTAGTTTCAGGAAACAGTATAATATTATTATTAATTCGAGCGCTGTCTAAATAGTAAAAGCCGCGTGTGTTAAAAAGTATTTATTTTGCTCGTAAGATTGTCAAACTCGACCAATGGTCCTCGTTTCGTAAACATTTCTACTCGCAAAATAAAACCCTACTTTTAACCTTTAATAGATATGTTTTACAAACACAAATGAGCATCCAGATAATTTTCAGAACCAAATTGTTCTCTGATAGTTTAGTTCCATTGAGCAATGAAATGACCTCAACAGATTGCTTTAAAAGCTTTCAGAATAAAGATAAATTATTTGTACATACCCCACAATTGATTCAGAATGCTAAATCGTTTTTTATTGCGCTGGTAAATCCATAGTAACACGTAAAAGACCAAATTACGTTTGTAGCGGTAAAGCCATTATTTAGCGGAATTCAATTGCCGAGCCAAAATGCATTAACTCATTCAAAAACTATTCAATTCGCTACACAGCCTCAGCTACCAAAACCAAATAATGAAACCCAAAAAGTTGTAGGATGTCTACAGCTTTGAGATAGGCATGTGTGGCTCTCAGACGTAGGTTAATTATTATCACCTAATTTCAATTACGATTTTTTATGGTCACTTCTAAGACCCAAGAAAGTGACTTCCGTTCCAAGAATGGCTAAAATAATGGGCGGAATGGGAAATAAATCTGATGTGCTGTATCGATATGTTTTTCTCAACTCCTCTCATACAAACTATTGTTTCAAAAGCATGCTCATCTATCTACTTCTTGTTAATCGAGATAAACTTAAATTTAACATTTACACATTCCATTACACTAGTCTGCATGATATCGGATGACTGAAAACTAATAAGGGATTCCGACTCACTTTTTATGCCGATTTCAGAACTACTTTTAGTGTTTTTTCTATCACGTACAGTTTTTTTTTCACAATTTCACTTCAAAAATATAGAGATATAAAGATATTGCTTCTGCCACTATACTTAAAATTGGGCTTGATGAAGCAATTCGTAAGGGCTCTACCACAGGAATGGACCCTGCTTCAAGTACCTTTCCAAGAAATTTCCCTTCATTACACAAGACAAATTAAAGGTTGGATTTTTGTGATCCTCAAATAAAGAAATTGATGAAGGATGAAGATTTTGAGAAGACAATGAATGAGAGAGAAACAGAAGCATGGACCGCCTTCCGATCAGTCACTGAAAACTTCTTAGGCAATAACAAACATCCTAATTACAAGGCCATCGACAAAACAATGTTGAAAAATTTCAAGACGACGGGTTGTAACACGAGTGTAAATATGCATTTTCTGCATTCACATATCGACTACTTTCCAAAAATCTGGGACATTATAGCGAAGAGCAGAATGAACGTTTTCAAAAGATATTAAGGAAATGGAGAGGATGTACCAGGGGAGATGGAATGAAACTATGATGTATTGTTCGATGTTGAGGAGGGACAGTCATCTTCAAGGATCTGCAAGGAAGTCAAAGAAGAGAAAGTTTGAAAAAAATGAAATGAAACATTTTGGCTTCTTGTTTTGTTAAAATGTAGTCATGAAATACATTAGGGGAGTTCTTGAGAATATTCTTAAAATGTTTCTTGAATAAAAACTTATTTGAATACTTTTCTACGCTCATTAGTAAAATTATCAAAATATTACTTCTTATTTTGTATAAAAACCTGATGTGATAGAAAAAACGGAAGTTATTTCTGGAATCAGCATATACACTTGATTCAAGAACACCTACTTTTAAGAAATCATCTGACAAAAAGTTTGAAAATGCAGACTAGTGTTATAGGCATAAAATAATAAGAGTAGATAGACTAAAGCGATGGTCATATTTTATAAGGCGAGCGGTTATGCAATGGCTTTGATAAACTACAAGAAAAAACCTGATGTGTTACATTCACATGACCTTCTCTACCCTCTATCGTTTATTAGGGCATATACAAATTATTTTACGAACGTTTATTTTTCTATCTACCTCGCTTTAATCCAAATATACCATTAAAATACCCACATTACACATTTCGTTAGGATATAACGAGAACAGCGATGGTCAAATGTTTAAGAACGGGACGTTATACGTTGGCCTTAAAATTCCATATTGTTTCCATAACATCATGAGAAACAGCTGAAAATCGATAGGACTTACAAAGAATGATAAACTATTGAGCAAATCGAAGCATTAATAAAGGATATCTTGAAAATGACTGATACCACAAAAAATTATTGGAAATAAATTATGTGCTTTAGAGATATATACATTTTTGTGTGGTACGTTTTCGTGTATCGCTTAAAGTTTAGCAATTATAAAGAGTTTACAAAATTCCTTCCGAATAAAGAGGACTTCACAGTCTATTCCCCAAAATTCAAAATATACGTTTTATTTGTCATGTAAAAGTTTTTAAATATACGGCATTTTAATCAAATAGTTAAGAGCCATTTTTTAGAAAATATAAAATTTAGAAACATTTTGGATGTAAAATCTAGTTTATGTGGGAGGGATTTTCTTGAAAATCTTTGTGTAACTTTGGAAGGTACTGAAATACCAAGTTTGGTGTTTATCCGACTTTTAATTTTTGAGTTATGGTGCTCTAACACACACACACACCTTTTTCTAACAATTTTTTTTAATTCGGGGGGCCTCAAAGCGTGTATTTCCGTTGTAGTCTCGGTATCGAATTTTTAGGGAATACAATACCTTCTCCGCCTACTATGTACGTGGTAGAGCAAGTAAGCGATTTCCCAGCTGATAAAGCACAAGTATTTGAACATTCAAACCAATAACAGAATATCTCGGAAATGGTTAACACCTCAAAGAATTTTGTTTGAGAAATTATGGGCTTTGGCGAGGTCTACATTTTTTATGTAGTAAGACGATTTAGCAATTATACAAAAGTAATTGAGAATGAATGGGACTACACAGGCTATTTCCAGAATATTCAAAACATACAGTTTGTCATGTAAATATCCTGAACATGCGGTATTTTAACCAAATTTGTTTGAGTAGCTTTTTAAAAAATAATAAAAACAACAACCAAAGTATTTCCATGTAAAGGGTAGTCGAGTTTCTGAAAATCTTCGTTCGAACTCTTGAAAGAGGCTGGTATCAAATTTGATATTTCACAAACAGACAAACCTTTTTCTAAAAAGATTTATTCAACGAGCCTCAAAACATGTATTTCTGGTAAAAACCATATATCCAGCTTTTTAGATGGAATTCTATACTTCCTCTTAGTTATATAGGTAAGTAGGGAACACGTTTTATAGCCAGACGCAGCGGGAAGAGGTTCTTGAAATAAAATAATTCCTAATAAGCATGCATAAGTAACACAGCCTATTGTCTAGTACTAATTATAATGAGAATTGAAACCATGCCCTGGCCGATTACAAAGGGAGCGCTCCGCCAATGTCACACCCGGGGTTGATCTACGCTTTCTGAATAGTGTTACAGAGAATTGAATGATAGAGCTAAGTGTTTCACCGCAACCACCAGACATTTATTTTGTACTACAAGAAATTAAACACCAAGCGAAACAGCTCAGGCGGTAACGTCTGTGGTCAGCATTCGGGTGGTGCCTGGTTCAAATCTCTTGGGCCGATAAATCCGACTGGGACGTTTTCGTGATTTTCTTCAATCGCTAAGGTAAATACCGGATTGGATATTTAATATCACGCCACGAAGTTCCACCTTAAGTCTAAAACAATTGTAAAAATTAAAATAGATGGTAATAGCGAAGCTAATTCCCGTTCTCTCCAATATCTGCTGTCGACTGCTCCAATGCTATAACTATGAATACTTTAACTCCGGGTATGCGTTAAATTAAATTAAATTAAATTAAATTGAGTTTTATTTATGGACGTTCTTTAACTGCTGTGGTCCTTAGCGTCCCATTATATACTGTGGTTGAAAGACTGGGAATTTTGCTCAGAGGTCTCTTTATCAGGCTTGAGGTTCTTTTACGTGCCGTAAATCTGCGACACGAGACCACCGGCTTCCCTTCCCTTCCGAAGGAAGCTATGCTAAGGATTTTTACGCCCAAAAAAATTCATCGCCCTCCACCGGGTTTAAACCCGCGACCTTGGGAACTAGTAACCACAACACCACGGAGGACGACAGGGTATGCGTGGATATATTGTAAGGACAACGCCGATTTAAATTGACTGAGAAGTTTATGAACTAATATTTGAGTTCTTGAATTTAGGTTTGAAATAAATATTTTGACCCTGAACTGCAGCACTCGAAAGTATAACAATTTAATTATTATACCTACTGACTTCTGCAGCATCAAAGTTACGGTTGGAAGTAACTGTTTCCGCAATAAAAAGAAACTAGAAGCATAACCTGCCGTGAGTCGCTAAAATATTGACCGCAAGATCCCTCACGCTAGCCGCTGCTCACACAAGCGCATCACTGGGCGCTTAAAATATGACGCGAGCTGATGGTACCAGAGAGTAATTAATGTATGCATAACTATCTGCATGAATGTAAGTACCAGAGCCGGTAACAGAGAAGATAGAGTAACCCTCTAATTAAGATGCATCCCTATTTATTAAGTTTAGCTCCGCCTATATGTTATTCCCCCACCAACAACATTTTTCACGCGCAACCAATATTCACCTATCTTACGTCTCTGACTTTGTTACTAACTGAGGTTGGCTAAATTCTCAGAATGTAAATGCCTTTCTCTTTCTCAAAATGTCTGCCTATGTGACTGCAAACGTACGAGGTTATAACCTAACTGCGTTCTCAGAAATTCTTAAGCTAATTTGCACGCTATTCTCGGCTGATACTAATAACTTTGCTTAAACCTGCCTCCTAATTACCTCCATCTTTCCGGACAAACATTTCAACTCAAACTGTTTACATAATACACTGATTTAATTTATGGAAACTATTTATTACAATTATTTCTTTATTTAATTATTTATATCTCCCACCAAGTAAGTGAAGAAGCATTTATATAGTGGAATAGTTGTACCACTATATAACGTATAATTGTCTGGTACTAAGCGCTCTGTGGACACATGTTGAAGCAGCTATCTGCCCGTCACGTATAGAACCAGAAGTACTGTTGCCTAGTACTAAGGCCTATGTGGAAACGTGTCGAGGTTGCCATCACAGAAGTAGAGTTACGGTTACCTTGCACTAAGGTCTGTTTGGACACGTGACGAAGATAGATAATAGCTACTAGAATGAGACCTAGAAGGCTAACTGTCCCCCACACACCGATCCACAAGATATCTTCTAACGGATCTGCTAGGAGATATGTCCCGTATTTAAAGAGACGTAAAATAAATAGAGATAAAAACAATTATACGCACTAGTGGTTAATGCTGGTCCTTACAGCATACAGCACCACAGAAGGTGAGCTTAAGTTTGCTACCTCTCGTCAGGAATATCAAGAGTCACACTGAAAGGAGTAAGGAACTTACTAGTTGATGCTTTCACATGATCTAAAATTTGAAAGCTTATTACCGAATTTCAACTTCTGAGGCGTATTTTGCAGTGTTAAAATCATATTTACACGAATAAGTTTAGATGGAATGCAGTTCCCTACAAAACCTTGCTTGTTGCAAAATGTGCCGTTGTTTCTTACTTTATGTTAAAAAGAGAAATGCAACCGTAATGAATCTGCGAGGACCAAATGAATTATTGTCTCGGCGGACCGCATAGGTCTCGGGAGCCCTAAGTTATAGACCTATGTAGTATTGTATACGCATATTTCCTTTTTACAGAATTTTCACATCCATAGGACGGATTTTCCTTTGATAGCCCCGTGTATTAAAATGTAAGAATATAATTCCTATTACAAGTGTCTTTTTTGGACAGGTGCCTCTTTCAAAAATTCAAGGCGAGAGAGGAGTAACTTTGCCTTTGGATTATTTGTTTCATATAGTTGATTTTCAGTAATCTCTTAATGCCTGTATTAAGTTAAGTTTGATGAAAAAAATTTAAATCCGCATCATTACCTTATTTTGGAGAAGTTTGAACATACCTAAAATCAGATATTATAATACTTCTAATTCCACAATGATAACTTGAGTTGTTTTTTCTTCGCTGTGTGATCTTAAGGAGTTTTGTCCAATTTAAGTTCATAGAATAACCTACTCAGCATATTTGGATATGCTTTGAGCTTTAGGCTGAGTTGAATTCCCCTACAATAACAGTTCATTTCTGGTCTTCTGTTCTTACCTCCAGTGAGATTACCCATCAAATTTCTTGATGTATATTTTTCTTTTCCAAATAGACCTACGATTCAGGATTCCAAACCAACTTGCTTGTCGGAAACGAGAAATTAAAATGGTATGATGCGAATTCGCAACGTCAGTCCTTTAAGTAATGCATCTGTGAAATTTGATAAAAAAAATAAACAAATTAAGTATTTAATAAAATAATATGAATTGTAAACTTTAAATTTTTTTTAAATTGGCGTATTTAAACTACCAATTAACTTAAGTTGATCTGTACAGGGCACGATTATAATAGGCACCCCCAACATTAAACATTTTTTCTCGAAAATATTTTTCAGCGTTTTAGCACCTCAAAATGCTCCATAAAATACAAATGTTTACTAATTAGTTTCAAAATGTTTGTGCTACCTCTAAAAAGTGCATTAAAATGACCTCATGTTCCAATTTTTAGAAATAAATTATTAAGCTTTCAAAATCAGTCATTTTGCAGAACAACATGATAGTTTGTCTACTAAGAGCTTAATATAAATAGTCAAATATGATAGTTCCTTTTGTAAGTGCAAAAATCCCAATTCTTATTTAATATTTTAAAAATGCATCTTGTGGAGCATTAGAACAATTAGTTTACAAAATTAAGTTTTAAATAACCGCACAAGCTTTTATTTTGAATCAATGCAAAAACATTGCTATTATAATGCGTAATAACTGGCATATATTTTAACAAGATATCTTACATACTATGGATTTTCCAAATTTCACAGATGTATTACTTAAGGGGTTAAAAGTTCAGGCACGATCCTTATTAAGTTGAAAGCACTTCTATCCTGCACCCTGTGGACCTTTGACTTTTGGGCAATGGAAGAAGCGAGAGCAGTAATAAAACCGGAGATGGACATGTTATGGCAAGTCGAAACCATGTTTTTACTGAAGTTTTCACTAATTGCCTCCACTGACTGACTGCAACAGGAAATTCAAACTCTAATTACCGAAGGTCTATTTATACTCGCACCTGGCTGTAATGGGCCAGAATCCATTATATCGTCCCGGTTCTTCATATAACCAAGCTAACTACGTTATCGCAGGCGTTCTTTGCTTCTGCCATCAGAAATCAACGCTCTCGGCTGCCAAAAAAGTGCTTGATGGAACAACGGTGCTACACAAAATTAGCTTCCTCTCAGGGCGCGAGAAAAGATGAAAAGGGCGTTCCTCAAATGCGCGATCTGGTGGAGAGAATTGAGTGCCTGTGGTCGCCACACAGCTGTCTAACTACTTTCTGGGTTCAATTTATGTGACTCATAAAAATTACTTTACATTCCTCTTACTCATTCTATTTTACGTGAGAATAGGATTATTGCATTCATGGCGTGATCTACCTTAGATTTCCGCTCTTTCGAACAAACCAAAGCGCATTACCGAAATCTTTCTAAATTATAATATTTCATCAAGGACTTTCTCTGACCAGGGCATGTTGGGTGTTAACAGCAAGCAGGGTAGTAGGGTAAATAAGTAAATTTATCCTAAATAGGAAATAATTCAGGCGTGAAGGTGCTGATAATCGCAGAGAGAGGATGTGAAGGAAGGTAAATAACTTCTACTTCGTATATGCACTATTGCGGCGCCTGGCTGAGTGGTTAGATCGCTCGCCTTCTACCAACGCAGCCCGGGTTCGATCCCACAGACTCGCATGTGGGAATTGTGGTGGATGAAGCGGAGTCTGGACGGGTTATCTCACCGTTAATTCCACCATTACTCCATAATTACCTTTCCTCTCATCCCTTTTGCCTTCATTTCATATCATCATCTTCCCTCACTCTCATACCTGGCTATGGGCCGGTCCCCTATTCGGGTTCTTCCTTCAGCCTGTTTGAATGTTTCAGCTCCTCTACATGCCTCTGGCCCCAGGCACGATTGTCAGTCCTAGGGAGTGTAAGGAGGGTAAGCCGACCTAATAACTAATTATCCACTACTATTATGTTATTCTGTTAACTTATTATCATAATCACTTCCACGGGTTAAGGGTACCCAGAGATGAAATTTGGCCAACATTAAGAAAAATAATTAAATTAATGTTTTCCTCCAAAAAATACTTTGAACCTTTAGCTAAAATCACATTCTATGGCTTTTGCTCTCAGAGCCATTTAAAGCTTCATGTGACCGTTTAAATGCTGAAGAGCACACCTTTTACTTCCAATGCCTTTTACTTGACTTTGATTTTTCTTACACTTTTAAGCATTAAAATGTTGCATACGATGTAGTTTGTGACCAGTATTATATAGATTTTCAGTAGATACTCATTGAGAATGAAATTAAGAATCACACATACGGTTTTTATTACACTTTTAAATTTCTGAGGATATGACAAAATTAAATAAATCCTGAGGAAAAATGGTTTATATAAATTATATTTAAACGTTTAACATTTTTTTCAGAAACAACCAGAAGTGTGAAACAATTCTATATGTCGGATTTGTGTAATAGTGTTTAAACAATATGTAATATTTTCATAATAACAATAAAGTACATTTCTTCTCAATAAAAATCACAGGCATCTGCTATAAATTTAAGGCAACCTTTAATTGGGTAGAGCAGGATATCACGATATTTTGAAAACGTTCAGATAAAAACTGCAGGATTTACAGACTTCACCTATGGGTATCCATAAGGTTTGAGGCTAGTCCTGGGCTCATATAATTTCAATAAAATGGTTGAACCCATGTTTTCTTTTATCAAAATATTATTCACGTTTCGGTTTAAAACCCTATCTTCCGTGTGCGGTCTGCTTTCATTCTTTGGACGTGCTCTTTCCAAAAGTTTATAAACTGTTATACTTTATCCATCACCTAAAAATGCTTAACTCATTTCTAATACCTTCATTTTTCTTTTATCTAAGACTATACAGCCGACTACATTTCTGAAAAATCTCATTTTGGCTACTTCTTTCGAGTTAAAACCCAACTCTCCACCATACAGTAATACCGGTACTGTCATCACAAGATATGGAAATTTCTAAGCATTACAGCCAAGACGAAAGGAAATACAGTTGAATCGTTACTAGACTATAGTCAGAAGTACACTATGTGATCGAAAGTATCCGGACACCCATACAAACATACGTTTTTCATCTTAGGTGCATTGTGCTGTCACCTACTGCCTGGTACTCATTATCTGCGACCTCAGTAGTCATTAGACATCGTGAAACAGCAGAATGGGACACTCCGTGGAACTCACGAACTTGAACGTGGTCAGGTGATTGGGTGTCAGAAGTCTGTACGCGAGATTTCCACACTCCTAAACATCCCTAAGTCTACTGTTTCTGATGTGATAGTAAAGTGGAAACGTGAAGGGACATGTTCAGCACAATAGCGTACAGGCCGACCTCGTCTGTTGACTGACAGAGACCGCCGACATTTGAAGAGGATCGTAAAGAGCAATAGGCAGGTATCTATCACACATGAATTCCAAACTGCATCAGGATCCACTCCAAGTACTATGGCAGTTAGGCGTGAAGTGAGAAACCTTGGATTCCACGAGTCTGCTCATAAGTCACACATCACACGGAACAGTGTGATTACACGATTGAACAGTGGCAAAACGTTGTGTGGAGTGACGAATCACGGTACACAATGTGGCAATCCGATGGTAGGGTGTGGGTATGGCGAATACCCTGTGAACGTCATCTGCCAGCGTGTGTAGTACCAACAGTGAAATTCGGAGGTGGTGATGTTATGGTGTGGTCGTGTTTTTCCTGGAGGGGGCTTGCACCCCTTGTTGTTTTGCGTAGCACGATCACAGCGCAGACCTACATTGATACTTTAAGCACCTTCTTGCTTCCCACTGGAGAAGAGCAATTCGGGGATGGCGATTGCATCTTTCAACATGATCGAACACCTGTTCATACTGCACGGACTGTGGTGGAGTGGTTACACGACAATAACATCCGTGTAATAGACTGGCCTGCACAGAGTCCTGACTTGAATCCTATAGAACACCTTTGGGATGTTTTGGAACGCCGACTTCCTGCCAGACCTCACCGACCTACATCGATACCTCTCCTCAGTTCCGCACTCCGTGAAGAATGGGCTGCCATTCCCCAAGAAACCTTCCAGCACCTGATTGAAAGCAAGCCTGCGAGAGTGAACGCTGTCATTAAGGCTAAGGGTGGGCCAACACCATATTGACTTCCAGCGGTAATGCGGCACGAACCTGTACGTCATTTTCAGCCAGGTGTCCAGATACTTTTGATCACGTAGTGTAACTCCTACTGCAGCAATGGAGACACTCTTGAATCTGACTGCATTACAGTTAGTTGTAATGAAGGAGGCAAGAATATATACTGCAACAGGCTAAGAAATAATTGAGAATTGCTAAAACAGATCAGTTTTGTTAAGAATTGGCAAATACATACGGGATAATTCTTTGACTATGTATTATTCCAATTAAACACTTTATGAGGAACTTCAGGGTTATTATTGAGCTTCAATGTTGAACGAATAAAACTCTGGAAACTCCTGAGAAAGCTTTGATGTGGTTTACAGATGGATCAAAGGCTCAAAAACAGGATCTGGAATATTTGACACAAGACCAAGGTTTAACGTGTTTTTTTTCCCTTGGTGAATATGCTACTGCTTTTGAAACAGAAATTTATCTATTATTCAATGCATACACGAAAACATAAAAGGGACATACTGGTAAACAGATCCTTATCTTCTCAGATAGCCAGGCTACTCTTAAGGCCCTAAGTAGTCGTAAGCTAACGCCAGGACTATTTTTAAACTCCCTAAACGTGCTCACAACCTTGGCAGAACAGAATGAAGTTCAACTCATCTGGGTACCGGGCCATAGTGGCATAGAAGGAAATGAAAAATCTGATGAACTTGCTAGACAAGAGCAGCTTCAGATTTTATTGAGACAGAGCCGGCTCTAGGAACATCTCAGTGTTTAGTAGGAGAGGCTATTAAAACTGGTCCACAGTATAACATCATAAAACTGGCTTAAAGCTCTAGGAAACAAAAATGGTAAACTATTTATTAGAAAACCATGTAGGAAAAGAGCTGAAAGCTTACTAAAAGTAACAGACTTCAGCTGAGAACAAATATTGCATTTTTCAGAAGACATGCTCCTGTGAAAAAGCATCTTAACACGATGGGAGCGTTTCAGGGTAACTTAGATTACAGACTATGCAAGAAAGAAAGTAAAACAGCCTAGCACATTATATGATCCAGTGATGCCTTGGCCCTCAGAAGATATATTGCTTTTGGGAAAAGTTTTAGAACTAGAATAATTTTAAGGCATATATGTTATGAGACTGTACACCTTGGTAAACGGTGCAGGCATAATGAATCAGCTGTAAAACGAAAAAGGTAATACAATAAGCCCAAGGCTGAAGCGCGTCCGGAGGAATGACGGAAATCTATATCGAACAAGACAAAACAAGAAGGCTATAGCCTGGGATTAGTAGGTAACCCACCGCCCCATCCCTCGTACGTCTTTTGGCATTTGCAGACCGGTTTTAATCCTCCTATCAGTGACCCTTGGCCCTGTCGTCCGCGTTCTTTCTAGTGATAATGGTTTGAATGTTGCTTAAGAATTCTATGCCTGGTCATTACATTGTAAAACTTTAGTTTAATTTATCTTTCAGTATTTACTCAGTTATTTCTTATTATTTATTGATTCATGTTCTGTATGTTCAAATAGTTTTTGAATTTTGTAGTCACTTTATTTAAGGCGTTGTGCTGAACTGTGTTTGCTTTTTATTTCCTGTGGTAGTGAGATTTTTCTCTTTTCTATTAAATTCCTATATTATCAAAGCACTTAAGAGACACTGGGATTGTATTGTATAACATTATTAATTTTAAAACGATTTACATTAAAATTGGCAGACTTAATATAAGTAAATAAGGAAATGAGTGTGCAAAACCTGAAGGCGCTAGCTCAAATAGTTCTCATATGATACTATTAAATGTTTTAATAGCAAAAAAACTGCCTTACGCATGCGCATTTATTAAAGAAGTATGATTAAAACATTTTATGATACTTAAGTACAGCGAAAATAAATTAAGGGGTTTTTGAAGTTGATGTTTTAGTTGTAGAATTGTTGTTTTTATGAAGTTGGTGTTAAAATTCTCCTTGTTTCTCAATATAAATTAATTTTTTGTAGGGCCAATGAATAGAACAATCATAAAATGCATCTTTAAATCTTTAGATACAACATTTTAGATTGTGTATGAAAATTTTCATACAAATCAGATCACAACTGAAATGTAAGTAATAAATTTCATGCACAAAAATGTAAAACTGAAGAGAAGAAAAATATCTAGAAAGCGTGGAATGGATTTAAAAGGGAGCGCACGGGTGATTTGAACACGTCGCTGGGCTTTTAACTGCCGAACCATAAAAAATGTTTGGCTATAATGGTTCACACGTATCTATAGAATATTTATGATACAATTTTAAAAATCGGAATTTTGTCATTTTCACATAAAAGCTCAGTCCAGTGTCCCTTAAGAATATATATGTTCCTGAAAGTTGAAAGAATCAGTTGCTTTATATTTAAACTGAAATAAATGCATTCACTCATCCCCCTGTAAATATCTCGCAGTGATTCCACGAAAAGCTTACAGAAAGCCTTGCATTTACACTCTCCTACAACTACTATAACCATTTGCATACAAATGGTCTCAGTTACTCGCAGGTAACAGGCACAAATGGAAATTCGTGCAGAAGTAACACGCGCTTTGTGTGTCTCACAGGAGGCTAAAGTCAGTGATTGTCTGTTTATAAAGAAAGTAAAGTTGGTCATGAGCTCATGAGAAATGAGTATTTATTCGACTTTTGTTTTGTGGTTATACTGTTCATAACGCACACACAGATACACAGAGACCTTTTTCTGAAAATTATATTTTGCATAGAAGGGATCTCAAAATATACATTTCCAGTTTAAACTCGACATCGAATTTTTTTTGGAGTATAAATACTTCCTCTTACCTTCTATAGGCAGGGCAGCGAAAGTACAAAGGGATGGAGTTTCAGTTCGACTGTAACCTGTGGGTTACATAGAACCCTGAGAGTAACTGGTTTTAAGCAACGCGTCTATAGATATAGGTAGAGGTATAGATTATACAACCGAAGGTAACACCTTTCGTACTGCAACCTACATAGATCTATTGTTGGCTACCACCCCTCAGGAGGAAGGGATGAAGTGAAGGAACCTCAAGAGGCTACACGCCGCAGGAATATAGGCCACAGAGACGCACTGAAATCCCTGACGGTTCCAGGCTCAAAGCCTGGAGCTGTCTAGAGAGGGCGATGAACACCCCATCGACTAAACAGCCCTCTGGTGTCCACGGGGAATGCTCTTTCCTTTGAGCAAGTATTCGCCCCATTTTTCCGGCACTTGAATGATGAGAAGGAAATGAATGGAAGGTAAATTCTGTAAAGGAAGTCGTGATAGATGAGATACCACCTCAGCATTCGCCTACCGACCAGGGAAAAACCATGAAAAATCCAAACTCAAAGCGGGCAGTCGGCGGGAATCGAACCTGGGAGCTTCCAAACGCAAACCTGACAGCACCGTGGAGCCATATCGTTTGGTCAACTCTATATTCGTTTCCAAAGCTCGAAACGACACCGCTTCTACTCCTGTATTGGTTTATACACACCAGCTTTTAAAACGCAAATGATATCTTTTGTATACGACAGTAGAGCAATAAAGTCGGATTGTGACTATCTGTATTGGCCGTAACCCTTGCAATTATCCTATTAGTTTCTCTGCCACATACCTAGTGGACAGAGTAGGTATTGCATCCCACCCAAACATTCGATATCCAAATTTCACAAGTAAAATATCCTTGTGTATATCTGTGAACAGCGTAACTCAAAAAGGAAAAGTCGGATAAACTTGGTATTTAGGTTCAGTACCTTTCAAAGATGCGATAAGAATACTTTCAAGAAAACCTCCCACCTCAAACCACCCTTTACAAGGGACATTTTTCGAAATATTTGATTTTCTCAAAAATGGCTCTAACAATTTTGATTAAGATATTTACATGACAAATAAAATGTATTCCTTGAATTTTCTGGGAATATCCTGTGAAGTCCTCTTCATTTGAAGGAATTTTGTATAATTTTGTGTAACCGGTAAACGTTAAGCGATAGACAAAAACGTACTAAAAGAATTGTATTTCTTTAAAACACACAATTTATTTCAAATAACTTTTTTGTGGCATAAGCCATTTCTGAAAGTCATTAATGGTTTGGATTGTCAATATTTGTTCTGACAACATTCAGTGTTTCTTCCAATTGTATGCAAAAAGTATGGAATTTTAAGGCTAGTGTATAGACACCAGTTCAAAAATATTTTATTATCGCTGATCCCTTTATATCTATAACGAAATTTGTAATGCAGTTACTTCTGAAAAAATTTATTTAGATTAAAATATTGTAGATAAAAATAGAATTTAGTAAGAATAGTGTGTATATCCACTAATAAATGATAGAGGGCAGCGAAATCATGTGAATGCATCAGATCATATTTTTTTAATACATTCAATTTTCTATCGGCAGAACCTAGCGTTGGTAGCTAAGGATTTAAATGTTGTAGAGAAAACTCAGCTTTATGGACGATAAAGTTAGTTTTTCAATTCACTTTCTTCTTGCTTGAAGCTCTTAAATCCATAGAACGCCTCGTTTCTCGGAATAATTCCGTGTTTCATTGCCTAGTGCCTTTCTCATTCGCATATGTTTCCGCAGTTAAACGTTTATGGTAAATTCTAGCAGTTCCCTCTGGAAATGTGCTACAGTGCAATTTTAAATAACACAGTTGCCTACACGGACACATTTGGAAACAAGCTCCCGCGTAGTTACATACAAAGACTTGCAAACAAGAGAAAAACAGTATAGCATAGTTTTCCAAAATATTAAATTCCTCAAAATTCCTCGATTGGTATTTATAAAATTCTATTGCACTTTTTAAACTTCTCTTTGGAAATGCTATAGGGATGGTATTCCGGAATTCCTACAGAGATATTGTAAATTGATAGGTCTTATTGATTTTGTCTGCTGGTTATTGCTTTATGATAAAATTTGGTTTTGTATATTTTATGGGGTGCTTATGCTATAGTAAAGCCTTAGTTATATGTCGCTATAAAGCGAAAGGGGCAAGTAGGTATTTCATTGTGTGGTGTCGGCCTCAGTGCACGCTCTAAGTGATACACGGAAAGTCTGTTGGAATTCTCAAGAAAGTTGGGTAAAAGGCAGAATCAGATTGAAAAAGTCAATGCCATTGACGGGATTTGAGCCATGGAGCGAATCAATTAGGAATTTTAATGTGTCGGCTCGTTGCCATAGTAATTCAATTAATTAAAACAGCCGAAGGTCCGTGGTTAAATTTCGGCTATGTGAATTAAGTTTTCTCCGTTTGCAACTTTCGCCTATACACGCGTGTGAATGAACAATTAACACTAGTTACCTTTTCTAACATAAACTTAAAGTAAATGAATTATTTCATTCAACGTTAAATATTTCCATATTTTTCCTGCTTTTGTGTGCGTGCGTGAAAGCTAAAGAAAGGTGAATTAGTCGCAGACGATGAGGACGAATGCCCTCGAAAACGTTTCTGTTTTATACAGCATTTATTTTAGTGAAGGTGAGTGTCAATAAGTGTGACTCAGTCTACCAATCATGAAGAATAATTCACTGTTATTAGTGCTTCTGTTTTTAATCTTTTCGCATTTAAATTGGAAATTTTTATGGATGCAATATATGGTCATTCAAAAGGAAGGAACATACTATAGATAGCGACACATACGACACAACATTGAATAGAGGAAAGTTCAAAGTTTTAAGCCACACCTACTAGTTCCATTCAGTGCCCAATGTGCTGTGTGCGTTTACGAGAAAATGGCGATGCTACAGGTATAGTGGTTTTGTATGCTGCATTATGCAAAGAGTGAATCCATTATTTCATTGAAGCGTGAATTTCGTTGTAAGTTCAACAACGAGCCGCCTCGTCATAAAAAATTTACAATTGATACAATAAATTCGTAGAAGATGGTTGCGTATGCAAACGGAAAATCACTGGTCGTCCTCGCATAAAAAATGGTGTTCTTTTTTAACTTTTCTCTATCGCTGTGTTGCCATCTATTGTCGTTCATTAGAAATAAATATGTAAAATCCGTTTCTTCTTTTTGAAACACCTGCATAGAGAGATTTTGAGGAATTTTCTCTCAAAAATCCGATTTTCTTACTGTCACAGTAATGTTTCTCAAGGATTTTGATAAAAATCCTGTAGCTATGAAGCTATATCTTTAATTTTGAGTAGATAATAGGTAAAAACGCTCTTCATTGTCAGTGAATTTTATACAATTGAAAAGCTGTTAAACACGAAAAGGCTCATTCTAGGAAAAACATATTTCCGTGAACACATGCATACTTTTACATATAAATGTTTGTAGCCTTTGCTACTTGCGATTATGTTTCCTTTCCTTATTTCTTATTTTTAAGGTAATATCGCTGCTATTTTTATGCAGATTCCCTGTTATGCACGACACAGGTAGCTCCAGTTGTGTAGTCGCTTTCCTGAACAATCCATTGAATTGTTACTTATATAATTGGAATGTAGAACTTTTTGAATCGTGAAACTGTAGGCTGTGGTTCGGGGAGCATGTAGTTAGTGTAATGCCTTACAGCTGGCCTTAGTTATGTAATCTCATTCCTGTATCATGTACTTGTTGATAATTGGACTTACTTGCGTAGACCCCTTTCAGTGCGATTTATTTTATTACTTTCTTTACTACGTATAGTAAGCAGGGGAAGTATTGCATTCCACCCAAAAATTCGATACCGTGTTTTCAAAAGAAATACATGTTTTGAGGTGCCATGAATCCAGATAAAGCATTTCTGGAAACATCACCGTGTGTGTGTCTGCCTGTCTGTCGTCGTTCTGTGAACATAACTCAAAAACGAAAAGAGGATATAGCAAACTTCATATTTGAGTTTAGTATTCTCCAAGGATGCGATACAAAGACTTTCAAGAAACACCCCCTCCCAGATTACCCAGTACATGGACATTTTTCGAAAATTTTGATTCTCTCAAAAATGGCTCCATATATTTTGATTAAAATATCATATGTTTAAGATATTTTCATGGCAAATGAATGCATATCTTGAATTTTCTGTGGAATGTCCCCAAAAGTGCTCTTTATTTTGAATGACTTTCGCATAACTGGTAAACCGTAAGAGATAGACAAACTTTTACTACACAAAAAACGTAGATCTCGTTAAAAACAACATGTCATATCCTTTTTTATCCAGTGAACCATTTCCAAGATTATTTGTTATTTTTTTCAATTTTTCAATGCTTATAATGAGAATTCATCATTTGTTTTTTATGTCCTGGACATGCATAGAGAATGGACTGCTCCACATAGCAACCAGCTTTTAAAATATTTGACAATCGCTTAAAGCCTACCATATTCCCCTTGCACCTACAAGAAAATTATGAATTAGATAGTTTCTGCAAATATTTAGCGAGATAAACATGAAATAGATGGAGAATAAGTGTTTGTAAAAATAGTTTGTACAATAGTAGAGAAAATTCTGTGCGTGCAATAAATCAGTTTTTTTTCTTTCTCTACTACGTATAGTAAGTAGGGAAAAGTATTGCATTCCACCCAAAAATTTGATACCGAGATTTCACCGGAAATACAGTTTATTTTGGTTTCCCTGCATCAAATAAAGTATTTTTGTAAACATATCCGCGCGCGCGTGTTTGTCTGTCTGCCTGCCTTTGAACAGCATAACTCAAAAACGAAAAGTCAGATAAATACAAATGTTGTGTTTTAGTTTAGTATCTTCAAGGATGCGGCAAGAAGATTTTCAAGAAAATTTCCCCACACCAGAATACCCTTTACATGGAACATTTTTCGAAAATTTTGATTTTCTCAAAAATGACTAACGATTTGGATCAGAGTATTATATGCTTAAGATAGTTTTATGACAAATGAAATGTTTATCTTGAATTTTTTGGGAAAGTCAGCAAAAGTCCTCTTCATTCTGAAAGACTTTCACATACCTGGTGAACCGCAAGGGACAGATAAAGGTTTACTACACAAAAAATGTATATCTCGTTAAAACACACAATTTATGTCATATATATTTTTTTCTTGTAGAGTGAACTATTTTTTAAAAATAGTTTGTACTAGAGTAGGGGAAGTCATGCGAGTGCAACACATCAGATTTTTAATTGTTCTATTCTGCGGAATAGTAACAGAAACAGTGTAACAGTTTTTTCTGTTGTACGTTTACAGTCTGAGCCTTGAAACATTTAATGCCAATGAGCCAATGGGTGACATAGTTCGGCTTCTGTTAAAATTAGTTTGTTTTAATGTGTATTACTGTGACATTACCTAGCAGAAAGCCTATGAGTATTTATAATGATTTATGTTGATATTATTATAAATAAAATGTTCTATGGAAATCATTTTCGAGGGGCAATGGTTGGAAGTCGCATGACTGCTACACACCGATCAAAATGGCTCCATGATAACTGTGAGACTCGCATTCGGGAGATCCCGGATTCAATTCCCGTTCTGCCGGGCACTTTATTTTTTAAGTGCGGTTTTCCCTGATTGATACACGAATGCTGAGTTATACAGTGTCTCATTTCATTATAATGTCTCAGAGTCGAAGGGTCAGGCGATGACCAGGGGTATGACGATGGAGATTGCTTTGTGGAACTGTCGTTCTTTGTATGACGGGACTTTCAGAAACACCTGGGTGGGAGGGAGAGGTGGGCCTAGAGGAGTCCCTCTGGCGTCCGGATGTTATTCCGCCTGTGTCCCAGCATGCCACCTCGGATCTGGTCGTCGTCTTCCGTGGTCCAGGGGTACCATGCTAGCCTCTAGTTCCCGAGATCGCAGGTCCAAACCCTGTGGAGGGCGATGGATTTTTTTCGGGCTTAAAAATCTTTAGCATGATTTCCTTCGGAAGGAAAATAAGGCTAGTGGTCCCTTATCGTAGATTTACGACACGTAAAAGAATCTCAAGCAAAATTTCCGGTCTTTCACGCCAAATATAGAATGGTACACTAAGAACCACAGCAGTTAAGGAGCATTCACAAATGAAACTAATTTTTCGGATCTGGTTGCCTCCTGCATATTCTTCTCGCCACCCCTTCCTCCTGAAAGTTTCCAGAAACACAACAGGTGACTGTGCTCTTCAGTGTCGAATTCTCCTCCATTTCCTGATAATTACAGCTACTACACAGCATTTCTTGTATGCATATTGTATTATATTATGCAATTTCATTTAACAGTTAAAGATCATATTTTTTAGAAACTTTTGTGATTCTTCATATCTTTCATTATAGGCATTAGGCAAAATATTCGAAAACTCGTGTTTTATCTGTCTGCTAGCATGCGGATTTGAATCGGCCTATTCTCTGACAGCTTCATGGCAGCATTCACTAATAGCAAGACGTTTGGGTAGTTCCTTCAAGGAATCTTTTATACGCATCATCATAATTATCATCATCACAGCAAGGCTTAGGCAATTGCCCGTTCCGCTTCACAAAAATCAGCCCAACGCATCCTAGGACGTCCAACATCTCGTCGTCCTCTTGCTTGATAGCAGTGAGCATATCTTATCAATCGTTCTGTTCATTTGCTCAACCCATTTTTGTCTATGGTTCATTACTTTATCATATAAAGGTTCTGCTTTTAGTTCCTCTATTATTTCTTCATTTTTAATCCTATCGAGTTTGGTGTAATACTTTACGTGTCTAAGGAACCTCATCTTCGCCCTATGTATAGTTCCGCATAATGTATGTAATTTATGTATTTTAGAGTCAATATTCCTTTTTGTTCGCCCATTTATGTTCATTTCTAGGTTAAGTTTAATGTCCTTAATCAGGTAGATCATATCGGTAGAATTATACCAATTGTCCCGGTGTTAGCGTTTTACTCGTCATTTGCGTTTCACTAATAGAAAGCTGTATCTGATTCCAATCCAGGTTCAAAATCAGGACATCTTGAAAATGAGGCAGATACACTACCACGTAACCTCGGAGCTGGACTGCGATATTTATTGAGAAATTTTCCGATTCTTCTTTTAGATACGCAACCCACAATATTGTGGATAAATTTTAATCTACAACTTCAGGATCGAAAAATGAGGAAAGAAAAGCTAAAAGCTGAACGTTTGCAACAGACTCACGATGTAAATCACTACAACCGAAACTGATAGTTCTCTATGTTATTTGAATGTAAAACAACAAGCTATTAAAATTCAGACCGTACAAGCCCATAAGGAACCCCTGTTTACAACTAGGCGACTTAGAAGCATGAGTACGTTTACTGGTGAGTGGTTTCGTTCATTGATGAAACAAGTTTAACTGGGCAACATTTCGCTTTGTTTACGAAGAAGCCGTAATGTGAATTCATTGGTCCCGGAAACACTCAAAGCTCTCGCTAGTTTTATTTGAAGATGGGGTAATTAAAATCACTATGTAATCCACTTGGTTCCGCAATCTAATACATTGAGAACCTTAGTTGATCACAGTCTAAAAGAGATGTGTGGATATATAAATCTTCAAATATTAGAAGCACTGAAGATAAAAATCTGATGCGCTGCACTCACGACTTTCTCTAATCTTGTACAAGCTATTTTTACAAACTATCTTATTGCTAATTTTCTCGTAGGTGCAAGAGAATATGGTAGACTTTAAGTGATAGTCAATTTTTTTAGAGCTGTTTGCTATGTGGAGCATTCCATTCCCTTTGCATGTCCAGGACATAAAAAACGAATAACGAATTCCCATTTGAGAAAAAGTATAAGTGTTGGAAAATTCAAGCAAATAACAAGGAATATCTCGGAAATAGTTCACTCCACAAAAAATGTATGCGACATAAATTGTGTTTTAACGAGATCTACATTTTTTGTTTATGAAAATTCTGTCTATCTCTTACGGTTTACTAGTTATGCAAAAGTGACTCAGAATGAAGAGGTCTTTTGAGAACATCCCCAGAATATTCAAGATATAGTTTCATTTGTCATGAAAATAGCTTGAACATATGACATTTTAATCAAAATTTTAGAGCCATTTTTTGAGAATATCAAAATTTTCGAAAAATGTTTCCTGTAAAGGTAATCTGGGGTGGCGATTTTCTTTAAAATCTGCGTGTCGCATCTTTGAAAGATACTAAACCTATACACTAAATTTGGTATTATCCAACTTTTTATTTCAGATTATGCGGTTCTCAGAACTGACAGACATAGTCACACGCGCGCGCTCGCGCACGCACACACACACACACACACACACACACACACGGATCTTTTCCTGAAAATGATTTTTTTTATTCAGGGGGTCTCAAAACATGATTTCCGGTGAAAGCTCGGTGTCGAGTTTTTGCATGGAATGCAATTACATTCTTTACCTACTATGTGCATGTTAGAGAATTAAAAATTAAGAACCGAAATAAAAAATATCACTTGGTGGAATTTAACTGTAGTAACCATTATATTCATAACGATGCAGTGCTTGCTTAGAAGTAAAGGGCGTTTGTTTTAGCATCTTCTATCCAGTAAGAATCTGTATTACAGAGTTGAAGCACAGGCGTCACCGGCTACGTGTCGCTTATTAGCCTAGAAGTAAAATAGCATATTATGAGCATCCAAAGTGTCATAACTAAAGCTCTTTAGTTACCATGTCTGCTGGAGCTAAGAAATGATTTATCCTTTTTGGAGGAGATTCAACAAAATGTATATTACAATGGAAACTGACATTCACTTATTTTAGTGTTCTGTTTTGGATGTGTTTACAAAAACGTTTCTTGAAATAATTGATGAAATGTAGTCACATTTTAATATAAAATGTATCAAGTTTTGAATAGGTCATCTTAAAACTAACGCCAAACACCAAAAGCCAAGGGGCAGTGCTCAGAAGTAACACTTGCTTCTGTCATTTTCAACCTCTTCACGTTCTAGTAATATTATACAAGAAAATATGCAGGTTGTAACAAATCCAGAAGATATCGTAAACTTATATGTTATAAAACTGAATAATGTAACGATGTAAGTCTTGTAGTACACTAATTACCAATTTGCTGGACAAGAGCAAGAATAACATACCAGGGAGTCTTCTCAGCCTGCGGATTTAGAAGTTATGCAGTCCCGACGTTGTACAGGCTATGCCTTAAACACCGTCCACTGCATCGTGTCGTATAAATCTCGGCCAAAATGACCACTTTGTACCGCTGTGTGCGCAGTGACTTGCATTCGTAGCGCAACAGTGTGCACGTTGTCCTTCAGTGTTGAAAATCCCAGGTTCAAATACTTTTTATGATTAGTAAATTGAACGAGAACTGATAGTTTGGCATAGAAGTGTCGTTTCACTTAATTAGTTTAATTATGTGAATTTCATTCAAACACAAATTGTTACTTGTTAAAGTATGCAAATTCGCTTTCTAGTGCATTCAGAAAGAAATCATGATTTTCTAGAATGTTCTCGGAACATGAAAACAGAAATGAATAAAAAACTCATTTATTCGAAACGCGAATTGAACTTCCGACCTCCGCCATGACTTTTCCGCATATTAGCAACGAGCATCACCGTAGCCCTAATCAGCGGGCTTGTGAACGCGGTGTCAGCAGCTGCATTTCGCTTCATCTATAAAATGCAGGGTTGTCTAGTTACCAATCCACAGGATGAGAAGACTCACGCGGTATATTAAGAGTTTAGAAAATGTCCTATAGCTGGAATTAGCTGCGGTACACTCCATTTAAGAAATTAAAACAATCAATTAGAGCAGGGGTATCCAACCCTAGAGCCGCGGCCCAACTGATGCCAGTCAAGACATTTGAATGGCTCGCCGTTAGCTCACTTAAACCGGTAAGGTGGCTTTGTAGAGAAAAAATATCATGTCCAAAGAAGTAAACACTTTTAAATTAAATCTTAAGATTTCTTAAGATAAATCCAATCTATATGGTGGAAATCGACAAAAAAACTTACTTTTTTATTTTTAGTGCAGTTTTGCAATTTCGAATTTACTGTTTAAGTTGATATATAAATTAGGCATATTACTTGTATTTAAAATAACTATTTAAATAGAGTATACGTATGCCATTTTGTACTCCGTATTCTGCACCACTTCAGAGAAAACTACATAGTTCGTATACTCTCTGCAGCAAAGAGGTAAATGTTAGCTCATCTTTTAGGGGAAATAACGCTCAAAGTGAAAAAGCTGGAATATGTTGAACATGTCCAGAAGAGAATGGGCACACAGCTCAGAAATATGAAACAGCGCTTAGGATAAACTCCACTATATGATGGCAAAACTATCAAGGTACCATTGATAAATTCCAAACCTTTTATCGCAAAGCCATAAGAGGTAACCCCTTTAAGTTATTTTGCAATAGTTTGGCGCAGCGTAAATATAATTATTTTCCAAGCATTCATCACATGTTAAGTAAATGTAGTGACTATTCTGGAAAATTTAAAATATAAGCAACAACTTTGTGCAGGAAATTTTCAACTCAATTTACTTGTTTCGAATCTGAAAAGGGTAATCTAGATTTACTCATAAATAATCCATATTCTTGCAAATGAAAATCACAGAAATTCAAAACCGCTCTAGACATTGTGCAAAATCTAAAAAGCATTGTGGATCGCCTAATCCTCCTAATTTGACTGAAGTTGGGAAATATGTCCCTTTAAGCCGATTTTCTGAAATTCACCATTTTACTCTAAGGGTCGTGTGCAGATTTGGCTCCACATAAACTTGTGATCAAACTTTATCTGCCATGATTTTTTTTAAATAAATTACATTCAACGTCTTGCACATCCTGCTGATATACTCGCTTTAGCAGATCAAAAATTACACCTAATATTGAGAATTTGATAAATGAAAGGAAGGTTTAAATGTCACATTAACATTACAGATCTTAAAAATTCATTGGAATGTTCTTATTAAATAGTGTAACAAGGAGTACTTCCATTGAAATTCAATCTGTTTACGTTTAGTTAACTTTTTAACTCAAGTTTAGTTAACTTTTAATTATATATGACGTTCTTTCGCAATAAAAAGTGAATAACTGAAGGATTCAGGCCTACAGCTACACTTATGTATTTTAATATACTTATATAATAATTCAGTTCAGATTCGAATTAATTGAAATTTAGTTAGATAGCCCTTCAAAGAAATTTATCAGTTTACTGGCTTGAGCTCAAAACAGGCTGGCCATTCCTGATTTAGAGGAACAAAATTATATTATCAATTTTGTTTTGTTTTGTTTGTTTATTTGTTTTTTTTTTTGTATCTTTCATAGTTTAGAGCAAGTCCGACTTCTCTTTCAATGCACGTGTATGTCTGAACGTTCAGCGCCTGCGATCCACAAGCTACAAGAATAATGTTGTCCAGAGCATTCCTATGCACCACTCCGACGTTGCTCATTACACTTATGTTTGAGAAAACAAGAAAAGCAGAAAATTTTTAGATGAAACACGTTACAAGAAGTTTGGACCAGCAGACAACAGTATCATCTAATTGTAAACCATTCTTATACTATGTACACAAAAGTGTGAATTATTATGTATTACATTTAAATTGTTGGTTTTATGAACCTTCATACTACCAAATGATATTAAACGTTCTGCTCGATTTTTCGCGAAGAATTGCCCCTTGAAAGAAATATACTTTAAACAATTTTACCCTGTATTAAGTGGGGAGAACCGCTGCAGTGCCGTAACCATGAAATCTGGCATCGTGTCAAATACAAACTAGAAATGGTCTGTATTTTGCCATAATTATTTTCTGCTGACAGCAAATAAAACATTAGCGTCCATTTACTCTGGCAAGAATGTCTAGTTTCCAACAAAACCGACCTTACAACATAAGTTAACTTTTGTTTTGTATATTCTATAATGTTAAACATTTAGATTAGATGTACAGGCATGAAAATTAAAAAAATTCCTATTTTTGCAATAAATGCAGTAATCCTATCTTTTTAAAAAATATCTGGCTTCTCTTTCATTGACTAAATGCATTCCTCTACATTTTCAGTTTTGTTTTAATTTCAGCGTATTTTATATTATACATTACTTTATTTAACAAAGACTACATGTTTAATGACTGTTTGTTGTTGCAAGAAATAACGTATTTAATTAGCCAAGTTAATTAGTACGTTACTAATGAGATCTAAAATGAATTACATCTCCACGTACATAACAGGGCTAAAGCTTATTTCAACTGCAAGAAACTTTGTTTAAAATTACATCTGATTTTAATTATCAGATATCTACAAAACTAAATTGTGCTAAGGGTTTTAATTACCTAGTCGGAGCAGTTGGCCACCCGGGAACTTACCTGAAAAGAGAAAGAATATATTTGATAATATAATAAAATAATCACACAATCAGTTTAAGCCTAAAGGTAAACAAACATTGCAAATGTGTGGCATATGAGTCAGCTCCTATTATAATTCTATGTTATTACACAAACTGAACAAACTAGATGTATATTATTTAATAAACAATTTAAGTAATCAAGAGAGTCAATTAAAACTTCAGAAACAATACGTTTGGGCATATTAACCTCTTTAACCTAAGAGTACATACTATATGCAGCACACACACATATGAGGGGGATGGCTCAGGCTCATATTCGGGAGGTCGTGGGTTCAATTCCCGTGGCCGATCTTTCTGACCCATAGGTTTCTTCGAGGTTTCCCCGAGGTGCTAGGCGAACGCTGGTAAGGATCATTCCATTCCCCGAATTTCCTGTCCGTCTATTTCATCTCCATTCTCATTTCACTTCAACTTTTATGTGCTTAGTCTCTTTCAGGGTTTCAAGTGTCGGCGTGAGGTCTCGGCGTGTGCATCGCAGGGGAAAAGAATGGTCTGAGTAAACCTTCGTCCCCCGGAATGGGGCAGTCTCCGAGTCCCGGGCTCCCGCCCCAGCTGTCATCCGGAGAGTTTAAATCTGTAAATGGAAGGGCCCCACGCTCTGCCTATCGTGCCTCCTGGGCAGGCCGACGTCTGTCTCCTCCCGCCTCATCCCTTCCTTCTGGGGACGCACGCCCCGTAGAGGGCCTATGTATAAAATATCTATGTATGTCGAGGTGCTAAGTCCCCCTCCGCTCCTAGTCCTGTCCTGTCCTATCCTATCCTATATAGGTATACGTATACAGCTAATTCAAGCATGACGTTTAATAATAATAATAATAATATGATAATAACAATAAAGCAACCAAAATGTTGAAGTAAATCCTATATGCAAATAACTAACACCTGTAATCACTAGGAGCCTACAAATGACACGATTAGAAAAATGTTTGCTAACACTAGTATTTATATCGTTTCTGATATATTGCAACTTGTATTTTAAAGACACTGAGTTGTTTTTCTCTACTGACTTGCTTGTTTACGCATGTGCATTGTCTCCGCTTCCCCTCTTGCAGTATTCTAAGTGTGATGTCCAGATACAGTCCAAGGCAATGCATCGGTTAAAATAAAAAAAATCTACAGTTTTATTCTGATTGCTTTGATATTTTTACAGATATAAAAACATAAATCATATATTACACACAAACTATATCAAACCGTTGTTCAGATATTAATTTTTGTTCATAATTAATCACTTTTTGATGTGGTAGTATGAAATGCTCCTCCTTGGGCCCTACAGTTTATCGTAACGCTCCCAATATTTAATTTGAGCTTAGTATACAAACTTAAAAAAATTCTTGTGCAGCTATTTCTTAATTTTAATTGGTATAAGAGAATGTTATTGAGTTATTAAATTTCTCCAATTGAGTTATGGAAAATAATTTCAATTGAATCATTTAATACTCTTACTTTCTGTACTGCGTATAATAATAGGGGAAGTATTGCATTCCACCCAAAAGTTCGATATCGAGATTTCACCGGAAATACATGTTTGGAGGTGCCCTGGATCCAAATAAAGCATTACTGGAAAACATCCCTATATCTGTCAGTCTGCCTGTGAATAGCATAACTCAAAAACAATAAGTCGGATAACAACCAAACTGGGTATTTAGGTTCAGTATCTTCCAAGGATGCGACACGAATATTTTCAAGAAAATTCCTCCACCCCAAACTATCCTTTACATGGAGCATTTTTCAAAAAACGGCTCTAACAATTTTTATTAAAATATCATATGTTTAAGATATTTTCTTGGCAAATTAAATGTTTATCTTAAATTTTCTGAGAATATCCGCAAAAGTCCTCTTCATTCTGAATGACTTTCGCATAACCGGTAAACCGCAATAAATAGATAAAATGTTACTACACAAAATATGTAGATCTCGTTATAACACACAATTTGCGTCATATATGTTTCTATTTGTCGAGTGAACCATTTCCGAGATATTTCTAGGTATTTGAATTTTTCCAATACTTAATAGTTTTTCTCAAATGGGAATTCATTATTCGTTTGTTTTTATGTCCACATAGCAACCAGTTCTTAAACGATTTGACTATCGCTTAAAGCCTACCATATTCCCCTTGCATCTACAAGAAAATTAGCAATAAAATAGTTTCTGCAAATGTTTAACTCGTTAACATGAAGTAAATGGAGAATAAGCGATTGTAAAAATAGTTTGTACAAGAGTGGAGAAAGATATGTGAGTGCAACACAAGATTTTTTTAACTAGTAGAGAATATTTCTTTAAATCTGTAATTTCTGAAACTATTCTGAGATTTTCAAGCTAATAAGTTATAAACTGTATTCCAAAGAGTAGTTTGAGCACAAAAGACGCTGAAAAGAAGGAATTGAGATAACATTTTTTAAGGCATTTCGGTGTCTGTCCTATGTGGTACACAACATTCCTTAAGAATCAACAAACCTTCTAACCCTTTCACACAAATATACTTGTACAGGCGTCCGCGAAATCACTAGCTCTCCAGTATCCTCGTGTACGGTCATATATCTAGGTGTAACAGTTCTCATAGTGCGACAGTTAAGATTAGCCAATTTGAAGACGAGAATTGTATTGTCCTTTTGTGCCAGGAACTTTCCAGCCTACCACTTTATGTTTACGTTCAGTCTAGGCTAACTGGTTGTAGATAAACTACCTTACTTTAGCAGAGAGATTGCAGTTAAAATGGGGGGGGGAAGTTCTATATCGGGCGTGAAAGACTGGACATTTTGTTCAGAAGCCTCTTTATCAGGCTTGAGGTTCTTTTATGTGCCGTGAATCTCTATACGGAACCATAGATTAATTCCAACTTTAATGCTTTTGTTCCGGATATAAAGATGCACATATATTATTTGTTTATTTTGCACCACAGAAAAACTTTCAGCTTTGAAGAAATAAGTTAAAAGTATGATTATATTGTGAATAAATTACTACAAATAAAAAAAATCTGCTGTGATACATTCACATGACTTTCTCTGCCCCCTATCGTTTATTAGTGGGTATAAAACTAGTCGTACTAAAGTTTATCCTTATATTTATTTAATTTTAATCCAAATAAACTTTTGCAGAAATAGCTACACTGCAGATGTCGTTATAGATACAAAGCGAACAGCAATAGTAAAATGTTTTAGAACTGGACGCTATATATTGGCTTAAAATTTCATACTGTTTCAATGGAATTGCGAGAAACAACTTAATATTGACAGGACTATGGCTAAGTATTCAACAATTCGAACCATTAATAACGGATATCTCGGAAATGACTGATTCCACAAAAAAGTTATTTGACATAAATTGTGTGTCTAAAAGAGATCTAATTTCTTGTGTTCTACGTTTCGTCTATCGTTTAACATTTACCAGTATACAAAATTATACAAATTCCTTCCGAATGAAGAGGACAGTTGCCAGAGAATTAGAGATGTATGTTTTATTTTTCATGTAAACATAATCAATATATAGTATTTTAATCATAATCGAATAATAAAAATACAGAACACAGAATAAGAAAGCAGGATTAAAAACTATAAAGTTTACGAAAAGTTAATTTTTCTATGTAATTCATTTTAATCCAGATAACCCGTTCATTAGGATACAAAGAGGACAGTGATATTGAAATGCTTAACAATCGGACGCCATGTGCTGGCCTTAAAATTCCACACTGTTTCCATGCAATCGCCAGAAACAACTGAAAATCGACGGGACTTAAAAATAATGACCAAGCATTCAACAAATCGAACCACTAATAACGGATATCTCAGAAATGGCCTATGCCGCAAAAATTTATTTGAAATAAATTGTGTTTCAAAAAGATTTACATTATTTTGTGAAGTACATTTTCGTCTATTCTATAAGTTTACCAGTTAAACGAGATTATTCCTTCCGAATAAAGGGGACTTCAAAGGTTACTCCTAGAAAATTCAAAAAATATATTTTATTTTTCATGTAAATGTCTTTACTGTATGGTATTTTAATCAATTTGAATTAATGAATTCTTTAGAAAATATAAATTTAGAAAAAATTATCTTCATAAAGGGTAGTTTGGGGTAGGGAATTTTCTTGAAAATTTTTATATCGCATTTTGCAAAGTTTGATATTTATCCGACTTTTCGTTTTTGAGTTATGCTGTTCACAGACACATACATACGGACCTTTTTATAAAAATGCTTTCCTGGATTCAGGGCGCCTCAAAATATGAATTTCTGTTGAAGTGTCGTATCGAATTTTTGGGTGAAACGCCTACCTTCTCTGATACCATGTGCGTGATAAAGTAAAAAGTGACATAAAATATAAAACACCAACGTTTAGCTCATCTTATATTCCACCTTCCCAACTATCTCCTGCAGACCGGACAGGAATTGTGGAATTGCATAATTTATTTTACTGTTAGTTTCTTATGCTTACATACTCTTTTATATTATACATAATTCGAAACTACAACATTTTCTAACCAAAATAAAATATTGCCTAAGTCCAAAGTTTAAAAGTAGTGATGGAATGTTCCCTCTTTATGAAAAATAAGACTAGAGAAACATCATGCTCGCAGTCTTGAGCAAAAAACGCTGAAAGAAGGCTTTGTACAGACGTTTAATTTATGCTTCATTACTCAACTGGAAATGTAGAATTACCCTTTCGGGGAGTATTTTCCCAGCCAGAAATTAGAGTCTACGTCCACATTATTTATAAATGTCAAGCGAGGAGAGAATATCAATGAAACATCGCTCAGAATTAAAACAGAAAAGTGTAAAGGGAAAGAGGACTTCATTTTAAGGGATGGAGTGTAGAGAGGAGAATTTGTTGACGGTCGCATGCACTTTGCTGCTGACCATGCGGTTCAATGAATGAGCTGACGCTCCGTCCTGCCGGACCCCATCACGCAAGAGGATTGGAAGGACAGAGAGAGAGAGAGAGAGAGAGAGAGAGAGATAGAAAACAAACACGAGTCACGCACGCTTGTAATTTGATTTCGGATTCAAGGAAAACTTAAGAGGAAATGGTTTCCGACTGGAATTCCAATTTGAACGCTTTTGTACGTAGGTCTACGTAGCTAATTCGATTCTCAAACATACTTGGCCAAGTGCGGAAACTGTCACGTCGATATCTTGTTTGCGAATTTAGTCTCGCATTTGACAACTATCCAAACAAAATTTGTGCACAGAAACGTATGTTTTCAAACGTTTCTCAGACAGCTTTTAAATTAATTCAGGGGTCACGAAAGGGGATACGTGTTGCTGTGTGCGACCCCACATTGCAGTACAGTTGCTTTCCTCCCTCCTGCTCGTTTTGCGCTCAATTTCCTTTTGTTCACTAAGGAAGCACTGAATATTAAAGGTAGGTTGGTTTTCCTTGTACTAAAACCAAACACTTTATAGACACGAAACTGTACTTTAATTGTAGTTGACAGGAAGTTATAAAGGAACAGTGTTCATGGTGCGGAAATACAGACAAAAGTTGGTACTGGTTAGTAGAATGAAACTAAAAGGTGGAGAGAAGAAATGCCGAGCAAGAGGTGAAATAATTTAGAGACCAAAACTTTGCGTTTAAAATTTTTACTGAACGAGGTGGCGCCGCGGTAACGTGTGGGATTCACATTCGGGAGGTCTCCGGTTCGATCCCCGGTGACCGTCCACTCTGACCCATGGGTTTCTTTCTTTTTCTTGCTTTCACCGTGTCGGCAGGCGAATGCTGGGGTGGTTCATCGTCTACCACGACATTCCTGCCCCCTATTTCCTGTTATCTTTCTTGCCTCTGTTTCAGGGCTGTAGGATCCTGTACCACAAAAAATGAGATTAACGAGTTGGAAGGTTTCAGTGACAGTTTAACCTTGCTTATAATTTTACAAGGCATATCTTGCGTTTTTGTCCTTGTGGTCATCCCAATGTTCACGTGTTTTACTCACATATACTTCCAGGGGGTTTCGTCAACAACAGTGCGCCAACTGACAATTCGTCTACTTTGTTTGGTCAAAGGACAATATGACTACAAACTTTTCAACATTGTTTTCGTCTACATCTATTTTTTCGAGAGGAAAATTTGCACAAGGTCTTTGTGTCAAAACATAACATTTTATGAATACAATAATAGTGGATGCAAGCTCTACCTTGCGCAGATTTACAAAAATGAGCAGGAGGTGGTCATTACAGCCTGACGGCCTCCGCTCGCCGCAGCTAAAGCTGTCGAGTATATTACGGGGGCTGATCAACAAAGACTGACACTGATTTTTATTCACAGATGCTTATTACTCCATTTCAATGTCTACATGATCTTTTCAAAGTAATCACTCCTTATTTCAATGCACGTTTTATAGTGTCTCTGCCAGTCCTCGAACACATGGTGCATACTGTTCTTTGTGACATCCTTTTTTGAGCAATGTTTCACAGTTATCAAATCGAATGCCCCGCAGCTTTGCCTTTAATGATGAGAATAAAAAAATAAGCACAGGGTGCAAGATTGGGACTATAAGGCGGGTGGGTACACAGATTATGTTGCATTTAGCTAAAACTGCACGATTTGTTTTGCGACGTGAGGCCACGTGGTGTCATGATGAAGTCACCACTCATTCCGATGAAGTTCTGCTGGTTTCCTTGCAATGTGCTTCCTCAGTTTAGCAAATGCTGGCGTGTATTAGCTGTTATAACAGTCACAACAGAAGCCGAAACACCAGGCCTACCTTGCTGAACAGAGAATTCGGTCTTCTTTGAACTCCTTGAACCACATAAACACCATTGCACGGTAGTGAATCTTCACCGTATGCTTGCTGCAGCTTTTCGAAGTTTTAGAGGCTGAATGGTTTAAACGCAAACAATTTTACTGTGCTGTATTGATCCTCTCGCGTCACCTCCATTTTGTGGCATACGAAGTGCAAACAAGATCTACAAAACACAACATTACTACCAACCTACTGATACGAGAGTGTTACCGCCTATGGACATTACACATAAAAGCCCACTGTTTTCAAATAGTCTTGGTACCGACAGGAAACTATCAAGGAAGCTACAGGAAAAAATAGGTTTCAACCTTGTTAATCAGTCCTCGTATTACCATAATTACGTATGATAATACCACACCTTCCCTGCTCATCCCTCTACCAACAAAATCTACAATTCTTTACTGCTCTATTACTCCATACTGAAAAAAATAATAAATAATTATATTAGTAAAATAGCCCATAAAATGGTTATTATGAAAACATATTTGTAGAACTCTAAGTTTAGGAGGAACAGATTTAGGTATAACAAAATATACCTTTACACATCATGTTTAAATTAATTCTCGTCAATGTTTTGGTTGATATATCCATAATATTGACGGATTTCACAAATAGTCAAAGTATTTCCTCGACGAAATATTTTTGTTCGACATTCCTCTTGTCGAATTTCTCAGTTGTTAAATCCATCATGCTGAGGAATTTGGCAGAAAGCCAGCACTTTTCTTTGGCAGATCGTCCGCTAATCTGGCATATAGATGATTCACCTGAAAGTCTGAATAACGAAAACGCACTGTATCTCCACCTGATTTGGAGAAAGATTTGCAATTCTCAACCTTTTCGAGTGTATGTAAAAATTCCCATAAAAACAAATTTTTGCTTTTGTCTACCCAATGGGCTAAATAATCCTGCTCTCCAAGACGTATTAATCAAATCGTCTAGTTTCTCTGTCAACTTATCAACTGCAGAATTCTTCCATACAAACCATCTTAATGCTTTAACGCATACTTTTGTGGGAGAAACAAAACAAAAAAAAGCTGCACTTGAGAAAATTACGTATCGTTTACCAGGACAGAGCAAATTTAACCGCGCAGTGCTTAAAAAGTGGCATCCAAACATATGTCACGTCCTGCCTAGTGGATTAAAACTTTGCGAATAAGTTATTTGAAGCATGGTGGTATTTTGCATAAAAATCCATTTTTCTACCAAAATATTAAAATAGTACTTCGGTCCCCCCACAAATTTCCGACACTTTACATGGGACCACAGTGATTTGGAGAAGCACCGTGATATTTTTACACAACAGTATCCAAAATTATGCATTCATTCATTCATTATCTGTTTACCCTCCTCTTATGTAGGACTTACACCCCCCAGGACTTACAGGCGGGTGCCTGGGGTCAGAGGCCCGTCGAGGAGCAGACACTCATGGATCAGCCCGATGCCTGGTATGGGATGAAGGAAGTAGATGAAACGAAATGTTGGTGAAATGGATGAAAGCAAAGGTGATGATGGAGCAGTTGGTGGAATGAATGGCGGGGGAAACCGGAGAACCCGGAGAAAACCCGCCCAGACGCCGCTTCGTCCACCACAAATCCCACATGCAGGTCTCTGGGATTGAACCCGGGCCGCCTCGGTGGAAGGCGAGCGGTCTAACCACTCGGCCACGGCGCCGCCTTATCCAAAATTAAAGGAATAGTAATTAAACGGATTTCAGCTCCAAATCCATCGATAACGATGTCGACAACGATGATACCTTCCAGCCAGAGAATCTTTCACTCTACTTCTTTGATTCACCGAGGCTTGCTGTCTCAAATTTTACTCAAATATCTGTCAATTTTCTGAAAGCTATAACCTATGCTTTTTAAACACACAAAAATAAACATACAGACTCTTCATGGAGTCTGTCATAAATGTAGTAGATACATCAGAAGCACAACAAATGAGGCATGGGATTAAGAGAACCGCAAATCTTGCATTACCATAACGTAGCCACAAAGCCACTTTCACGCCACTCCTTTCCCGATGTAAGGCTTAATCCTACCCTAACGAGCCCCATTGTCAGCAGAATGTCTCCTGACGAGACGTTTTTCCTACTGATAACGATCCGTATTGTCAGCACAACTTTATACCTCACAAACTGAATTAAAAATAACTCAATTTTTTTTCTGCCAGGAGACGCTCTTACTAATGCCCGCCCCCTCCCAAACCCTCACCCGCAACCGGGTCCGTACCGGACAGGCATAATTAAAACCGTTAGAAACCCCATGGGAACCCTTTTCCTCGATCGTGGTTTTAAAAACATCCAATTAAAGTCCTGGCGAACACAGCATGAAGATTGGATTAAGGTGCAGCAGCACTGGAAAGAGAGGTATTTTAGTTTTTATTATCTCTTTCGGAAACTCAGTAGTGGATCAAATTCTTTTGCTCGGTGTTTTGTAATATTCACTGGGGTTAGAAGTACACTGACGTGCATAAAAAGTTGTCCATTCTCCCAGATCGCAATAGTGGTTTTCCCTCCGTAAGGTTTTCACCTTTGACTTCACAGTTCTCTATACGACTGCTCAAAAACAATTCAGACATACAAAATCGAACCATATATATATTTTAATCGATGTAAAATAAAGGTTATTTCGGATACTTCCTCTATGAAAGTGTTTCGCTACGATTGTTATACTAGGAAAGACTATACCAATACAACATAATTCGGCCTTCTACAGGAAGGGGTGAATCTACCCATAACCAATAACATATAGATATGTTTTACGGATATTAATAATCAATATGCTAATAAATACAACAGAGGATAAATAACTTGGAATATATAAATACAGGAAAATAGACGTAAATAGAGTATAACAAATATTGTAAATTTTAATGTAAATAGTAGATATTATAAAATATCAGAAGTTCATGTATATAATACTGTAAAAACCGTAGAACTTTGTAGCATACGGAGTTGAAAAGTAGCAGCGGCAAGAGAGACAGAGGACCGATGGCAGAAAAAGATAGAGATAGCATCAAATTCTTGGAAGTGTCAGCCCCAGAACAGGGAGATGGATAAAATGAGACCGTACGAGAGAGAAAGTCGGCGTGTGAAAGAAATGAAGATATAAGAAAATTTCCCAAAAGTAAAGTGAAGCCTGACAATTTAGCTCTTACCACGTTAAGCAGTTGTCAATTAAACGACAGTTAAAAATTGGCAGTTGCCAGTGAAAAGGTACGTTACAAATATTGGCGCGAATGTTCGCGTCAGGACATTTGTGTATAAAAGCAGGAATTCGCCCAGAACTTGGCATTCTCTTTGCTATTGATGGCGGTATGAGATGCTGCATGTTACTATTGTAAATGGTGGGGAAGATTGACTGTGACGATGAGGAATAGCTTTTCCAAAACTTATTGATATCGTGGGTATAGGAAATAACTACATGTAAATAAGGGAATGGTGTTGCTAGCTGTTCTTACTTATCTCTTATTTCTGAGTTCTTGGAGTGGAGTTTCACAAGGCACATCAAATTTGGGGGTATTGAGGGAGGTGGGATGTTATGAAGACACAATACACTGCAAAATAAGAGCAGTGAAGTACTGGCTAAGGCTGATGCAGGGGGATAATTCCAAACTACGGTCTAAATGTTATAAATACCAGCGATAAAACCTGTCTCCTAAGTTTTGGGCAGCTGATTGGGAAAGGGGTTTGAGGAGAATAGCAATGGGATCAGTATGCTTAAGAGCTGAAACAAATGACAAAAACATATGGAAATGTGTTAAAAGAAGACTAAGAGACATCAACCAACAGGAAATAGAATCGGATTGTACAACTAAACCTTCTCTAAGTCTAGCAAATGAAATAAAATTGAACTGGGGTAAAGAGGCATATATACTTAATTTAGGAAGAAAGGAAAGATCAGGAATGGCATGGTTTAGACTGGGGGGGCTGGAGGGCATAGAGAATGACTGACGATTCTGGCAAGAGAATCTGCCCATTCTGTGATTTGGATGAGGACTGGGTATATATTTTGGCGGAATGTGCACAGTGGGAGAACCAACGAACGATTAAACTGAAAGAAAAATGCTTAAGTCCCTCAAGAAAGAGATTGGCATGTTGGGATCTACTGGCTGACCAGAGGAACTGGCAAAGCGGGCAATTTTTTTGGCTAAAGTGCGCGAAGCTAGGTCAAATTTGTTGAGTTAGACAAGGGTAATTTATCTCTATTTCCCTTTATCTTGTTCCTTTTTGTTGTGTTTTCTTTCTCTGTTGTTTAATTTGTCACCTTATTGTATCTTAAATATGCATGTACGGTCAATGACCCATGCACCAAATACTTGTGAAATAACTTAAATAATTTGAAAGCAATAAAGATACCTTATCTATCTGTTTTTGGAATAAAGTCCAGTTTTAAAGTTGAACACATCATGATTTACTTTCTCCCACCTCCTGAGATTGTAAGGATAGGGCTAGGTTTAACTTTCAGCATCTCCGAGAACGAGAGAACGAGCAGCCGGCAGAATTCAAACTCAGGACGCTCAGATGACCAGGGTAGGTAGCGTGACCAACACGCACCCGCTCAATGTGTCGTTAAACAGGACTACAGATACGTCATACCTGTACGTCATACGGGAGCTTTCATCAGCGACATGGAAACAAATGTCAAAGTTATTGCCGCCATCGAACGGCAATGAAAGAAACCGACAAATTAGTGTAGCTTGAAAATACAGGGTTTAAGTGTATTAAAAGAAAAGAAAACAAACGTTCTAAACTTTCGTCTTTATTTTTACACATTTATTATGTTATATTTTATTCTTATACCAAAATTATACAAAGCTTTGCCTTATTGAGAACATAGACAATTAGTTTGTAGTGTTACATTTGGACCGGGACGTAAGTAACTTACCAACCCATTGACTAGAATGATTTTCAAGGAACAGAGGAGCCACGCTGGCAGAGGGTTGGGCTAGATTTGAAGTACCGATATAAACAGCTGGTTCTCATGGGTCATTTTTATGCACGTCAGTATACAAAACACTTAAGTGATTGATATACCAGGTTAAGCCACCTTTAGATATTGTTATGTATGCAAAACTAGATTGTACTCTTATACGAAAACGCTACACCTTTTGCCAAATGCTAGTTTTTCTAAAACACAGATCTGAAGGCAAATATGAGTTCCCTCAGTTGAGGAAATGAGTTGAGAAGCTCAGAATGTGCTTCTGTTACTATGGGGCCTGAAGATAACTGGCTCAAAGTTATTACCTAGAGAGACACCTTTTATTATTTATTTAATTTTAAATATTTTTCTGTGTAAATTGCATATGCTAACACAAATAATAGTTGTGCTGTGCATCAACGCATTGCAATATGCTGCACTTCTTTAAGCATTTAACTGTAATTTGTTCAGTCCAAAATGCATAAGTTCTAGCTGACTTTATGAAGTTTTATATCACAGTGTGTGTTAATACGTGCCCTTATATTGATACGGCGCCAAAATTAATCAAAATAAAAATGTTGGGGCATACAATTATAAAAGTAATAGGCCTAAGGTCGATGAAGCTGTGGATTAATGTTCGATGCGCAACGTAGTGTCGACAGCACAAGGATTTCCATTCTTTCTCAACGCCAAATGTATTCGGATGTACTGTAAGCCATAGCTGGTTTGTCTTCAAATGTCGAACTGAAGCGCCTATGTGAAATGTGTAAGATCAAACTGATTTTCAAATAAGTATCGATTTTTATTGTGAAGAATACAACCAAATGATATTTAGAAGCAAGCACCAGCATTCAAAGACTTTGTTTGACTTTGTCTGGCATTGAACTGTAGTACTTGCAACCAGTGTGCGCCGTGTTGGGTGTAACAGAGCAATTTAGAAGAGTGTGATGTCCCAATACATGTGCCTAAATGCGTCACCCATTTCAATACTAACTGCCTCAGTTGCCATCTAGGAAAAACTGCAGTATAGAGTATCGGTTTCCATTTTGTTTATTCAGTTTTGATCCAATCTCTTCATGTCATTGTCTTTGAATACGGTATTTATGAAATTATTAAAATCCTATCTCACCAATGTTAAATTTTCTAAATTTACGACCCATTGCCCCAGAAATCATTTAGGATATCAGACTGAATTTTTTTAGATTTTAGATGTATGTCTTATGAGTTAACGGATCAACTTTTACACAGTAAATTAGTTTATTAAGGAAGATATTATTTTTTTTCTGAATTCTACCATATTTTGATTAAAATTTATCGGAAATTATTAAGTAACCAATCGAGCTATGAATACAAACTATATCAATAACACTTTAAGTTGTTTTTATCATCCTGAAATTGAATTTAGTTATTTTCAATAGTTCCTGAGAAAACGAGTCAATCATGCCAGAAAATGTCATTCACAAGAAAACCTGTTCAAAACAAAAATTTAGATTGGCAAAGAAAGAAACCACAGGAATCTATCCTACTTAACAGTAGTACCAATCTGTAAAGCAAAACTTCCCCAAAAATGAGCTAAAGTTTACCACTCTACTCCAAAGTATGTGGGAAATGAATTGTCCTATGAAGCAGTGCAGAATTCGCAGATAAAATTGCAGATTCAGCAGTATTTTTTAAAAATATGTTAAAACATAAGTAGTGTGCCTTAAATGATAAAATCTACATCAAATTAAAGAAGAATTTCAAATTCATAAGACTGCAAAGAAAACTAAAACTGTTATTTTTGCGCAGTTTTCGCCGTTTATTCTTTCCATAGTAGACACCCTGTATAAGCCAGTGAGTGAGTGAGATATTAATGAATATGCTAAGGCAGTGATGGCGAAAACGCGACTCGCGAGGCACTGTGACTCGCAGGCGCAACACCGTTTCTAGCCGCCTATTCATTTCTTTTTCCATGTGCTGCTGAGTGGTGTAGTGCGTGTTGCATGTTTGATGACTCGAGAGAGAAAGATATTTTCGCCACCCTTGTGCTAAGGTATATAAAGGTGAGGGTAAAGGCACATATCACGGAGTGTCCCCGGAACCGGGGCAGAGCACCGCACAGAGGCCAGTCGGCCCATTGCGCTTACAACGTGACCGCTGGGAGGTAAGGATGAGGGGAGAGATCCGAAGGGCAACAAGATCCGGATACCGACGGGCGCAAGCATGGACGGGGTCCCTAATGTTTCCAGATAGAACACATCCGATGCCCGCACGGTCCCTGCCCACAAGCCATCAACCTCCAGAGTCCTCGTAGCGGAGACCCACGCTGAGGAGAGACCTAACTGAGAGGCACCTCAGTGACGCCAGGGAAGAAACCTTTACAGAGCGCAAGCAACCGCCCAGCCGCAACGCGCCAACACCGTAGTCTGATCCTACAACCATTAAACAGGTGGAGGAAATGATAGGTACAGGAAATGACAGGAAGGAGAGGCGTCCTAGAAGATGAACCACCGCAGCATTCGCCCGGCGACCCGGGGAAATCACGAAAAACCCATGGGTCAGAATGGGCGGTCGCCTGGGATCGATCCCGGGACCTCACGAATACGGGCCACAGACGCAACCGCCTAGGCCTTCCCGCTAGGTGCTAAGCTAGATAACATCGGGTTTATTATATTCATTATTAACCTAAGGGAGAACTTGATTCAGTAAGTGTTTTCCCCAAGTGACTGAATTCAAGGCTTCAGGGGGTAACAAATTAAGACATTTCGTTCTAAATCCGATACACTACCCTAGTCTGTACATTTGTCATGTTAATTGAAAGTACCTAATATTGTTCGCTTAACGGCAGAATATTGTTTGACAAAGCTTCGTTAAATCGTCCATTAGCTGCATAGAGAGCGATGCTGAATGGGGATCTATATTAGAAATTGCCACCTCTGACGAAAAATGGCTCGAATTAAAAATGTATATTAAAAGCATTACTCACTATAGGCTTCAAGCAAAAAAAACTGACACTGGACTCAATTGTTCTGGTAGAAAGCTCTGCATAGGTAATGCACAATACGACTAGATGGCATACATATGAATTCATAATTGGAAAAAGGGGTTACCCACTTTTTTGCAAGTTCAATCAGCTTTATTATTCTGCATTGCAGATCAAGCCTCATTGTTTTGGATAAAAGTGAGCTTAGTACATTGTATTTTTTTATTTCAGAAACTTGCTCATTTAAAAATGATGCTAGGACATTTAACTTTTTCCTGTTCCAGCAGGCTCTGCAATTAGAAAACATTCACTTCTCCCTTCAGGCAGACGTTTGGGAGAGAAAGGCGTAATGTAGGGGGAATAAGACATCAACTAAAACGACAGTTCCAGCTCAACAAAGTACAATTACGAGAACAAAATAAGATGGCGATTTAATTTTAATTTCAAAATGGGTTGAATTTCTTGCAACGAAAACATTTTCTAGACAGTACATTTATAAAAGGAGTATATAGGTCGTAATTTTTTAGAAAGGTTTTAAAACATCTCCTTTTATTGCTTTCTCTACTACGTAACTAACATTTTTAGAAAAAGGTTCGTATGTTATGTCTGTAAACAGCATAATTCAAAAACGAAAAGTTCGATAAATACCAACTTGATATTAAGTTCAGCGTCTTCCAAGGATGCAACTCATAGAATTTTCAAGAAAATTCTCCCTCATCAAACTACTTTTTACATGGAGAAGCTTTCGAAATTTTTCAATTTATCAAAATTGGCTCTAACAATGTTAATTAGAATACCATATATTTAGGATCTTTACATAATAAATAAAATATATATCTTGAATTTTCTGGCAATAGCCTGGAAGGAATTTGTATAATATATATAATAATATATATAATAATTTTATAATTATTATATATATTTTATATACATTGTATAATTATATATATAATTTTTTTAGCACTAACCATTTCCGAGTTATGGGTTCTTATTCGTTTGAACTGTTCAATGCCTTGTCATGTTTTCAAAATTCTTTCGTTTGTTTCTCGCGATGTTATGGAAAGAGTATGGAAATGCATGGAACCAAGACAGTAAATGTGCAAGAAGGTATTTCTGCAAACGGTTATCTCGATAAATCTTAAGCATATAGTAAGAAAATCTTATGTATTACATTCACTTGACTTTTTCTGCACATATTATTCTTACAAAAGCATATTCTTCTATCTACTTCATCTTAATCAAGCTAAACATTTGTAGAATTGATTTTATTACACATTTCCTTATAGGTGCAATGGGAAAAGGGGAATAAAGTAGGTTTAAACGGTAATCATTCTTTTAAGAGTTGAATTGAGTTTTATTTATGGACGCTTCCATTCTATATTGGGCGTGAAAGACCGGTAATTTTGCTCAGAGGCTTCTTTATTAGGCTTGAGTTCTTTTACCTGCCGTAAATCTACGGGACCACCGGCTTTACTTCCCTTCCGAAGGAAGCCACGCCCGAAAAACTCCATCGCCCTCCGCCGGGTTCGAGTTGATCGTTATGTGATAACTTTGAAAGTCCGTTCTTTTTGCATGACCAGGAGATAAAAAATTATATCTTCCCATTTTATAAAAATACATGTATTGGAAAATACAAACCAATAAGAAGGAATATATTGGAAATGGTTAACTTCACAAAACACCGTTGACAAATTGTGTGCTTTAACAAAATTTGCAGTTTTTGTGTAGTAAGATTTTTTCCTTATCTTAGGGTTTACTAGTCATGCAAAGCTCATTCAGAATAAGGAGGACTTCAGAGTCTATTCTCAGCAAATTTAAAATATACGTTAATTTGGCAAGAAAATATCTTAAACATATGACATTTTAACCAAAACCGTTAGAGCCAATTTCTTAAAAAATCAGAATTTTCAAAAAATTGTCCATGTAAAGGGCAGTTTGGAGTATTGAATAATCTTTATGTATCATCCTATGTATGTAACTTTTATTGTACTAATTAATCAGGTGTTCACTCGATGCAAAAATACTACCACATAATTTGAATACGAATACACAAAATTCGCACATAGATCCAATTTCACTCTTCTCATTATTTCAGAAAAAATGCAAATCTTAAAATACAATTTTTGTAACAATTTATCCTCAGGGTGAATTAATTATTTCCTGTATTGAGCAACTTGAAAGTGCAGAAAAAACCATACACCACGTTTGTAAATTCATTCTCTCCTAGCTTCTCCTGAAAATCTGAAAAGGATTGGTACACATCATGGAACATTTTTAATGCACTGAAGTGTAAGCAAACACTAAGTTGAAAAGAAGGCATTGGAAGTAAATGTAGTGTCCATGAGGTTTAAATGGCTACTTAGGGACTGAGAGCAAAAGCCATAGTATCTATTGAAGTTTAAAGTTTAAAGAATCCTTTGGATATAAATACTTATTTTGGATTTGTCTGAAAATGTTGACTAAATTTCAGCTATGATTACCTTTAAGCACAGGCAATCTCGTATTAACGAATACAGGCCCTTCTGATAATTGCCGCGCTACAAATTACGTAGCGACAGCTTGTAAAAGTGTCCGAGGAATGTTGCGGCCTCGCCACACGAAAAAAGAAAGATAAAACGCAGGAAAGAATTAACTTATTTTGAAGCCTTCGTGCTGTTAATCTGCAGTTTTCAGATTCTCTTGCCGTTTACTACAAGCGAAGTATCAGGCTCTTCGAACTCTACGTTGAATGTAAGATAAGGACAGAAATAAATAAAATTAACTTCAAATTTCAATTGGAAAATGTCGAAATCGAAGCAACTAAGTAAGATATACAGATACTAGAAAACCTCAAGTGTATGAATATGTATATTGTGACAACTCGAGCGCAGCTATCTGCGGGCGCCTGTAAGCGCTTCTCGGCTTGCCCACGACCGGCCGTAGGAACAATAGCCGCGCAAGAACCCATTATGTGCCGCTTCTTCGCAGTTTTTAATGCTCCAGAAGATTCCTTTCGGCATGTTTTAATAGCCTCCCTTTGGAGAGTGCCCCGATTTACATGAGGGGCCTATATAAGGGAGTGTCTAGCGCTTGTTGAAGAATTCGGTTGAGTTCGGTCAGTTAAGAAGTTACTAATTTAAATGCAGTCAAGAGGTGAAGAGTGGACAATTAAAAGTGAACAGTACCGAGTGCAGCTCAGTTGTGAGTTGTGATTCGATACGACGGATTAGTTGTCTACTTTTCTGAGTGTGTTAAAAGTGTCTCAGTGCAGTGTTTTTGCTACGCTGAGCACCTAAGTGAGACAATGTGTGTTTAGCAACAGTTGGTGTTTTTATTCCTTACAATTTCAACGAACAGAGAAACCCGCGAACTTTTGTTACACCATAAATTTTCAATATGCATTTTGTTAATAAACAATACGATTCTACACAAGCATCGCTTTCCATTACATGTTGTGCACCCTCACATACGCAACGTTCAGTTTTATTCATTTAATTGTTTTGTTGCTAGGGACGATGTAAATGTTCGATTCTGCTGCCACCTCTACCGCAGACCACGATTGATTTTGCAAATGCGCATCACAGAGGTTACTATAGCGATTTATTGATGTTTCTACGTTATGTTGCCTGGCAGAAACGTCTCGGTAGGTTGGACGTGGGCTAATTTACCAAGAAAACCCACGTTCAGAATCTGTTGTAAATAACAAATAAACGTTTCGGGATCTTATCTTCCTTAATACCAATTTAGGTCAAATAGGAAGAAATAAATGCCCTAAAAACTTTAAAATATCGGATGAGGAATAAAGACTTTAATACGTTACTTTTCCTGTTACAGAGAACAGCTGTAGGATTCCATTGGATCGTACAGAAACTATAATTAGCTCATCATGCTCACTGGTAGATAGCAAGGGGAAATTCCTGACACCCCTTTCTAAAATAAACTGATTACATAAAAAATTGCTCATTCCCCCAGATCGCAATAGTGCTTTTCTCTCTGTAAGGTTTCCACCTTCACGAAAAAAACCTTTGACTCCACGCAGCCAATATCACTTCTCTATGTGACTGACCTCAAAAAGAATTCAGGGCCACAAAAACAAAACAATGAATGAGGTTATAATCGATGTGGAATGAAGGAGCGGTTCAGGTACCTCCTGTGTGAAAGACTTTGGTAAACATGGAAGGGTAAACCAATACAGGCGGGGTCCCCGGTCTGCCTGTCCGAACGCCGGGACGTCTCCATCTGGAAATTTTATGCACCCTGTGATTGCTGTGCCACCACTCCTGGTTCCGGCCGCTCTGTGACTCCTTTCACCTCATCCCTCCCTCCAGGGGGCACTCCCTCGTGGGCGTCAGCACAATATCCTCACTCCTGGATCTATGTCGCATCCCCTCCGCTTCACAATCCAAACCAATGCAACATAATTCGTCTTCCTAGAGGAAGCGTTGAAAGTTATCTTCATGTCCATTAAACTAAATGGCAGTTCCAACATTTATACGAGGGTTAAAGTTATGCCGCCATCGAATGGCAGTAAAAAAATTAAAAACCGACATTAGGAAAACGGAAGTGCAGCATGAAATGTGTTTTTAGTGTATTAAAAGAACAAAAAAATAGTTTCTCAACCTTGTCTTTATGTCTAAGCTTTTTTTATACTTTATTTTTTCTCAAAAATTCAACGCAGCATTGTCCTAACAGTACCCCCGCAGTGAGAAGACGCACAAAAAGTTTGTAATGTTACCCTTCCAATTCGCAATATCTTGGGCGAAGAATAGCACTATGCCAATTCAGTGGTTAGCATTATGCTGTAGAAATAGAGGAGATCACGCTGGCAGAGAGTAGGGCTAGATTTGTGGGTACCAACAAACAGCTGCGTCCCATTGTGGACAAAGTTTTATGCACGTGAATATACATACATGTCATATAGCTATATCACTAGGTCTGGAAGCGCCGCTTTGCCAGGACAATGAATAGTTAATCTATTTATCATAGTCCGCATCTAGAATTCCAATTTCCCCACAGATGTAACTACTGCGGTTGACTCAGGAGAATGACTTTGTCCTTCAACTGTAAGTGTACAGTGAACTAGAGAGCTTGTTGCCTATGATACAAACAGTGTAACACCAGCAGTTCAGAAATATTGTCAAGAAGTGCCGTTTTACATGCGTATGGTCATAATTATATTCTTTTATATGTATGTAGTTTTTACAGGTTTACTTATTGAAAGTAGGACTGTAATTGCTTTGTTTGATGCGAAAACAATGCATTATTGATGCTACTTCGCGTAATATTGATTGTTTTGGAAAAGAAAGAGTAAGTACCTATGGAACAGGGTGTAAAACAATAGAGCGAGAGGGAAGAACGATATAGTGCTGGCTCAAGTTCACTTACGTTAACCGCAAGATCATAGCGTAACTCTCGAGTCAAGCACAGCACCTTCATCCTTTCATGCTTTCTGGAACAGCTTTGGCTGTTCGAATGAAAGCGTAGAGGTAATATTTTACAACCTATCTAGGTAAATATTTAAATATATGTAAACAAAACAAAAATAATGCCGCTCATCTGTAATGAATTCATAAGATCTAATATTGTAATCAGCAATGAACAATGCTGAACAATGAACACATTTAATTATTTATGATATAATATTACATTCAAAAGGAAACGCAGATTTAGAAACAAAATCAAATAGATGTAAACAAATGTGCTGTACGGTAAGAAGAAATTTAGATAAAAAGACAAAAGACATAGTTGAAGTTTTATAAAGTGATGGCGATACCAATGCTTCTTTACAGCTCTGAGGTATTGACGTTGAGAAAAAGGCAGGGAAATGCGATAGAAGCAGCGGAAATGAGATTCCTCAGAGCTGTTGTGGATATATTAGAATGGGTAAAAAGGGAAGCACATGAATTAGGGAAGAGTTAAATATTTTTAGATTTCAGGATAGAACTGTAGAGAATAAAACAACGAAAAAGAGCACTTACAATGAATGGAACACTCAAGAACACCAAGAAATATATTCGAGTGCAACCCAAGACGGAAAAGAGGAGTGGAACGATCATATCCGAGATAGACACACCAGGATTTTCTTCATAAGGATGGAATAGTTCAGAGATGCAATAAACCGTGTATATGACAGTGATGACGATGATAAAATTTTAAATATGCCTTCTTACTTGACTACTAGTAGAAAGATGTTTACCACAGAAGAATAACGTTTATGCATTACTCGTTAAATAGAACTTTTCCATAGAGCAATAACGTCACTGTCGTAGTGATGTATTACAAGGGACACGAAAGCGAGAAAGTGAAGCATATGCTCGGATCCGCAGTATATACCTTACTACTAGTAATTGAAGCATCCTAGGTTACAATTTCACTTAAAACTTGGATATTCTGTTATTATTCACAGAAAAGATCTGATATGATACATTCACATGAGGTTTTCTACTCTCTAGTGGGTATACAAACTATTCTTTCTAAAGCTTATTTTACTATCTACTATATTTTAATCTAAATAAACATTTGCAGAAATAGCTACATTACAAATTTCGTTATAGATACAAAGATAACGGCGATAGTCAAATATTTAAGAACTGGACGCTATATACTGACCTTAACAGCCGTTACTGTTACATGCAATCGCGAGAAACAAGTGAAAATAGATGGAACAAAAAGCATTGGTATTAAAAATTTCGAATCTTTAATAATGTATATTTGAGAAACTGCTTATGCCACAAAAAACTTATTTTAAGTAAATTGTGTGTTTTAAATAGATCTACGTTATCTCTATGGTACGTTTTCGTCTATCGCTTAACGTTTACAAGCTTATACAAAATTCCTTCTGAATGAAGAGGACTTCCTAGGCTATTCCCAGAAAATTCCAGATATACATTTTATTTTTACTTTCTCTACTACGTATAGTAAGTAGCGGAAGTATTGTATTCCACCCACAAATTCGATACCGAGATTTCACCGGAAATATATGTTTTGAGACCCCCTGAATCCAAAAAGAGCATTTTTGGAAACATGTCCGTGTGTCTGTCTGTGTGTCTGTGTGTGTGTTTGTGTGTCTGTGAACAGCATAACTCAGAAACGAACAGTGGGATAAACACCAAACTTGGTATTTAGGTTCAGTATCTTCCAGAGATGCGACACGAAGGTTTTCAAGAAAATCCCCCCCACCCCAGACTACCCTTTACATGGAACATTTTTCGAAAATTTTAATTTTCTCAAAAACGGCTGCAACGATTTTGATTAAACTATCATATGTTTAAGATATTGTCATGACAAATAAAATGTATATCTCGAATTTTCTGGCAATGTCTCCAAAAAGTGTTCTTCATTATGAACGACTTTTTTATAACTGGTAAACCATAAGAGATAGACAAAAGTTTACTACACGAAAAATGTAGATCGCGTTAACATACACAATTTATGTCATATACAGTTCTTTTGTTGAGTGAACCGTTTGCGAGATATTGCTTGTTATTACCTTAAATTTTCCAATACTTATACTTTTTCTCAAATTCGTTATTCATTTTTTTATGTCCTGGACATGCAAAGAAAATGGAATGCGCCACATAGCAACCAGCGTTAAAATATTTGACCATCGCTTAAAAGCTACCATATTCCCCTTGCATCTATAAGAAAATTAGCAATAAGATTGACATCTCGATATCTCCATTAACATGAAGCATATGGAGAATAAGCGTTTGTAAAAATAGTTTGTACAAGAGTAGAGAAAGTCATGGGAGTGTAACACATCAGATTTTTATGTATATAAATCCAAATCGTGACAGCTATTTTGTTTAGAAAATTGAAATTTTCGAAAAATGTTCCATATAAAGGGTACTTGGGGGTGGGAGAATATTTTTGAAAACCTTCGTGTCGTAGCCTTTGAATATACTGAGCTAAAATTTTAAGTTTAGTATTTAGCCTACTTTTCATTTTTGAATTAGCTGTTCACACACACACACACACACACACACACACACACACACACACACACACATGCAGAGCATTTTTCTAAAAATGCTTTTCTTGGCTTCCTCACATAGTACGTGGTAAAGAAGGGGAAATGTGGTGCAGTTTGACTACTTAAAGAATAAGATTTACCAATGCATGACAACGCAGTGATGGAGTAACAGTACCACAAGGCTACCGCTGTTACCGTGTGATAGCGTTACATTCTCGTTAGTTCCAAACTCCGCACTATAAAGCGACGTGCAACGAGTAGTACATCTCTTTTGTCATAAAAGCTGCCGCTTACAAGTATAATCGCTTTATTGAGAACTCAACAAAATTCAAGAGTGCAAATCGAATGTATTCGTCACTATGGGTGAACGATATTTCACGAACCGTGAATTTTTCTTTGACATCTACAATTGACAAATAACACTCGTTACTTGCAAAGCTGCGACTTTAATTTCATAGATTTAAAGTATATCGCAACTTCTGATCAAATATTTTAGATATTAATGAAAAACTTAGTTCATGAAACCCATGAGAATATCAGCATACTATTAGCGCAGCAGCGTTAATAAAGAGCTTGCTGTCAAACATGTGCAAAATCAAAGGCCGTAATAAAGAAATACAGAGTAACTTGTTAAACCATAAAATAAATTATTCTAATTTAAAATATTTTAGCCAGAGAGGAATGAATGTACATAGGCTTGATGTTGTCGACTTGCAATTTATGTAACAATGGTTGCTATGGAGTTTTAGAGATGAATTAATAATAACAAACAGATACTTCTGTAAAGGTAGACTATGTGAACGAAATCATGTCTCTGTTTGGTTGTCAAAACGAAGTCTTTGAAGGATGTACAAGATCGATTTCGTCGATAACTCAATATTCAAAGATATGCTTCCATTTCTGACCCTGAAAGAATAATGACCAAGTTTAAGTAATACTAAGCTTGATGGCGAAAACTGGTATTCTAAGAAAATTATACATAACGGTAAGACTTAATGATTAGAACCTGCTTTAGAAGTAGCCCAAGATTTCTTCTGTAGGGATTTGTAAAATATTAAGAGAATAAAACAACAGTGGCTGACCCTGATGATTTGAAACGTATAACCCACCTGGCACTAAATACAATTAGCGGCATACTGAGGAATACTTGGATAGAGTTTGACAACAGGCTTGACATTACGGTGCAAGAAGTTCTACTCTAGTTGAAATCCGTTTAAGATGAACATTTTAACTTTTAGAACATAAAAATCTTAAGTATGAACTAAACAACGTTTTAAGCAACTTAGCAATTGCAGTCATATAGTTTATTGCTGTTTTATATGTGACGCCCGGTATATGAATTCATTTTAATATCGCTGTGGTTATTCCAGATAGTTTCTTACAGCTGAAATGTATCAGGATATATCACCACACACAAAATATTTAGGGATGCAGTAAATAACATGGTCAATTTGTGTAATTATTTTATCACAACAACAGAGCTGGAATAACTATGGTCATTCTTTATGAAAGCGTGATCATTTTTTCATCTTAAAAACACTAATATCGAAAAATGTATATGTTTCTTTCTTTGTATATATGTTTGAGTTTGTTTTCTTCATTTTTGCATTAAATAGCTTTCTCTGTGAATCACATTTTCTGGTGTAAATACACGATTTCGCAGAAACTATTGAAGATACCTAACTTCAAATGTAGGATGAGGTGGTTGTGTCTCTAAGTGGTCTTTGATCTACTTTGGTTTTTATAACATGGTTTACTAATTTTAAGAATAACATTTCTGACAAAATTTAACCAAATAATGACGTTCATTAAGAAAAGAATCCTATATTCCTTAATTAACAAACTTATTGCATAAAAGTAGATTAGTGAATTCAGAAGGCATGCATCTAAATCCTGCAAAAATTTGTCTGAAATCTAAAATGTTTCTGAGATAATTGGTCATGCGTTTAAAACATTTAACTTTGGCAGAATATGGCTTTTAATATGTCCTTAACCCTTTCGAGCACAATTTATTTTCAGCTAAATCCGGATTTTGAAATCTAGTGTTATATGGTGAAAACTTGTGTCCTAGACCATGCCTTAATCTCGGATTTGTGGCTCAGCAATGCACCTATATCACTAGCTAGGATTTTGAACTTTTGCTGCTGTGTTAGTAATACTGTAGTAAAGGATGGGGGTGAATCCATGTAAAATAAACGGTAATTTGCATGAGTGAATATTGTTAGCATTGTATCTTAAATTAAAATTAAATTGAGTTTTATTTATGGACGCTGTTTAACTGCTATGATTCTTAGCGTCCCATTCTATATTGGGCGTGAAAGACCGGTAATTTTGCTCAGAGGGCTGTTTATCAGGCTTGAGGTTCTTTTACGTGCCGTAAATCTACAACACGGGACCACCAGCTTTACTTCCCTTCCGAAGGAAGCCATGCCAAGGATTTTTACGCCCGAAAAAAATCCATCGCCCTCTGCCGGGTTTGAACTCGCAACCTTGGGAACTAGAGGCTAGCACGGTACCATTAGTCCACGGAGCTGAACACACATACAGTATAAGTTGTATTAAACAAAGGAACGGAAGAAAATGCCTTTCGTATTTTAAGCTAGTTAAAATAAAATTTAAGCAGAAATATATCATTAAGATATAAATTGTTTATTCCAACTTCTAACAACAAATATAGATAATGATGTCATTGAGCTGGAAAGAGTTAAGAGTGTAATTTAGTACTGATTCTACTTTTCGTATTTGAATTGTGCTGATCTCTCTCATATTGTAGATTTTTGTTCAGGGCTTCAAACATTTCCCTTGAATGTGCGATATTGAAATTTTTAGTGAAACACAATACTCTCTAGCTACCATAAATAAGCGATGGATAAAGAAACGTTGAATTGTTTGACGATTTTATAAACGCAGCTCTCCATAGTATGCTTTGAAGGAAGTATATAAACACATGCATTCGCTGGCATGTCAGTAACAATATGTGCAGCTCTGAGCGTTCGCGGTTACGTTAGTAACTCGGATCTTGCCCGTTGGGAGAGGTTTCGTTCGTTATTTTCAACAACTGTGATACAGTGTAACACCTGGGGGCCGGAGTTGGCAAGATGCCCGACTTAGTCATATTGTGGCGACGTTATATAGACTCGTGATGCATGGAGTGCGAGACGTCAGGGTTTTGTTAACCCCGCGCCACAATATGCTATCGATGAGCCCTGTTCCCATTTCTCATACAAGATGAAGCTCCTTCAGGAGACTCTGCCAAGATCTACACAATAGTGTGTCAGTTGGTTCATCGCAAATTCAGCCGATACATCTCCACCCCTTTCACTTTTTCTTCTCTTCGGCATCTTTCGATTTAACAACCTTCATCCTTAATTTGCTTTCCTTTCTGAGGCGTTTTGTGTGGTCATGCATACACTTTTGAAGTTTGCCTCAAAATGGCGAAAATAGCTAAAACATGGCATTTTAAGTTTTTTGTGCAACCTTGTAAATTTGTATTTCTACTTTTACTGAATGTAAATATTATCAAACAAAAAAATCTGATGTGTTACATTCACATGCATTCTCAACCCTCTATCATTTTAATGTGTATAAAAACTATTCTTACAAACGCTAATTTTTCTGCCTACTTCATTTTAATCGCGACAAACCTTTGCAATAGTCAAATGTTCAAGAACTGGGCGCTATATATGGAATTCAAAATTCCATGCAACCCCGAGAAACAACTGAATCCTGACAGAATTTAAAAGAAAGACAAAGAATTGAAAGTTGAAACCATTAATAACGGATATCTCATAAATGGCCGATGCCACAAAAAAGTTGTTTTAATTAAATTGCGTGTTATAAAGAGATCTAGATTTTTTTGTGTAGTACATTTTCGTCCTTCCGTATCGTTTATCACTTACCAGTTGTAAGATTATATAAAATCCTTTCCGAATGAAGAGAAGTTCCAAGGTTACTCTCAGAAAATCCAAGGTATACATTGTATTTGTCATGTAAATAGTTTTAATATATGGCATTTTTAACAAAACGGTTAGAGCCATTTTTAGAAAATGAAAATTTTCCAAAAATCTTCCATGTAAAGGGTAGTTTAGGGTGCGGAGGTTTTCTTGAAAACCTTCGTGTCAAATCTCTGGAAAGTACTGAACCTAAATACCAAGTTTGGTATTTATTCGATTTTCCATTTTTGAGTAACGGCACGTTTCCATGGTAGCTCGGTGGTTAGAGTAACCGGACGGAGACCAGGAGGTCCGTGGTTCAATTCCCAGTTATATCATTGAATTTTTCAGTAGCCTGATTCTATCTTTCCAACCTCGTCCAACACACGGCTTGTGTAGAAGAACAATTAATTCCATTAATTCACTTAATAGTGTTAGCAACTATGAAGCCTGGGACTTAAAAGACTTACAAAGCGGTAAGTCGCCATTGGAGTAGGTATGTCATCTAAATGCAATTTCCCGAGGTCGTGGTTTCAAACCCGGCGGAGAGGAATGGATATTTTTTCGGGCGTAAAAATCCTTAGCATGGTATCCTTCGGAAGAGAAGTAAAGCCGTAGGTTTACGGCACGTAAAACAACCTCAAGCCTGATAAAGAGGCCTCTGAGCAAAATTTCCGGTCTTTCACGTCCAGGGAACCATAGTAGTTAACAAGCATCCATAAATGGAACTCAATTTAATTTCAATACAACTTGAGATCTCCTTGTGTGGTTTACCAGGAAAAAGGGGAATCTATTGGGGAATGTAATGTCGTACCGGTAAGTTGCCAAGGTAGCTCAGTGATTATAGCAACCGGACGGGGACAGGGAGATCCGTGGCTATGGCATTGAATTCTTCAGTCGTCTAATTCTACCTTTCCAACCTTGTCCAATACACGGCTTGTGTAGAAGAACAATTAATTCTATTATATAGCAATCATCTTTCTTAAAGACTTGACAAACGTTTCAGCCCCCTGTATTCCCTTTGTACCTAAAACGATGTATGTAATGGAACCTATCGGAAAACGCTTGTCTTGATTAACATAAAGTACATAGAAAAAATATATGTTGCATTCATATGACTTTCTCTACTCGCTCTTCTATAAACTATCCTTACAAAAACTTATTCTTTTATCTATCTCTTGTTAATCCAGATAGACTTTCAGTTCACATTTCGTTGGAAGATATGGTAGGTAAAGCGATAGTCAGATGCTTAAAGAGCATGTTGGTACGTGATGGCTCTATGCTCTTTACATGACCACAAGAGAGAGGGGGGAGGATAACAACTTCCCAAATGAGAAACCTAAAGGTATTTGAATTCAAACTAATAACCAACATTATCTCGGAAATGGTTAACTCCTCAAAACAATGTATACATCCTTGATATGCCCTTAGTCTTAATTTAATGAAAAATTGATATTTTAGGAGTCAATATATTTAATTGAACTTAATCTCTCTCTTAAAGGTAATTGTGACTTACCCCTTTTATAAAAATTAACGGTGTGCTTTAAGGATATATATAGGTATTTGTTGTGTGGTAAGATTTTGTCTATCTGTTACGGTTTACCAGTAATACAAAAGTAATTCGAAATGAAAACGAGTTCAAAGGATATTCCAAGAAAATTCGCGATATACACTGCATTTGCCACGAAAATATCTTAACACATACCTATTTTAACAAAAATCGTTAGAGACATTTTAAATAAAATCAGAACACTGGAAATATTTTCCATATAAAGGCAGTTTGTGGTGGGGGATTTCCTTAAAATTCTTTGTGTTGCATCTTTGGAGAAGCTGGACTTAAACACCAAAGTTTAGAAAGTTAGAATCAGACGATTGAAAAATTCAATGCCAGCGCCGGGATTTGAATCACGGATCTCTCGGTTTCCGTCAGCTACCATGGCAACATGCCGGTATGTCAATAAACTACCCAATTGGTTCGCACGTTTTCCTGATAAACCACACAAGGAGATCTCAAATTGTACTGAAATTAAATTGGGTTTTATTTATGAATGCTCTTTAACTACTATAGCTCCCATTCCATATTGGGCGTGAAAGGCCGGAAAGTTTGCTCAGAGGCATCATTATCAGGCTTGAGATTCTTTTACGTGAGTAGATCTGCGACACGGAACTACCGGCTTTACTTCCCTTCTGAAGAAAGCCATGTTAAGGATTTTTACGACCGAATTTGAACCCGCGACCTCGGGAAATTGTACTTAGATGACATACCCCAATGGCAACTTACAATGCTGTACGTTTAAGTCCCGGGCTTCAGTTGAGGAATTTAATGCCGTACCGGCAGTTTCCATGGTAGCTCGGTGGTTAGAGTAACCGCACAGAAACCGGTAGATCCGTGGTTGAAATCCCGGCGATGCCATAGAATTTTTCAGTCGTCCAATTATACCTGTCCAAACCTTGTCCAACAAACGACTTGTGTGTAAGAACAATGGTTTCTATTAAATACCAAGAGTTGTATTTAATTGATTTTCTGTTTTTGAGTTACCTGTACACAGACACACATAGAACCTTTTACTAAAAATATTTTTGGGTCCCAGGGGCCACAAATCACACATTTCCGGTGAAATCTCTACATCATATTTTTTCGTGGAATACAATATTTCTATGTATTATAAGTACGTACTAGAGAAAGTAAGAAGTTTTATTAAGCGTGAGTTGTAGATTAATGGGCAGAGAAAATCATGTGAATATAATACCTCATATATTTTCGTTAACAATCTGTTTTCCATAATTTAATTAATGGCTGTATTCTGACCCACCAAAGCAGGTTCGACATAGCGACTAGTTATGCCGTCTGAATTACATTCTGTTACACTCTCACAGTTACATCTGTTTTCTGTTGAATCCTTGTGCTTCCCACTTGCATGTGGCCCCGCAGGAGAAATCCAGTGGAGTTAAATCCAACGAATGTGAAGTCACGCAACTTGGCCAACCGAACCCATCCATCTTTGCACAAATCCTGGACTAAAATAATATACAGTGTCAAGTTCAAAGTGAAATGATGCTCGATCGTGTTGAAGCCATATTTGTCAACGAAGAACTCGTTCTGCTGAAGCGGGACATTTAAACACCAGACCTGAAACGGTTGTATTCGAAACACGCAAACGTGCCTTTCCGGAAATGGGACGCTATTCATAGCTTATCTGTTCAGTTTCCTCTGCACGTCCTAACAGTTTGTAATGGGAATTTCTGAAGCTCCTGTAGGTACATTCACTAAACACAGAGCTTAAAGTGTTGTCTGAGTAGCGATTATTACTTTCTCTACCACGCACCTACGAGCGGTAGACAGAACAAATATTCCATATTAGAAATACGCCTTTGAGATCTTATAAACCACCCAAAATGTAAGTTTTCAAAATGCCTTTTTCAAAGAAGCAACATTAAACTGAAATGTTTTGTTTTTATTTCCCTACAAACCATATTTGACATATCGGTACAAAAAATAGATTATTGAATTTTCTGCGATTAGCCTGCAAAGCTTTCAAAGACTTTGTATTTTATAAAATGTTATATCTACATCTGGAAAACTATAAAACTCAGAGAAATTTACTATGAAATAACTATAAAGGCCATGTGAACCTAACACATAATATTTTATTTCTTCTTTAAGTCGCTGCAGTTAGGCTTTTTTCTTAAAAATTTCACAGTACGCAAGGAGTTGCATAATTAAAAATAATCTATAAACGAGAAAAAAATATAATACTTAGATGCATTGCGCTTAAAACTTATTCATTTCACGTTAGAAATAATGCAATGAAATAGTAACCTTTACGGTAATTTTATGAGGCTCTTCATATAAGTAGTTCTTAATTTTGTATTCATTTCAAATAAGTCAATAAGTGATATTGATATCCTTACACATAACTCCACATGCAGGAAAACAGCCAAAACGAATGTTAGTAGGTGATCTGTTTTGTGAACGCACGTAGAAGAAAATTCATTGCTGTTAAGGACCGAGAAATAATTATGTATTTAACAAACTGCAGATCAGATAATATTTCTGACAACTTTGTAAGTTGACATTATGAAAAAACCTACAAAAGCGTGGTATTTCAGTCAATAACAGTAAACGTTTAAGAGCTTATAAAATAAACGTAATTACTATTTCGAATGCATAATAATAAATGCAGGTGGCTATTAAGTATTCACTTACTCAATCACTTACTTATTCGGCTTACCCTCCTCGTATTATATATACCCCTAGAACTTAGAACCGTGCATGGAGTCAGAGGCCTGTAGAGAACAGGCGGACATGAATCAGAGAATGAAGAACCTGGAACCGGGGATCTGCATGTAGCCAGGAATGAGAGAGAGGGAATATGATGATATGAAATGAAGGCGAAATTGATTAAAGGAAAGGTGATGGAGAAATTGGTGTAATGAACGGCGGAGGGAACCGGAGAAAATCCGCCCAGACGCCGCTTCGTCCACCACAAACCCCATATGCATCCCTGGGATCGAACCGGACACGTTTGGGGGAGGCGAGCGGTCTAACCACTTCGTTATGGCGCCACGCGGCTATTAAATATAGTACTAAAATTGTTGTAGGTTTTTAATCGCTTTCTTCCTGTATAAATGGTTTTAGACGCTCAGCGACCAGCGAAGAAAGTCACCGTTGGGCCCAATTTGGCTGCTGGCGTTTAGACGCAGAAAATTAATATGATGTGTCAATGGGTACAGCGAATATGGATACTAGTCGGCCACGATATAAGTGCGTTCGTTGGGAAGAGGAACTAAACAGTTACGGAACAAGTGTTAGGGACTTTGGAAGGATGCATTTGGAGTTGTGTTTACTAGCGAGACTGAGGCCTGCAAATTTAGTACTGTTTTCATTGCGCAATTACACATAATGTACACACATCCCTAAACTATGGCTTTGCTCCTCATTCCCCTCTGATGGAGTTAGGCATTGTCAACAAAAACAGTGGCGCCCCCCTCCGAACGCATTCATATCTTTGCCCTGCTAACAAATACATTTGTGATGGCAGATACAGCTCCCAATATAAGTAGATGAGGCTTTAGTTGCATCTATACTATTTTCCTCCTGTAACGACTATTGACTGCCAGGCGACAAACATACAAAATAGGCATTAATTAAATTCCGAAAGGCGGCAATGACAGAAATGCGTATGAACTTCCGATAACTAAGAACAACTTGCCATCGTCTCCGCAACGACTTGACATGAACAGGTGATCAGAGAACGTGCCTTGCCACAAAAGTAAAACAGTTTAAAGCTTACGACAAAACTAAAATAAGAAATGCATGCAGGAATAACATGAATGTTTGTCCGAACTTTGTACTAGAGATATTCTGAAAGCCAATGAAATGAAACTGCCTAGAGATTAAAGAAAAGAGGCAGACGTTTAGGAAATAATAAAGAAAATGCTATACAAATAATAGCTGTGATTTGTTGATATTTAATACACTATTACACAAGGTGTAGTGCTTTTAAATTCCTATTAAAAAGAACGTAAAAAACATTTAGAATAGGTAATTAATTTGTGGCTTTTTATTTAAAAAAACACATCCCATTTGACTTTCCTTACTACATAAGTAGAAATATTGTATCCATCCAAAAATTTGTTATCAAAATTTCGTTGGAAATAAAACTTTGAAGGTCTGCTGATCCAAAAAAAGCATTTTTAGTAAAGCTCCTTGTGTGTGTCTGTCCGTACGGCAGGGTGTCCGTGAAAAGCATAATTTGAAAAACGGAAACGTAGTTAAATACCACCTTAGTACTTAAGTTTAGCATCTTTCTAGAATATGGCACAAAGATTTACAAGAAAACTCCCCACCCCAAATTACACTTTACATAAAAAAGTTTCGTTACTCGTTACTTTCACAAACATGTCTCTTAACGATTTGGATAAAAACCTCACATATTTAACAAATTTTGCATGAAAAATAAAATGTGTATCTTGTATTTTGTGAGAATATTTTTGGGAATTAATATTGTATAATTTTGCACGATTAGTAAACGTAAGATGTAGGCAAAAATTACCGCATTAAAATATAGATATTTTGTAGTATTAACCACTTAGTTATTGTATTGAATTTTCAAATTGTTCCATACTTTTCTCAAGTGCGAAGTAACCATTAATTTTTTTGTGGTGATCAGGCAAAGAACACGAAGTATAAAATCCATTACATAGCGACCCCCTTTTAAAATATTTTCTACCCCTTCAGCATCCTCTATCCCTCTTGTACCTACAAGAATGTATAACAACATATTTCTGAAAACGTTTAAGATAAAATAGATAGAAGAAAAAGTTTTTGTAAATACAGTTTATAGAAGAGTGGGCAGAAAGTCTTTTACTTTTTTACTTACCAAGACCACGCTAAGGTCTGTAAAAAGTATAATTAATTTCAATTAATTATTTATGTATAATAACAATAAAAAGTAAAACCTTAAAAAACCCATATACCCAGCACTGCAGGTCATCTCTAAGTTTGTCATCTCGAGTGAGATGCCTTAAGTGATCTGTCTGGGAAACAACTTGAGTCAATCGGGGAATTCAATGTCCCTATGGCATGTTGTCACAGTGGCTCAATGATTAGAGCAACCACACGGAGAGCGTGAGAACCGTGTTCAAATCCTGGCTGTAGCATTGCATTTTTCAGTTGACTCTCTCTCTCTCTCTCTCTCTCTCTATAGAGAGAGTGTCTTGTTTATACTCGGATTTGTATGCAAACACTTATGTAGTTTGTATTTATTTGTCATATAGAATTGTTTTGCACTATGTTTCATTTTCTTCTATGCATCTATGTTTTATAGTGCATAGAATTGCATATTTCCAATTTTTTTGCATATTTCATCATGTTTCTTGTATCGAACATATAATACATAAGTTTTAAATGTTTAAATTTAAAATTAGTACTTAAACAGCTTATTGACAAAAAATAAGTCCCTATTATGGAGATACCTCTATGGAGGTTCAGAGTAATCTTGAGAGTTTAACGGATGCAAGAAATTTAAATGGTAAATTGTGCAGTGTTTTAGAGAGAAATCTTGACAAAGGTTCTGTAAATAAAATACAGAGTAAATCACCTAAAACTTGCACCGCAGTTATTTCGGAAATGGAAAGTGCTATTTATATGCAGTTTTCACGACATTGACTTGCGACTTTCTGGTCAGCTAGTTTGTGACATTCAAGTAGTAAGTCCTGAGTGGAAGATCGGGTTTACTAATGAGAAAAAGCCGACATGCTCATGGTGTAAGGAGAGTGTAGGAAGAATGCAGTTCGTTCCTGTACGGTGTATGCGAAAACGTATCCCAATAGACGTCAACCGTCTCGTCAATTATTTATCAACCTCTTCAACCAGTTACGTCAAAGTGGTACTATAACAGCTAGAAAACTTAACAGAAACAAACAAGTGACTGGAGAAGAGGCAGACATTTATGTTTTGGCTGCCGTTGCAGTAGGTCCGCAAATTAGTTCCCGCACAACCGCACGTGGAAGTGCATGTCAGGCAAGTGTACTGCGCATTCCCCATCGACATAGGTTCAATCCCTATCACATCCCTCTCCATTAAGTGCTGCATGGAAACGATTTTGAGAATCGTGTTGACTTTTGTACATGGGCATACTCCAGATTCATCATGTATCTTGTTTAGTGATGAGGCAACATTTACTAACCATAGCCAGGTAAACCGCAGAAACATGCACTATTGGTCTGTTGATAATCCCCGTTGGCTTCGTCAGGTGGAACGTCAGCGTCCATGGAGTTTAAACGTGTGGTGTGGGATAGTGAACCATCAGCTCATAGGCCCCTTTGTTCATAGAAGGAACAATGAACTCGCACAAGTATCGCAGCCTCCTGTAAGACCATCTGCCACTGATGCTAGAAGAGGTTCCATTGCAGACTAGGAGGAACCTGTGGTACCAACATGATGGCTGTCCAGCCTATAGTGCACGAGGTACTACAGCTTGTATTAGCCGATTGTTTCCAAACCCTTGGATTGGACGAAGAGAACCTGTACCTTGGTCGGCACGTTCACCGGATCTGACCCCTTTACACTTTTTTCTATGAGGAAGGCTGAAAGACACTGTCTACAAGGATGTACCAACTACAACAGACCATATGAAACGACGTATTACTGCTACCTGCTCTGAAATTTCCGCTGAAATGCTAGAACGTGTGCAGCAGTCTTTCCATAGCAGACTGAAGCGTGTATTGATGCTGCCGGTAGTCATTTTGAACACTTACTTTTAAGAATCCACAGAAGTATTGTAATTCCCTTTTGTTTTTCTTTAGTTTGTGCTACCACAGGTTGTGCAAGTGTCGGTGCGTAAAAGTTTCAAAATAACATTTCTCATAAACCACTTGCAGTAGAATCTTGCAACAAACGCTACTGACATTCTAATTTAAACTACCTTTATTCTGTTGGTTACTAGGCATTGTTGCATTTAAAAAATTGTATGTTTGTTCAAAAAATACACTTTCTCAGTATTATTAAAATCTGTTTATAGGCTAAATGTACGAACCCCTGACTACCAATCAATGCTGTGAAAACTGTACATCAATGGCACTTTCTGTTTCCGAAATATTTGCGGTGCAAGTTTTAGGTGATTCACCCTGTATATCTTCAAAGCAAAAACGTAGTGCTTCCTGAAGATATTTGCACAGTTAGTAAGTGCTTTCAAATTTTGCCTAGTAACATCTATAGACCTGGAAATACCCTTCTCAGCATACAAATTTGTGTTAAACGATAAAATAATTAACTTAGAGCTGAACGTTTGGAGAATATGATCTAGTCATGTTAACGTAACATTTAAGATTTTTTTAGGTTACAGGTACACGTAGGTGAAATTTCTAAATAGTGATGGGGCGTTACCCCATTTCTCGATACTCACTTTATAAAAAATGCAAAGACTACTAATATTCTTATTAGTAGTATTTGTGTATAGACACATGTAACGAATTTTGCATTGTATACTAACTCCCAAATTGTTCCTGTTTGGTATTCTGCAATCAGCAGCAAAATTTTATCTTGATAATTCCACAGCTTATGTGCCCCCAATAATATTATTTCTTTGCTTCCGTTTTATGTAACCATTTTTCGTGCTGAAAAACCATCTTTTAAATGATTTTCTGTCCATAGAAATATAACTAGTAATTCGTCTTCATTTTGCACTCTTGAAAATATAAACTAATATATATTTTACATAAAACTCAAACAAATAACAATAGAGAGAGGGAGAGAGTGTGTGTGTGTATGTATGTGTGTGTGTGTGTGAGCGCGCGCGTGTTACCATTCTATCACTATTCACAACTACCACATAACATATGTATTTTTTCATCCGGTAACAAGTAATTACCGATCTAACACTCGGAGACATAACTTTGCGGGTTAAGCCTCTCTACTACCCATCCTCATACATTAGCATATACATGTTTGGTACAAATATTTGACCAGCGTAAAGAAAAACAGATGTTGGGATAGAACAAGTATTCCCATGCTCTATATTGTCTCACGTCCTAAGTGCTAATTTTTTCTGTTGAATTCACAGATTCTGGTTACCGGAGTATGTAAATGTAATGACTGAAAGTGAATCACCGAGCTGGCTATTGCAGAAACGTAATTTAGTGCTTCAGCTATTTAAGCTTCATTCACAACTCAGTTAACGCTGCATGTTAGAACGAATGTCTCTATTTCTTCCCTACTGTTTTGAATGTTTTCATTTAGACACAAGCTGTATGGGATGTTTTATTGATTCACCCACAGGAAAATGCAATCAAGGTTTATCAAGAACTACAGTCCAGCAACCCTTTGGGGATACGTGCGAGGCAATAACGCGAAGTTTAGATTCCTTTCATTTCTTATCTAGCACAAAGTTAAGCGCAGCAACTTTAAATAATGCAAAACTAAAATTTTAAAGTGCTGAAGGTCTATGTCGGCGGCGCCGTGGTCGAGTAGTTAGACCGCTCGCCTCTCACTGAGACGGCCTGGGTTCAATCCCAGGGACCCGCATGTGGGATTTGTGGTGGACAAAGCGGCGGGTTTTCTCGGGGTTCTCCGGTTTCCCCACCAACTGCTCCATCATCACCTTTCCTTTCATCCATTTCGACTACATTTCGTTTCATCTACTTCGTTCACCCCTTGCCAGGCATCGGGCTGATCACCCATCCTGGTTCATCTGTCTGCTCATGAGTGTCTGCTCCTCGACGGGCCTCTGACCCCAGGCACCCGCCTGTAAGTCCTAGGGGTGTAAGTCCTACATAAGATGAGGATAAACAGAGAATGAATGAAGGTCTATGTCAAAGTATTCGATACCTACTACCGAGTAAAGAGCATCGAGATGACATCGGTATTGACGTTCCATCCCTACTTCTAAAATTGCAGTTTTTATCTAAATGTTTTCAAAATTTTGCCACACACTGATCCAACTATAATAAGCATGTTTTACATTTCAAGTAGCTATCTTTAATAATTTTAGAGAGAAAACAAGACTTCTATTATGCCAATTAATCAGGTGTTCAACGCAATGCACAAATACTAATTTTGGAAAAATAAAAATATTAGGATATTATTTAAATGTATCGAATTAATTATGTCATATCTTGGGAAATTTAAATGTGTAGCGAATTCCATATACCAAATTTTACTTTCTCTACTATATAGTAAGTAGGGGGAGTATTGTATTCAACTCAAAAATTATATACCGAGAGTTCACTGGATATACATGTTTTGAGGTCCCTTTAATCCAAATAAAGCATTTGTGAAATAATGGCCTGTGTACTTCTGTGTAATTGTGAACAGCATAACTCAAAAACGAAAAGTCGGATAAATGAAAAACTTGGTATTTAGGTTCAATATTCTCTAAAGATGCTGCACAAAGGTTTTCAACAAAATCCACCACCCAAAACTGTCCTTTACATGGAACATTTTCGACATTTTTTATTTTATAAAAAATGGCTCTAACGATTTTGTTGAAAATGCCACATACGAAAGATGTTTACATGAAAAATAAAATTTATCTGTATATCTTGAATTTTCGGGGAATAGCCTATGAAGTCCTTTCATTCGGAAGACGTTTTGTATAATCTTGTAAAACTGGTAAACGATAAGCGATAGACAAAAACGTACTACATAAAAATGTATATCTCTTTAAAACACACAATTTATTTAAAATAAGCCTTTTTGTGGCATAAGGTTTTTCTGATATAACTCACTCACTTCTTTATCATTCTCTTAAAGTTCTTTCAACATTCACTTGTTTATCGCGATTACATGGAAACAGTGTGAAATTTTAAGGGCACCATATAGCGTTCAGTTCTTAAACATTTGACTATCGTTATTCTCTTTGTATCTATGATGAAATGTGTAATGTAGCTAAAGATTTGTTTGAATTAAAATGTAGTAAATACAAAAATAAAGTTTAGTAAGAATATTTGTATACCACTAATAAACGATAGAGGGTAGAGAAATCCATGTGAATGTATCACATGTGACTTTTTAGGTTCATTTTCTCATACTTTTACCTGAAACTTTGAATAACTTTTTAATGCGCCAGTCAAAATCGAGTAAAAGATAATGGAAGTAAACACAAGCCTTTCTGTGTTCTTGGGTATTTATATTTTAAGTTGTTGAAGCCCTAAAGGGCTTAGGAACAAAATTAATATTATGTAATTGAAGCTGAATATTCAAAGTATTTTTTCAACATAAAAACTAATTTTTTAAGTTTTGAAAATGTTGACCAAATTTGAGTGATGTGTACTACAATATTATGTTTAGTCATATCCCTAACACTCTAGAAGATAAGTAAGATGGTATAGCAAGTGCTTAATTGTCACTGGCAACTCATAAATGCCATTTTGAGACATTCAGAACGCTTTAATCCATAATTTTCCGAGGTTTAAGATGGAGGAGCGGCCGTCGCATGTTCAACGCAGTCTGCCAAATGTCTCTTGAATGCAGGAAATGTGAAATCGGCAGGCATCCATTATTCCTTAGAGCGTTGCTTTACTTAATGAGGCTGCACCACCGCCCCTTCCGGAGAAACTCAAAACCTCATCAAGACATTTGGCTGCGAACAAATTGATTATCCGTCTCTACAGACCAGCCTTAGCGCTAAGTGATTTCCATCAATTCCTGCATCTGAAAACATTCCTACGTCACCGGCGTTTTCTGGTAAACGACCAATATCCCTCGAGATATTTGACGAGTTAAATAACTATGTAGTTGCCAGACTTCCTAGGAAAGCAAATTTACCGATGGAAATATAAAGCTGCTTTACTTTATTTTGTACTAAAGACATCGGTATTTAGTTTCAAACTTATGTATTTATTGATGGTACCGATCGAGATGGTTTCGCAGTAACGTGAGGAGTTTACATTCGAGAAGTCCTAGATTCGATTCCCACTTCGACCTTGGGTTTTTCGTGATTTTCCCTGGTCGATAGGCCAATGCATAGATGGTTTCTCATCTAGCCAGTTTTTCTTTCCGTCTTTTCCCTTTTCTTCCGTTTTCTTCTCTCAGGCGGGAGTCTAACTTTCGTGGCGAAAAGATGGCAGGATGCTTGCTGAAAGAAAAGAGTATTCCCTGTGGACAGAGGGCTACTTGGTCGATGGGTCGTTCATCAGCCTCCCTACGTAGCTCCATTTTTTCGGGCGTAAAAATACATAGCAAGGCTTCTTTCGGAAGGGAAGTAAAGCCGGTGGTCCCGTGTCATAGATTTACGTCACCTGAAAGAACCTCAAGCCTGATAAAGAGGCAAAATTTCCGGTCTTTCACGCCCAATATAGAATGGGACGCTAAGAACCATAGTAGTTAAAGAGCGTCCATAAATAAAACTCAGTTAGTTTTGGAACTGTTAGGGGCTTCCACGCGTCTCTGTGGTCTATAGCCTCCTTTGATTCCTTTACTTCATCCCGTGCTACTGGGAGAGTGGTAGTCACACTAGATCATGTACGTCGCAATGTGCGAAATGTCCCTCTCTGTTGTATAATCTATACCTTTACCCATTTGTTGATGGTTTTCCTTTAAACGTTTACTGATGCTCGAGTGCACTGTCAAGTTTGATTCAATAGGATCTATGCTTTTCAAATTAAGAATTTTTAATAATTCAGGAAATTATGATTAATTAAATAGTTTCACACGTGCGACTACATCGATGGTAACCGGCAAAACATCTTACCCGCCATTTTTTGAGAAATGCGTTTTTTATCGTAGTGAACACGGAAAACCTAGACACACATCCTGGCAAAACACAGTAAGCGAGCCTTTTACTTTTCATAGAGAAAACAAGATTTACAAATAAACTTTTTTACTTTACTTCAATACAGGATTTTGTAATAATATTATTACAGTCAATAGTAATTATGGCATAATATAGTTTAAATACAACGGAATTACGAACAGTGATAAAAGCTTGCTAATTTGTTTTATTATGATCAGTGAGTGTCTCTCACATAAGATAAAAATAGAAAAGCGTATCCTGTCCAACAAAACATCTTAAGAACTGTAATAACCAATCCGTGCATATTTCATATGAAATACAAGGCAAAACTATTTTCTATTCCTATAAACAGGAATTTCAAACTTCAAGTTTCAAATTTTTTGTCTCACTGAAAAATTTATGATTTGGCGGATAAGATCTTTTAACAAATATCGATATTATGACACACAATGGTGTTAATTTTTACTTTTTCTTCTGCTTATCTATTGTAAGTAGAGGAAGTATTGTTCCACGCAAAAATTCGATACCGACGCATTTGGAGGCTTCCTGAATAAAAACAAAATTAGGTAACGGTTAGTCAGTGGTGTATGTGTGTGTGAGCAGCATAACTAAAAAACAAGAAGTCTGTTAAATGCTTAGTTCAGCGTTTTCCAAGAATGCAACATAGCGATTTTCAAGAAAATATGCTATTCCCAACCTACCCTTTAAATGAAAAAAAAAATAACGTTATTCTTCGTTTTCTCAAAAATAGCTCTAACGTTTTGATTAAGCTACCATATATTTAAGATATTTGGACACAAACAAATGCATATGTGGAATTTTCTGGGAATACCCTATGAAAACCTCTTCATTCTGAATGGCTGTTGCATAATTGGAAAACCGTAAGAAATAGGCCAAGTTTTACTACACAAAAAACTGTAGATCTCATGAATGCCCGAAATTAATGTCAAAGAAAAATTTTTGTGGTGTTAACCATTTCCGAGATATTCTTTGGTATTGGTTTGAATTTTCAAATACTCATACTGTCTTGAAGTCTTAAGTCTTACATGGAAAGAGCATGGAATTTCAAAGCCATCACACAGAAATTCGTTTTTAAATATGAGTACTGCTTTAGTCTACCATATTGTTCAGTAAAACGAGTCATGAATGTTTATCTATATTAGTATAAGGGTAAATTAATAAAGTGATAAGAATAAATAACTTTCGTAAGAATACTTTGTAGATGAGTGAACAAAGGAGCTCATATGAATGTACAGAGAGTTTTGTTACTATATTATTACTATTAACACCTTTACACATATTACAGATGATACATATATGCAATATATACCAGTAATATTTGGACAAAAGCTGGGAAGAGATTCTGCACACCATTTAAAGATGTTGGTAAATGTTTTGTTTTTTAATTACCCTCAAAGTATCATTTTACTACGACACATTTTTGTGAAATTGTGCGTCCATAGGAGTTCTTAGAATGTCCTCATTTCATAAAAAACTAGTAAATATGTTCAAAATATGTTACTCTTTCTGCTACACACGTAGGAACGCCGGATCATGGACTATCATACTGTTTGAAAGACTCCCAGACTTTGAGGAATTGTTTCGCGGTTTTTAGATACGTTGATAAAGCGGTTTTGGACCTGGAATTCCCGTTGCATAAAATAATTCTTTTACGTGTGCCAAAAAATAACAGTTTCAAGGACTGAAGTCAGGCGAGCGTGCATGTCTTGGTGCTGGTCCTCCTTTACCTATCCAGTTATCATGGTGGGAATCAATTGAGCTATGTGATTAAAATCCAACGTAGTAAGTGCACACAACCCAAGAGGCAGACCAACGCAAACATACACAAATGATAAATGTAAATGAGTCGCCATAGCAACATATTGCCAGCTAGGAAATAATGAATGCATCAGTAAATTAACTTGTTTCGATAACACCACACCATTATCGCATTGTTTGTGCAAGTATTTGTTGTGCATTCTGTGGTTATTGTGAAGTATTATATTACTTAAACTCTAAACAATTATGGAGGTGATCGCTCAAAAAATAAATGTTCGTAATACATTTCTGATAATATTTAATACACATTAAATGAACCTACGAGTATAACCTTCAAATCTTTGATAATGTAGCACTATTTTCAAGTAAAGACATTTTTTTTGGTTTATTCTCATCAATAAAAGATGACATCAATGCATGGCAGTTTAAAGTGATATCGTCCAGCATTTCAGCTAAAATTGCTTTAGAGAGTAGTAACAGACATAAAAAAGGGATTGTATATGTGGCATGTAAAGTTTCTGTAGTACTTCCAGATTCTTGTGACTAGAAAAAGATTTTGAAGCATTTCCTTAACGACGAACCAAAATGCGAACTTGCGGTTCATATTACTATTATTATTATTATTATTATTATTATTATTATTATTATTACTCTATTTTACGTGCTTTAACTACAGGGTCGTATCGCGACGTATCTGTTAGTGGATAACTCTTAGGTCGAGGTGTGGCGGACAGGTAGCCTTCTATGTCTCTTCCCTGTAACCACCCGTGCCGTGCCGTGCAGATGGTATTAGGGTGCCGTCCAGTCTACCTGTTTTCATTTTCTGTGGATAGATGGCACAGCATTCGTATTACCACACATTTTCATTTTTACTATTGTTTTTAGACTTAAGGTGGAACTTTGGGTCATGGTATTAAATATCCAATCCAGTATTTTCCTTAGCAGCTGACGGAAACTAGGAAAAAAACCTGTCAGATATGGTCAGTCCACGGGATTTGAACCCGGGACCTGCAAAATGCGGGCCATAGACGTTACCGCCTGAGCCATCCTACTCGGTTCATCTTGTTTAGATTACTAGCAGTAACTTTTGCTCCTATTTCAGAGTTTTAGTAGCCAAGTGCAATAAACAATTTAACAGCTGATAAAATTAATATCATTTCGATTCATTAATTTTATCAATTGGCACTTCACTTTTAATATTGTCCCAATTTTAACACTGATAATTTAACAGTTATTTAAAGAAAAGCTAGAAAAATACACAACCAAACTCTGCATCTATACGGATGGTTCTAAAACTGAAAAGGCAATGGATGAGCTGTGATATGTGGAGATATCATCCTCCAATACAAATTACCATTCTTGCTCAAAATATATAGTTGTGAATTATATGCTATTAAAAAGCCACCAGAATACGCTCTGGAAACTGCACATAGTGACTCTTACATAATTATCAGTGACTCTCTATCAGCCTTAAATGCAATACAAGACACGTTCTGTATCAATACTATTGTAAACGAAGTACATAATCTTGTTACCATCCTTTATAACTTAGAAAAGACACTCAATTTCATGTGGATACCATCTCATAAAAACATACCCGGGAATGAATGAGCCGATACTGCACTACCAACACAATATACTGATATCAAAATACCTCTCCAAGATGCAGTCACACATTTTAAGAAGAAAATACACAAAGAATGACTGACTAGCTGGATCAACAATTCTACAAGTAAACTTCATGATGTACGTGGAACTTCAACTCAAGAATATCCAATAAGACAGCTAATGCGGCGAAACCAAATTGTAATATCCCGACTACGAATTGGGCATACTAGACTGACACATTATTTGTTAAATAGAAGCTCTCCACCAATTTGTGAAATATGTAAAACAGCATTAATAGCAGCACATATTATACTAACATGTCCAAAATATGAAAATCACGTAGTCAGGTTGGTATGCCCAGAAATATTTCTGCCGCACTCAATGATGCAACTTTCATCCAGAAAGTAATTATTTTTCTTAAATTAATTAATATACATCAATACATTTAACCAAATTGTAACCTGTATGAATACATAATGTGTAAGTATTATACTGTAATTCAATAATGCAAACAACTGTACATGAAAGGTCGCGATAAGACCTAGGAAGGTTAAAATGACCCTAAATAAAACTTCAAAAAAATTTAACAAATACATTGCAAATATTTTTCATTATCGAGTGCCTACCTGGATACTTCACTTGTGTGGCTTTTAACATCCTAGTCTGTAAATCCTGCAGCTTATCATTTATTCGGGTTCTTATGGATCCTCTTTTTTCCCATCGAGTATGCTTAATAAATCAAGGAATTAGACAACGATGTCCCCTATCTGCTGTACGTTTTAATTATATCTGGATTTATAATAAAATGGCAAGAGTAGATTATTTCCTATGGAACTTATAATTTCACGACACTGCTATTTACAGTTGATCAAGTTATACTAACTGCTTCAGAGAATTCTCTACAATACTGTCTATATGAACTAAATAAGATGTCCTCTGCAAATAACTTAATTATATGTACTCTAAAACAAAAAGTGTAACTTTAAAGTAAAATTCCCCATACGAACAAACATAAAAATAAACGACAAAATAATCGACCAAGTACAAAAATATTTAGACTTAAAACAGGTAATTTCAAACAGAAGTATATTCAAAAGAAGATTCCATTATATATGTGGCACAATCAAGCGAACAATATTAAACAAAAGAAGAAAAGACACTACACTAACATTTTGTAACATCTACTTTGTGAATGTTGGACGCTAACAAAAAAAGAAGCCAGACAAATAGAAGTTGCATAGATGAGCCTTCTAAGAACGGTATAGATGAAAAGAAAAATGAAGTATCAGAAAAGAACTAAAAACTAAATATATATAATTGGAATGAAAGAATAAAAGAACATCAAATAAACTACTGCCAGCATGTACAAAGCATGGAAGACCACCGGATCCCAAAACAGCTACTGAAATATACCAACTGAAAGAAGAACTCGAGAACGTCCAGCGATGACATCGAAAGATCCATTGACAATTTGAGACCAAGAAGGCCAATAAGCCTATACTATGATGATGATGGTGATGATGATGATGATGATGAGTAGGAATCTATTCCACTCTCTTTGGCCATTGATGTGGTTCCACTCTTTTTATACGTTCCTACTATTCTTAATTAGTTGGCTATGGTCCATCATATCCATAAGAGATATTTATGCATGTTAGGCTCCATGGCCGGTATTTATCCAGAAACTTAAGTTTCCGGGATTTTGGGGTAATCCTGTTGATGATAAAAGTAAAAAGGTATCAGAAATAATTTTTACTAAGTGAATTACTGGAGAAAACAGCACGACAAATTTCCATCTTTCCAACTATAGTAAAGGGTGAGATATTGCTTTTACTTCCCGCAAAAGCGAGTGTTATTTTTATTTCTTTATGTTTTTTAAAAGCTGCTGTGCTATATTTGTCAGTGCCCTTCCTAAGATAGGTTAAAGTAAAGTGCAAAACTAGGAAGTCTAAGGAAAATTTTTAAATAAATGCAATAAAATAAAAGGAAAAATGGTATGCTCTGCCTCCTGGGCGACTGGTCCAGGTCCTGGCATCTTAACCGCCTGGGTGGTGAAATTTTCCTTTATTGAAACCATTTCACACCCTCCGCACAGTCCGGAAGAAAGTTTCATTCACATGACTCTCTATGTACTAACGCCTAGTTTTATGTTTAACATACTTACCAAAGGCTATTTTTCTACATTCTTCAAGTTAAATAGACAAGTATAACATACTACAAAGTACAAATAGTGTCACTTCGTTGAAGGTGAAAGGAGAATAGAGGAAGCCGTATCTATAATCAGATGATCGCTACATCCTGGGCTAAAAACTATGTTTTTTAATTTACATATCGAGGAACACCTGAATAGCGACAGTAATTTTAAACAGGATGTGTTGCATTCACATGGCTTTCTCTGCTCACTACTCTACAGATATATTTCCAAAGGCGTATTCTTCTAAGCTATAGAGATAAACGTTATTAAACATTTACAGACTTCGTTATAAAGGATAGACTCTCAGCTCTTTTCATGACCACGAGAAAAAACGATTAGTGACATTAAGAAAAGAATAATATTTATATTTCAAACCAATAACAGAGAATATCTCGGAAATTTTAAAGCCCCCAAAAAATTACATGACACAAATTACTGGCTTTAACGAGACCTATTTTGTTGTGTAAGTAAGATTTTGTCTATCTCTTATGGTTTATTAGTTATACAAAGTTCATTTGGAATAAAGAGGACTCCACAAGATATTCCAAGAAAATTAAAGATAAACATTTTATTTGGCATGTAAATATCTTAAATACATGGTATTTTAATAAACCTCGTTAGTCATTTTCGAGAAAACAAAAATTATTGAAAAGTTTTCATGTAATGGTAGCCTGTAGTGGGGAATTTTATTCGAAATCTTCGTGTCTTATCCTTAAAGGATACAGAACTTAAATGCCAAGGCATGAGCATACACACTCACACAGACGTTTTTCTAAAGACGTTTCTTTTAAATACAGGAAGCCGAAAAGCATTATTTTCGGTGAAACCTAAATATCTAATTCTTTGATGGAATGCGATACCTTCACAACCTACTAACTAGGTACGTGGTAGAGAAAGTAAAAATGATAAAATCCAAAGTAAAACCCTATAGCTACTGATAAAATTATTTTCTCAACTCAAAGCTTCCGATATGAAGATAGAAGTTAAAGAAGACCACACAAATGAAATGAATAAAATAAGTTTCGCATTAAAAAACTCTGATGTGTTGCAATCACAAGACTTTCCCTACTCTTGTACCAACTACTTCTTACAAACGCTTATTCTCCATATGCTTCATGTTAACAGAAATATCGAGATGTTAATCTTATTGCTAATTTTCTTGCAGATGCAAGGGGAATATGGTAGGCCTTAAGCGAGGGTCAAATATTTTAAGTGCTGTTGCTATGTGGAGAATTCCATTCTCTTTGCATGTATAGAACATAAGAAAACGAAACATCTGATATGTTACACTCACATGACTTTCTCTACTCTTGTACAAACTATATTTACAAACGCTTATTCTCCATCTACTTCATGTTAATCGGGATATCGAGATGTTAATCTTATTGCTAATTTTCTTGTAGATGCAAGCGGAATTGGTAGGCTTTAAGGGATAGTCAAATATTTTAACAGCTGGTTTTTATGTGGAGTATTCCATTCTCTTTGCATTACCAGGACAAAAAAATATGAATAACAAATTCCCATTTGAGAAAAAGTATAGGTATTGGAAAATTTAAGGGAATAACAAGTAATATTTTGAAAATGGTTCACTGAACAAAAAAAGTGTATATGACATAAATTGTGTATTTTAACGCGATCTATATTTATTGTGTAGTACAATTTTGTCTATCTCTTATGGTTTACCAGTTGTGCAAAAATCTTTTACAATGAAGAATACTTTTGGAGACATTCCCAGAAAATTCGATATATACATTTTATTTGTGATGAAAGTATCTTAAATATATGATATGTTAATCAAAATCGTTAGAGCCATTTCTGAGAAAATTGAAATTTTCGAAAAATGTTCCACGTAAACGGTAATCTGGGATGGGGGATTTTATTGAAAACCTTCGTGTCGCATCTCTTAAAGATACTGAACCTAAATACCAAGTTTGGTATTTATCCGACTGTTCGTTTCTGAGTTATGCTGTTTACAGACACACAGACACACACACGGACATGCTTCCAAAAATGCTTTTTTTGGATTCAGGGGGCCTCAAAACATGTATTTCCGGTGAAATCTCGGTATCGAATTTTTGGGTGGAATACAATACTTCCCCCACTTACTATTCGTAGTAGTGAAAGTAAAAAAGAATTCCCATTTGTGAAAAAGTATAAGTATTAGAGAATTCAAAAAATAACAAGTAGTATCTCGGAAATGGTTCACTCGTTTTAACCAGCTCAAAGTATAAAATGTTTTTATCTATCTCTCACAGTTTACCAGTTATGTAATAGGCGTTCAGAATGAAGAGGACTTTTAGGAACATTCCCAGAACATTTAATATATACATTTCATTTGTGATGAAAATATCTTAAACATAACATTTTAATAAAAATCGTTAGAGCCATGTAAAGGGATTCTAGGGTGAGGATATTTTCTTGAAAATCTTCATGTCGCAACTTTAAAACATACTGAACCAAACTGTCGAGTTTGATATTTATCCGACTTTTAGTTTTTGAGTTATGCTGTTCACAGGCCTTTTGTAAAAATTTTTTTTGTATTCAGTGGGTCTCAAAATACGTGTTTCGTATAAAATCTCGGTATCAGATTTTTGGTGAAATGCAATACTTCCTCTGCTTCCTATACGTAGTAGAGAAAGTAATAAGGCAATTTTAGGAGAAAAATGAACTTTTTTCGTTTGTCTAAGTTACTGAAGAACTTGAATCAAATGTGAATTTACCAGCTAGTACCTTAGAGGAAACCTGGAGCTTTTTACTTTAACTACTCTAGAAATTTGAGTTTCTGATGGCAACTATTCTTCAAGGTTCGTTGACTTGGAAATTTTTGCTCACCGCAGACGAGATGTTCCAAATGGGTGACTTGAAGGGGAAAATGAAAGCCAACTCTACCAGAAGAAAGAGCAAGGCGGAGATATCAGGTACAAAAGAGAAAAAAGAAGCGAGTAAGATGAAAGATGAGAAGTTGGTTAAAACATAAAGAAAATGGATGGAGAATAAAATCCTGAAGTACAGAAAAAGGAGTATTGAAGGATGCTGAGAGGACAAGACAAATGTCAATAGCAGTAATTTCACGTGCAGAATGAATGTCTTCTCATCGATACTATCCGTGATCTTCGCTGAGTGCTTCTATTTTAAACAGTTTCTTTTGCATTAAGAATATTTATCACGTGCATAAGCATGCAGGTGAAATGTTAAGGTTAATCATCAAATTTTCAGTACATCTTCTCTATCCTGGACCTAGAAATTTAATAATGATAAACTGCGCAAATTAGGGTTGTTAGATGTATGATAAAAACCGCATACATAAACTTCGAAGCGGGAATTATACAGTTATTGTATAATGTTTCAACTGTATATAAAAAGAAAAACAGAGAACAAGTCTTAAATTTATAGTAATGTACATAACCACGATTTCTGAAAGTACACAAATAGGTTAATATTTAGTTGCTAGATGTAGAATATATTTAATTATTGTGAAATTGCCCATGTTGAATTTTTTGGTTTATAATAAGCATTCTAAAATGTAATTGTATGTGAATTAGGCCTTAACACTAAAACAAATTAATATTGTAGTAAATGAAAGCACCAGTTATTGCAAAACACACCTTATTCCTCACTTAGGGCTCAACGTAGCACAAACATTACATTTTTGACAAAGGCTCAGAACAGAACACAACCGATCCGTCGAATCGAACCACAACTGAACTGCACTAGGTGCTGTCCACTTGTAATGCCTAAACTCTTCGAGTTATTTACTGTTCTCAACTTCGTAACTTCTTAACTGACCGAATTGACTGTCCGAGAAAGTGCAACCTCTTATATAAGTATCGCATATAAAGTGGAATATCCTAGAAAAGGGAGGCTACTAGAACATGCCGAAAGGAAACGACACATAATAGCTATTGTACCGACGGCCTGTCGAAGGCTCCACCCAGACGCAAACATTTATATAGTAATTTGTTTATTAAGAAATATAGTATAATCGAGAAAAAATATTTTCATTAAATATTATCAGCAGTTTAAAAAAAAAACAATTAAACTATTAACATCCAAGCAGACCCGCAACAGCAAAAAGGGTCAAGATACTCTTACCAGCGGCTCGCATGTAACTTCGCGCGCGTGTCGCCCTCCGTGGACTAGTGGTACAGTGCTAGCCTCTAGTTCCCAAGGTCGCGGGAGTGCGATGGATTTTTTCGGGCGTAAAAATCGTTAGCACGCCTTCTTTCGGAAGGTAAGTAAAGAGAAGTGGTCCCGTGTCGTAGATTTACGGCACGTAAAAAACCTCAAGCCTGATAAAGAGGCCTCTGAGCAAAATTACCGATGTTTCACGACCAATATAGAATGGGACGCTAAGAACCATAGTAGTTAAACAGCGTCCATAAATAAAACACAATTTCAATTTCGCGCGCGTAGTCACAATATTGATATATCCCGTTGCTAAGGAGGGGTCAATAAAATGAAAAAAAAGAGAAAAATTGTTATAAGATGCCTGGTAGTTAAAAAGTCTTATGTGAAACATCCGTATGACTCTCCCTACACTCTGTCATTTATTAGTGAGTATACAATCTATTCTTATCAATGTTCATTTTTCTATCATTTTAATCTAAATAAACATTTACAGAAATAGCCACGCTACACATTTCATTATAGATACAAAAGGAACAACGATAGTCAAATGTTTAAGAACTGAACCTTATGCTGGTCTTAAAATTCCATACTGCTTCTTGCAATCGCGAGAAACAACTGAATGTTGAAAGGACTTTAAAGAACGACCAAAAATAAACGAGTCGAAGCATTAATAACGGAATCTCAGAAATGGCTTATGACACACAAAAATGTATTAGAAATAAATTGTGTGTTTTAAAGAGATCTACATGTCCTATATAGTACGTTTTCGTCTATTCCTTAACGTGTACCAGTTATACAATACTATATAAAATTCCTTCCGAATCAAAGGTACTTCGAAGGCTATTCCCAGAAAATTCAAGATATGCATTTTATTTGTAATATAAATATCTTTAATATATGATATTTTAATCAAAATCGTTAGAACATTTTTTTAGAAAATGAAAATTTTCCATAAATGTTCCATCTAAAGGATAGTTGGGATTTTCTTGGGTGGGGATTTTCTTGAAAATCTTCGTGTCGCATCCTTGGAAGATACTGAATTTAAATGCCAAATTTGGTACTTATTCCAGTTTTCGTTTTGAGTTATGCTGTTCACAGTCACACACAAACGGACCTTTTTCTTAAAACACTATTGTTTTTATTCAGAGGGCTCCAAAACATATATTTCCGGTGAAATCTCGATATAGAATTTTTGGCTGAACTGCAGCACTTTTTCTACTTGCTATACGTAATAGATAAAGTAAAAGGTAACGGCTAATAGGTGCAATCTACATGAAAGACTAACAATCAAGGCAACAAAAACAAGTTATTCGTAAAAAGAATTACTGTAAAAGAACAACGGGTTGAAAAAGAAATAATATCGGACTCAAATACTCCCAGTGTATGAAAGCAAAGACTTCATTCTCGATTTAAAGAAACTCATTATGTAAGCTACTCAATTTCTTTAACAAGAATTACAAATTTTTATCTGACTGGTTTAATTAAAATTTATCCATTAAGTTCTCATTAACTCTGCTTTTGAAATAATAAAAGAAAAGTTCAGAGAAATTTATTTTATTATTATTAATAATATTATTATTCGTATTATTGTTTATATAACACATGTCACACTTCTGTATGGTAACACTTGAACTATCCTAGTGTAGCGCGTAATGTTAATATTACAAAGTTGTGGAGACAAAGATTTCCAGAACAAATATGTAATACCCTGTATGCAACATTGTTGCATATCTAAACCATCCACCTAAGCCGCTAGAACCCTACCACATATTCTAATGCCGTTCCAAGTTATGTATGAAGTATGGTTCTAATTTAAGAATCATAAGCATACTCTAATAACTCTGATTTTTATTTTCCCTCTTCAATGAAAAGAAGGTCCAGAAACTTATGAATTAAATTATTTGAAATTGTAACACGACCCATCTACGGTAGTACAACGGAGAATGTGAAAAAAATAATTTCCGCTTTAAAATGTCCATTAGCAATTGTATACAGAAACTATCCTTTTTATAGAGACATGTATAACTAACAATAGGTTTAGTATATATGCTTCTCAAAATTGTCAATAATAAGTAATAGATAATTGTGACCTTATAGTAGTTAACTAATGCTGAGTATTAAATTCGAAAGTATTGCAGTGATTTGCTGTAATATACTTGAGAGGTTTTTTATTTTAACAAAAGTTCCCTTGTTTATCCAGTTATTACTGTGTTTTTACTGTTATTCATTACCGCTTATTAACGCGTTTACATTCACACACAAACAACTATGCCCTTGGCTGGACTCGAACTCGTGACCCTCAGCTTGGCGGAGCGCCGAAGCTACACACTCCATCGAACACGGCTACGAGGGCCGGATAATGATGCATCTGACATTATTGCTGATAAGTGGTCCGTGAAGCTGTGGTAGCCCTGAGAGACTAACAGGAATCCTGAAAACAGGCAGAAGTGGCTCTGATCCAGGTTGGAGCTTGAGACATAGGTTGTCTTTGCGTTCGGAAAGAATCAAAGTTATAAATCTCAGGAGAAATTTTAAGAGCGAATTCCACTTAAAGACGAAAACAGATTAATTAGATTACATTATAGAAGCCATACCAAAATCAGACTAAAAAGACCTTCAGAAATGGTAAAAGAAGTTCAACTCACCGAAGTTGCAAATAATATTTTATTTGAATGTCAAGAAATAAAAAATTGGAGAAAAGAATTAATTTTTAGAGAAAGACGCAGAATTAGAAATGTAGTAACAATAAAGAGAAAATCTTTGATAACAAGTAACAAATTAAACTGTTAGGAGAGTTTTTATACAAGTTAAAAAGTAATGTCGGTCAGTCAAAAATAAAAGTCAAGGAATCTCTAGAACATGATATGCATATAATTAGAAAGTTCAATATTTTCAACAAAACTGTAGCAAAATCTTTTTGTAATATAATATTTTTGTATACATAATTACTTAATGAGAATTACTTAATTACAATATAATGCGCACTGCCAAAACAGTAGTCATACTGTGAAATAATATACTATTATATTGGCACTAAAGAAATAAATTCAATTAGAATAAAAAGGGCTCCTAAGGTTATTTACATCATTTTGAAAATATACATTTTATTCATTATTCCAATATTAAAAAGAATTAAAAGCGTTAGAGTAATTTTGATGAAATAAAGATAATGGTAAAGAGTTGTTTGGAGTGAGGGAATTTTCTGAAAATTTTCGCTTTCCATCTTTAAAGGTGCTTGACAAGATGAGATTTAGTATTTATTCGAATTTTCAGTATTGTTTTACGAATGTTTTGTAAAACATTTGTTCTGGCGCCCCAGAAGTAGGATTAGGATTACGCTACGGAGGGGAACACCTATCATCTCGAACCACACAAGGATCTTTTGTGCATACACTCCTGGGAGGAACGGATGAGATGAAGGAACCGCAAGTAACGTATGGGCTACAGGGCCGGCCGACACAGGCGACAGAGACGCGCAGTGGTCCCTAACAGACCTTGACCACCCAGCCAGAGAGGGTTCAAGACAGCCCTAGCGAAGACCGGGGAAAGCTCGAACCGCAGCGGAGACTCGAACGACCTCCATCTGACGGGGCCGAGAAGAAATTCCAACACACAAGCCGTCTGTGCCTCTATCCGCAGTTGTCCAAAACACAACCCCAAACCCAGCCTTTAACGTGAAAGAGGAAAATAAAAGAGGGAATGAGGTAAGAGAAATTCGGGGAAGCCTTCTCAGCATTCGTCTAGTGACTCGGAAAACCCCAAGATTTAATTCTAATAATAAAAATGCTCTCCACATTCAGTGTTGAGTTCAATACAGTTCTTCCTCTATTTTAGGTACCTTATCAATACAGAAGGTAAAAATGATATTTGAAAAACGAGTTTTATTTTTCCAGGCTTCTTCAAATAGCTGGTTTCACTCTAAAATCTCACTGAGAACTGGATTTTCGCTGTTCCTCCCTCATCACTAGCATGTTCATCGAACAGTTAGTAAATTTTCTGTCCTAGTTGCAACTGCAGCTGCAAGTAGTGCTTGGAAAAACTTGGTGAAATTTTTACGAGTCCATGCCTGCCCTTCCTTAACTTATTCATCAGGGGCTTTGTATTCGTCTACAATTTATTTTTTCATTCCGTTTGCTCCCATACAACTCTTTGGTATCGATCTAGTGTTCATTCACAGGAGCCCTTGCTCTCTAAATTAACGTAGAAAGGGTTTTCCTTTCCTCCAGTGTATATAAAAAATGTTGCTCCCTGTAGCCTTCCGGCCCTCTTAATTTCCACACACAAAGTGTGCGCCCTCCCTTGCCTTGTTACATCTACGTTAATGAAGCTAATTGACTGGTTCAGTGACATACAACTCCCTCGCAAAACAGGAAAACATGGTCTCCTGGTAAAATATGAGTAGTGCACCGCCTGCCGTATTAAAAGGGACCAGCTGTGCACAGACAATTTATTTGTTCATTTACTTATGTTTTGCGTTGTACCAACTTGGTAAACTGGAAAGAGTCTCTTGTTCTCGAGCGATATATCACGTGCTCATTTCAACTTATACAAGGGTTCAATCCAAAGGAATAGATTAAGTGAAGATCCTTAACTGTTTTGTTTTGAACATAATTGTAAGGTACTGTTCATTTATGTATCGTACTTGATACTAAGATACAAATATTTGAATGAATGTCACTTTGGAACAAAGAGAGGAACAAATGCAGCTTGTATTGCTTATATATGCAAATGAACCTTCCAGTGACTCGGTTCATAAATTAATGAAATTCAATGACGAATGTTTGTTTTAATTTTTCCTCAGATAAAATTTGTAACACTTCCAGTACCCTGTGAGAGCTAAGTAATGTACATTTCACAATATACTTTCTTTCATGTCGCCCATCCGCCCAGGTCGGGTCCTGTAAGGCTGTAAGGAGCTTGGTCACCGAGGCTCAGCTGTCGGTTAGTGGCCTCTAAATCGTTCGGGGCGTTTGCCAAAACTTATCCTGTATAAACATATGGGATGAGGAAACATCGGGAAACCTAGAAAACGATTGAGAAAATCCTGAATTTTAATGACCAGCTATGTCTATAGCGTGAAGCATAACGGCTAGAATAAAGATGATAATTATTGACGATGGTGGCGAAAATTACATGTCTAAAGCAAACAAAATGCATCATTACTAGGGGCGGATTGGAGTAGTATGGTCCGTGATTTCAGGTTATCAATGCAGATAGCATGTCTCGGCACGTGTTCCCTGGGTACAAACGGTGGGTAAAGAAATATACCGTAGTGGGCATGAACTTCCACTTCGCAAACAGATTAAGAAATATATCAGACAACAAGTGTATTATTCGTATGCAGCGATGTCGACCGAGTTTCTCACGATATAGCTTTTGTTTAAGTAAGGGATGGAGAACCTTCACTTTCGACGATCTCCGAATGTACATTATTGTCCACTGCAATGTACTATGTAGTATTCAGTTTACATATTATGTAAAATGTACTGTTCTATAACGGAATAAAAAAACTAACAGTCGTTAATGACAACATAGCAGACACACTCTTTTAATATAACCTGTACGAGCACTGCAGTAATGCGCCCGTTGTTTACATCTGGACTCAACCTCTCTCGTTCAATATAATCAGACTGCAGTACAAGGTAAGTTCATAAAAACGGTCACTCTGATCCGCCCCTTATCATTACTAAGCGAAGATAATGAATAACAGATCGAAACGCGTAATCTCTTACACAAGTAACAATAACATACCTCCTTGCATACAGCATATACATCTGGTATGAGCTTTATTATACGGTGAAGTGCCTTCATTTAAATTCAGAGAATCGTCCTCAGACTTCACTTCATAACATGCCTACTAAATGGCGTGCTTCGTTTGTTGATTAGTTTGAGGCTAGTATTACGTGACGGTGCGTCAACTCCATTATTTCTCCAAGCTCGAACACGTTTTCTGGAAACCCAACTTCTGTTTTATTCCAATATTCATGGTGAAGTATTGACTGTACGTGCACGAAACACATCGATAACTGGTTCTAATAATGGCCACGAAACTAAAGGAGAGATAAACACGAACTACATAACAAATTAGCGATTAATGGGTTTGTTCATAAATGATGACACTATCACTAAAAGGTCTGGAATTTGGATCTCTTATGTTTAAAACACAAAATCCATCTGCATGTTTTAAATGCTTCTTTTTATACGACGTTCATTGAAACAGACAAGCTTTTCATTTATTCCGATGGCGTTTGCATTCTAGATGTTGCAGAAAATTCCATAAAACGTAATTCCTGTCATGTACAGTATTAAAATGTAAGCTTGGATCATTAATGATAGTCGTTGGAACGTAGTTTATTTGGAGCCATCCAGAGCTGAATTCACCCAAATAGACATTGAAGGATTAAAAGTTTTAATAATAGAGTGGAGCCCGGTTTCAGATTCATTACAGTATGCAAAATATACTTTTAGAGTTTCACTACTGCATTAAAAATGCATAAATATATCAATCAGCTGTCATTAAAGCTACACCGAAACGAGCGAGTTGGCTCCGCTGTAACGTGTGGCTCGTATTCGGTAGATCCCACTCTGCCCACTCTGAACCTTGGATTTTTCCTGGTTTTCCCTGATCGGTAATTGAATGCTGTGATGGTTTCTCATTACCACGGTTTCCTTTCCCTTGTTTCCCTTTAATACATTTTCTTCTCAAGTTTCAGGTGTGCCAAGTTTGGTGGCGGTGCCGGACAGATGGCGCGGATGCTTGCTTCAAGGAAAGAGTGGACACTAGAGGGCTACCAGGTTGGACGGGTCTTTCATCGCCAACTCTGAGCAGTTCCTGGGTCGGATTTTTGAACTAGGAGCTGTATTAACTTCCGCGCGTTTCTGCAGCCCGTAGTTCCTTCACTTCATCCCTTCCTCCTGGGGGGAGGGGGTTCTGTAATAGATCTCACGTAGTTTGCAGTGCGCGAGGTGTCCCCATCTGTTGTACACCCTATACCCCTAGCTACGCCGTCATCTAACACAGGGAATAATACTCTAATGCGATGCAATATGAAACGGGATTTAAACATTGGAAGTGGTCTGATCTTGTAGTTCTGGTAGTCCCAGGCGCTGTAACTTGTAATTTCCCGATTTGAATTTACCGCACTGCTAAAATCAGTTGTTAGTATCGTGTCTGCCTGGTTTGTCAGAAATGATTCTTGGCGGAAACTTTTCTCCATTTAGTTACTGTTGGGATTCTACAGCTTATGTTGCGCTTTAGAGTATTGTTAAAACTTTATTTTATCTTTATTTGCTTCTCCGGTGTATTTTAAGTGAATTAAAAAACCTATAGTTCACTTAATAGAAATCTACTCTTATCCACATTTTCTTTACGCGTTTTAAGGTAAGATATTTAAATAAGAACAGCAATAATAAATTTCACTGAAAATGATTTATTTTCTCACGGGTAATGTAAATGAGAAAACTAGAACAACAGTTACCTTATTAATTAAGTTTCACTTATTTATAACTTTATACCTCCACTTGTTGACTCTTTATATTGGTTGTTAATTATTTATCATCTCCTGCATACAATATAATATAATCTGCCTCGCAAGTAATATTTGTATTGAGCGTGTTCTTCTTTGTGAAAAATTTTCTTTAAGTAATAAAGAAGTTAAATGTTGTTTACTTATCCTAGCTTAGTTACCAAGCATAACGAAATAAATTACAATTTATCTACAAATTCTAGAAGTTAAATAATTAAAAAATTAATATAAATAACATGTTAACAATCAAATACATTTTTTAATATTTTCAATTATAATTTTCTCTTGTGTTGATATTTTATGACATACAATGTTTAAAACGTTGTTAATGCAATGTTTTTCGTTCTTTGTTTATAACGTATTTTCCTTTTGACATTATTCATTTTTCTTTTTCTTTCTCCTTTATAATTAACACAATGTTTAATTGATGTTTCACAATATACGCATAAGTACTTTTTGTAAATATTATTTTACATGTTGTATCTTCTAGCAATAATCATTACATATATATTTGTGTGTGTGTTTGTGTATCGTTGTCCATCCCCTGGATTTGTAATTTTAGTATAGGTTAGTAACTCATTAAATACATCCAATGCTTTCACTTCATTTAAAAACTGCGTCAGAATGGCTGATCTATGTTTATGTAAATATTAAAAACGATTTTAAAATTCGCGGAACCAAATTAGAATTTCAGTTGGAACAAGCTGTCTAGCCGATCTTTTTATTCAGGAGTTTCCTTTAGTCCTTAGTATGATTATCACATAGGCTTAGTCCGTAATATTATCTCCCCCTTTATTTCATTATCAGTCATCTGATCCAACTTGTTCAGTCTAAACAGGGTTAGAAAATGCAAGAAAGAAACACAACCGAAAGAAACTGAGATTACTTTAGCAAAATAAAACCTCAGCTCACTTGACTGTTTTACCGTAAAATGAAAAAAAAAAAAAACGAAAACACTTGCTTCAACTACAGCGTACCTCAATAAAACTATACTTTAACAGCAAACATTATTCCTTACATACAGAATAAGGGGAACAAATAAAGAAAATTAATTTTAATAAGGCAATCTTCTCTTCTTAGTATGATTATTTTGTTTTTCGAAAATTATAGTCCGCAAGTGACCTACATTTAGAATTAAATCCACCTTCAAATTATATTTCAATAAGAATCCACCTAGGTAATCCATAAAATAAACAGTATTCATACTGGTATAGCAGAAATTTCTATATAAAGTTCGTTTTTAAGTTTCTCAGGGATTAATGGATGATTTTAATATACCCTATTATTTATGTACCACAACATAAAAGGTAGAAGCGTACAGATATTCATCTCCAAATCTGGATCGGGGAGGATAAACAATATCCCTGTACTTACAGACTACTAACTGTTGAAAAGCAGATGCTCCTCTGTAATTAAAATTATCGTGAAATGTGTATCTTGCCGAAACCATGTTGACTCCTCAAGGCGAGATATTGCAATTTTCGGGGAGAAAAGTTTAAAGCATTTACTTAGACATGCCAATTATAGTCGTCTGCTCTTCTTGCTGCAGTTGGACTTTCATTTTCTTGAAAATAATGTTATAACTATGTCACGTTCAGATGGAGACCATAAGTCCAAGTTTGCAACAATGCTTTAAGACTGCCGAACAGTTCACATCGGTAAAGTGTTGCTACAATTTTCCGATAACATTTTCCAAACGAAAATATCATTCCATTGAGATGTACGCGGCTTCAGGTGTATTTTAGGATTGTGAAAATTATTGTTTAATAAATTAAGATTTTAAGTTCATTAAGACCAAAATTTTATTCTGAGTTGTACAATCTATGTCGCTATTACCAGGAGATTCAGTTAGTCGAATATAAGTGGACTATGATTATGTTCTTTGGCTATTTAAAAGGATGGTATTTATTTGCAAGTGTTATTCAGTTTCATTTTAGTTTCCAAAAGAATGTAATGAGATATTTAGGTTATTCTGTAACTTTCTGGTTAAGAAGATTGTTACCGCGACTCTTTAAGATTAAGAAGCACTAAAAGTGCATCCATTTTCAGCCAATAGTACTAATATATCCAACGCTAACAACACGGTCTTGGCTCTTGGTATCTTTAACCATAATTGTCTTCTTCTTAACAGGATGTTTTTCTTTTTACGATGTTACAAAAAACCAGAAGCACTTAACAACTGGTTAGCGGCTTTAGCAAGTTCTAAACCTTAACAAGATGCTACTGATAGGTGTGATTGTATAAATTCCTTCCTAACTTGTTAGTAGCGTTTAGTACAGAGAGCATGGTTAGCATTTTCACTCTAGTTCTGGAAGGTTTTGCTCGTTTTGCCAAATTCTTGCTCAGTTCAATCAGCGGCTCCTTCGACCTTGTTCGTTCTTTGCTGAATGCGTGATATGAAAGCACATGCTTATATTACTTTACATTTGCCGATAGGCCTGTTAATTCTTTTGAATGTTAAATGGCTCTCATTGGGTTTCTATGAGAAGGACCCAACAAATGGGACATTCAGGGACGGGCGACAATGCGAGGCGGCGTTCATGTTCTATTTGCCTCATAACAAAAGCGTTAGAGAAACAGTTTCAACTTTCAGTAGAGCTAGCAGTCCTATCGGTAAGAACTAAGACTACTAACACCAATGTAAACTCGTATAACACAAGAGCTTTACCGTCTAAATAGCGAAATCAAACATCATACCCCTATCCAAAATAAAAATTAAATAAAGGGGTCAACGGATTATTCAGAGGACAGTTAATGCATCTTAAGAGAACACAATACTAGGCGCCAATACGAGGAAAACAACTGAGTCACAGGTAACTGCCACCAAATTTAACAGTACTTTTAACAGTTAGATATGTTCATGGTTAGCATGAAAATGTTAAACAAATTTAACGATAATAAATACATCTACTGACGTGTGGCAGAGACATTATTCTAGCGTGATCTTGTATTCCATAACGGTAAAAAATATATAAACCTAATTTAGGGTACATTCAATACGCAAAATAACTTGCCTATAAGGGAGCGCTAGCCGATATGAATACTGGCATATCAAACAGACCACTCTCTTCTACCGGCTGCTTTCTAATTTCATAAAGTTGACGCAGGTAATTCTTTCAGCCCCACGTTTAGGCGCAATATGACGCAGCCACACTACGCCTCCAACACTGAAGCACTACCTTTGCCTCATGGTTGCTGCTTGTCTCCTCCCAGTTGGTTCTTCTTTTGCCACGGCTGCTCCAGCATGAAACCTTAACCTCAGGGTATGCGTGGGTGTGTACAGAGAAACACACAAACGTTGTCTTGGAACACTTTTATTCACTATTTAAAATAATACTTTAGGTTTGCCGATCACTTTTAAATGCTTACGATGATACTTTGTCTTTACCAAGACAGAAGAATATTAACTACAGCTAAGCGTTCTACCCTCTAGCATGTTTGCCGCCAATGTTCACAACTCGACGAGAATGTCGTTCCGTCCTCGCCAGGCACTCAGGACAGACTGATCTACCCACGCTAATACAAGGAAAACCAACGCCTTAACTTCCCCTCTCTCCCCTCAAACGCTCTCCTCAAACTTAGCGTCATGATGCTTAGAGTGGCCTTCACCAGGCTAAGTGCAGCTGTACTCGGCTGTTTACCAGGAAAAACTTACTCCAATGGTATTTACCCTTTCTAACTGAGACTGGTCCCTAATTAACAAATCTGTGCCTGTCTGGTCTTTCTGTCGCTTTTAACAGTCAACAATTTTCACAATGCTTCTTCTTTTTATACATGCACTGATTTTAAATACATTATTACTTATTTTATATCGCTATCCTTCTCAGAATATTATGATAATTATTGCCTTCATAATTCCGGCTTCAAAGTAGACAATGCGTTTTAGCCCAGCAAGTAACACATCTTTCCCTTCCATTTATATCCAATCGCATCAAACCTTGTACGTTCTACCACATGATGAGTGTCAGTGACTTCACTCTGGCCAGTCCAGTCAAGGCGCATGGTAATCCCCACTTTCACTGTAGTGTATGTCTCAACAGTTTCCTCTCCAGTCCCTCCCATCCGCAAAGCTTAAGACCAGAGCTACAAGACTCTACTGCCTCAACAATACTATTGCTACTACATGAGGGAAACTAAGTGGAGTACGGGACAGTTGCAAAGCGGGGAAAATGGCCTTGTGTGTACTGGCGAAAATGAAAACACTATAACAACGGAGTGGTTCGGTAAGATTGTTTGCACGTAACTTTACTTTTCAGAAGAATGAATGAGTTTGGTTTGATCACTAAATTCTAGTTAAAAATCTACTTCTGAATTATAAGCTTTTAGTAAAATTTTTGTTCTGTGCTCATCCATAAATATATACCTCTCATGCTTTCTCTGCTGCAAACAACCTATCCACGCCACGCCATCTGCATCCTAATAAGTTTTTCTAAAGGGTGGTAGTGAAAGTAGGAATATCTAGTCAACAGAACGTTAAATAGAAATCTGATGTGTTACATTCTCATAACTTTCTCTAATTTTGTACAAACTACTTTCACAAACGCTTATTCCCCATCAACTTCATCTTAAAAGATATACAAATTGTAGAAACGATCTTATTGCTAATTTTCTTATAGGGCACAAGGGGAATATGGTAGGCTTTAAGAGCTGGTTGCTATGTGGAGCATTCCATTCCCTTTGCACGTCCAGGACATAAAAAACGAGTAACGAATTCGCATTCGTATTCGAAAATTCAAACACATAACAAGGAATATCTCGGAAATTGTTCACCCCACAAAAAATTATAGGACATAAATTATGTGTTTTAACGAGATCTACATTTTTTGTGTAGTAAAATATTGTCCATAGTTTACGGCGAAAGTCATTCAGAATGAAGGAGATTTTAGGGGGCATTCCCAGAAAATTCAAGATATGCATTTCATTTGACATGAAAATATTTTACACGTATCATATTTTAATATCAAAATCGCTAGAGCCAATTTTTTCATAAAATCAAAATTTTCGAAAAATGTTCCATGTAAAGGATAGTTTGGGGTGGGGGATTTTCTTGAAAATCTTCGTGTCGCATCTTTGAAAGATACTGAAAGTAAATACCAAGTTTGGTATTTATCCGACACACGGACCTTTTACTAAAATTGATTTTTGGATTCTAGGGGCCTCAAAACATGTATTTCCAGTGAAATGTCGGTATCAATTTTTTTTGGGTGAAATGCAATACTTTCCCTACTTACTATACGTAACAGGGAAAGTAAAAATGTTTTCTTTATTCAGGAGACCTCAAAATATGCATTTCCAGTGAAATGTCGGTATCGAATTTTTGGGTGGAATGCAATACTTCCTCTACTTACTAGATAGATAGATATTTATTGCTTTAAATACATAATAAGTACATATTTCAATTTACAAACTTCCCAGAGTTTCTGGTTTCCTAGGCCCATATCCTCCAACACTGTGGTTACCGAGTCAATGGGCCCTATTGACTAACTAACTGAATATTTATTAACATTTGCCGTTTATATAAATTTGTTACAATTCAGTACTTACTTAATTACGTAAACCTACATGCTACTCTTAACATAACCTTTTCTGTCTTTCCTTGAGTTGTTGTGCTTCCAAGGGCTCATAGCTCAAACAACGTGGTTATCGGACTATTGAGACCTTCCTGCTAATTTTCTTTCGGTATCTACATTTCTTCCTACTCCTTATTCCTATATTTCTTTAGCCATCGCTTTCTAACTAAACCTAAATGGTTTCCTACTTCTAATATTTTACCCTTACATTTGACACCCAGCATCTTTCTACGTATAATTTCAATAGGTAAATTGGACCATTTCTTCATTTGCCATTTTTCCCTCGAATCCTTAGTTTCTTCACATTCTAAAATTTAATGCCAATAATTATTATACTTTCTATTACATAAAGAACACTTTCCTTGGATCTCACTTTCCCCTAAGCCTCTTCAACATCACCACTCCTGTCCTCGCCCATGCAAGGCCCTCTAGTGCTGATCTGTCACATATATCAACGTATTTTTCTCTTTCCCACGCCGTTTTTAAGTCTGCATATATACACAAAGAAGATTTTGCGTCGCAGAGGAAGTAAACATCACTATTCGAGTAAGAAAGTCATGTCTACTACTATTTAGTTTTATTTGGTGGAAAATATTACCGTGTGCAACAGATCTAATTTTAAAGAGATACACAGATGAGTTACGGGGGAATTATGCTCTAATTTAAACTAGGACTAGTTTTTTCGTAATTGGCACTAATTCGGTTAACGTGGTGGTTTCGAATGATGTATGTGCTCCACATGAGTGAAGCAGCTCTTGCGAATGAGGTTAACGAACTGCAGTAGGTTATTAAAAACTGTACATCTGACGCTTTGAGAAGTCTTCTAGCCGGCGACCTACGAACGTTTAGTGAAGTTACCGACAGGTGTATTCACGTGCTACATTCTGAGCGGATCCAAACAAGATTCCCACGTCATTGGCTACCACGTCGTAATCTCAGCTGTATCGGCTAAAAGTAGAAGTGCATCTGCCTCAGCTATAGAAACATTGGCTCCACAGTTTTAAAGCAAAAGGGAACGAGCTGTTTAAATTTGACGAAATTTCATCAAATGTCGAAATTTAATTTTGAATCTTAATAAGCTCTTATGTGTTGCATTCACATGACCCTTATTCACTCTTCTGCAAACTATTTTTAAAAACAGGCTACTTCTCATTAATCGGATGAACCTTTGTTACAACTTTACACATATTTTCCTTCTAGTATAAGAAGAATTCATTAAGCTAAAGCGATAGTCAAATTTTTACTTTCTTTACCACGTACATATTAGGTAGAGAAGGTATTGCATTTCGACCAAAAATTCCATACCGAGATTTCACCGGAAATAATGTTATAAGTCTCCCTAATCCAAAAAAGAAGCATTTTTCCGTGTGTGTATCTGTGTTTCTGTGTGTGCATGTGTGAACAGTATAACTCAAAAACGAAAAAGTCAGATAAATACCAAACTTGCTATTTAGCTTTAGTCCCTTCCAAAGATGCGAGACGAAGATTTTGAAGAAAATCCCTTCTCCCCAAACTAACCTTCACATGGAACATTTTTCGAAATGTTTTGAAGTAGAATATTTGTTGGTAGTTGGTAGATGCTTCATGTTTATCTGCCCCACGTATGGGAGCCAATTTGTCGCGGTCACTTCGTGTTATTGCTGGGCGCCTGTTATTGTATTAATAGTTTGAATTTTGGGTTATTTGTCCTCCGGCTAGCTATTATTACTACTCAGTCGAGCATATCTCTTGAACAGGGTGTGTAAACGGAAAGGGTTTGTTACTGAAAGATAACAAATATAAAGGAATTTGTTTTTACACTTTTATTACCGTCACAATTAATTAGGTTCACATATTGACTCTTGATACACGCCCGACTGAAACTGTTATATTTTCTAATATCACTATAATCACTTATTTGCTGCACATTATTAATTCGCGTATTTCACATGTATAACTAACTTTACAACGCGAGAGATTTTGTAGAATTGCGCGACGTATAACGCGTGAACGATTCTCTTAAACTGTGCGACGTATAACCTTTGTATGATTCTGTTGGACTGAACGACGCATTACCCGCGAATCCTTCTGTTGGACTGAGCAACGTTTACCTTGTGAATTATTCTGTCAAACTGCGCGTTACCCGTCTCTGACTTTAGCTTTTTATACTCCCACACCCTGATATGCCTAAACATTATAACAGAGCTGCTATTGGTTAATAAAACGAGCCAACATTAGCGTCTATTTTTATATCCAATCAAAATTACGAACACATATGCTTTAGGGAAAATATTCCCTCCATTTCTAAGAAAAGCGCGCTAATCTTACGTCATTTGCTTGTCTCTTATAATTGATAAACAACTCACCCCCTCGCTCATTGTTACCCGCTCCTATTGTCAGTTTCAGTGAGGCCGTGTAAACTTATTTCCTAACAATGCTTATAATTAACAAACATCTCAAATCAATGTCATACAATAATGGTTATTTACACTACAATCACTCTGGCATTTACATTATTGTGATATAAAATACTGCCACAGTTATTTCTAAAAAATTCTCTTAAAGATTTTTATTAAAATATAATATATTAAAGACATTAACATAACAAAATTTATATCTTGAATTTTCTGGGAATAGCCTGTGAAGTCCACAAAAACTCTTCTGTTTTAATTATTGTAAAAATTAATATTCAAGAAATATTTTATTTAACAAAACTTAATTACTGAAACATCTTAATTATAATCCCTATTTTAATAAAAATTGCATCCGAACCTTTTCATTGATAACTACCTTCTGTAATAGAGGGATTATCTTCAAAAGATTTTTTATAATCTTGTATAACCGTAAACGTTAAGCGATAGCAGAAAAGTGCTATACTAAAACGTACATCTCTTTAAAACACACAATTTATTTCATATAAGTTTTTTTGTGGCACAAGCCATTTCTGAGATATCCGTTATTAAAGCTTCGAATTGTTCATTTCTGGTCATTCTTGAAGTCCTATCAACATTCAGTTGTTTCTCACGATTGCATAGAAACAGTATGGAATGGCCAGAATATAGCGCCCAGATGCTAAACATTTGACTATCGCTCTTCTCTTTGAAATTATAACGAAATGTGTAACGCAGCTATTTCTGCAATGGTTTATTTGGATTAAAATGTAGTAGATAAAAATAAATTTAGTGCTTTGTATACCCAATAACATACGATGTAGGATCGAGAAAGCCATGTGAATGTAGTACATGAGATTTTTAAGGGGATGATTGCTATGTGATGACTGAAATTCCGTGTTCTTTGAATGACACGAGGAAAAACGAATAATGACTTGCTACTGCAAAATGTGTAAGTATTTAAAAATTCGAACCAATAACAAAACACATCTCGGAAATGGTAAACTACACCAAATATCTAGTTTGATATTGCATTAATGAGATATAATTTTTTGTTTGTGTGTTTTATACAAGTCATTTGGAATAAGTAAATCTTCGCTGACTATTTACAGAAAATTCAAGATAAACATTTTATTTCTCCTGAAAGTATCTTAAATATTCGGCATTTTAATCAAAATCATTAGAGCCATTTTGTAGAAAATACAAAAATGTCATGTTAGAGACTAGCTCAATTAGTTAGAGCAACCGGATGAAACCGGCAGATCGCTGGTTCAAATCCCGGCTATGGCATTAAATTTTTCAGTCTGATTCTACCTTTCCAATAAATACATAAATTGCCAGTTATTAGATGGAAAGTAAAATAGCTTGACATTAGTGAATTTAAGAGTTGTTATGCAAATTGATTGCTACTAAACTATAAATATTTGTAATCCAATCTTAGTTTTATGCATTTACTACTATAAGTATGGGGTAAATTTATTTCATTAGCCTGGACAATTTGTTTGTCATTAGTACGGATATTTCAATGGACAAGTTCTAATGCCCTTAACCTCCCAAAGAAGTATCTTTAGAAAAAGGTCAGTGTGTGTCTATGATTTGAATAACTGAAAAATGAAAAGGCAGATAAACACCAAACTTGGTATTTAAACTCAGTATCTTTCAAAGATAAAATACGAACATTTTCAAGAAAATCCTCCTACCTTAAACTACCCTTTTTTCGAAGTGTTTTATTTTCTCGAAAATTACATGGTTTTTATTAAAATACCATATATTTAAGACACTTACATAACAAAGAAAATGCATATCTTGGAATTTATGGGAATAGCCTGTAAAGCCCTTTTCATCAGGAGTAGTTTTATTTATTCTGTATAGCGATAAATGTTAAGAGTTAGTCAAAAACGTACTACACAAAAATACAACAATTTATTTCGGATAACTTGTTTGTAACATTATTCATTTTCGAATGTACGTTATTATTGATTTTACTTTTTCGATGGTTTTGTCCTTTTTGTAGTGCTGTCGCTATTCAGTTCAAGTGCTGGAATGCAAAGAATATGAAATTTCTAGGCCAGCATGCAGCTACCTGGTTTTTAAATTTCATTATGGATTCGATTTTCTCTATCCCTATCCACGTTCTACCTCTAATGAAATGAGTTATGAAGTAGACAGAAAAATTTCTGATTTGATACATACACACGACCTTTCATTATACAAGCTATTCTTACTGAAGCTGATGTTTATATCCATTAATAATCCAAATAACTACATTACACATTTCGTTATAAATACGAAAAGAACAGCGATAGTCAAATGTTTAAAAACTGGACGGTATATGCTGGCCTTAAAATTCCATACTGTTTCCATGTAATCGCGAGAAACAACTGAATGTTGAAAAGACTTAAAGACTGACCCGAGAAATGAACAAGTCGAACCATTAATAACCAATATTTCAGAAATGGCTTATGCCACAAGAAACGTATTTGAAATAAATTGTGTGTTTTAAAGAGAGCTACATTTTTTTTTTTTTTTTTTTTACTTTCTCTACTACGTATAGTAAATAGAGGAATTATCGTATTCCAACAAACAATTCAATAACGAGATTTCACCGGAAATACATGTTTTGAGACCCCGAGTCCAAAAAAGGCATTTTTGAAAACATGTCCGTGTGTGTGTGTGTGTGTGTGTGTGTGTGTGTCTGTGAACAGCATAACTCAGAAACGAACAGTCGGATAAACACCAAACTTGGTATTTAGGTTCAGTATCTTCCAGAGATGTGACACGAAGGCTTTCAAGAAAATCCCCCACCCCAGGTTACCCTTTACATGGAACATTTTTCGAACATTTTATTTTTCAATACTTATTTTCTCAAATGGGAATTCGTTATTCATTTTTTGTCTTGGATATGCAAAGAGTATTAATCTGTGGCAAAGAGAACGGTGCTGCACCTAGCAACCAGCTATTAAGAGATATGTCTATGCTTAAAGGCTATTGTATTTCTATATTCCCTTGCATATACAAAACAAGGGGAACATAGTACGCCTTAAGCGATAGTCAAATGTTTTTAGAACTGATCGCTATGTTAAAATGTAATTCTCTTTTAATGTCAAAAGATCGTTTCTGCAAATGTTTATTTCGATTAATATGAAAAGTATGGAGAATAAGAGTTTGTAAAAATAGTTTTTACAAGAGTAGAGAAAGTCATGTGAGTAACACAACTGATTTTTTTAAAACAATGTGAACACTGCAGAGTACCAGCGGATTCTTATGGAGTTTGCTGAGCAACTAGACGATGTAGAGCTGAGTCAAGGATATTTACAGCAGGACGGCGCTACGTGCCATACATCAAATGAATCCATGGCACTAATTGCAAGTTTCTTTGACGACCGGATAATTTCCAGGAACCTGTGGCCACCGAGATCTCCGGATTTGACATCGCCGAAATTCTTTCTATGGAGTTACTTTAAAGACACACGTCCCCAGACATTGGACGATCTGAAGCATAACATTACACAGGAGATTAAAGCTATTGGCAACATAGTCCTCTAAGAAGTGGCCAGTAACATGTAACGACGTGTTGAGTTGTGCCTTATGCAGGATGTAGGAAATTTTCAATATTTGCTATAGAGGCAAATAATCTCCCAAAGTTCCTCTGCATTTCAGGTATAATAAGCTGTCGCTAGTATAACTGTTTTTGAAATAATTAAATAAATAAATGTATCACCCTGTACAACAAATGTATAAATGTTGATTAAACGTTTATATGGCTTAATAAGAAGTGGCTAGAATAAAAAGCTTTTGCAAGTATAGTTTATAAAGAGTAAGTAGAGAAAGTCATATGAATGTAACCCATCAGCATCTATTTCCCTTAAAAAGGCCCTTTATTAAGCTTTCCTTCTAAGTGCTGTAATCCGAAAACTACATCGTATTGTGTGACAGTCCCAATTTTCTTCTAAGAGTATGCAACCAAGTTATGCACCTGTTTTGATTGTTTGAAGACTACCTATATAACCAAAGTGGCACTTTCCTGCCTGAGGCATCATCCAGCACCGTTTGTTACAGGCCATCCTTTGCTCCTTTGTAAGCAAGGAAGCATAAAAGACCACACAATAGTAAACAGCTCATGTCTTTAGGAACTGTGACGTCATTGATGCCAAGGAAGAACAAAGTTTGCTGCAATGTGTGTGTTCTGATTTGCTTGTCTCCATAAAGGCATCAAAATCAAGAAGTGAATTACATAGAAGCGAAAATAATAAGTTATATACATGAAGATATACTGAACATTTTGATTGTCACGGCAAACTTCATTTATTCATAAAAGCAAATAAAAACTTTGAACACAAAATAAAACGACAGCTGACATGAAATTGTGGAGTGTTTATAGAATTGTGTATGTTTAGCTAGCTGGTAGTTGAAGCAGAATCTTCTAACACAGGATGTTTAACTAGAAATTGTGTAATCTACAATTCAGAGTTATTTATAGCACTGCAATTTAAGGACAGTGGGATGTCTTTGGAAAGCTAAGGATTCTAACATATGACACTACTATAACTCTGGTTACCAATAACTACTGAATCAATGGTAACAAAATCCGGGTTGGCTGTACTAATGATTATAAAAATTATAAGTTAGCTCTCGTTTAAAGTTAAGCAAAAGTGTTATAACCCACACCCTACTTGATAGCTCAAAATGTTGCAACTCATGGTTCAGATGCACTTTCTTCCTATGACTTTTTTATGATTACAATTTTTTCTTTAAATCACATAGAATGTGTTTGTTATATTGCGAAGAAAATATTTTTCTTATATTCTTAACCAATCAGTAATAAAAAAAAATTCAGTTTCTGCTACATAAAAGGCAAATGCTTTTTTTATAAATAGCTTTTTATTCTCACATTATTTAAAAATCTGAGAAAAGTTAATTTAGCATAAACATTTAGTTTCCAACAATATCCAGTAAACATTTTATGAAAACTGCCACACATAAAATGTGGCTCATAATGGAACGGAGCTGCTTATGTAGGTACTGACAAAATCTAGCCCCACCCGCTACCAGCGTCACCACCTTTGTTTTTTTTAGTATAACTCACGTTGGTAGGGTACTTTACCTTCCCCCAAGTATGGCCAAACTGCCGATGGGTAACATTACAACTTAAACGCTATATTTCATGCTACACTATCGTTTCCTTAATCCCTATTTTCTTATTGGCGTTTAGTAGCGACAACAATTTAACCTTTGTCTTCATGTCGCTGAGAAAATTTCTTATTCCTCATCCCTTCCCCTAGAAGACCGAACTATATTGTAATTAGTTTATCGTTTCTTTGTGAGGGAAACTCTTTCATAGTGGCGGCATCCAAAACACTCCTTAATTCCACATTGATTATATGCATCGTGCACTGGTTAGTTTTATCCCCTGAATTGTTTTTCAGGTCAGTCACATAGCAAACTGATACCGGCTGGTGGAAGCAAAGTTTGTTTACCTGAAAACCTTGGTTATCTGATGGAAAACTTACGGAGGGAAAAGCACTATGTTGATTTAGGGGAATGGGCCAGTTTTTATGCCCGATAGTGTACATATCCAAAATACTTTTTGAGAAAAGTTCACCTAAAGTATGAACAGAAGTAAGTTACGGAAAATTGAGAAGAAAGAAACAATAGAATGGTCATGGTTATGTGTCTCCATATTTAAGCTGGAAAATTTGAAGGCAAATTTTAACTTTTATGTCATATAGAAAATGAAAAATTGAAGTTTTGAAGCATCTCGATCTTCCATTGCTCTTTAATGATGAACATTTTCAAAAAAATTAAAGTTTTAGTTTTTTATAGCCTTATTAAATGGAATTTTCTCTTTAATTTAATATATATTTTATCATTTTATGTATAATACGTATATTGTAAATATATTTTCAAAATGGTACTGAATCTGCCATTCTGCACCATTTATTGGAAACAAATCATAAATCCTGTACACTTATTACTCGACCACAATAGTATTGCATTTTGCTACGCTGGCTTCCAAATGTAATCATCGTCCAAGCTAGCCTCTAGTTCCCGGGTTCAAACCCGGCGGAGGGCGGTGGGTTTTTTCGGGCGTAAAAATCCTTAGCATGGCTTCCTTCGGAAGGGAAATAAAGCCGGTGGTCCCGTGTCGTAGATTTACGGCACGTAAAAGAACCTCAAGCATGATAAAGGGATCTCTGAGCAAAATTTCCGGTCTTTCACACCCAATATAGATTGGGACGCTAAGGACCACAGCAGTTAAAGGGCGTCCATAAATAAACCACAATTTATTCACACATGTAATCAAATGCAGGTTTCCGCAAGGTCAAGTGTAATATCGTCGTAGTCGAGTAGTGGAGTCGAGAGGTAAACTTTAGCCCATTTCTTAGGGGAAGTTTTGTTTGCTTTGCTCTACTGCTGTTAAATATGACAGTTTCTGTGTCTTTAAACCATGTGGCTTATTTCTTTGCAAATATACGTAAGTTTGTTTCTCCATTTTTGCTTTGAACAGCTTTTCAAATTTGTGAACGACATTTTCTGGTCTAAATGACGTATTTTCTTAGAAACTAGCTAAACTAAATTTTATGATGAAAATTATCTCTGAGTGCTGTTATGGATCTACTTTGGCGTTAATAACATAATAAGTTGTTTGCTAAAAAGTCGTCGTCGTTTCTAACATTCTCCATATGACCTATGACCTTCGGGTCATTCCACCAAGCAATGACTGGACCTATTTATGAAGACACCTAGCGGGCGGAATTCGTTGCCTCCGATGGTTAGTGATGAGAATGGCGGTGGAATGGGAGATCCTACAGCTTTCAGCTTGGACTAAGAATCACGTTGGGATAGTTGAGCAAGTCAGAGGTTAAGGCGCGGAAAGGACCGTCTTGAAATTGCCACCCCATAGCCGGGAAGCGAACTGCGGGCTCTTGAGTACGAGAACCGGAAACGCCCATTTGTTAAAAAGTAATTGCTGATAATTTTTAATCAAAAGATGTTACAATTAGAAAATAGTCTGTCTTCCTTAATGAAGAAACTTATTCTACAAAAGTAGGTCAGTGTATTTAGAAGGTAGGTATCAACATTCCGTAAACATTTCAGGCTTAATCTTAAATAGTTTACGAGCTAATGGATTATGAATTTGGCAGGTTTAGCATTGATGCGATAGGACCTTTAATCTCCCCTTAAGGCACTACAAAGAACGCATTTCAAAATGTAATATATGCTTTAAATTCCTGAAGAGTAAGCAAATCATGACTATTATAGTTGTAATACAAAACATTATCCTCACTGTAGTGTACTGTGCATTACAGGATTGTAAGGGAGAGGAAGAAAAGCTGCAAGTTCACCCCGGTCGAGGTAACCGCGTGAGCCCAAACGGGTTTACGCATTAGCGGCTGGCTGTCCAGTGGGTAGGGTTAACATAGGGATGCACTGTCGTGCCTTTTCACCTTTTCACCAATAATTTTCTGTCTCCAATTTGTCCTTAGAATAGAATCCTGGAGAATTGGTGTGCGAATTCCTGGGCACCATCTGCATACTTATTTATTTTTCAACAGTCGGCAGATGTTCTCCGAGTTAAAGCTGTACCTTATGTTACAGAGACCGTCTGTTCTGGAAGAAAAATGACAATCGATGCTCGACACCTGTCGGCGTTGAAGAAACAGTATTATAAACGTTGCGTTTGTGTACTGGCGGAAAATGGCTGCTATAAGCAGAAAAATTATTATTCAAAGGGAATTTATTGTATAAGTTAAGGAAGACGTATGAAAATCCTATTTTCTTATATTTTTACATAATTTTAACACATGATTGCGTTTAAGAAGCCTTAAATCATTCCATTTTAGAAATTACCCGTTCATTGCCCACTTTAAGAAAACAATAAAAATACAGGTGCAGATACAAAATAAGTTCGATGTCCTTTTATATAAAGACTTTATCTGGCTTATAAGTACTTTATAAATAGGTCAGAAAGAATTTGAAAATTATTGTTAATAATGTATTGAAACTTAAGTTTTTATTAAAAACTTAAATTTTGTAAAGCTATGCACATATAAAACATTCTCTTAAATAATTTATCATTTTAGGTGATAACGATGTCTTATAAATTTCGTTTAATTATATTCAATAGTGCTTTGAATTATTAAAACTAAAAAGTGTGAAAAGGATACCTTTTATGGATGTGCAAAACAGTGCACTGTTAGTGTGTAATAATTAATGTATACATAGTAAAAGCCACCGATAAGCTACTTGGTGTATATATGGAAAATGTAATCTGCATAGATGAAAACAATGTTTTGGAGGAAAAACCAAATCCTATTTTTGAGCCATTATTTTACAATTTCCATAGATCTGACAACCGTAAGCATTTGCTAAATGTTACTACACGATATGCATGTTAAAAGTGACTTTATTTTTGAACACAAAATTCGTCTTAAATTCGTGTATAAATACCCAATCGTAAAATAAAATGTGATCATAAGATACATTTTTCACAAAGGAAATAGTAAGTTACAGATTTCGGTAACTATACCGTAGAAGAAATAAAACGCTTCACCTAAGGGTACTTACGAATATCAAATTGAATGAAAAAAAAAGATAACAGATGCCGTAGTGACTTTCTTTTATTACAAAAAGTAATCCTCCTAGTAGCAGATAAATAGAAGCACGCCTTCGGATTTTTCTCCTTTCGATGTGAGTAAAAACTTCAGGAAAGTTTATTCTTTGTTTTTGTTTATAATCTCTCACCCATGCTTGCACAAGATACGGTTTACGCAATTTTTTAGTATGAGAAAGTTTAAAAGGGTTACGTTAGCAACGTGCAGACAAATGAGTTCGATTTATAAGGTTCCTGACCCAGAGGAGAGTCTCTCAAACCCAGCTATTTCCGAGCGAGATACTCAATGAAACAAAACACCTACGCCCACGAAGGAGCATGCGCAGAGACTGCTACTTTTCTCCTAGCAAAAGATTTAGCTTGCATGAACTGTTCCCTGAGAATACTGCCAGCTTCCATCATTAATTATTTTCGGTTAGTCCTCAGAAAAAATTGAACATGTATCTTCTTTCGTGAGGGAAATAAAGCTACTGCAGTCCTGGCGTCTCGATTTCAAGAGATAGATATCTGAATACAACCGGGACATTTAAAAATTAACATACCTAAAGGTAGTGATTTTTACTTTCTCTACCAAGTACCTACTAGGCAGAGTAGGTATTCTCCTTCAGCCAAAAACTCCATACTGAGATTTTAATGGAAATACGTGTTTTGAGACCCCCTAGACCAGAAACATATTTTAAAAATACCCATGTGTATTAGTGTGTGTAACCCAAAAACGAAATACCACATTAGGTATTTAGGTTCAATATCTTCCAGAGATGCGACACAAAGATTTCCAAACAAATCATCCCACCACAAATTACACTTTACCTGGAACATTTATCGAAATTTTCAATTTCCTGAAAACAGGCTGTAACAATTTGGGTTAAAATACTATAAATTAAAGATATTTACATGGCAAATAAAGTTTATATTTTGAATTTTGAGAAATACACTATGAAGTCCTCCTTATTCTGAATGAATTTTGAATAATTGGTAAATCGTAAGATAGACAGAATCTTACAACCCAAAAGATTAAGATCTGTTCAAGTATACAATTTATGAGAACCTTTTTTGGCGTTATTCATTTCCGAGAGATTGTTTTTTAATGCCCTGAATTTTCAAACTTCTTAATACTTCTCTCAACTGCAAATCGCTCTCTTTCTTTTCTTTCTTTCTTTCTTTCCTTCTTTCTTTCTTTCTCTACCACGTACATTGTAAATAGAGAAGGTATTACATCCCACTCAAAAATTCGATACGGAAATCTTACTAGAAATACATGCTTTGGGGACGTCGAACCCAAGGGTGTGTGTGTCTTTGGACAGCATAACTCAAAAACTCTTCAGATGAATACCAAAGTTGGTTTTTAAGTTCAGTACCTTCAAAAAATACGACACGAAGATTTTAAAGAATATACCTTACCACAAACAACCCTTTACATGGAAGAATTTTATAATTTTTGATTTTCTAAAACTGGTAACGATTTTGATCAAAATACTACACATTAAAGATATTTATATGACAAATAAAACGTATATATTGAATTTTCTGTGAATAGTCTGTGAAGTCGTGTTCATTCAGAAGGAATTTTGTATAATTTTAGCTGATAAATATTAAGAGATAGATGAAAACTTACCACACAAAAAATGTAGATTCCTTTAAACCCCACATTTCAAGTAAGTTTATTTTTTTGTGTGGCATACGCCATTTCCGAGATATCCGTTATTAAAGGATCGAATTGTTCATTTCTTGGTCATTCTCTCAACATCCAGTTGTTTCTCGCAATTACATGGAAACAGTACCAGATTTTAAGCATCCAGTTCCTAAACAATTGTATCTATAACAAAATGTGTATTGTAGCCATTTCTGCGAAGGTTTATTTTAGTAACAATAGTTTATATGCTCACTAATAAACAATAGAGGGCATAGGTCATGTGAATGTAACACATCAGATTTTTTTTCTTTTCTTTTCCATCTTCCTGCAAATAGAATATAATTTAAAAGCCATCACATGGATAACATTTGCTATCGCTTTAGCTTACTGCATTCTTCTCATACCTGTGTAAATTAGTAATGAAAGTTTGACTGTATTAACGATAAGAAAAAGAATAAGCTTTTGTAAGAATATTTATAGAGGAGTGAATAAAGAAATTCGTGTGAATGCAAAATCAGATTCTTTGGAGTCCTTTACTCATTCTCCAGGGGTTTCTCAAACAGGTTGTACAAGCCAGGGCAAACGAGCTTAATCTCTAATTAAAATTCTACTGCAACTTGTTACTGAGGAAACATAAGTTCCAAAGAAAGTGGTTTAAGCAAAGGAACTTGTTCGCATTACACCTGGTTAACTACTGTAACGTTATAAGCGCCTAGTACAGTTATAGGGAAATTGCATGTTTAGTGTTGCCTGCAGACAGCTCCAGAAATATCCCAGAGAACAAGCAAGCACGTGTGCGCTTGGAGAGAGAGTATTAGTGAATTTTAGGAACTCATAAAACACCAGCTCTCCGAAGGTCACCTTTAAAATAAAGCAGCGGAGAACGTCGCGATGACAAAGTAGAAAACAATGCCAGGAATGTACTGAAATGCCATCGTATTTTCGTTCTGAGGGAGAAACGACTTTTTCTTTGTTCCATTTGTATGCCGCCTTTAACATCTCAGGTCATATCGGCGGCTTTACATTTGGAACAATAAAATTGACAGTGAAGCTTGCTTGTTTCTGTTGTTGTCAAGTAAGAGTAGTATAGATCATTGTGAGAAAAGAAATTTTACTTTCTCTACTACGTATAGTAAGTAGGGGAAGTATTGCATTCCACTCAAAAATTCAATTCCGAGATTTCACCGGAAATACATGTTTTGAGGCCTGAACTGAATCCAAAGAAAGTATTTTTGGAAACATGTCCGTGTGTCTGTGTGTCTGTCTGTGTGTTTGTGTGTTTCCTTGCGTGTCTGTGAACAGCATAACTCAGAAACGAACACTCGGATAAACACCAAACTTGGTATTTAGGCTTAGCATCTTCCAGAGATGCGACACGAAGGTTTTCAAGAAAATCCCCCCCACTCCAGATTACCCTTTACATGGAACATTATTCGAAAATTTTAATTTTCTCAAAAATGGCTCTAATGGTTTTGATTAAAATATCATATATTTAAGATACTTTCATGACAAATAAAATGTATACCTTGAATTTTCTGGAAATGTCTCCAAAAGTATTCTTCATTGTGAACAACTTTTGCATAACTGGAAAACCATAAGAGATAGAAAAAATTTTACTACAAAAAAATGTAGATCGCGTTAAAATACACAATTTATGTCATATACATTTATGTTGTTGAGTGAACCATTTTCTAGATATTGCTTGTTATTCCACTAAATTTTCCAATACTTAGTTTTTCTCAAATGGGAAATCGTTATTCATTTTTTTTTGTCCTGGTAATGCAAAGAGAATGGAATACTCCATAGCAACCATCTCTTAAAATATTTGACTATCGCTTAAGGCTTACCAATTCCCCTTGCATCTATGAGAAAATTAGCAATAAGATTAACATCTCGATTAACATGAAGTGTATGGAGAATAAGCGTTTGTAAAAATAATTTATACAAGAGTAGAGAAAGTCATGTGAGTGTAACATATCAGATTTTTTATTGTAATTACTAACCTAAGCTAATTTTCAAAGCCTACCGAAATCAAGTCCTGAAAAAAAATTACACGGCATATAAGTGTTTTTTACTACCGAGCATGCATTCAAAATAAATTGCAATTAAACTTTTCATCAGAACAAGCAAATTATAGAATAAATATATTACACAATTGATTTAAGTCAATTTTTCTACTCTGATTTCACGCCTCATTCCTAAACAAAGATATGTCATTGGTAGTTACCAACGTAGTAATTGTTATAATTCCGTGTACTGTTAATTACATTTGTGCACTCATATCGCTTTATAACACCACTGAACGATAAAAATATCGACAGAACATTTCTTCAACACAGAAATGTTAACTATTCAATCATGTGCCATAATTAGTCGATTATCATTTATTTTTTGTGTTCCTACTGATTCTTATCATTTGAATCTATGCATTATTTTACACTACTGTAACTAATAAAGTGTAAAGTCCGATGAATATACTTTATTGTCCTATTTTAATTGTTTTTTCTACTGGTTATGGTAAGTATTGCATTCTATGCAAAATTTCGATACCGTTTTGAGACTCCCCATATGTGTGTGTGTGTGTGTGTGTGTGTGTGTTTGGTGTGTGAACATCATAATTAAAAAACGAAACCTCGGTTAAATACTAAATTTGGTATTTAAGTTCAGCATCTTCCCATACGAAGATTTTCAACAAAATCCCCCCATTCAAAGCTACCCTTTACATGGAAAATTTTTGTTCCTTTTCTTTTTCTCACAAAAATTAAAATGCTATAAATTTAAGCTATTTGTATGACAAAAGAAATGTATGTCTTGCATTTTCTGCAAATAGCCTGTGAAGTCCTCTTTATTCTGAATGACTTTCGTAATTTATTTCAACTAAATATGTTTGTGGAGCTAACCTTTCCGAGATATTCCTTGTTATTGTTTTGAATTTACAAATACGTTGCGGTCCAACACGACCCGGTAATTGTTGAAAATAAGTTAACCAGATATAAACTAATACTATAGTTATTGTAACCACACAGTGTCTCTAATGACGATATAAAATGTTGTCTTTAATATTGTAACTTGTATAGGAAAAATCTTTAAATATAATATTGTAACTTATGTTGTAGAAAGGAACCGTGTCGGCCACCTGCAACCCCCTTTGGGACAGGCGGCATTGAAACACAAAGGCGAGAAACCGATAGCCAAGGTTTATGGACAAAGCGCTCGGAATTTTGCGATTCCTTTTCAAAGTTGGAAGTGTATGCCATCCAGGATACGTAAGAGGATTATAGTCATAAAATTATGTACGTGATACGGGCTTATGCTCAACTAATTTTAACTAGTGCTATGGGGAAGAGAAATTTAGGAACTCGACGAAAAGCCCAAATCTTAGCCAATAAGTTCAAAGTAGGAATATGAACGGGCGAATACAAAAGCAGGAAAGTGTCACATGATTAAAAAGTGACCAAAGTAATCATGTGGCATATGGAGGTAAGGGATGAAATCGCACATGGCGTTTTCACAAACCGCAAGTAACTTCACTTTTCTGAACTATGTACCAGTGTATGTAAGTGCCGCAGCTATGCACGCCACGAAAGATCGCTCTACGAAAATGTTAGAGGACTTATAAATCTCACCGTTTCAGAAATCACTGGTATGTTAGACGTGAGGAAATTCATAGTATTACGAATTGTGATGATCGAGTTATTTGCCTCGAATGATTAACGGAGTGGTGGTGCTCGCTCCAGCATGTGTAGCAATAACTATATAATAAAGTTAACAAATATTACTGATGATGTTTCATTATTCAAAGATAACTACAGGGGGGTAGGACATTACTGAGTCAATATTGCTCAGCGTTAGCCAGCCAAAGAAAGAAGAATACACTGGGTCAGCAGTTCAGTCACAAGCTGAGGAATTCTGAACTTCAGAACTACGCATCTAGAACGCGGCCAACTTCAAATATTTATGCTTTTCTCAACTGCTTAGTTTCTATTTGTTCTTGTTCTTTCTTTGTGATGCTATCCTACAAGGAAATATGTAATTGTGTATTGAACGTTTAGCTGGATTACTAATAACTATATAGAATAATAAGCTTTTATAAGAATAGTTTGTAGAAGAGTGAGTAGAAAAGAAATGTGAATGCAAAATATCCCATCACTTATACTTTCTCTACCACGTATAGTAAGTAGGGGAAGTATTGTATTCCACCCAAAAATTCGATATTGAGATTTCACCGGAAATACATGTTTTGAGAACCCCTGAATCCAAAAAAAGCATTTTTGGAAACATGTCCGTGTGTGTGCCTATCTGTCTGTGAACAGCATAACTCAGAAACGAACGGTCGGATAAACACCACACTTGGTATTTAGGTTCAGTATCTTCCAGAGATGCGACACGAAGGTTTTCAAGAAAATCTCCCCTCCCCAGAGTATCCTTTACATGGAACCTTTTTTCGAAAATTTTAATTTTCTCGAAAATGGCTCTAACGATTTTGATTAAAATATCATATGTTTAAGATATTTTCATGACAAACAAAATGTATACCTTGAATTTTCTAGGAATGTCTCCAAAAGTATTCTTCATTGTGAACGACTTTTGGTAAACTGGTAAACCATAAGAGATAGACAAAATTTTACTACACAAAAGATGTACATCGCGTTAAAATACACAACTTATGTCATATACAGTTTTGTTATTGAGTGAACCATTTTCGAGATTTTGCTCGTTATTCCCTTAAATTTTTCTATACTTATTTTCTCAAATGAGAATTCGTTATTCATTTTTACTTTCTCTACTACGTATAGTAAGTAGGGGAAGTATTGCATTCCACCCAAAAATTCGATACCGAGATTTCACCGGAAATACATGTTTTGAGACCTCCTGAATCCAAAAAAAGCATTTTTGGAAACATGTCCGTGTGTGTGTCTGTGTGTGTGTCTGTGTGTGTGTGTGTCTGTGAACAGCATAACTCAAAAACTAACAGTCGGATAAACACCAAACTTGGTATTTACGTTCAGTATCTTCCAGAGATGCGACACGAAGATTTTCAAGAAAATCCCCCCACCCCAGACTACCCTTTACATGGAACATTTTTCGAAAATTTTAATTTTCTCAAAAATGGCTCTAACGATTATGATGAAAATATCATATGTTTAAGATAATGTCATGAGAAATGAAATGTATATCTCGAAATTTCTGGGAATGTCTCCAAAGGTATTCTTCATTATGAAAGACTTTTGCATAACTGGTAAATCATAAGAGATAGACAAAATTTTACTACACAAAAAATGTAGATCGCGTTAAAATACACAACTTATATCATATACATTTTTGTTGTTGAGTGAACCATTTTCGAGATATTGCTTGTTATTGCCTTAAATTTTCCAATACTTATACTTTTTCTCAAATTCGTTATTCATTTTTTTATGTCCTGGACATGCAAAGAGAATGGAATGCGCCACATAGCAACCAGCGATAAAATATTTGACTATCGCTTAAAAGCTACCATATTCCCCTTGCATCTACAAGAAAATTACAAATAAGATTGACATCTCGATATCTCGATTAATATGAAGCATATGGAGAATAGGCGTTTGTAAAAATAGATTGTACAAGAGTAGAGAAAGTCATGTGAGTGTAACACATCAGATTTTTTTGTCTTGGATATGCAAAGAGTATTAATCTGTGGCAAAGGGAATAGTGCTGCACATAGCACCCAGCTATTAAGAGATATGTATGTGCTTAAAGGATACTGTATTTCTATATTGCCCTTGTAAATATATATTCTCCTTACATCTACAAGAAAATTAGCAATAAGATAGACTCTGCAAATGTTTATCTCGATTAACATGAAGTATATGGAGAATAAGCGTTTGTAAAAATAGTTTGTACAAGAGTAGAGAAAATCATGCGAGTGTAGCACATCAGATGTTTTCTCATATAGCACTCCCATAGATGAACTAATAGTGTAGCAGCAATAATAAATAGTAGAATAAAATGGAATTGTGAAGCATCGTACCTTTTTCCTGGGCTCGAAGTAAAGTTCATGCAGCATTGTCTCTTAAATATTCTACGTAATTTATAGTTCATAGTAATAATATGGCAATCACTTTGATATAAGTAGCTCTGCGCTTCACCCTCCGTATTCACAATCGAAGCTCAGACGATTTACAATATTTGAACTCGCAAAAACTCAACTAAACTTGTCGCTCCTTGCCCTCTTCATATAGGTACACTCTCCGTTTCCAGAAGTTCCCTAAAAATATTTGCATCCGTTGACGGCATACTTTGTGCCAAGCCGTCAATCGACCGCAGTAGCAGTTCATCCTTTATTTTTAAGGTCATCTTTTAACGACTCAAAACATTTACAGAAACCTGGAATGAAATGGATATATAGCTAAGGGAAAACCACAGGAAAAATAAATGTTATCCTGTTGATTGTCAAAACTCGGGACCTGCTCAACATCGCTGAGGCAGGCAAAGCACCACCATAACTCAGTTGACCTCTCCTTGCTAAAGTATTGTCTATAAATCCACAATACATACCGTGATTAACTACAATTCTTGCTCGAGATTTTTAATTCTAGTTTGGGCTCAAAACCTATAATATTAGTGAAATTCAGTTCTTTTTCATTTTCGGCGCTTGTTCTAGATATGACTCACTTACATAGCACTCAAACATGTGGCTCTCTATGCACTTTACAAAAACAATCCCTGCCGTCCTTATGTACGTACAGTGAGTTCGAAAATTAAAAACGCTGCCGAAACATACTTCAGTTGCGCATTTAAAGTTCAGCCATGACGCTGATTTTCAAGCGCGAACTTCGCGTTGCAGTTAAAATCGCGAGGTGAATGACATATTACAATGAGACAAAAGCTTTCTTATTATTATTTTCGCATTTTTGCTCGAAACAGGGTTTCCGGTCAGAAAAAAATAAAGGTTTGCACTTTCTTTTATCTCAAGACGTTACAGTTTCTCAGAATATACCATGCGTTAGATTTATATTCGGGGAACAATAGTTCCCTTTCACTGTAGAAACGTCGGTATTTTTCCGCTAGCACAATAGCGGTGAATGACCCGCTCAAAGCTACGTTTATCAGCTATCCTGACTGCTGCCTTCAGAGCTGTAGAGACTAGTGTTTGTTCATTGTGCATCACAAAAGTGAGAAGTTGTTTTCAAGAAACCTTTGCTGAGCTGAATTACATTAGATCATTCTTATTAGTCCACTGAAATGATCACCAATAAATTCAGGTTTGACCAAAAGGTTTTTAAGTGCGATGGAAAGTTCATCCGAAGATGCCAGAAATGTCTCAATACAGACATTGACACTAATTTCAACACATCTTATAACAAGATTCGTACTGATTATAGCGAGTAATGCGGGAGCTTTAGAACGGAAAACTCTCCAGTGTAATAGGCAGTGCGCGGAGAACTTATACGCGCGATCCGCAGCCCGGAAATATAACGCACTGTAATTTACCGTTTGCAACAAATACCATTCTTAATTTTATTTCATATGTTGTCAACTGAAATAAAATAATAATAATAATAATAATAATAATAATAATAATAATAATAATAATATGGGGTTTCCATTTAAAAACACAAAGTTTATGCTGAAAACCTATTTTCTTACATTGTTGAATGGGATAAATTAATCTAATTTTTTTTAAAGTTCCCTTGTTGTACCCACTTTATGCTACTGTGTTTTACTGTTTTAATACCGCTTATTTCCGCAACACACATACACACACAAACACCTATGTCCGAGGCGGGAGTCGAACCTGCGACCCTCAGCTTGGCGGAGCGACCGCTCCAGCGACCACGGCTACGAGGGCCGGCATTTAATGAGACTCTCCACTTCTTCATTACTGTGAAAGTCTTTTTTCAATTTCTATTCTTGTTTCAGAGATATTTGGGTTGTAGATTTAGGCGATCCGGAGTGTAAATGTCTATTTACGTTGTTACTGCTGCATCTGCTAATGTTATGCCTTATATTCTTTTTAAATCAGAAAATTAAATGGATGATAAAAGTTGCAATTACAAGTTTTCTTCATAATATTTCTGGTATGTTCGAAGGTTTCTGAAATAGCATCTGAATAGATGAGTCTGTTTTCTTGTTTATGTTCTGCAGTCGGCAGCATTCATATATAAACATCAAAGAGACAGCAACGGTTTATTTTGATCGCCCTGAACATACATCTCCATTAAAATCAAGCCTTGATCTCGACTTTCTTCTCCAAGAAATAATATATTACAACTTTTTATATTTATTTACAAATCGTGTCAACCCGTGCTATACAGGGATATTTATAGCTTATTTACAATATGCTATGTATGTATATATATATATAGTGTAGTAGATGTTTCCTTCACGTATGGAAAGAGTTTGAAGATGATGTATTATATTTCAACTGTTGGGGAGCCGAACTTGTAGTAGTTTCAACGGCACGTATATTAAACAGTTTCCGGTAGCCTTAGCCGCAAAAAATGTATTTTTACTGTTTCTTTAAATATTATATTTATGTTCGCCTCGGGTGCGTCAGTATTTGTTAGAGACACGTTTCTCTTGGCAGGGTAAGAATGTAGGCTTACACAGATTATAATTCTTACTTCACTCCTTTTATTAATACTTGATACGATTAAAATAAAACTTCACTGATATAGAGAGCTGTGAGATTATTTTTATTAATTAATTACACTTTTTAACACGAACTATTTTTCGTTTCACACGAATACATATTGAATCTCTCGAGGAAGAACAACCAACGCATCCAGTTACAATCACTGTCTGCAGGCAACTGAATTGATTTCAACCGTCTAAACTTGTAAACTTCTGTATTTGAAGTCTCTGATTGGCTAATCCCACTCCATTAGAATACCTTCATTTAACTAAAGCTTTTCCTGATTGTTGATTGGCTATTTTATAAACTGTCACTAAAATTAGATTATTGTTACTCCAAGAATCAGAAGTATTATTATTAAACTCTCAAACTCATTATTGCCTCAAGGTTACCTCATTGTTACCTCTTTTAACTTATTATTCTCACAGCTCCTACATTATTAAATTACATAATACATTCATATATAACATTATTGAACATGTATACAATAATATAAGTATACGCAATGACTGTTACATACAATTTACAAATTATTACATACACATATTGTTTCAAGGCGGACTGTTATTGAATTTATTAAATTATATAATTTGACTGAAATCATTTAAGTGTTAAAAACACTGCCTCAATAATTTATATATATATATATATATATATATATAATTGAACAATCATCAGTTTTTATTTGTGCTGACGATACATTTATACAAGAAAATATTCTTTATTTGTGAGATAGAGAATCAACTATTCCATATTCAAGAGAAAAATATGTTTAGAGCTAAATCTTACATTCACTAGATTTTATTAGTTGCTTGCGTCAATAAGGAAACAACCGATGGAAGTAAAATAATTGTCACAAAACACACTGTTTGTTTACTTTTGAAAAAGAAAAGTAGAATTAAAGTTATCACTTTTATATAAATTGCTGCAATCTGCTCTATGCCAAAATATAAAAGGTGAAAGGGAAGTAAATAATTATGCCTCCACTGGAAATCTGTGTTTAAGTCATGAAAAGACATATATGTTTCACAGATAATTTTTAACCATTTAAAAATAACATAAAAAATCTGATGTGTTACAGCCACATGACTTTCTCTCCTCCTGAACAAACTATTTTTACAAAAACGCTTATTCTCCATATGCTTCATGTTAATCGAGATATCGAGATGTTAATCTTATTGCTAATTTTCTTGAAGATGCAAGGGGAATATGGTAGGTTTTAAGCTATAGTCAAAAATATTTTAAGAGCTGGTTGCTATGTGGAGTATTCCATTCTCTTTGCATTACCAGGACAAAAAAACATGCATAAGTATTGGAAAATTTAAGGGAATAAAAAGCAATATCTCGAAAATGGTTCAGTCAACAAAAAAAATGTATGTGACATAAATTGTGTATTTTAACGCGACTTTTTAGTGTAGTAAAATTTTGTCTATCTCTTATGGTTTACCAGTTATGCAAAAGTCGTTCACAATGATGAATACTTCTGGAGACATTCCCAGAAAATTCGAGATATGCATTTGATTTGTCATGAAAATATCTTAAACATACGATATTTTAATCAAAATCGTTAGAAACATTTTTGAGAAAATTAAAATTTTTGAAAAATGTTCCATGTAAAGGTTAATCTGAGGTGGGGAGATTTTCTTGAAAAACTTCGTGTCGCATTTCTGGAAGATACTGAACCTAAATACCAAGTTTGGTGTTTATGCGACTGTTCGTTTCTGAGTTATGCTGTTCACAGACATACACAGACACACAGGCACACACACGGACATGTTTTCAAAAATGCTTTTTTTTATTCAGGGGATCTCAAAACATATATTTTCGATGAAATCTCAGTATCCTATTTTTGGGTGGAATACAATACTTTCCCTACTTACTGTACATAGTAGAGAAAGTAAAAATCGAAAATAAATAATCTGCAGGATGGATCTATATAAAATAATACTAGTGGTTTGATTCAAACAAGTAATAGGAATGTTTTTAATACCGTTTTAATGCATTTCCGCTGCAGCGCTGCAATCGCGATTGAGTATGCGCGATTTCATGCTCGATTTATTAGGAAGCCAGACGCAGTTGTGAACGATCGCCACTTTGTATTTTCCTGTTAGAGCGTTTCGAAGTGTTCAAAATTCGCTGACTGTAAAGAAAGATCAGTGATGGTTCTATGAATGCCAGAAATGCCAGATGCAGCAAACATGCATCGCCAATTGTGAGGTTTATGGGGAAACAATGACGAGTGACGAAAATGAGTTGGACAGTTTAACGAACGTACGTGAAAATGTGAATGATGAGCCGTGGAGCGGCCGACCGTCTGTGATCATGGTTGATTTGGACCAAACTGTGGAAGATAACATTCGCGAAGACAGATGTTTCACCTTATCGGTGTTGTCTTCGCATTTTTCATAAATTTCAAGGTGAGTTCTCCACAACATTGTGACAGAAAACGCTTAGGATTTCGGAAATTGTGTTCAAGATGGGTGCCCAAAAATCCTACTGATGAGCACAAGAACAGGCAATCTGTCGCCGCACTGACCTTTCTCAAGCGATAAGTTGAGGAAGGCGATGATTTGCTAACGCACACCGTTACAGGTGATAAGACATGGGTGTCTCATATCACTCCTGAATCAAAGGAACAATCCATGGAGTCGAGACACACAACATTCACCGTGAAGAAGAAATTCAAACAGACGATATGCGCTCGCAAGATCGTGTGCACAGCTTTCTGGAACAGACAAGGTGTTTTGCTGGTTGAATTCTTGCCCAGGAATGCGACAATCAACAAAGGCGGCTATTATGACACAGTACAAAAGCTCCGTCTTGCAATACAGAACAAAAGTCATGGAATGCTTTCGCGTGGAATCCTTTTGGTTCATAACAATGCCCGACCACACAGAGACAAACAAACTCAAGATCTGGTCACATCACTTGTTTGGGAACAATTCGACCACACTCTGGATTTGGTGCCAAGCGATTTTCATCTGTTTCTTCATCTGAAGAAATTGTGATACAGACTTGGCTTTCATTACTAGCGGCATACAAAAACCGGTATCCCGTTACAAGTGCCTGAATAACGGTGGCGACCGTGTGGAGATGATGTGTAAATTTTCTGGGTTTTTTTGCTTTTTTTTTAAATTATAGGTGCTTACTTTAAAAACACGTCGCATATTGGTTAGAGCCGGCTTTAACGTCCATAGAAAAATATATTAAAACCAATAGATATTTCTATGTTCTCTACCACCTAACTACAGCAGTTAGAGGAAGTATTTATTCCACCCAAAATTTAGATATTGATCCGCAATTAGCGTATTCAACAAAGGTATATTTACAAAAAGATCCGTGTGTGAAAAATCAATAACTCAAACACTAAATGTCGAATAAGTACCAAATTTGGCATTTAAGTTTAGCATGTTTAAAAGACAGGGTAGGAAAGTTTTCAAGAAAATTCCCTCACCCAAACCTGGAATATGTTTCCTATTTTTTATTTCCTCAAAAGATGATTCTAATCATTTTGATTAAAATAATCTTGAGATATTTATATGACTAATAAAATGCATATGTTGAATTTTCCACGAATAGCCTGAGAAGTCCTCTTCTGAATGAATTTTGTATACTCTTAAATAAGTGTTAAGGCTGGTTCACAACCAACGATAACGGTAACCAGAACGAGAAAGTTGAAATATATGTATTTAAATGGGAGTGTTCACAATCGATACGGAGCCTTCCCGGGCCCCGGGAAACGGAAAGAAGAGTTGCCCAACTTTTAGCTTTCTCGTTCTTGTTCCTGGGCACGGCATATTAGATCCCTATTGTGCATATTAGACTCTTCACTCTAGAGGTTATTCTAGGCGGCCGTGACATGAAACAGCCATTACTGCTCTCTATAGTCGCAAGCTGGAAACATGAAACTGGAAGAAATTAGTAGTAAATGTGCTTCCTAACCTCATCCTGACACCCGCAAATCTAATCAACGTTCGTTCTTCTGGTGAAGGGGTCATTTGTAGTTATATGCAACTCCAAACTGGCTATTACCTGAAAAACAATGGCAAAAGCTACAAAGAACAACTTAAACCGGTGGAAAAGAAAAAAAGAACAGTAAGCAATTTTAATGTATTTAACTTTATTTTAATATATATTATCATATATAACCCGAAACTAATGTTTTGAGGCTACCTGAATCCAAAAAGCAAAGCATATTTATAAAAAGGTCCAAGTGTGTTTGTGTCTTTGTGTGCCTATGAAAAGCAAATTCAAAAACGAAAAGCTAAATAAATATGAGGCAATATTTTTAACACTTAAATGATTTCAGTTAAATTATATAACATAAAATATAATAACAGCCCGCCTTAAAGCAATATGTGTATAAATAACACATAAAATGTATGTATCAGTCATTGTATTAATGTTTATATTATTGTGCACATGTTTAATAATGTTATGTGAATGTATTACGTAATTTAGTAATGTAGGAGCTGTGAGAATATAGGTCAAAAGTTGCTAACAATGAGGTAACCTTGACAATAATGAATTGGAAAGTTTAATAATGCTACTAGTAATTCTTGGAGCAACAATAACGTAATTTTTGAGACAGTTTATAAATAGCCAATCAAGAACCAGAAAAAGCTTAAGTTAAATGAAGGTATTCTATTGGAGTAGTATTAGCCAATCAGAAATTGAAATACAGAAATTTACACATTCAGGCGGTAGAATTCAGTTGCTTGTAGACAGCGTTCCTAACCGCACGCTAGACGCGTGCGTATCCAGTGTGAGACAAAAATTCAATACGGCAAGAATATTATAAAGTTTACGTGTTTAAAAGTGCAATTAATAAATAATCTCACAGCTCTGTATATAAGTGAAGTGTTATTTAATCTTATGAAGGATTAATAAAATGGAGTGAAGTAAAAATTATACTTTGTGTAAGCCCACATTCTTTAGCCGTATCGCACCCTGTTAAGATAAACATGTTTCTACAAAAATTAATACTGAAGCAGCCGAGGCAAACATAAGTATATACAATATTTAAAGAAGCATTAAAATACAAAGTTGATTCCTAAACGTTGAGGCGAAAGCCGCCGGAAAGTAAAGTTGGGGCAAAGGCCACCGGAAAGTAAAATTCGGGCAAATACCACCGGAAAGTGAACATTGGGGTGAAGGCCACCGTAAACTTTGGCTTTCCATACGTGAAGCAACAATACATTCATAAAAAACCAAATTTGGTATTTAAGTTCAGTATTCTCAAGAAAATTCCCCCACCCAAACTAGCCTTTAGATGGAATATTTTTCAAAATTTTTGATTTTCTAAAAAGTGACTAAGGATATGGATTATAATACTATATATTAAAGATACTTAAATGACAAACAAAATGTATACTTGAATTTCCTGGGAATAGCCTAGTATCGTCTTCATTCCGAAGAAATTTTGTATTATCTTGCATAACTGGTAAACGTTAAGCGATAGACAAAATCGTACCACGCAAGAAAATGTAGATCTCATTAAAACACAGTTTTTTGTCGCATAAGCCATTTCTCAGATTCCGTTATTAAATTCTTGGTCATTCTTTTAATGTCCTTTCAAAATTCAGTTGTTTCTCGCAATTGCATGGAAACAGCATGGAATTTTAAGGTTATAATATACCGCCCAGTTATTAAACATTTGGCTATTACTGTTCGCTTTGTATCTATAACAAAATGTGTAATATAGTTATTTCTAATGTTTATTTGGATTAAAATTTAGTGCACAGAAAAACTTTAGTAAGGCTAGTTTGTATACGCACTAGTAAACGATACAGAGGAGAGAAAGTCATATGAAAGCATTGTATCAGATTTTTAGAAAAGATACGTGTGTGTGTCGGAACAGTATAATTCAAAAACGAAAAGTGGATAAATACCAAATTGGTATTTACGTTCAGTACGTTCCAAAGATGCGACACGACGATTTTCAAGAATATCCCCCCATCCCAAAGTACCCCTATACATGGAATTTTTTCGAAGTTATTAATTTTCTAAAAAATTACTAACAATTTTTATCAATATATATATTAAAGGCAGTTACATGACAAAATGTAAATCTTGAATTTTCTGGGAATGCTTGCGAAGTCCTCTTCATTCGGAAGGAATTTTGTATAATCAAGTGTAAACGCTAATTGTTAAGCGGCAGAGGAAAAAGTACTACATAGAAAATGCACATCTCTTTAAATCACACAATTTATTTCCAATAACTTTTTTATGGCACTAGCCACTTCCGAGGTATCCATTATTAATGATTCGAATTTATCAATGCTTAGTCATTCCTTTAAAATGCTGCCGATTTTCAGCTGTTTATCGCGATGGCATGGAAAGAGTATGGAATTTTAATGCCTGCATATAGCGTCTAGTTCAACATTTAACTGTCACTAGCCCCTATAACTAAGTGTGTAATGCAGCTATTTCAGGAAATGGTTTATCTGGATTAAAATGAAACAGATAGGAAAATAAACTTTTGGGAGAGTAATAATTTGTACACCCACCAATAACCAATAAAAGGCAGAGAAAGTCATGTGAAGCAACACCTCAATTTTTTTCTATATGCTTTATTATAATTGAGATAAACCTTTGCAGAAATATAATCGTTATAGATACAAAGGGAACAGCGATAGTAAAACGTTTAAGAACTGGACGCTATACGTTGATCTTGAAACTCCTGACCTCTTCCGTGACATAGTCAGAAACAACTGAATATCGACAGGACTTAAAAGAATGATAAAGTATTAAAAACTTTGATCCATTAATAACAGATATTATGGAAATTGGCTATGCCACAGAAAAACTTATCTAAAAAAAATTGTGTGTTTTAAAGAGATCTACATTTTTGTGTAGCACGTTTTGGTCTATCGCTTAATGTTAATCAGTTACACAAGATTATACAGAAACTTTCCAGATGATTACTTCACAGGCTATTCTCTAAGAATTAAAGATATACATTTTGTTATGTAAAATATTTTTAACATGTGATAATTTAATTATAAAGGCTAGGCGTTTTTTCAGAAGTATAAAGTTTCGAAAACGTTTTCATATAAGGTGTTGTTTGGGGTGAGGGATTTTCTTGAAAGTCTTCATAACGCCTCCTTGGAAGATGATGAACTTAAATAAATATAAACTTTGGTATTTAGCCAAATTTTTGTTTTAGAGCTATGCTCACACAGACACACACACACAACACAAACACAAATGTGCGCACCTTTTTACTTTCTCTACTACGTAGAGTAAGTAGGGGAAGTATTGTATTCCACCCAAAAATTCGACCGAGATTTCACCGGAAATATATGTTTTGAGACCCCCTGAATCCAAAAAAAGCATTTTTGGAAACATGTCCGTGTGTGTGTCTGTGTGTCTGTCTGTGAACAGCATAACTCAGAAACGAACAGTCGGATAAACACCAAACTTGGTATTTAGGTTCAGTATCTTCCAGAGATGCGACACGAAGGTTTTCAAGAAAATCCCCCTACCCCAGATTACCCTTTACCTGGAAGATTTTTCGAAAATTTTAATTTTTTCAAAAATGACTCCAACGATTTTGATTAAAATATCATATGTTTAAGATATTTTCATTACAAATAAAATGTATATCTTGAATTTTCTGGGAATGTCTCCAAAAGTATTCTTCATTGTGAACGACTTTTGCATAACTGGTAAACCATAAGAGATAGACAAAATTTTACTCCACACAAAATGTAGATAGCGTTAAAATACACAATTTATGTCATACACATTTTTTTGTTGAGTGAACCATTTTCGAGATATTGCTTGTTATTCCCTTAAAGTTTTCAATACTTTTTTTCTCAAACGGGAATTCGTTATTCATTTTTTCGTCTTGGATATGCAAAGAGTATTAATCTCTGGCAAAGGGAAGGGTGCTGCACCTAGCAACCAGCTATTAAGAGATATGTATGTGCTTAAAGGCTACTGTATTTCTATATTGCCCTTGTAAATATATATTCCCCTTACATCTACAAGAAAATTAGCAATAAGATAGAGTCTGCAAATGTTATCTGGATTAACATGAAGTAGATGGAGAATAAGCGTTTGTAAAATTAGTTTGTACAAGAGTAGAGAAAGTCATGTGAGTGTAACACATCAGAAATTTTTTCTAAAATTGCTTATTATGGATTCAGGGGCTTTAAAAAATGTAGGTTAGTGAAATATCTATGTCAAACTTTTGGATAGAATGCTTTACCTTCCATATGCACTATGAATCTGGCAGAGAAAGTAATATATTTTCGCAATATTAGTGCGTAAAGAGGATACAAGAATGAACGATGAATCCGAAGCGTACTAAACACCAAAGTCACCACTGCATACCTGACGGGACGTATAATTGACTCGCAGCTTCTGTTTTTTACAGACGGAACGTGAAATAAGAGAAGCTTCAACTGAAGAGCTTAGGGGAGCAAGTAATAACATTTTCACGCGATGTGATACTTGTATAAGGAGGAAGCCGTCATCTGCTTTAAGGTAGGATTTATAAACATGTACTTCCGAGCTTGTGCTGCTTATGGAAGTCTTCTGTCTCAAAAGCTCCTCTGCTGTCAGAGATACAAAGAATCCTGCTTTTATATTTGCTCAATTTTCTTTCTCAACAAGGGATTTTAATGCGTTCCCTGAAATGTGCCAGATTCCTGGAGAAATTACATCATATCTGGATTCTTTTACTACTAAAGAATAATTTGAGTTGCATTTACTTGATTTTCTTACTATTTTTAAAAACGCTTATTACTTTCTCTACTACCTATAGTAAGTACTGGAAGTATTGCATGCCACCCAAAAATTCTATATCGAAATTTCACCGGAAATGCATGTTTTGAGGTCCCTGAATCCAAGAAAAGCATTTATAGAAAACGGTATGTGTGTGTCGTATGGATGTGTGTTTGTGAACAGCATAACTCAAAAACGAAAAATCGCATAAATACCAAACTTGGTATTTAGGTTCAGTATCTTTCAAACATGCGACACGAAGACTTTCAAGAAAATTCCCCCCCACCCCATACTACTCTTTACATGGAACATATTTCGAAAATATTGTTTTTTCACAAATGGCTCTAAGGATTTTGATAAAAAATGATATGTTTAAGATACTTTCATGGCAAATTAAATGTATATCTTGAATTTTCTGGGAATGTCACCAAAATTCGTCTTCATTCTGAATAATTTTGCATAACTGGTAAACCGTAAGAGATAAACAAAATGTTACTACACAAACAGTGTAGATTCTCATTAAAATACATTATTTATGTCATATATACTTTGTTTTTTGTCGAATGAACCATATCTGAGATATTCTTTATTTGTTTGAATTTTTCAATCCCTATACCTTTTCTCAAATGGAATTCGATATTCTTTTTTATATTCTGCACATGCAAACAGAATGAGGTGCTCCACATAGCAACCAGCTCTTAAGAGATTTGACTATAGCTTAAAGCTTCCATATTCCCCTTGCATCTATAAGAAAATTAGCAATACGTAGTTTCTGCAAACTTTTATATCGATTAACATGAAGTAGATGGAGAATAAGGCTTTGTAAAAGTGGCTTGTATAAGAGTAGAGAAAGTCATATGAATGCAACACATCTGATTTTTTTCTATCTCATCCATGTTAATCGAGATAAATATTTTTAGAAATGGTTTATTACATATTTCTTTGTAGATACAATGAGAATAGGGGAATGCAGAAGCTATAAGCCGTGTCAAATATTTTAAGAGCTGGTCGCTATGTGATGGCCTTGAAATTACGTTCTCACTGCATAATCACGAGGGGAAAAATAAAAGCAAAGCAACGACTTCCTATTGAGAAAAGTAAGTATTTGAAAATTCAAACCAATTACGAAGAATATTTCCGAAATAGTTTAAGTTCATAAAAATAATTTGACATAAATTGTGCTCTTTAACGAGTTCTACATTTTTATTTTCTGTACCACGTACATAGTAGGTAGGGAACGTATTCCACCCAAAAATTCGATACCGAGATTTTACCGGGATAGCTTGTTGTTGCACCATGAATCAAAAAAAAAAATAGAAAAAAGTCAGTCTGTGTGCGCGCATGCTTGCGTGCGTTTGTGTGTGTGTGTTTCTGTGTCTGTGAACAGCACGACTCTAAAACGGAGTTGCATAAACATTAAACTTGGTACTTAAGTTCAGCAGCATGAGAATTTTCAGTTTCCCCGCCCAAACTTCCCTGTACACAGATGAGTTTTCGAAATTTTTTATTTCCTAAAAAATTGCTGTAACGATTTTAATTAAAATGCCATATACTAAATATATTTACATGACAAATAAAACATATTTTGAATTTTCTATGAATAGCCTACGACAAGGGTAGCGAAAACGCCTTCCTTCCGCGAGTCACCAAATGTGCAACACGCACTGCATCACTCAGCAGCACGTGAAAAGCAAATGGGAATGTGGCAGAGAGGGAACGGCACCTGCGAGTCAAAATAACTCGCGAGTCACATATTCGCCAGCTCTGGCCTATGAAGTCCTCTTCATTACGAAAGGAATTTTGTATAATCTTGTAATACTGGTAAACGTTAAGCGATAGATGAAAATGTACTTAACATAAAATGTAGATCTGTTTAAAACACACAATTTATTTCAAATAACCTTTTTGCGGCATCATGCATTTCTGAAATATCCGTTATTAATTGTTAGAATTGTTGAATACTTCGCAACTCTTATGAAATTTTAAGGCAGTGTGTAGCGTCCAGTTCTTGTTCGCTTTGCATCTATAACGAAATGTCATGTAGCTATTTCTGCAAAAGTTTATTTGGATTAAAATGAAGCAGATATAAAAACAAACTTTAATAAGACCAGTTTGTATACCGACTAATAAACGGTAGAGGGTAGAGAAAGTCATGTGAATGTATTACATCAGATTTTCTTGTTTTTGAAGTTAGTGTACAGTTTCGATGTAGACTCAGATGTTCATTTAATTACGTCTAATACACCAATGATTTTATAAAACCCTGGCTGAAAATTGCAGGAATATCTATCTTTTAATCATCCCATTATATTACGAGCAGTCTTTGCGTGCATATTTAGCAGCTATTGGTCTTCCAGTACACATATTTACCATTCTTATTGGGTTTTAAACCTCTGAGGTGGGTTATCCTGCCTATCGCGGCCGCCCTTTTCGCCCTGCGTGTTTGAACTAAAGTGTGCAATCAGCGCAAGGCGCATAATTGGTCAGAATGGTTACAAGCAGACAGTACATGGAGAGAGGCACTGAAGGGGTATTCCCAACCTATTTTAATCAGGTGACGGAAGAAGTAAATATGGATGGCTTCAACAAGCTTTCACTACTCTTCATCGAACGTGGGAGTCCATGAGTAAAATTATGGCAATGTTAGAAGATAGAATGATTAGAGCTGGTGCACTGACCTCTCGCACCCCAGATCTGACAGCCTGTGGTTTTTTGTGAAGTACTCTGAAGAACAGTACAAAACAAATCCTTGCATTTGGAGGAAGTCAGGGAAAACATATGAAATGGGATCAGAAACATAACATTGGTCGAACTAAACGTGTTAATCGAATAATGCATACCCGGTACTGTGCTTGTTTATTTGAGGGAATACCCATTTTCAGCTTTTGCATAGTTTTAAGAATTGAAATCAGAGTAAAGGCACGGCCGGCTGTGGCATTTGCAGTGACTGAGATGTAAAACACTTTGCGAGCGGTAAGGATATCAATCAGTGAAGCCCAACCTGTTCTCTTAAGAGCTAAGGTTCAAAGCCCATAGTTCTCTCCACCTACTGTATTTGAAGAGATTGACATGCCAAAAACATTAAGTTTCAATCCTCGATAGCACGAGTGGAAATGAGTGGGAAGGGAAACTCCCTTCATCCCCTTTGTCTGTAAGGTTAGGAATCCCTGATATAAATTCTGGAAGCGCTGTATTAGGACGTGAACTTCCGGGTCCAGAAAAACAACACAGGGATGCTTGCAGATTTCAAGACGGTGAATAATGCTATTGCTGCCTGTTCTATAACTAGTAAGAGCTGCACTACGTTTACTGAAAATCGTTCATCCAATACACAACTCTAGAGTGTTCCAGTGTGAAGCAGCTGTGGACAAACGCGCATCTCTTTTGTCACGCCATGGACTGGAGTAGTGCTGGGTACAGCTGATGGATGGGAAGTCACTTGGCATGTTTTACTGGACGACTGCCAGACTGCTAGACATTCCTCTCTAATCTGCACCTTGTGTTCTCGTTCCGTGGAACACATTGCACACAACATCCCGCGTGAAGCAACCTCATTGATAATTCCAAACCTCTCCGTCATCGGCACTTTGGCACTTGCATCATCGTGTTTACAGGAAATGACTTTCTCGAGGATAAAATTGGACAGGACTGCGGCGCCTATATGTAATGTATTCCATAAATCCTTCTGCTAGCGATGAGCTCGAAACATTTCGTCATGCATTCCTGCTCTGCTATAATGAACGACGATACCGGAAAAATATGCGAACATCACCCCCAGGCATGTTTGTAGCCAAGAGCTGATGCACAGGGAGTGGAGCAAAGTGACCTTAAGCTGGCACACGCGCAGGATTCGCTCTGCTTCTCTTCTGTCTGGAGTGGCTACACTTAACGAATGAATGGAATTTGGTTCTTTTCTTTTAGCTTCCACATGTCCTCACTTCAAAGCAAATTCCTACACGGTGTCATTACTGTCTTTCAGGCTGCCACATTCGAAATTTATTTCCAGAGCTTACAAAGAATAGTTAATATTTGTTTCAAGTTCAAGTATACGGGGTTATTACCATCACCACCACTACAAACTACAACAACCACGATCACCACCACAACCACAAGTCCACAAGTACCACTACAATTACCACCACAACCACCACGATAAACACCACCACTACAATTACCACTACAACCACAAAGACCACCACTACAACTATAGCATCATAACCACAAACTTCACCAAGACTGTAACCACCACCACAACCACAAACACCACCACTAGAACTATACTATCATAAGCACAAACACCACCACAACTACAACCACCAACACCACTACCACAACCACTACTATTACTACCATCGCCACCACAACCACAAACATCACCACTACAACTATAGGATCATAACCACAAACTTCACCACCACTGCAACCACCACAACCACAAACACCACCACTACAACTATACCATCATAACCACAAATACTACCACAACTACAACCAGCACCACCACAGCTACCACAACCACTACAATTACTGCCACCGCTACTACAACCACAACCATCACCACAGCTACCACAACCACTACAATTACTACCACTAACACTACAATTCCAACTACCACCACCATCACCACCCACCACCATCAAACTAGCTTCAAAAGGCTTCCGTAATATTATATTTTCTTGTAATATATATAAATTTATTATTGTTTGTAACGTTCGTAATGTCACTTCTACCCAATTTTCATATTTCATGGGCTTGTTGTCTTTGCATGCCAACCAATTTTTGCTGATGATACAGGTTCGTTTATCGCTATGTCGGCAACAGAGCAACGCTCAAACATTTTTATTACACAAATCTGTTTCAGATATTTATTAAGACCGCTCGAAGAAGCTTATGGTGAAGCAACAATGAAAAGCCCAGGCTTGTACCCGGCATAGAGTTTCAGTGCAGTCCGCGATAGCACCAAAGACGTTCCACGGAGCGGTCGATCAACTGAGGCAGTATTTTTAACACTTAAATAGTTTCAGTCTAATTATATATATATATATATATATATATATATATATATATGTAAATTCAATAACAGCCCGCCTTGAAGCAATGTGTATGTAATAATTTGTAAAATGTATGTAACACTCATTGCATATGGTTATATTATTGTATCCTTGTGTAATAATGTTATGTGAATATATTACGTAATTTAATAATGTAGGAACTGTGAGAATAATAAGTTAAAAGTTGCTAACAATGAGGTAACAATGAGGTAACCTTGAGTCAATAATGAGTAAGAAAGTTTAACAGTACTACTTGGGATTCTTGGAGTAACAATAATGTAATTTTAGTGACAGTTTATAAAATAGCGAATCAACAACCAGAAAAAGCTTTAGTTAAATTAAGGTATTCTATTGGAGTAGGATTAGCCAGTCAGAAACTGAAAAGGAGAACATTTTACAAATTTAGAGTTTAGTTGCCTGCAAACAGCGTTACTAACCAGACGCAAATGGTGTCCTCGAGAGATTCAATATGTATTCGTGTGAGACGAAATAGTTTTAGGCGTTAAAAAAGTACAAGTAATTAATAAAAGAATCTCGCAGCTCTCTATCAGTGAGGTGTTATTTAAATCGTATCAAGTATTAAAAAGGAGGGAAGTAAAATTATAATCTGTGTAAGCCCACATTCTTGTCGCATCACAACCCTGCTAAGAGAAATGTGTGTCTAACAATATTACTGACGCAGCTGAGGCAAACAAATATATAATATTTAAAGAAATAGTCAAACTACAAAATTAATATTTTTTAAACTTGGGGTAAAGGCCACCTAAAAGTACATTTGGGGCGAAGGCTACCGGAAACTGTTTACTATACGTGCTGTTGCAACTACTACAACTTCGGCTCCCCAACATCTTACATACGATACAACTCCTTCTAAAATACCTTTCTCACAACTACAACAACAAATGCGGCAAGTAGTGACCGCGTGTGCATTGTCAGAGGTGATCGAAGGAAAATGCTTGAGGAGAAAGCAGCAGAGGTTGGATTTACGTTGGAAGTGTTCCCGCAATCTTCAAAAACATTTAAACATTCACTATGTACATATCGCAAAAGTTCATTCCAAAAATGTTCTCTCTTGAAGACAAAGAGTCAAGAATGATTGTTTCTAATCAGTACTGTTGATAATGATTTTTGAACAGCATAATCGCTGGAGATGAAACTTGGTGTTATTTGTACAACCCGGTGCCTAAACGACAGTCATGTGAACGGAAATCTAAAATATCTCCTCAGAAACAAAAATCCTAAAGACACTAGTGGAGGCGAAATTTCCGCTGAAAGTATTCTTTGGCGCTCAGGGTCTCCTCCACTATGAGTTAATTCCAGAAGGTAATACAGTTACGAAAGAACACATCATGTGGTATATGTTCATCGCCTCAGGGACGCAGTAAGAAGGAAACTTCCGGAAAAATGGGCACAAAGAACCTGGTATCTTTTGCACGATAACGCACTATGACATCGACCATACTGGTAAAAAAAGTATCTCGCCAGGCATAACGTCACTGTTTTGAGGTACCCTTCATACTCTCCAGATCTATCCCCACCTGACTTCTCTTTCGGGCCTGAAGACTCCTCTAAAGGGACGAAGATTCGCTAACGCTGATGAAGTTACTGCAAATGTGACGAGAGCGCTAAGACTTGTTTCACAAAATGGGTTCCAGCTACTTTAAACGCGCTGATGTAAGTGTTTCAATGCGGAAGGGAATTGTTTTTAAGAAAATATTGTGTAGTTTACATTCTTATAACTTCCTTTAGTGTTACTGGGCAATTCCGAAAAACTTTTCGAAGCTAGATGCATCTTCAGCATTTGCTTTTCTACTTAATCTTCGGCTATGCACTGTAAATAACATACGATATTCTCTGTAGTTCTTTAAGTTACTACTTTCATACGAAGTTAAATCTTTTCAAAGAAAACCTCTGTGCATTATCCACAACCTCCTTCATACTGAGATATTCAAGCATTTCTATAGTAGTTTATAAACAACAAAGGGATTTGGCAGGCTATTTAACCTCAAAGTAAACCAATTTCGAATCAATAAGTTGTACATAGCATTAAAATGACTACAGCATCATATGCAAACATATGTCAACGCTTAGATATAAGCTCTTTTTCAAAAAAATAATCCTTTTATACTAAATTAAAGTTAATATCGCCATCTCCATGTTTAAGAACATGTTTCAAGTGACTCCTTTAAGTTATGAGAAATATAGGATGATTAAAAAGATGACACACTTTCAATCTGCTGCATTTCCTGTACTATGCATTGTACTTGAATGCTGCCAAGTATGTTTGAAAGCTGTGTTAAGTTGGAATAATACTACTACAGCGCTCCAGCACCGCACTGTAGCGTCAGCTGTTCCGCATACGTACCGCGTCAGTTGTAAGCGAAATGGCTACTATGACACACAAGAGTTTCTACATTCGTGAGTTCAGTAAAAGCTAGTCTGCGTCTGCGGTGCAGCGTGCATTTCAGCGTAAGTTTAACGTTGAACCTCCGAGGAAGAGCATTTATTGTTGACCAATATGATTAAACAGGTGCTCTTTCACCAACAGATGTTACTGAAGGAACGTATCTTAGCATACTGCAAAACTGGCTTGTTCCTCAAATAAATGAAGATTCAGGATATTACATTTTCCAGCAGGACGGAGCTCCACCCCATTGCCATCTGAATGTTCGAAGTTTCCTAAATGAATGTCTACTTCAACAATGGATAGACCACATGGGGAAGGAAGACTTGACACATCAGTTCTGGGCCACCGAGCTCTCACACCCTGTGGGGGGTTTTTCCTTGTGGGGGTTCGCATATATGACCTAAGAAACCATATCACAGTTGCGGTGAACGCAGTGACGCAATACATTCTTCATCGAGTGTGGGAAGAATTCAGCTACCGTCTAGATATTATCCGTGCAGCTGGGGGGGGCATATTGAACATCTGTAAACCTCCATGTATGTATAATTGAACTAACCTCCAGAATTAAAATACAACATATAGTTCGGGAAATATAGCCAACTGAAAGTGTCCATCTTTTCTAATCATCCTGTATAATTAAAAATAACTTGTGAAAAATCGGAGATTTATAGTAGTGCCTGAGAAATGGGCACATTGGAATAAAATGTAGCTTTGAGAAAACGAGCGATAAAGGAAACACAAAACTTTCACTGCATACTAGCACTAAATGAGAGATCATTTAAAGGCTTGAAGCCAAGTCACTTGAAAATACACTTGTTACAGTTGAAGGATCGACTCTTCAAAATTTCCATAAGATATCCAACTAAAAATTTCACACTTTGTTTGAACACAACAATTACTTTGGCAAGGATTGACCCACGAATTTACATCTCAAATTTTGTTTTAAAATGTTTCAAACATATATAAAGCAAAATCATGCAGACGTTTTGCAGCTTTTGCCAAGTGGGTGACATTAATACTTGTTAATGATTGTTCTCGTGCTTCAGTTGGTAGAACATCTGCCTACAGTTCCAAGGCTGGGTTAGAGTTCGAGCTGGGCTCGATAAATTCATTGTTGATGAAGATGATTCCTCGAATCTGACGTATGAATGTCAGTGTGTTTGCATATGCGTTCCGTTACTTAATAACCGATTAGTCTATTTCAGGACTGTCGCTTGGCAGATGCCTGAACATTTGCTCCACATTTATTATCAGGCTAAGAATTCTTAAGCAGTTGGCTTGAAGTTAACAACACTCAAAGCATTATCACTAAAAAGGACGCGGACAACAGCGGAAAAGGGTCACTGACAGGCAGATAAAAGCCGGCTCCAGTGCTGTTCTCAAACGCCAAAAAACTCTACGAGAGATGGGGGTGGTTGATTACCTGCGATATCGCTACCTATGATCTAATAACAATTCAACTTGATTTTCTTCCGTCTTTGATTGGATGTTTGACGAATTTCTTCCATCTTTGTTTGAATGTTTAAAAATGCCTATGCCTGGTCATTATATATGACACATTTGTCATTATTATTAGCACAAATAGGTATATGGCAATACGATGTTTACCACGAAGTTAGTCCATAGCAATTTCTCACACTACAGGTTTACCATCATACGCCAGCAGGAATCTAATATAGTAAGGTTTCAGATTACAATAAGCAATACATCTTTCACAAAAGTTCCAATATTGATCAAAGTATTAATTGCAATTTTACAAGTGTGAACAAAGATATAATAGGCAATTACTAAGTAAACGAAATTTTCTTACTTCTATATACAAATTAACCGCGCCTATGGCACGGTCGTAAACATTTGATCTATAACGAAACAAATAACCTTTTTTCCAGCAACTAGATAAAACAATTTCAAATTCATATAAACAAAAGTACCACCTCGACCGCCACTCAGATTATATCGAACGTGTTCTATTTCAATATGACAAAAAGTTCGCCCATCTTCGTGGTGTGGGGCTAGAGCGTGTCTGCCTCACATTCATGAGGTCTCGAGTTCGAATGTCTGTTGGGGGAGTTACCGTGATAAGTTATTTTCGGAGTTTTCCCTCATCCTAATATGAATATCGGATAACTCTAAGCTCTATGAACACGGGGCTCACCAATTTCATTCATAATCTGATATGATCTACCAGGTTAAGGGACGTTAAACGTTCCCCGAAAAAAAGAAAGAAAAATACCTTTCACTTAATAAATAATGTCAAACTCATTAACGTGCCTCGCTGACGGTCCGGAGTGGTGAGAAAGTAAGAGCTACAAAGCAGCGAAGACAACTAATGAAATTTTGTGCAACCCCTAAAGGAATCGGCTAAAATAATTTGGTACTCGAATTCTCTGAAGAGAAAAATGCGTAAAGATGAGAAGGAAAAAGTGAGAAAAACAGAGTCTTCGACATGTATGACGAGATTTTCTTATTCTTTAACTAATGTATATAAGCATATGCATATAATTTCCGTTAGGAATAAAATGCTAATGATAAATGAAGTTTTAGTTACAGTGAATCATTATCTACAATTGCCATATTTATGCAGACTGCTTAAGGGAACCAACCTGCGAAATTTGGAATTTTTCACCAGATACTCGTGGTTTTAATAACAAAATTATAGATTCTAAGATTATAGATTCCTACAAAATTTCCTGGAAGAAAGAAAGAAAAAAAGGATTTTATACATTTTAATGATTTACAAGATTTGCAGAATGGTTTTACTTACCAAATGATTTGCAAATAAAACTTTAATTACTTTAGGAAACAAATTCAAAATTATATACCTGTTGCTTTTTATGTTTTTCTAATAAAAATTGTTGTCAAAGGCAGTACCGAGCGAGAGGTTCTCCGCGGTAACGTGCGAGGCTCGTATTCGGAAGATCTCGAGTTCGATTCTCGTTGACCACCCATTCTGAATTTTTCGAGGTTGGTAGGTGAATGCTGGAATGATTTCTCCTCTGCCACGATTTCCTTTCCTTCATTTTCCGTTCATTCCGGTTCCTACTCGGGTTTAGGCATGCTTCTGGGATTCGCGGAATGTGGCGGTACTGGATAGATGGCGCGGATGCTTGCTTTAAGTGGAGAATATTCCCTGTAGATACTAGAGGGCTGCCTAATTGTACGGGCCGTTCATCGCCCGCTCTGGGCAGCTTCAGCAGCGAAACTTCGAGCCAAGAATTTTTAGGGACTTCCGCGTATCTGTGCGGCCTGTCTGCCTGCTGCCTATAATCTCATGTGTGGTTCTTCTCTTCATCCCTGCCTCCGGAAGGTGTGGTAGCCGCAATAGATCCCTCTTAGGTCACGTGCGCGAGGTGTCCCCCTCCGTTATGTACTCTACACTAAAGGCATGTACTCCGTCACTTTTACTTTCCTGAAAATTTTCAGCGACAGATCTTTACGGTCTTAAGACTCCTTTGTGAAGTTTTCAAAGTAATTGGTGAAACCTTACGCCACAAGGAGGATTTGGATTGATAATGAGCGGTGAAAATGAAAATAAATGGTCGCTTTTAAGGATGAAAAGGTTACCGTAGGGGAGGTGTTCCGACCCCTTCAGCTGCATGGTGCGGGCGCTGCGTACCCCTAGCACTCATGGTACTTCCGACGTTACTAGAAGTACGTTGGGCCGAACATCTGAGGCCCTTCCGGAAGGGAGTTGTTCGGATTTGGTTGGTCTCGGCGGGGCAGTGGTTCCGGATACCAAATGAGAGATTGGGTACGTCTGGGCATTGATGCCCAGGCGGGGCTGTGAGACGCCTCAAGGTCCTCCGTCACCAACCTGGAGAGCTGGTAGACGACGTGCTAGATCGCTGTCGGTTCTACCGAGGTTATCGGTATCTTCGCTTTGGGGTTGTCGCGCTTAAGTAGCGTATCCACTTCGATGGCCTTTTTACTCTCATGGTATTGTCCTCATGGGAAGCCCACGGATGGGAGTGTCATCCGGTTGACACCTTTCCCTGGATTTTAGGAGGAAAATATGATTTTAGACTTTATTGCTTGACATCTTAATGATTTTACTGGCTACCAACACTTCAGCTGCATAAGCATGTTTATTGTATTTCACTCTTGGTTATGCCTATTGTCCTTTTGTTCCGTTCTTCACGTGCTAGTAAAGGTGCACTTACGCCAGAACAGATTTATTCAATAAAGGAGAAGGTAATGTGGGTTATATACTGGGTCTTTGCTATAAAACCTGACCGCTTACACGGTGTAGTGCGTCAAGCAATGCCGGCTGGCTTCTCCACTCCCCACACCTCACCTTACGACACGACAGACGTTACCTACCACGTAGTCATTACGGTGTCATTAGTCCACTGTTATTTGTGAAGATGGGAAGCAGTTATCTTTAGAACAACGTATACTGTATGTAAATGTTCGGCTCGTCGCTTTCGTGAAGAATTCATTCTGAAGTTTCCTGCACAATTCCCTCCTTCCAGAATTTCAAATCACAATCTTAAAATACGTTTGAGTCTACTGGTTCAGTGCAAAACAAGAAATACAAGCAAAGACATACAGAGTTAACAAAAGAAACATTAGATGAAATTGGCGAAACCTTGTTCTTCTTCTCGTTGGTCACGAAAATCAGCATTGAAGTTAGCAAAAATTGGTTTCAGTGATTTCTCACATACAGCAATAAAAATAAACCTTTACAAATGCGCGCGTGTTCATTATTTAAAACCAGGAGATCCCATAGCACGTAAGCGTTATTGCGAGTTACTTCCATCATCAGTGGCTGAAGGATTAATTGACCCTCATTAACTATAAGTAAGAGTTGATTTTTTAAACATATTTTATTTACAGATTTACAGCAATACAGATTTGGGAAGCCAGAATTCTTGCACGGCCGGCTGTGACATGTCGTGCCTGCCCACGCGCAAAACCCAGTTCAAGTGATCTGGTTTAAAACCGAAGATCCTGTAGGAACATACCGAGTATGCTGTTAAGAAATAAGACTTAGTACAGGTTTACCTATCGATCATGATCCGGCATTTAGTGAAGGTTTTAACAGGATAATAGAAATAAAGTAATAATGCTTGTTATTGATGGCAGACGGCTACAAATTAATGGACCGTTCAGAATGAAAATTAGACGTTTACATAACTACCTAAAACTTGAGCATAAAGTTAACGCGATATGTTAGCATTTACAAAGACAAACGGAACACAAACAGCAACCAATCGCAAGAGAGCGTGAGATAGCCCAGGTAATATGCTGTCCTGCTAAGCAGCACCAACAGATGAGGTTATGTATATTGCGACAATATTAATGTATTTGTTAAGTTTGAAAGAATGCTACTGTTTATTTGCCGCACGTATGAAAGACAATTTGTCGCGGTCACTTCGTGTTATCTTTTACTGAGTGCCTGTTATTGTGTTTAATTTTTGGGTTCACTGTCCTCCGGCTAGCTATGATCTTTTTGGTCGAGCACTTATCTTATACAGGTGTGTAAACGGAAAGGAGTTTTTATCCAAAGATAACACTGATGAAGGAATTTGTTTTACACTTTTATTGTCGAACACATTATTTACTTTCACATATTAATCTTGACACTCGCCAAACTGAAACTGTTATAATAACTTATTTACTGCACATTATTAATTCGCGTACTTCAAATTTTTGTGTAATTAACTTTATGACACTTGAGATTTTTCATAACTTTGCTACGCGTAACCTGCGAATCGATAAACTGTGCGATGTATTCAGCGACGTGTAATGCACAAATGTTTCCGATGGACTGGGAGCGACGTGTAATGTACAAATGTTTCCGATGGACTGGGAGGGATCTACCTCTGAGTTAGCTCTTTTTATACTCCTACACCCCGATATGCCTAAAGATTATAACCGAGCTGCTATTGGTTAATAAAACGCGCCAACATTAGCGTCTATTTTTATACCCAATGAAAATTATGAACACATATGCTCTAGGCAAAATGTTCCAGCAAATTCTAAGAAAAACGCGCCAATATTACGTCATTTGCTCGTCTCTAATAATGATAAACAGATCACCCCTTCGCTACATTATTGCACGCTATTATTGTCAGTTTCAGTAAGGCCGTATAAACCCACTTCTCGACAATGCTTACAATCAACAAACATCTCAAATCAATGTCACACAATAATGCATATTCACACTACAATCACTGAATTTACATAATTTGTGATACAAATTACTGCATCAATATGGAGCAACGAAAGAACCCTTAACTCATTAAAAAACACCTACTATGTACTACAATCAAATTTGTTTTGCTAGGATTGCTATAGACTCCTGACCCGTAATCTTACACAGAAAGGCAGTTAGCGAGTCAAGAAATGGCGACGGAAAATATGATGCGAGATTGTAGAATAAACATATGATGAAGTCTATAGAGAGTTGATCTCTAATTACCTAGTGTTTTAGACGTAGACAGAAACACGATAGATTGGAGCTTTAAAACTTCTAGGTTTGCCTTATGTGGCAATGAATTACCCTAAGCCTTTATTAACGTCGTTCATTTCGGCAACCGTTTACGAAAAGCACCAGCGAAAATGATGACTCGCTATTAAACCAACCGTTAATGTCATATAGCTGTCAGTATAGCTATTTATTCGAAAATAGCTTCAGCCACATTGTCATTCAACATAATTTTACGAGGGGAGGATTACATATGATTATGGCAGGCAAAGTAACTTTTATTGAATGATGCACTACAGATGCATCACACTATTTTTCAAGATAGCCATCAAGTCTCTGTAAGCAAAGGTCTTAATGTTCTACAAATCGCTCAACTCCTTGACGCTCTACTCCTTGTTCATGGAGCCAATGGAGAACCTCGGCTTGAATATTTTAATACCTGGCAGATCTCTTTCCACCCAGATGTTCTTTCAGTTTTCTGAACGTCATTCTGCAATTGCTGCGAATCTTTCATCGATATTCTCGTCAGTGATGGGTGATGATGGCCTTCGTTGCCGATCAGCGTTAGCCACATCTCTACGGCCTTGTTGAAATTGTTGCCACCATTTTGCAATGGCTGGACGCAACATTGCGTTTGGCCCACATACGCCAGAATTTCATGGTGGATCTCGGTGCAATTTAGACGTTTGGCCCACAAGAATTGTAATGTTCGAAAGTTCAAGTTTAAATTGAGCGACTTCAACTTTGAAGTATGTTCATAGTTGACGCGCCATTTCACTCTCGCACATAATGCACTTCTTATCAGAGATGTCTCTGTAGAAAACCCTGAACATGAACACTATTCTGACAATGCGTCACTCTTGTTGCGCCATGGTCTTAGCATCGAACGACTTGTGTAATTTACTTTTTGAAGCCTCCTCGTAGAATCTGCTTTGGCAAGCAGAGCGGAAGAACTACGCTTCTTTGGGGGATGATACTGAAAGAAACTGGGTTAGAAAATCTCAAACAGCAAACCTTTCACTATCCTAAACTTGCACAATGCTTGTAATGCGGCCAAGGGTTATTTTCATTACTGATTTAACTCAAGTGAACCTCTGGACAAAAAGTAAATAGTGAAAACTAAGATATTCGTATATCTACAATTTCATTTTACTCAGGTTTGGGTATAAGATTCCCTATATTCACCATCCTCAGTTTAATATCTCCTAAATTTGTACTTGTATTAGTTTGTATCTTTCTTCTGCAAATTAATTGCTATTGATTTTTAAACGCATCTACAATTCTTCTGCAAAGGATTACCCTCCTCTTTGTAGGACTACCTCCAAGGTCTTACAAGCCAAAGTCTTAGGTCAGTAGTCTGTCGAGGAGGAGGCAAACTTTGAATCAAAGCAGAACCAGGGTGAGCGATTAGCCCAATGTCTGATATAGCGACGAAGAAGAAGGAAAAGAAATGCGATGATGAAAGAGATAAGAAAATTCACAAAATCAATTTATCCAACCCAGCACTTGATTAGCGATCGAGGAAAACTTCGAAAAAGCTTTCGGTTTCAACCCCAGATCTCCCGAATGCGAGTCACACCACGCCCAGTGCATCTACAATTGCCTGAATAAAATTATTTACACAAAGGAATCCACTAAAGTCTTCTGTTTACATAAGGTCCTCCTCTGCGATGTTAGAGAGAAAAGAAAAAGGCTTAGTTACTTCCTTTGCCGATACCTAATATTTTATTTGATGAAGTTTTTGCTATTTATTATTTAGACAGGTGATTTACCTGCGCTACAAAGTTGGAAAATTTGTTCCAAACTGCGGTGTTGCCATTTAATTCAATTGCTCTTCCTTTATACTGCGTAACTGAATATAGCTGCTTTTTATATTAGTCCAAGTTGGCCTGTTATTTACACAGTTGATTGCTCATAAGGGAGTCCCGCAATTGGTCTCTGCTTCATTTCACCGTAGTTGTGGGGGATATATTTTATTGACAAGATATTGCCCCAGGGAGAAGCGTGGACAAACGCGCATTTCCGATCCACTGGATTATCTCTGATCAGAGGTGAGCACAAACGGGAATCGACCCGGGTACTCCCTGAATTAATCGCTCCTGTTGCTCCCGCCTTTGAAGGTGCTGCCCTCGGGATGTAGTAAAACAAACAGGAAAAGAAACGTGGTGCATGGTTTTAATCTTTCCATTCTAATATCGGGTATTCCAGCTGCCCGAACTTGATGATTCCTCCGCGCTAGTTTACAATGGAGTCGAGAGCCCAGCGTCGCCTTCGGCACTTGCTGATAATGCTGCACAATGCCAGATACCGGGACAAAGAGAAACGGGCTGCAGGGTTGGGTAAAAATTCTAGTTCCACTTCCCTCCTCGCGATAGGGCTGCACAAAGTGCCTGCAGCTTTACTGTCGCGATTCCGTTTCCCTGCCTTCCATCATACAAATACATGATGCCACTTCCCTCTGAGCGACATGGCGCAAACTTTAAACCATTACTGTGAAATAGGTTAAAGTTTCACTCTCATGACTTCAGTTCTACTCTCTTTAGCGTGATAGAAACACACAATTCCAATTATGAGGTAAACTATTCCATTTTATCCCTTAAAATAGCGTTACACAAAAGTTGACCACTCTACTGCTGCACACGATTAATGCTAGGTGTGAGATCAGAACAGACTGAGGAGGAAAAAAAGAAGCAAAATTGCTCAAGAACACAAACTTTGACATCTGCTTAGTTTAGCGGTGTATTGTTTACCTTTGCTACGAGCGCTTTAAGGTTAAATACAAGGTTTTTCTTGAATGGCGCGATTGGCGCCGCTGGGTCTGAGTCGTAGCAGATACTGGGTTGAATGATCTGGCTCTGCGATAGCCTGCGGAGGGTAACCGCATTTGCAGCTATCTAGTGTTGTTTGAAATACAGTACAGTGTGAATAAAATGTGTAACGTTGTCTTGACTGTCCTTACTGTGTGCAATTATTATGGTATATGCTGCAGAACAGCCTGTGTTTATTGTGTTAAATTTTGCTTGAACGCAATCACATAAGATCTTATAAGAAATTCCCATGTATCGTCGTTCCTAACAAATTCAGAATTTGTTTTCCAGATATATTTGAAAAAGATAAGGTCCGTGCAGGAAAATTAGAAGGCGTGTTTTTTAAGTAATTGCTAATTATTTTTTTAAAAAAAAAACCATTATTTTTTCAAATAATTTATTATTTTGCACTTTTACACTACTTCTCCATATAGTCACCGCCGTTATACAGGCACATGTCGTAACGGGAAAGCAGTTTTTGTATGCCTTTGTCAAAGAATGATGCCGCCTGTGATGCAAGGCTAAATCAATTCTTGTTTCACATCATCGTCATTGAAATGTTTTCCACCAAAGAACTTCTTCAAATGAAGAAACCCATAAAAGTCGCTTAGTCAAAATTCGGACTGTAGGAGGATGATCAAATTATTCCCAAAAACGATGCGATCAGATCTTGAGTTTGTTTGGCTGTGTGTGGCTGGGTATTCACTCATTATTGTTTCCTCATAAATCTCACTTAATTGGCGATGAATAGTTGCTGGCATTACATTTCCCGCATTCAAAAAACGAATTATTGATCTGACTTCACAGTTGGGGGCTCTAACAACAGGAAAACACAAAATGACGATCGCCCATAGCTGCGTCTGGATTCCAAATGAATAGAAGAAGTGATCACACATGCTCAAAATCGTGACTGCAGCGGTAAAATATTAAAATGGTACCTATTTAAAAACACGCCTCGTATAAACATAGACAGCCAACATTTGTAACCGAGGCAAAGTTAGGCGAGATTGACGCTATCTAGAAAAAAACTTAAAGTCGCTACCTCGTATATCAGCGAGTTCTTGACAGAATAATTGAGTGGCATGCTTGCTCTCTAGATCCTAATTCATGTGATTATTGCTTAAAGTAATATACTTGTGAAATTTTGCAAAAGATGTGACGATTTGTTGTATACTTATTATACTTATAATTTGCACTTCCATGCTTACAACTGTGTTAATATCAACCATTTTGAAGCCATAAATGGTTATTTAATCGGTTCTGTATCATTTAGGAAGCAGTGCGTTGAACTTTTAACCCCATTTTTCTCAATTCATTTCTTTCAACATTTCTCACTACCTATTCAAAATTCTCCTTAGACCACAATTTATTACCTATTAGTTTAAAATTCTCAGGAGAGCTTCAATTGCGGATTTAAAAATTATTATTTGCTAGTAACATAGTTCGGGTGAATAACCGACAACGAAACCTGAAAAAATCAGTAACATGTACAAAAAAATATGTCTCCTATTAAACTAATTATAATTAATAAGTATCTGCAGAACAATAATTTCTTTATGTTATATACTAAGCTCAAATTAAACATTTTGGAACCATGCGATAAACCATAGGGTCCAAAGCGAATTTCGTATCACTAAATCCAAAACGATTAATTATGAATAAAAAAGTATGTTATCAACGGTTTGATATAGCTCGTTAAACTTCTGTGTGCACTATACGTTTTATGTTCCTAGTTTATGGTAAAAATCTAATGTGATGCATTCACAGGACTCTCTCTCCCTATGTCGTTTATTAGTGGGTATACAAACTATACTTACTAAAACTTATTATTCTATCTAGTTTATTTTAATCCAAATAAGCCATCGGCTGGCGCTCCATCGTGCAGCAGCCACATTATCTGTCTTATTGCAAAGGTACATTCTCCAGCAATGGAGGCGGAGTGTTTTCTAGACAGTCCAAACACGTCTATCCGTTCAGGCATGGATGAAGAAGAACTGGTTCAAGTAGGCGTCCGCCGATAATCCCTGCCCAATGATGCTGAACCGCTTCAACCATTTCGTGAGGATTTTCTGTAGTCCACAGATGATGATTAATGCAGGTTACTAAAGCCATCTCTACCAAAGGTCACTTCATTGGTGAAGAGAATGAAGATAGAAATCGTAATGTCCTGTTGCACAAACAAGTGACAGAATCCTTCTCGTGAAGGAAAATCTGCCAGTGATAAACCCTGCATACTTTGGAGATAATAGGGATGATAGGTTGTCATGTAGGATACAGATAACCATCCTTTGGCTTACACCATGTTGGCGGGTCAACTGAAGGAGCTTGTACAACCAGGGTTGTTTTCAATATCATGCAGAGAATGTTCCTCCACATCTGGTGTACGCATAGTCCGCGGCCGCCCTGAACGTCCGCCTGTCTCAGAGGACCCATACTCACACAAACGCCAAAAATGGCTCCAAATGTTATGTGATGTGTGTGGTCTGTCTGTCAGGTACGTGACTCGGTACATCCGTGCTGCCTCTCGACAGTTTCCACCTGCTTGGCCATAAACGAACACCATCTCGGCTTGTTTCTGGAATGAATACCACACCATTGTGTTTCTACATTGCTTAAATCGTGTTATCCGCAACACACAAAATGCACACTCCAAGTTATGACAGAATGTCGTCAGCGTCGTCTACCGTGGAAACTGTGCATTTCCGACACAAGGTGATATGAACTTTTGTGCTCCATTTCCAGTCCTGAAGTTTGTGAACTTAAAATTCACCTGTATAACCTATTATGCGGAGGAGGAACAGAGGGTCGGTCCGCTGCGATTTTACGAGTCGTATAGTAGTACCGTGTGTGCGGTGGTTGGCATTTGCGGCTCACATATGGGACATCTAATCGTGCCGAAATAGATGGAATATCGATCTTGCATTTTTTTAAACGAACCGAAACTTTTTGTGTTTGGAGACAAGCGGATCCAATGCTTTATGCAAGCTCTTAAAATTGAGAACATTATAGTTTTGCAATTAACATTATTCAAATTTATCGTATCTTCCTAAAATTCCCAACTTCAAGCTGTTATAACTCTGAAATCTATAAATCTAATTATTTAAATCGATCCTTATTTTTATTCCATAAACTTTAATTTCGTACTGATAAGTAAAGATATTCTTATTTTGATTTAAATGAAGAAATTTCGACTCTTTCAAGTATAGTGGTTTCGGATTAAGAAAAATAATTATATTAAGTATGGTAAGATTTCGTAATTTAAACACAATCAAACATATATTTTACTGTAATGGTTACTGATAAGGTTTTGTCTAAAATAATTAAAGTAATACATTAGTTTACGCTCTCATGGTCGCTCTCGCATGTTTGTTTTGAACGAAAGGTCAAGGAAACTGCTGTGCCTAAGGTTAAACATGAGGAAGTATTTTTAACACTTAAATGATATCAGTCTAATTATATACCTAATATAAATAATAACATCCCGGCTTAAAGCAATATGTGTATAATGTAATATATAAAATGTATATTACAGTCACTGCATTATGTTTATTTTATTATGTACATGTATAAAAAGGTTGTGAATGTATTATGTAGTTTAATAATGTAGGGGCTGTGAGAATAGAAGCAAGCTGCCTTCCGTAGCAAACAGAATTATAAAGTAGAAGCCGAAAGTTGCTAACAATGAGGTAACCTTGAGACAACAATTAATCAGAAAGTTTTAAAATGTTACTAATAAGTCTTGGAACAATAATAATTAATATTTAAAATAGTCTATAAATAGCCAATCCAAAACTAGAAAAGCTAGAAGAAAGCGTACCCAAGCAGTTTTGGTTCGGTACGGGTTTAATGTGAGACGAAAAATTCATTGCTGTGAGAATAATATAAAGTTGACCTGTTAAAAGTGCAATTAAAAATAATCAATAGTAGAATACATCAGTGAAGTGTTATTTAATCGTGTGAAGGATTAATAAAAAAAGGTACAACACAAATTATAATTTGCGTAAGTCTTGTTCTTTAGCGGTACCATCCCTGTTAAGAGATACGTGCTCTAAAATTATTAATAGCGCAGACGAGGTATACATACATATATAATATTTAAAATAAACATTAAAGTAAAACGTGGGGCGAAGGCCACCGGAAAGTTTGTACCGTACGTGGGGCGAGCACTCCTAGAAACAATCTCCCCAAATTGGCCTCTATTACGTGTGGGGTCTGAACACAGCTTAAAATTGGTGCCTATACGTGGTGCAACCACACAACAACAATTAAACCTCTGCAAACGATGAGAACGCTTACTAATCGTATTATGCATATTACAGTGCTATCTTAGGACACAACTTAACTTGATAAGAGCTTCTTTAGATTTTAATTTACATACCTTGATGAAGTTTTCAAAAGAACATATCACAAACTAAAATATAATTAATAATCACCTGCGCTTAACTCACAACACTTCATTAACCTTGCTAGCCTGAAGCAAATGGAAATAAAGACAAAGTGCCTGTTTGTAACGTTCCTGGCGAATCACGTGCCTTTGTTGCATCAAATATGTTCTCCTGCTGCGGAGTGCTTGGTGATCACGTAAATTGCTGCGTTTATTAGCGATTTGTGTTACAACTACGAACACCCTGACGTAGTAATTTGTATCACAAAAATGTAAATGTCAGAGTGATTGTAGTGTGAATATGCATTGTTGTGTGACATTGATTTGAGATGTTTGTTGATTGTAATTGTTGTCGAGAAGTGGGTTTATACGGCCTTACTGAAACTGACAATAATAGCGTGCAATAATGTAGCGAGGGGGTGAGCTGTTTATCATTATTAGAGACGAGCAAATGACGTCAGAGTGGCGTGTTTTTCTTAGAATTTTCGGGAACATTTTCCCCAGAGCATATGTTTTCGTAATTTTCATTGGATATAAATATAGACGCTAATGTTGGCGCGTTTTATTAACCAATAGCAGCTCGGTTATAATCTTTAGGCATATTGGGGCGAGGAAGTGTAAATTCAGTGTCAGGGTCAAGTTTCACGTAGTTCAACGGAGGCATTCATGGAGTATGCATCGCACGAAGTTCATCAAGGTTACGCGTAGCAAATTTCTGAAAAATCTCTCGTGTCGTAAAGTTAATTACACAAAAAGTTGAAGTACGCGAATTAATAATGTGCAGTAAATAAATTATTATAACAGTTTCAGTTTGGCGAGTGTCAAGATTAATAGGTGAAAGTGAATAATGTGTTACGACAATAAAAGTGTAAAACAAATTCTTTTATCAGTGTTATATTTGGATAAAAACTCCTTTCCGTTTACACACCTTGTACAAGATAAGTGCTTGACCGAGAAATCATAGCTAGCCGGAGGACAGTGAACCCAAAATTAAATACAATAACAGGCGCTCAGTAAAAGATAACACGAAGTGATCGCGACAAACTGTCTTTCATACGTGCGGCAGATAAATAGTAGCATCTTTCGAACACAAACATTAATACCGCCGCAAATTGGCTACCACAACGTGGGGCTAACAAACCATACTACTACAACCCTAACATAACCACTTTACCAACATTGCTGGCTTCTCTTAATGACACTGTGGATTATTCTCAAACCAACATTTTAGTTTTATAAAAATCCGGAAACGCTTAAGTAAAAACTGTATATAGATTTTTGAGAATATTGTAAAAATAATTAGTATATGCTGCAATGAAATGCGGACTTATATCTAGAAAGTGAGATTTGGTACAATATTGTGAAATAAAGGGTTCCGGACCTATGCGCAATTAAAATGCGACAAATGAAATAATACGATATATTTAAAATTAATAACGTGGGTTTTGTATCCTAATATTTGATAAATATGCTTTCCTTAACTCCTTTTTAAGCGAGGTTTTTTGCCATTCGATTTCACATGGAATGTCCCCCATTTAGCTGTAATGTCGGGTAACAATTATTATAACTGAGGAACGGATTTTACTGTTTATAACTAAAAACTTTATATTTACAAATCTGACGAATAAGATTAGATTGTTAGGTTTATGATGAATAAATATTAACACAACTTATGTAACGAAATGAAAATTATTTACTGGTGCAGACCAAAAGTCGTCTCTTCCGTTCTATCACACAGAGGAATCGTGGGCATATAACTAACAGTAGATAAATAAATCATCTTCTTCAATCGATTACCCCCCCCCCCCTCTTTGTAGACAAGCAAACTCTGGATCACAGTATATCCAGGGTGGGTGATCAGCGCAATGCCTGGTATGACGGTGAAGAAGAAGAAACTGAAATGTGATAAATGGAAAAATCGCGGAACAAATTATCCAATCTAGGATTGGCTTAGCGACCGAGAAAAACCGCTAAAAAAACCTTTGGTCAGATTGGCCGACCCTTGAGGTTTAAACACGGGACCTTCCGAATGCCAGTTGCAGACGTTACCACAGCGCCACCCAGCTCAGCAGTAACCCCATATAAGGGAATAAAAATATATTAAAATGGTTCTTGCATATGTAAACATACAACATTTAATCATATGATATTATACGGAGAAACCATAAAGGAAACACTATTACAAGCAAAAGCATTTCAAATCTAAGGAACTAATAGTTTTTACTTTCTCTACCACGTACGCAGCAGGTAGAGAAGATATTACATTCCACCCAAAAATTCGATGCCGAAATTTCACTGAAAATAAATGTTTTGAGGCTCCTGGATCCAAAAATTCATTTTTTGAAATTGTGTGCCTGTGTGGCTTTTTTTTTGTGTAACACCAAACTTGGTATTTAGGTTTACTGTCTTCTAAAGATGCAACACGAAAATTTTCAAGAAAATCATTTTACATGATAATGTACAACTACCCTTTACATGAAAGATTTTTCGAATTTTTCGTTTTCTAAAAATGGCTCTAACTATTTTTATTAAAATGCCACATATTAATGGTATTTACATGACAAAGTGTATGACTTGAATTTTCTGTGCATATCCTATGATGTCCTCTTCATTCGGAAGGAATTTTGTATAATCTTGTATAACTAGAAAATGTTAAGCACAAGACGAAAGCGTACTACAAAAGAAATGTAGATCTCAAAATTACAATTTATGTAAATAACTTTTTTGTGGCAGAAACCATTTCCGAGATATCCGTTATTAATGGTTCGAATTGCTTACTGCTTGGCCATTCATTAAAGTACTTTCAACATTCAGTTGTTTCTCGTGATGTCATTGAAACAGTATGGAATTTTAAGACCAGAGTATTGCGTCCAGCTCTTAAACATTTTGCTATCTATAACGAACTGTGTTGTAGCTATATTTGCTAAGGTTTATTTGGATTAAAATGAAGTAGATAGAAAAATAAACTTCAGTATAAATGAAAGTCATGCGAATGTAACATTAGATATTGTTTTTGCTTCATTTGCATAGCCCCCTTTAACTTCAATCATCATAATGGGAGCTTTGACATGAGAATTAATTGATAATGTTATTACTCCAAGTGTAGGGAATGATTCTGATTAAAGTCTCCCAGCCGGGAAACAAAATAGGGAAATCAGGGTTAAGGGCCCAGAAAACTGAGCACTCAGCGTTTAAAATATTTTCATTTAATTAATGGGATATGGAAGAAAGCATTTTGACAAAGTAGTTTCTTGGAAATTGTTGTTCAAAAGTCAACTTTATATCCAAAGCAATGTCTCGAAATAAGTTAACAGTGGTGTAGCCGATATAAATTAGTTAATTACTTACATAATAATAATTAGAGGGCGGATTAGAGTGACCTGGTGCGTGATTTCAAGTTACCGATGCAGAGACCATATCATCTTGGCACGTGCCTCTTGGGTACATACGGTGAGTAAAGAAATACACTGCAGTAGGCATGATGTTCCACTTCGTAAACAGAGTAACAAATATATCAAGACAGTATATTATTCGTTAGCACGTATTATCTCTTGCGATGTCGAAAGGACTTTCTAACGATATAGTTTTTGTTTAAGTGAGAGACGGAAAACAACAATCTCCGCATGTTGTTTTGATACAATCTGTACGAGCACGGCAGGCACGCGCCTGTTGTTTACATCTGGACCCAGCCTCTCAACAGACTATAATACAAGTTAACCTCATAAAAACGGTCACGTTGACCTGGCCCTTAATAATAATAATAATAATAATAATAATAATAATAATAATAATAATAATAATAATAATAATAATAATAATAATAATAATAAATATAATGCTTAAGAATAGTAGGGAACAAAGGTATCCGGCCGCCCTAAATACAGTAGAAGGTAACATGACAAATCAGTTGATCACAGTTGCTGCGGAGTGTTAAGTTTCCTGATCTTTTATGTCATGGGGTAGTCCGTGTTTTTATTCCACAACTGATATTAAAATTAAACATTTTTTAGAAGTGCGCATATCAAAGGCAAACCAGTTTTTAAAAATTTTGGTAGCTTACCTATACATTATGTATACATACACAGCCCACTACACTACGTAGTAGGCTGTGATACATTATATACGTAGCTTATTTTATGAATCAAAATAAATCACTGTATACATTCAAGACCATTCCTACGGTACAAGATACTTCAAAAGCATACGTCTTCAATATCATTGACTAACCAAAAGTATAAATAAGATTTCTTAAAAACATAAACCTATACAATAAATTGCCAAACCATGTTAAGTAATTAGGTAGTAGGAATTTCAGCAAAACTGTGAAATATATTTTGTTAAACTCAATACCGCTCACAACAGAGGAATCTTAATGCTAAACCTAAATATTCTACAAACTGCATCCAAGATATGTTCTCCTCTGCTATCAAATTATAGTCTTCAAATAGCTATAGATTTACATGTAAATAGGACAAAGTAGTAGTAATATTACCGATGTGTGACCATAAATGTTTACTTTCTCTACTACATATAGTAAGTAGGGGAAGTACTGCATTCCACCAAAAAATTTGATATTGAGATTTCAGCGGAAATACATCGAGGCCCCTTAATCCAAAAAAAAGCATTTTTATAAAAAGATCTGTGTGTATCTGTGAACAGCATAATTCAAAAACGAAAGCTTGCATAAATACCAAACTTGGTATTTAGGTTCAGTATCTTTCAAACATGCGAAACTAAGATTTCCAAGAAAATTCCCCACACCAGACAACACTTAAATGAAACATTTTTTGAAAATTTTGATTTTCTCAAAATTGCCCTAACATTTTGATTAGAATATCAAATTATGCTTAAGATATTTTCATGTAAATTAATGTATATTATGAATTTTATGGGAATATCCACAAATTACTTTTGTATAACTGGTAAACCGTAAGAAATAGACAATTTTATTGCACAAAAAATGTAGATCTCGTTAAAACACACATTAATGTCATATACTGTTTTATGTCGAGTGAACCATTTCCGAGATATTTATTGTTATATTTGTATGAATTTTCCAATACTTAATACGTTTTCGCAAATGGGAATTCGTTATCGGTTTTTTTTTATGTCCTAGCAATGCAAAGAGAATGAAATGCTCCACATAGCAACCAGCTCTTAAACGATTTGACTATCGCTTAAAGCCCTTGCACCTACAAGAAAATTAGCAAATAAGATCTATTAACATACGTAGTTTGTAAAAATGGTTTGTACAAGAGTAGAAAAAGCCATGTGAGTGTAACATATCAGATTTTTAAATTTATTTCCTGTAGATTGATCAACTTAAATTTAAGTTGAAGAAACCATGAATACCTATATTCTTAGGCAAATGGATAAATAGATGGTCAAATCGCGACGGATCTGCTAGGAGATACCTCTTGGCTCGGTGTGTAGCGGACTGTTAGCCTTATAGGTCTCATCCCTGTACCATACCATCTTGTTCGTAAAAGTCCACATAGGCCTTAGTGCTAGGCAACTGTACCTCTGCTTCCACGTGTGCAAGACAGATGGCATTAAGGTGCCGTCCACTCTACCTGCTTTCATTATCTGTATATAGATAGCAGAGAAATCGCTACTGCCAACTATTTTTTCACTATTGTTTTAGACTTAAGATGGAACTTTTGGTCGTGGTATTGGTATTAAATATCCAATCCCATATTTAGTTTGGCGAGGAGGGAAACTTAAAAAAGAAAAGAAAGAAACAGTAGGAATTGGTCGGAAAAAGGGATTTGGATCCGGGACCTTCCGAATGCGGGCTACATACGTTACCGCCTGAGCTACCCGCTCAGCCTGTGTCTTTTTCACCATCACTGTACTGCACCATGGCGGATATTAAATAATGGATCGCTAGTAGGCCCACCTAGCAATTCTTCTAAAGGAGAGATTTGTTAGAATATCCCATAAAGGAGCATTAATATTTCTTCTATTTACAAAGTTTATTTTGGTGAGCACCATTTTTGCTGGCGAGCCCTATAAATTGCTAAATAAATCTTCTAGGTACTTTCTCGTTTCTGTTTATTATTTTTCTCAGTACAGCCTAATATTAATTAGTTTGCAACCAAAGTATATACAGTAATTATTCACCATAAGTACCATATTATTCTGATCGATAACACCTACCTGCATTGCTAATTACGAAAATATCACAAGATTCGCGCTATGTGTTCCTATTGTCTGTACGTGTGTAATTAAATTGGACGAGGAGGATAGCCGAGGTCGTTAAAGCATGGACCCGTGAATGAGAGGTCTGCGACCTGTTTTCTTAACTAGAAAATGCCGGGCAGTAACGTTTCTTTTCCAAATATCGTTTCATGTATCACCGGTGTCACCGCCTGTGCTGCCGTATGAAGTAAAAGCGGGCATTATACACTATTTAAGAAAATAACTAAATTGGGCCGGCCTCTATTATCATGAATAAGTTCTATAGTATTGATATCAAATCACTATACGTTTGTGTTTCCTTTAAGTTTAATATGACAGTGGTATTGCACTAACTACATAAGCTTCTGCTCGTGTTGTAAAGCTAATATTTTTACCACAAAAGTTTTCTCTTTGTTTCGTTTAATTAGATTTGCTGCAGTAACCGTGCATGTTAGTAGTTAAACTATGCAGTAAAATGCACAGAATCTAATTTTTCTATCATCATGATATTATTTACAGCTCGTGGAATACGAGGCACTATAATTAGATTTAAACATGGCAAAGAAAATTAAGAAAATAATTGCAGACAGGGCGCCAAGTAAATGAGAGAATGTAATTAGACCAGTATGATAAAAAGTTGCATTGTCTCTAATATTTTTTGTATAATCACGTTAGCCGTCAATTTTTGAAGTTTAATTCCGTTTATACTGTATAAATTTTGGCTGGCGCCCAAACATTTAAAGAGGCTGTTAAACCGGGTACTGTAGGCTTGCCGAGCCTGAGTGTCTCTGGGTGGATGTGCTGACATGGGAGGAGGCGAGTCCAATACATGGTACATACTTACATCTTACTGAAGCTGCTAGAAGGGTTATCCATTGTCTTTTAAGCAAGCACTGCTGAAATCTGCGGCGCAATTATCCGGCGCAATTATCCCAGAAAGAAAGCTCCTACATTGCTCCTGTCAAAATACAATTTTAAATATATTCAAATAAAAATAGGTTTTGCAGTAAACGAGTTAACAAAATGATCTGTCATATTCGATTTTTGTATTAACTTCTGATTATTGTAGAAGAATTTCACTTTTTATACTTTCGGAAATTTGTGTGTTTTAAAATGTCAGCATTCTTTTTCAAAACTGGAAAATTGCTTTAAATACATATATGGTCATTTTCCTTAATGTACTTCTGAGATTAAGTAATATTTTTATATAAATAAATAAGCAACCGAATTCAATGAAGCATTTTTAGTGTGCAAAAATGTTGAAAAAAAATTGCGAGAAAACCAGGTTTCAATTTGGGCGTCCTATTAATAATGGATCTACCTTAAACTACCTTATGGGTAGTTTAAGTGCACCAAATGCAAAGGACGAAATGTCTTCCGAAGGTTTATAAATGTTTAATTTTTCAAAATTTTAGTTCAAATTTCACATCTTATCGAAATATCATCGTGGATATTTCGTTTAAATTCTTGCTCGGCGTACGCTTCTGTACAGTCCAAATTTTTACTTTCCTCTCAAGTAAAAGTGATACAAAGGGTGAGGGTCGGAGAAGCGGGCTGGTCGTGACTTTTATCTGCGGAGAATGTTTAAAGATACAAGTAAAGTGCACAGACCATACCCGCACATCAAGGAAGAAATGAAACGAAACATTCGCTATGAAATGTCACTAATTTCTGAAGACAAGTCCCACCGAGTCGTGAAAATATTATCCACAGATGCCAGCAGTACACACACTTCCAGCGCCTTCCCCAAGAGGTAAGTGCTACACATTTAACAATAAGCCTTTTTACTTTCTGTACCACGCATGGATAGAGAAGGTATTGCATTCCACCCAAAAATTCTATACTGAAATTACATTAGAAGTACATGCTTTAAGGTACCCTGAATAAACAAAACACATTTTTAGAAAAAGGTCCGTGTATGAGAATGCGTTTGTAAACAGCAGAATACAGAAAAGACAGATAAATACCAATATGGTATTTAAGTTCAGCATTTTCCAAAGATGTGACACGAATATTTTCATGAAAATCCTCCCACCCCAAATTACCCTTTACATTGAACATTTTCGAAATTTTCATGTTCTAAACGACTAAGGATTTTAATTAAAATACCATATATTAAATATACTTACATAGCCTCTATATATATATATATATATATATATATATATATATAGAGAGAGAGAGAGAGAGAGAGAGAGAGAGAGAGAGAGAGAGAGAGAGATTCCTGGGAACAACCTGTGAAGTCCTCTTCATTCGGAAGGCATTTTGTATAATGCTGTATAACTAGTAAACTTTAAGCGAAAGACGAAAACGTACTACAAAAAAATGTAGATCTCTTTAAAACACATAATTTATTTCAAACAAATTTTTGTAGCATAAACCATTTCTTAGATATCCGTTATAAATTGTTGGAATTGTTCATTACTTGATCATTTTTATAAAGTTCTGTCGACAGTCAGGTGTTTCTCACAATTTTATGGACACTGTATGGAATTTGCACTGGAAGTTGCCGTAGGATGTAAGATGACTACAAGATTTATTGATAAGGCTGTGTCAGTAATTCATTACAAAAGACTTCTCTATAACAGTTTGTTATGAATTGTCAATAATGAACAACCAAAGATATTGCTTTAAAGCTGTAAAAGCTTTGCGCTCGTAAAATTTGTAGTGTATTCAGTTTAACGGGCGACTAATAGGAATAAAGCACCTTTAACTCTTCATTGCAAAACTCTTTCTGAATAGCAAGTACAATACAAAGAATCTTATGAAATCTGTGTCTTTTATGTCTCGCTAAACAAAGCAATTAAATTATTTCAAATCAAGCCTATATATTTCCTTTTCAGATGATATATGAATACTATCCACGGCACGAGGTTGAAATTTACTCACGTAAAGCGAAATCTGTGATAATTTTGACAGTGGCCGAAAAAAATGCCGTGAATGCAGCTGAAGTCGTGACAGCCTAAAAATGAGGTTGCCTCGGCACAGCGTAGAAGTGTACTGACTTGTCTCTCTTCCCCAGGAGGCCACCAGAGACAGAGATGTTGGCACTGCTGTCGCTAGGTTCCATCAGGCGAGCAAACCGGTGTCTTGGAGCATGATGGCAATGCAAACAAAATCTGAGTGTTACACTCACATGACTTTCTCTACTCTTGTACAAACTATTTTACAAACTCTTATTCTCCACCTATTTCATATTAATCGAGATAAACATTTGCAGAAACGATCCTTTGACATGCAAAGGGAATTACATTTTACACATAGCGACCAGTTCTAAAAATATTTGACTATCGCTTAAGGCGTACTATGTTCCCTTTGTTTTGTATTTGCAAGGGCAATATAGAAATTACAGTAGCCTTTAAGCATCGACATAGCTCTTAATAGCTGGCTGCTAGGTGCAGCGCCATTCTCTTTGCCACAGATTAATACTCTTTGCATATCCAAGACAAAAAAATGAAAAACGAATTCCCATTTAAGAAAATAAGTATTGAAAAATTTAAGGAAATAACAAGCAATATCTCGAAAATGGTTCACTCAGCAAAAAAAAATGTATATGACATAAATTGTGTATTTTAACGCAATCTACATTTTTTGTGTAGTACAATTTTGTCTATCTTTTATGGTTTACCAGTTATGCAAAAGTCGTTCACAATGAAGAATACTTTAGGAGACATTTCCAGAAAATTCGAGATATACATTTGTCATGAAAATATCTTAAACATATAATATTTTAATCAAAATCCTTAGAGCCATTTTTGAGAAAATTAAAATTTTCGAAAAATGTTCCCTGTAAAGGGTAATCTAGGGTGGGGGGATTTTCTTGAAAACCTTTGTGACGGATCTCTGAAAGATACTGACCCTAAATACCAAGTTTGGTGTTTATCCCACTGTTCGTTTCTGAGTTATGCTGTTCACAGACACACACATACACAGCCAGGCACACGCACGGACATGTTTCCAAAAAATGCTTTTTTTGGATTCAGGGAGTCTCAAAACATGTATTTCCGGTGAAATCTCGGTATCGAATTTTAGAGAGGAGTACAATACTTCCCCTACTTACTATACGTAGTAGAGAAAGTAATAGTAACGTTGTAGAGAAGACGTAATAACCCATGCTTCCACCACTTGCGCAGCAATTATAGGTCTGGAAGGTATGTCTCGCAACTAATGAAGGGGAAGGGGGGTGTGCCAACCGGTACAAATTTTAAGGTCAGTACATAGCGTCCTGTTCTTAAAGATTTGACTATCGTTGTCACCTTTGCATTTATAACAAAGTGTGTAATGTAGCTACTCCTTCAAAGGTTTCTCTCGATTAAAATAAAGAGATAGAAAAATAAGCTTCCGTAAGAAAAGGTTTTATACCCATTAATAAATGTTAGAGGGCAGAGCAATCATGTAAATGTAACAAATAAGATTTTTTCATGTCAATTCATCCTCCGTGAACCTGGTATGCTCGGTAACTATCTTCGCTGCAGCAGATACGGTTGCCGGTTAGCGGCATCAAAAATGCTCGTAGCGCCTGTTTTCGCAGTTCTCATTGGTAGTGTTATCTTATTTACTGGGTGCCTCTTGCTTTATTATTTTAAATTTGGGTTCATTGTCCTCCGGGTAGCTATTACAACTCAGTCGAGCAAGTGTCTATGCAGGGCGTGTAAACGGAAAGGAGTTGTTGCTAAAAGATAACACTGATAAAATAATTTGTTTCTATAGTTTTATTGCCGTCACATTTAATTAATAATGCACATATTTAATCTTTATACACGCCTGACTGAAACTGTGATATTTCCGAATGTAACTACAGTCGTCTTGGTTGCCGCACGCCAATTACTTCGCGTACTTCACATTTTGTAACTAACTTTGCGACGTGCACCTCGTGAGAGATTCCTTAGGACTGAGTGACGTGCACCTCGTGAGAGATTCTTCCGAACTGTGATATTTCCGAATGTAACTACATTCGTTTTAGTTGCCGCGTGCCAATTACTACGCCTACTTCACATTTTGTAACTAAGTTTGCGACGTGCACCTGGTGAGAGATTCTTCCGAACTGCGCGATACTTGCTTATGGCTCGAGAATATATACTCCTTCACCCCAAAATGTTTAAACATTATAATAGAGCTGCAATTGGTTACCAAATCGCGCCCACTTTAGCGTCTGTTTTGTCAGCCAATCACTGCTACTAACATACATATATACTCTAGGGAAGATATTCCCTCCATTTCTAAAAAAAAGGCACGCTACCCTGACGTCATTTGTCTCTTCTTATAGATAAACAACTCACCCCCTCGGTTTATTGTTACCCACTTCTATTGTCAGTTTCAGTGAGGCCGTGTAAACTTATTTGCTAACAATACTTATGGCTAACAAACATCTAAAATCCTGTACATACAATAATATTAATTTACACTAAAATCACTTTTGCATTCACAGTGTTGTGATATAAAATACTGCCTCACTGTCAAAATTACTGTATATACAAGGAAATACTTACACCCTATATAGAACGATTTTATACCCGTAATTTTAGATAGGGAACTGAAGGCTAAGGTTTCAGACTTGCATATTAGTCCTAGCTTCAAAACTCTGCAGAGCAGTAAGGAAAAAATCTGATGTTTTACATTCATGACTTTCTCTACCTACTATCCTTTATTGTAATATAAGTTCTACAAACTAATCCTAAAGCATTTTTCTATCTACTTCATTATAATCAAGATAAAGCTTTGCAGAAATAATTTATTACACACTTCATTATAGGTACAGGTGGTATAGAGGAAACTGAATCAGTAGTCAAGAGTTTTAAAAGCCTAGTGGCTATGTGGTGGCCTAAAAAACTGCATAATCTTTCCATGACATCACAATAAATAACTAAATAGCAACAAAATTTCAAAAATTTCAAACTAATAACCACGGAAATGGCTGATGCCTATAAAATTATTTCAAATAATTTCTATATATCTGTGGTATGTTTCTATCTCTTTGTGACTTACTGGTATATAAATTATGCAAAATACCTTCCGAATGAAGAGGACTTGAATTCCATATTTATTTTATCATATGTTTTCTGTTTTACTCCTTAATTCAGTTTCAGTAGTTATGTTACACATAAGAAGTTACATTTTTAGATATGCTTTAGAGTTTTATTTTCTATGATTATTTTGAGACTGAACTGGATGCATCTTTCATCGTCTAAAATGAATTTCTTGAACCCTACTTTTTTCTTTTTGTACATAAATGAAACGTTTCCGCTAAAAGAATCTCACCACCAAGTGCAACCTCATCCTATCTCAATACAAAATGAGTGTACAAATTGAGTTTATTAGCTTTCTGCTTTTCACCCTAGATTCCTGGGGGGTTGTATATTCTTCGCAGTTTCTAGGAGCGCAACGAAGAAATGAAGCTGACTCCATCCCCTCCAATAGAGATTACACAGGCAAAGGCAAGAAAAGCAGACTTACCCCCAGGCGGTACATAAAAGCTCCTCCTTGGATAAACTCCTGGTCATGTTTTCCTCTCGGTGCAAAAACCTCGAGGCGCTGTTCTCAAGGACTGACTAAGATCTTGTATGAAAGAAAGACGCCGATAGAGACGTAAAGGTCGAGGATAAATGAAAAGGATTCTCCTTTCATTTCTTTCGCAAAAACTGTTGCGTAAAGAGAAACTTCTGATTCCATTTCCCTCTCTGCATTAATGGCGCGCGAGGCCCCTGATTTCACTTCCTTGCATAAAACTTGTTGCAAGATAAAGAGAAACTCTCTGTAGGGATGCAGAAAGCTAAGGCACTGCTTCCATTTCCTCCTCAAAGCGTGTACAAATCTCTTGAAAGATAAAGAGAAATTTCCAATACTCCTTCCCGCCAACCACCAAGGTACAAAAAGCTAAGGCAAGCCTTTTATTTTCCTCAGGAAAGCACCAAATGCATTTCTCAGGTATAAAGAAAAACAAAAGCACGCTACCATAGTAGCAATACACATATTAGAGTAGTCTATTTCCATCAACATATCCTCGTTTTCATTAAGATAAACGAGGTTGTGTAACGCGCAACAGTGCAGCTCATAGGATGTAGTAACTACCTATATTAATATTATTATTAATATGTATATTATTTAATATATTATACTTAATATTATAAAGAGATAAATTTTTATGTGTGCGCGTGTATGTAGGTAATCTCAAAAAACCACTCAATTGATTTTTTTTTAATTCTTTCACCATTGAAAGCCCTAAGGTTATCTGGCGGACATGGGGATATAACACACTATATAACTTCGTTTCATAAACTACTAAAATATTAAAAAGAATTTACAAAGCCCTTGTACTTGAATACAAACACACTAAACTTATAAAAGAATATGCTTTCAAAGAAGACCTGACTTTTGGTTGACAATGCCATGGAGTGAAAAAACCACAGAATTACAAAGCCACATAATACGTGTATATGCATATAGACTGTCGTGATTTAGTAACTAAAGGTACTCGTCCACGATGCAACTTAAATTTATTGCAACTTCGAACTGCGCAACAAAAGTGGAGTTGCATCGTGTAAAATGCCAAGCAAGTAGGAAAATTGCACGCGCAACTCAAATTCAGCGCAACTTCTAAGTGGCGTGCAACTTAGGAAGTTGCTTAGTGTACGCAGCGAAAAAAAGAAAGTTGCGCCATCTGAAAGTGGCTTGAACAGTTTAGAAAACTTTTGTGGCGTATTCCGTGCAACTTTGTTATGTCGTCTGCTGTGATAGTAAATAGCTGTTTGAGAGGTAGGTACAAGGATTATAATTTGTGTTACACTAAATACAGAATTAAGACAGATAAGTGCATTTTATTTCCTTGACAATACGAACAATTTATTGCAGTACGGTGACAATTTATTTCTTCATAGCTAATAATGCCCTTAACAATAAATGGACGAGGGAAATAACAAAAAAGTTTATTGAACTGATTGAGACCACAGATTGCTAGTGGAGAGTAGACACTGCGGATTACAGAAATAAACAAAAGTGACAAAATGCGTTACATGATATAGAAATAGAGTTCTACATGTCAGCAGAAGAAATTAAAGTAAAATCCACAGGTTGAGAACTCAGTTCACCAACGAAAGGAACAAAATGAAGGCAGGGAAATCTGGAAGTGGTGCAAAAGCCAAGTATAAAACAAAATGGGAATTTTACGATGCACTGCAGTTTGTTTTACCACACCAGCACCAATAATGATGCAGTAGATGAGTATTAGTTCTCGTTGTGCCAAACATAAGAAATAAATACATCTTTGACTGATAGCTGCTGCCTAAAAAAAACAACATTGATTATATAGTTATAAATAATGACAGCCGAACGTGTTATATATTAAACTCGGTAATGTTGCCGCTCCATTATTTTAAGCCGAATTACCTGTGGCTAGAAATCTCAGTGTCAACACAAGACATTTTTGCTGAAATTGACCTCATTATTGTATCTTGCTTTTGTATTACAGGTGCTATTCTTCTAAGCAGATAATTAAAATCAACCGCTCACATGCGTAGGAAATTCTAAATTTTGATCTCCGTCGTAGAGCTCTTGCAGCAAGTTGTTTACAACCCCATAATATTCGCGACTTAAAATCCACACTCTTACCCAACACTTTCTGGCCGTCCTTTTACGTTTTTCTCTACGTCGACGAAGTAAAATAAGAGACAGGCATGCTACGGATAAAACTTCATTATCAGACGACATATTCGCCATACCAAGCACACAGCTGACTAGAAAGTGGCATGCAGAAAAATTACCGCCACAAATATAGCATCGTGTAAACGCTCGGTGCAACATTTCTGTGGACATGCCACTTTTATAGTGCCGCAACTCGAAATTGTGCAACTTTGCATGCTGTGTGTAAACAGAACGTGCCACATTTGTGGCCCGTAAGAAAAGTGGCATGCCATAAAACTGGCATCGTGAACGAGTACCTTAAGGCACAACAAAATAAAAGAAAATCGAATTTGCTTATAACGTTAAGATTAGCATTCGAAACCAATGCAGTCCTCTGTGGTCTAAAGGTACCATGTTAGCCTCTAGTTCCCGAGGTCGCGGGCTCAAACCCGGCGAAGAGTGATGGATTTTTCGGGCTTAAAAACCCTTAGCATGGCTTCCTTCGGGAAGTAAAGCCCGTGGTTTCGTGTGGTGGATTTAGTCACGCCCAGTATAGAATGAGATACTAAGAACCATAGGTTAAAGAGCGACCATAAATAAAACTCAATTTAATTTTAATTTCGATAGAAGTGCCCAAATACTTTAATAACTCTCATGTAAGAACGTTTTGCTTTATTTCCTTTGTACTCGTGGTGTAATCATCTCCAAGCAGGACATGTTTAATAATTGTATACAGACAAAAAACCGCTAACATTAGAAATCGGTGAATCGATATTTTTAATTAACAATTGATAAGATTTCCTTTCCTAGATGTCGCATACTATATGCCTTTACCAAAGATGCTAACCTGGTGCCCTGGAAGTGCGGAATCACCTCTATTTCGGGAGGTTCAGGAAGCCATATGTTCCGCGGATGTTTCAGGTACTTTTGAATATGAATATCAGGGGACTTTTCATCCGTTATTAGGAACAGTCATGACTGCACGAAATTAAATTGTAAATAAAATTAATTAAATACTACTCCTAGTTTAAAAATCTACCCGCGCAACGTCGGGCACCAAGCTAATATACATATATACCAGGTGAGTCGGCTAGATATTCGTATCCATGCAACCCGCAGTTTATAATCTAATGTGAAAACATTAACTCTTTTAGCAAAAACACTGATATTGTAGCTCTGCCCTTCTATTTGGTACTATACGCAATCCCCATTAATAATTAAAGGAGCTGAATGAGAACCAAAGAGCTGCGAAAGCCTTAAGAAAACGGCGTTTCAGGATATAATTAGATAGAAGACCGTTTTCCCAAAGAACGGGATAAACTACGTGGGTTCTGGCCGAGTGGTTTAGCTGCCGGAATGTGGTGAAGCAAAGGTTAGCTTTGGAGGTTCGAAACTGATACAAACAGAAAATTGTTTTGGTTCTCTTTTTTCTCTCCCCTTGTGTTTATTTTCCGATTTTAGTGTACTAATTTATTTATTTTTGTTAATGGCTCTTCTGTGAGCCAAAGACATAAGAATTACCATCAGATAAGTGTGTATCATGTTTACCCTAATAATCTGTACCTATCTGGTGGTGTAAACCGCGTTACGTAGTTGGCTTTCATTCTCTTGGGCGCATATCGAGGATATTAAATATAACAGTTTTTTGTTTCATGTTTAAACCTTATGTTTCACTTTTTCTGTTGGCAAAGGAGTTTTAAATGTACTAAGTTCACGGGTAAACAAAATAATAAATTGTTAAAGAGCGTGGATTTCATCAAGGAAGGAAATGTTCAAAATGACGACCGCCTTCATCAATGCGCATTTGTGTGAGACCTTCTTGCATGCTGTAACATGCGCGGCGTAATCTGCCTGCATTCTTCACATATGAGTGTGTCCGTATATGATTTGGGCTTTGCGGTGGAAAACATGACGATTATTCTATTTTGTACACACTTATGTTATAAAATGTTATTTATATCATAATATCAAATTATAGGCCCAAAGAGTTAAAACAAAAGGTAATAAAAAGTTTGAAATTCACACGAAGGATTTGAACCCGACTTAAAGTGGCACAGTGTTAAAGCAACCATGATAATACCATTCGACCAATGCTACCTTGCGAGCTTAGATTCCTATACAAATTAGTAATCGCAGAACCAGACCCCCCACCTCGAATCTTTACACGCTTTTTGCAGCGTCATACAGTGTTTTGAGCTCGGTTTGGTAGTTTTAATTCAAACAAATAAACTGCATCAGTCATTAGAATTACTGTATTATCTGAAATACGCCATATTTTGTGAAATAAGAGAAATTATCTACCTAATACTTAGCATTTTTTGACAAGGCTGTACATTGACTAACGGCTTAAATCCAATTGGTCACACTGTGTAGATCTGCCATTTTGTTTTCAAATGGTTTTGTCAACCGATGCATGTGATAGGTTGTTCCTTCAGGGGCGTTTTCAAAGGTGTGCATGGATGTATGCTAAAAAAATAAAAGTTTGTAAAATTGGCTAAAATTACTAATGGAGCTCTCAGTGTCAGGGTGCGATGTTTCTTTGCATCGACATACAGAGCGATTGCATTCTGTCCCATAAAAAACTTATGCAGTGAATTATCTATCCCTCCTCTATAAAGTGTTATGGAAATCAGCCATTAGAAGACGTTCAAGAAAGGCATAAGTGACATAAGTCGCTTAGCACGTTGCATAAATTCGAAAATAAATAGGCGCATCTGACTCACCTGGTAAATATATACACACGATTTGTTTCGCCCGTATTAATGGCTTAAACAAAAAAAAAGCTTTGTGTGATTCTTAACTTTACTTACCAACAAGCCTTTGTATACCTACTTTGATTTTGTTAAGCTACGCTAAAAGGAGCAAAGTATTTCCTTGCCAACTTTTCATAAAATTGGCGGTCTTGAATTTTGACTATACATTCTGTTAATTATGTTGTAGTTTAGGCTCTAATAGTTATAAATCATAGGTACTGATCTTATTAAAGTGGGGAGTTTCAGAAAAAAATAGGGAAAAGTACTTATTAAGCAGCACACACTGTTACGAAAATCAAAACAAGCCATAGACTTTCGCATTAGCAAGGTTAAATACCCTCCTTTTCCCCAAATTCTAATCAGCAAACTGACAGCGAACACATCCAGAGAGCAAGACATGGACACAGGCGGGGGCCCCTAATGTCTCTAGGTATTACATGCCGACCCCGACGGGACCTCCCAGGTCTACTTCTGCCAACGAAAATGTCTCTCTGGCGGCTAGGACAGACATTTTCTTACAGTAAACTCCATCGTAACACGCTGTCCACTCGCTTGATCCTTCGACCCTGTAACATAAGGAAGTGAAGGTGTAGGAAATGGGGAACAGGAAAATTCGGGGCATTGTATAACCCACTCATGCATTCGTTACCAAACAGGAAAACCGGAAAAAACCGCAAGGTCTGAGTGGCCGACCCAAAGGGAAGCAAGCCAGGACCTCCTGAATGCAAGGCTCACACGGTAAATTACGAGATAAATGCTTAACCTTGTAAAATTGAGTAAAGTACAAAAATTTATTATACGCACGAAAAATTTTCATGCCTTTCTTTATGGGTATTTCTTTGAGATTGAGCAATTATTGAAGGTTTGATTTTAAAAAAATAATTTGAATGTTTGTAGTTGACATTTCTTTTACAGGCACTTGTGTATAGTAGGAATCATTTACGAGTATCAGCAGATATCGTTTACTACATCTATGTTTAAAAAGATTATTAAGTTTTAGATATGATAATGATACACAAAGTGAGGGAATGACAAACATGACAAAACATGTAACTGTATTATCTTAAAATAAAGGTTGGTACTAATAAGCTTTCCAACCTGTATCAAATGTCACGATAAATACTCGTGGTAGCGACCCACATGGCATAGTCGCACAGTGAACCAATTGCCTAGAAACAATGGATTTAACTTGTCTTCACCTCCCTTCAGTCCCCCCGGCTAAAGAGGGGGAGATCCCGTACTTTCGGTTAAGCAGGTTTCTACTTCCATTGCCCTCTTTGCAAACAGCGTACAGAAAATCCATTAAACACTGGAGTGGAGCGAACTGGATACTGAGCCAAATGCACTAAGCTATGAACTGCTATCTCACCGCAGAGGATAATAACTATTTCCTTCCCTCGACGACCCTCCCCCACCAACCACCAAATTACGATTCATAATCTCTTCCACAGCGGGACATATATAAAAAGCCAGAATTACAGTAACAAATGAAGTAATCGTAAGGCATGACCCACTCTATTTTACAGATATAGCTATAAACAAGAATTTAAGTAAATGTATTTATCACAAAACAACAGCGTTGAAAGTTGAGTTTCTTGCATTCAATGTTGGTAACAAAACTTATGTATGTTTTTCGCATTTTACTACACGTATGTGCATGAATTATATTAAATCCTCTAATGTTTGATGTATTTATTATTGCTACCTTTCAAATCTTAACTGGATCTTTATTTCCTTTTTATTACTTCCTCTACCAAGTACCTAGTAGGTAGAAAAGGCATTGTATTCCAACCAAAACTTCGATATCGATATTTCATCGGGAATACGTATTTTGAGGTCCCTTGAATCAAAAAATAATTTTTAGAAAAGCACCGTCGTGTGTGTGTGTGTGTGTGTGTGTGTGTGTGTGTGTGCGCGCGCGCGCGCGCGTAGGAACAGCATAACTCTAAAACGAAAAGTCGGATAAATACCAGACTTAGTAATTAGGTTAAGTTCCTTCCAAACATGCGTCACAAGATTTAAGAAAATCACCCCCGCAAACTACGTTTACATGCAACATTTTTCGAAATTTTTGATTTTCTAAAAAGTGGTTCTAAAGATTTTGATTAAAATACGACATATTAAAGATATTTAAATCACAAATAAAATGTATATCTTGTATTTTCTGGGAATAGCCTGTAAAGCCCTCTTCATTCGGAAGACCTAAACGTATACTACACAAAAAATGTAGGACACTTTAAAACACACAATTTACATCAAATAATTTTTTGTGGCCATTTCCGATAATTCGTTATTATTGGTTTGAATTGTTGTCATTCTTTTGTCCTGTCGAATTTCAGTTCTTTCTCGGGATTGCATGGAAAGAGTATGGAACTTTAGGCCAACATAGCGTAGAGTTTTAATCACTGTTCCCTTTGTATCTATAACGAAATGTGTAATGTATATATTTTTGAGAATGTTTATCTGAATTAAAATGAATAGTTTGCATATCCACTAATAAACGATAGAGAAGAAAGTCATGCGAATGTAACATCAGATTTTTTGTTAATATTTACTGATGATTTAATTCTGCAGCAGCTAAAGTTATCGATATTTTTAAGGTCAACAACCAGACGTGGGTAATCTGCCACAAACTTGCCACCGTGGGTGATGTTGGTGGCCTTGCTACTGGAATCTCCATGTGCAACAGCTGTTAGTAAATGATTAATTTTACTGACGTGCATAAAAAGTAGTCCATTCCATTCCAGTAGTGTTTTTCCCTCTGCAAGGTTTTGCACCTTCAGGTAACCAACCTCTGACGTCACCAGGCCGATATCAGTTCTCAATGTGGCTGGCCTGAAAAATAATTCAGGGTTAAATACCAACCACTGAACAGTGTTATAATCTATGTGAAATGAAGGGATGTTTGGAATATTACCTTTATGGAAGTGTTTCTCTACGTTTGGTACACAAAGAAAGACTAAAATAATAAAAGATAATTTGGCCTTCTAAAGGAAGGAATGAAGAATTATATGCATGTGTCGTTAAACTGGATGACAGCTACGACATTTATATAACAGCTTTCATCAGCAGCATGAAAATGAAGCTTAATGTCATTGCCACCATAAAATGCCAATAAAAAACTGAAATTAAGAAAACGGTAGTGTAGCATGAAAAGGCAAGGTTTAAGTACATTAAAAGAAAAGAAAAAAATGCTTTCAACTTTCGTCTTTATTTTTACGTTTTCATTATATAATATTTGATTTTTGTGCCAAAATTAAACGAAGCATTGCCTGAACATATTCAACTTGTGAGAGCATGTACAATTACCTTGTAATGTTATCCTTCGGCAGTTTGGCCATATTTTGGAGGTGGTAAGGTACCCTATCAATACATTGGATAGAATTATATTCAAGAAACAGAAGTGATCACACTGGCAGAGGGCAGGGCTAGATTTCGTGTACTAACATAATTACTCCGTTAAGGTTCACATTTTACGTGCGTCAGTGTACTATTCCTATTTTTCACTATCGTCGAAATATCAGTATGCAATATACACGAGTCCAGTTCATTGGAGAATTAGGGAGGTAGAAAATACCCGACTTGGTCTTGTATTTTTGTACTCTTCCGGGATACACTTAGCCCCTTGTATCGCAACATAATATTATGCAACATGACTAATAAATGCATTATTCTCCGCCAACGAATGATTCAGATCTAGGGGGGGAAAAGTCTATCAAGTATCATTATTACTATTAATCTACTTTAACCATTCAAAGTATCAAATAAATGTGTGTGTTGGTATGTTTTCTCTCTACATTAAAAAATATTGCATTGCTATTAGATTAACGTTAATAATACGCCTATGCAGGATCTGTACAAAACTTTACATTCTACCATATACACTATGTGATCAAAAGTATCCGGACACCCCACAAACATACGTTTTTCATCTTATGTGCTTTGTGCTGCCACCTATTGCCTGGTACTCATTAACCGCGACTTCAGTAGTTATTAGACATCGTGAAACAGCAGAATGGGACGCTCCGTGGAACTCACGGACTTCGAACGTGGTCAGATGATTGGGTGTCACTTGTGTCAGAAGTCTGTACGCGAGATTTCCACACTCCTAAACATCCCTAGGTCCACTGTTTCTGATGTGATAGTGAAGTACGTGAAGGGATATGTACAGCACAAAGGGTACAGGCCGATCTCTTCTGTTGATTGACAGAGACCGCCGACATTTGAAGAGGGTCGTAAAGAGTAATAGGCAGACATCTATCCAGACCATCACACAGGAATTCCAAACTGCATCAGGATCCACTCCAAGTACTAGGACAGTTAGGCGTGACGTGAGAAATCTTGGATTCCATGATAGAGCGGCTGCTCATAAGCCACACATCACCCAAGAAAATGCCAAATGACGCCTCGCTTGGTGTAAGGAGCGTCAACATTACACGATTGAACAGTGGAAGTGACGAATCACAGTACACAATGTGGCGATCCGATAGCAGGGTGTGGGTATGGCGAATGCCCGGTGAACGTCATCTTCCAGCGTGTGTAGTGCAGTGGAGGCGGTGGTGTTATGGTGTGGTCGTGTTTTTCCTGGAGGCGGCTTGTACTCGTTGTTTTGCGTAGCACGATCACAGCGCAGATCTACATCGATATTTTAAGCACTTTCTTGCTTCCCACTGGAGAAGAGCAATTCGCGGATGGCGATTGCATCTTTCAACACGATCGAGCACCTGTTCATACTGCACGGGCTGTGGCGGAGTGGTTACACGACAATAACATCCTTGTAATGGACTGGCCTGCACAGAGTCCTGACTTGAATACTACAGAACACGTTTGGGATGTTTTGAAAAGCAGACTTCGTGCCAGGCCTCACCGACCTACATCGATACCACTTCTCAGTTCCGCACTCCGTGAAGAATGGACTGCCATTCCAAAGAAACCTTCCAGCACCTGATTGAAAGTATGCCTGCGAGAGTGAACGCTGTCATCAAGGCTAAGGGTGGGCCAACACCACATTGACTTCCAGCATTACCGCTGGAGGGCGCCACGAACGTGTACGTTCAGCCAGATGTCCGGATACTTTTGATCACGTAGTGTATGTCAGGTAGCTCAAAGAAGTCGTCCTTTGCAGTTTTATGTTTCCCGCATACATAGGTGCAAAGGAAGTTGCTGCATCACTGCTGTTCAAAGGGGCAGTGCAAGTACAAGGTAAAAGATCCTCTGAGGTAGTGCTGCTGTCTGCAGGTGTTTACGTGGTAGTTTCGTACTGAAAAGCGTCACAGTTCACCTGCTTGCAGTTCGAGCCAGGTCATTCAGACAAAAGCGTTTACAATAGCGAACACACGGATATGTGCGGAAAAACACCAAAATACAGCTGAGGCTCGAGGGCTGTGTTATAAACATTTTCAGATGCGCATGTTTTCTGCGCACGATTTTTTATTTTTTTATTTATTTAATTTTTTTTAAGTACAGAAGTAGTATTAAGAAATGATGATCATTCCAGGTAGAACGTGGGCCTAAGAGGCCCTTACATTAATTCGTCCATCAAAGCAGGCCTGTTTTTGCACAAGCTTATTATGAATAATACACTAATAGAAAAGAATGTGATTCTAATGCACCTTTAAGGGTACATAAATATTATAAAAATAGAATTCGCTTGATCTTGTTAACTTTGCGACTGCAATTGGTGCCATATAGTTGTACTAAGTGTAGGTTAACTGTCGTGGAACTAAATGACATAACACGTATGCCCAGGTTTGCGACAAGTGATAATCCTGAATTCTTGATCATGAGCGAATTACTTATTAAATAACCGATCACAGCCCCCTACACACATAGGTACTCTCACATTCAAACACCAGACTCTGGGCATCCGTGAAATTTTTTTTGTTTAAAGACAACTTTTTGGAGTCAAGCCGGGAATCGAATCCGGAACACCTCATATAGCCAGTAGTTTCTCTATCGAATGAGCTCTGGGACCAGTAACGGCAGTTATAGTGTTGGTTTTCAAGCATTGGTCTTTCATTTAGCGGTCCCCTCATTGTTGGTATCGAGTCCCCTTTGCAGTTCTGCTTAAGCAGATCGCGCTATCCGATGTAAATTAACTTCAACTAAGGACGGCTTGTGTGGGCCACGTGGTGTATGTATATAGAATGTATATATTATGTAAATACAATGTATAATAATAATTGTATAATTCTTGGTTCCAATAGTGCAGGAGATAAAAGTATGAAGTGTTAAAATTGCTTAGTTGTAGGTTTCGTGGCGTTAGGCAGTGCCGGACAGATGAAGCGGTTGCTTGCTCCAAGGAAAGAGTATTCCCCTGGACACTAAATCGCTGTTTATTGAACGGGTCATTCATTGCCCTCTTTGGGCAGCTCTTGTGGTGCGACGGGTCTTGGAGCTAGGAACTATTAGGAACTTCTGCGCGCCTCTTTGTACTATCTAACTGTAGCCTGTAGTTCCTTCACTTCATCCCTTCCTCCTGGGTAGTGATAGTCACTATAGATCTCCCACAGGTCACGAAGCGCAAGGTGCCTCCCTCTATTGTATATCCTATGCGCCCTGGTGAGTGCCTGAGTACGTCGAGTAGAGGACGTATAAAAAGAAAACCCACGTCACAATCCGGATCCGAAGTATACTTAGAAACACAACAAGCTTGCTATTTGTATAGTAATTTTTATACGTGTTATACATTTTGTTATTTGTTTCTTGCCGTAAGCCTGTCTCTGTAAAACATATTTTCAACTCAGCGGAGCGCGAACTGTAACTGTTGCTGTAAACATCCAGTGTAAACAGAATAAATAAATCATCCTTGTGCAGGTTTTATGCGTCACGGTTATGTCCTTTTAAAGTGTTTTACAGGTCTTGGGAGTAAATTCCAGCATTTAAATAAACGTTCTGCAACCTTTCGTGCTAGGATAAACACGACCATCCATACAAGCTGAAGATAAGCTTAGTTTGTAACACCAAATTCAATTAAAATGTAAATTTTATAGCTCTCGGTGACTGCATTCCGCTCAAAGCTAATATACTCGAGACACAAAGTTTCCTAGGCAACTCCTTTCAAGTTCAGTCTTCAAGTAGCTCGTATTGCTAATATTTATTAATGGTTCAACAGCAGTTCAGAGAAATTTCCTCTAAAGGCAGTCCAACGTAGTTTTTTAATTTTCCGCTCTACAAGCTGGACTTCAAGAACAGAACTGAGAACAGAAACGTTTTCTGGGGAAGAATTATTGGAATATTCAGCAGCATCACTAAGTTGTGACGAAATGATTATGAAGACCCCTTGGTTATTGCCAGTTCACTAGTGTTTTCATCAGGCGAGGGACGTACAGATGGCTCCGGAATGGGTAGCGAATTTCTTGTCAACAAATCAGTGTGTATAGAGAACGCAAGATATTAGAATTCGTTGAATACTTTTGGTTACTTTTGGCGACATTCTATTGTTCATTTGAGATCACTACCAGCAGCTATTCCTAAAATATATGCATGGTAAAAATGTGGTTGTAACTGGTGTTAATTGCAGTAGTTACGTTGGCAGTACAGACATTATCTTGCAGGACGTCAACTTTTGAGTTTAAAGCAAATAATCCTTGGTTGGGTAGAGGCCATTGTGTTCTACGTGAGTAATTATTTGAAAATTGTTTTGGTGCTCACATAATTGTTCCATATTTTTAAAATTCTCCTTACAACACAATTCCCCATTAAATACGATACGACCCATTATTTAACGCTGTAAATTGATTTAATTAACCTCTGTTGTTTCAAAATAAGATCTGATTTACTGAGCGACTTGAAATTAATAATCCCCATTGTAAGGTTGGCTTAGTTTAGTGCAAAGTCGATCCCTTTGAGCTCTTGGGTACTGTCATTACATTGTTTTCCATTTAGGGACTGCCCCTTGCTGTTATGCTTGAGCAGGAATTAAACTCTTCTGGTGGGTAAAACATTAGTGAATGTAAATAAGCGTGTACAGACGAAAAGAGATAATGGTTTTGCGTGTATAAATAATATCCCAAAATTAAATATCACAGCGTAATTTAGAGCAAGATTTTTGGCGCCAACATCTTGTTAGTACTTACCGCCTCAACACACACACACACACACACACACACACACACACACACACACACACACACACACACACACACACACACACACAAGCGCAGGGACGAGGTAACCAGTTATTGGAATGTAGCACCATCGCAATACATTTATTAGTCATTGCTTACCGGTTTATTGCGGAGGAATATGGTAACAGAAGCAGACTGGTGTCATTGTAAATCCCAAATAACGTTGTGTGTGACTTAAGCGATCTGATGGAGTTGTTCTTGAAGTGATCCACGTATACCAAAGTTACTGTTGTGAGTTGTGCATTGAATTAGAGTAATCAAAGTTTAAGCATAAATGTAGTTTACGCTAATCCTGCTGTCGGTACTAGCTCACACTCAAGTCTTTATAATGCTTTTTCTTTTTGAACACGTTTAACTTCCCTTATAAAAGCTCAGATATGCAGACACAAATCCTCCCTCTAGCTTCCGTATGCTTCATTTAAGTAGCACCCTCTCCACTATGCCAGCGACCGCATAGCTCCGCGGTTGAAATAAGTGCAATATATTCCATTTTGTTTGCTTGTAAGGCGCGTGCTTATTTCTGTAACTCCTTCATCGCTGCAAATAAATTACTTCAGGGATAACAAACTTATACGTTAATCCATGTGCTCTGTAATGTTACAAAGTTTAAGAACGGATTTTGAAAACAGTACCTTTCCATCCAGTAAGTTATTTCCAAGTTCATTATTCAAGACATGCTCACTTTGATCGTTTCTTTAGATTTATACCAATGACGTTTCAACACGTGAATATGAAATGTGAAATACTCCGGAAGCATAACCAGAATTTTTAGAAGTTTTACTATATATAAGTTTTCATTTTCCGCAATATCACTTTATTTTTAATCGTGTACACTCAAACGATAATTTGGTTAAAATATTAAATTCCTGTAAAACTTTATGATGCTATATGCCAGAATTTTATTCTGCCTGAAATCCAAAAGTTGAAAACTCTCAATTCCAAGTAAATGAGGCAATCCTTAGAAAATACTTTCTTTCACACGAAGCATTAGACAAATTAAACCTCTGCAGCCCAAATTTATTTTTGGCTGAAACCGATTTTTGTAACCTGATCGTATACGGCGAATACTTGTGCCCTAGAGCTTGCCTTAATCTGGAATGTGTAGTTTAGCAATGAACGTCACTAAACAGAATTTCGAATTCTTGCTGCGTGTTACCAAGTCTGTGGCAAAGGATGGGGTGGGCCCATGTAAAATTAACCGTGATTGACACGTGTGAGTGCTGTTAGCACTGCAACTGAACTTTTTTTTTATTTTATAAAGAAAAACATTCATTATTATTTTTTTATTTTAGGCTACGATAATATCAAATTTAGAGAAGATTATATTATAAAGATGGAGAATTATTGAAATTTAGCGCTTACAGATGAATTTTAATTATGTAACTTAGAACAGCAAATATACGTAATGATGCCATATGGGTTCATTGGATTGGAAAGGGATAAAAAAAATTTAAACAAAAATATGATCTGCCCAGTTCACAATTTATCACGTTTTATAAATGTTGTATTCTTTTTCTTTCCGATAACAATGTTGTCTCCAGATTATCCTATGACAAAAAATCCCGAGTCCTACTTGTAACTTTTATATTACTCATTACCTTTATGAACAAAAGTTTCTTTTTCTAATCAATAGCTCTCTCATGGAAGTTAACAGTGAGAACACGATCTTCTCCTAAACTTGAATTAGATTTTAAAGGCATCCATAGCTAGAGTACAATTTAAATCAATAAATCTTCATATGATGGTAGTCAACTGTATTATGTAACTACAATTTCTAAACTTGTCGCCGTGTGAACGTAGCATTACAACACACTGTATGCAAATATTTGAGAGCTACAAATATCTTTATAAAGTACTTACCTACTCAGTTAAACTAATATGGACCAGGGTTTGCCTAGGATAAGATTACCAGCCCCATTTACCGCGTCCCACAGCTCCGATAACTCTTAAAGTTAGAGCAATAAGAACAAAACACCAACGCAAGAGAAAAAGATAGACCGCTTCCATTTACCTCTCAGATTACTAAGAAGGTACACGAATCCACTTCCCTCCATGCAACAGGTGTGCCGAAAAACTGTCCGCTCGAGAAATGGAGGGATATCTCGCAAATTTTTCAGCTGAACTTTCCTACTAGGCTTAGAATAGCTTACGTGTTGCCTCATTAATCAGAAAGAATAACTTAACTACGTTTTTCTGGTACCAGTGGCGACTTGAACCATATCTGGAGCCAAAGATTAACCGATATAAATCCTTTAGAATGCTTACTGCAATAAACAACCAATTAATTTTTTGTCTGTGTACTTTTAATAACTCGTCACAGCACTAAAATTTGCATCTCATTAAAAATGCATCGTTCTCATACATATTAATGCACTAATTTCGAAAGTGAAATTCATTTGCGACATAATTTAAAGTTGAGAGAAAATCCCCAATGTTTATACGAGTAGTGGCGGTCTCTATGCGGCAGACCACACTGTTTCCCCCGCGTCTATTGGTCAGCGTGTTGTCTAAAATAAAGTTACATTTACGCCTAATAACCATAAATAAATCAACAATGAACAAAATAAAGTTGTAATATTTAAAGTGGTTATGTTATTCCTATAAACGTGAAGTCATTTATTCTTATATTTTAGTGGACGTTTGGGAGCCCATCAAATGCAGTCTGTTATAAAATCTTTGTGTGAAATATTCACATTGCTATGGGATTCAAATGTCTTTCACAAACTTATAATAACTGTATTTGGAAAAAATTGTCATCACAGTTTCAGAATGTAGTTGAATCAGCCTGCTGAAAATTACATCATGATCGTTCCGTCCCCATTAATCAAACTCGTCTCTCCTTCTCGCCTTGGTCTTCCTATATTCCGTTTCTCTATTCTGTTAATCTGTTTGATAATCTTTTCTCATTCATCCTTTGAACATGGTGACTCCAGTTTTCCTTGTTTTTGCTAATCCTTTCTATGACTTTATGTATTTTCAATTCTACCCTATTTCTTGACTGTATTTGTAATCCAACAAAGAGTGACCAGCAACAGATCTAAGAAATTTCATTTCTGCCGAGTCAATCTTTACTTTCTCTACTACGTACAGTAAGTAGGGGAAGTATTGCAATCCATCAAAAAATTCCACGTCGAGGTTTCACCGAAAATGCATGTTTTGAGGCCCCCTAAAACAAAACAGGCATTTTCAGAAAAAGGTCCGTGTGTGTGTCTATGGCTGTGAACGGCATAACTCAAGAAGGAAAAGTCGGATAAATACCAAACTTGGTATTAGGTTCAGTATGTTTAAAAGATGCGATATCAAGATTTTTAAGAAAATCCCCCATCACACACTACCCTTTACATGGAACATTTTTCGAAAATTTTGATTTTCTCAAAACATGACTAATGATTTTGATTAAAATATCATATCTTTAAGATATTTTCATAGCAAATATAATGTAATGTCATGAATTTTACGGGAATGTCCCTAAAAGTCCTCTTCATTCTGCATGACTTTTGCATAACTGGAAAACAGTAAGAGATATATAAAATGTTACTACACAAAAAATGTATATCTCCTTAAAATACACACCTTATATCATATACATTTTTTTTGTCAAGTGAACCATTTTCGAGATATTCCTTGTTATTTGTTTCAATTTTACAATACTTGACATGTTTCCCAAAATTTTTTTTTGGATTCAGGGGTCTCAAAACATATATTTCCGGTGAAATCTCGGTATCGAATTTTTGGTTGGAATATACTTCCTCTCAAATGGGGATTCGTTATTTATGTCTTTCTTTTTATGCCCTGGACATGCAAAGAGAATGAAATGTTCCACATAGCAACCAGCTCTTAATAGACTTAACTCTCGCTTTAAGCCTACCATATTCCCCTTGCAGCTATAAGAAAATCAGCAATAAAATAGTTTCTGCAAATGTTTATCTCAATTAACCTGAAGTAGATGGAAAATAAACGTTTGAAAAAATAGTGTGTACAAGAATAGAGAAAGTCATGCGTGTAGGACATCAGAGTTTTGTTTTCTTTCTGTTTAGGCCCCACGTTTCAGTTGAATATAAAAAAGCAGGGATTGCCATTATTTTATAACATTTTATCTGCGTCTTCTTTTTCTGTCTTAGTACTCTCCTTATTGTGCTGCACATTATATTAAATTTATGAGTTTATTGTTTATATCTCTTTCATTTAATATAGCAGCTATATCACATTTCAGGTATCTAAATAATGGAACTTGTTCGACGATTTCGTCATTTATTACAAACCTTTGTTTTATTGTGTTATATTTTCATATTGTAATTCGTCAACTATTTAATAATTGCACTTTCATTTGTAAACTAACTTCTCTTTCAGCCGTTATTACCTGGTCTGCGTACAATATAGTATACATTTCTTTTCCGTTTATTTTATAATGTTTATTAAAACTATTTAACAAATTACAATAGCATCGGTAACATATAAATTAAATAAGGAGGGCAATAATAGACATCCTTGTTTAACTCCTTGGTTCCTTTCAATAGTGCGGGAACTGATTTTATTCATTGTATCTACTTTTGTAGTTGTTCCTATGTACATTTCCTTTATTATTTCCACTAGGTGTGCTGTCCTTTGATTACTATTATGTCCCTAATATGTTCCACTGAACACAATCGAAAGCTTGCTCATAATTGTAAACAGTAAATTTATTTCTAATGGTGTTCTCGTCTCTTCTTTATTCATTCATTCATTATCTGTTTACCCTCCTCTTATGTAGGACTTACACCCCCAGGACTTACAGGCGGGTGCCTGGGGTCAGAGGCCCGTCGAGGAGCAGGCACTCATGGATCAGACAGAGCATCCAGGATGGGTGATCAGCCCGATGCCTGGTATGGGATGAAGGAAGTAGATAAAACGAAATGTTGGTGAAATGGATGAAAGGAAAGGTGATGATGGAACAGTTGGTGGAATGAATGGCGGGGGAAACCGGAGAACCCGGAGTAAACCCGCCCAGACGCCGCTTCGTCCACCACAGATCCCACATGCAGGTCCCTGAGATTAAACCCGGGCCGCCTCGGTGGGAGGCGAGCGATCTAACCACTAGGCCACGGCGCCGCCTCTCTTCTTTATTATGGAATTTTAAGGCCAGCATATAGCGTCCAGTTCTTAAACATTTGAATATCGCTGTTCCTTTGTATCTATAACGAAATGTGTAATGTAGCTTTTTCTATTTTGATTAAGTGTAGTAGATAAAAAATAAGCTTTAGTAAGTATGGTTTGTATATCGACAAATAAAGAGAGGGTAGAGAAAATCATGTGGATGTATCACATCATTATTTTCCTTTCTCTCTCTCTCTCTCTCTCTCTCTCTCTCTCTCTCTCGCGCTTCCTCCACTGTATTGCCAATTTCCTTCTACGCGAAGCACGTGGCCTCAGTTACTATTATATATTCTTTATTGTTGCTTCAACTTTAAAGTCATATTGTGACTACTTTAGAATAAACAGCATAATTACAATGAAAATACAATGCTTTAAATAGTAATAGTGCACACAACATTTAATTCTTTAGATAGATGTGCTATACATTGTTAGACAATTTTGTCGTTTTCATAAAGTTTAAAGTTCTTGGTTGTGCTGAATATAAGGTGTCTGGTAGGCTGTTGTGGATGTCACATCTCTCTCTGTGTTGTAGCGACGGCAGGCTGTAACGAGATGATGAACTGTGAGGTTGGATCTGCAGAGTCACACACAGAAGGCAGGTCACGGTTGAGGAGATGTTTGTGTGTTGTAGAAGTATGTCCAATACGTAGTCGGGTTAATACGACTTGCCCTTGTTGCTTATGTTACTGCAGATGAAAGTGGTTTTTTGGGCGCATAAGCGATTGTTATTGTTAGTCTTATAGTTATTGTAATTTCAACATTGAGGCAGTATTTTATATCACAACACTGTGAATGCCAGAATGATTGTAGTGTAAATTAACATTATTGTATGACAATGATTTGAGCTGTTTGTTAACTGTAAGCATTGTTAGGAAATAAGTTTACACGGCCTCACTGAAACTGACAATAGGAGCGGGTAACAATGTAGCGGGGGGTGAGTTGTTTATTAATTAGAAGAGACAAGCAAATGACGTCAGAGTAGCGCGCTTTTCTATAGAAATGGAGGGAATATCTTCCCTAGAGCATATGTGTTCGTAATTTTTGATTGGATATAAAAATAGACGCTAATGTTGGCGCGCTTTATTAACCAATAGCAGCTCTGTTATAATGTTTAGGCATATCGGGGTGAGGAAGTATAAATATATGAAGCCAGAATCATTCAGTATTTGTTACAGGACCGACAGCAATACGCTGAGGAAGATGCACCAATTTAACATCCACCGGTTGAACCTCCAACAAAAGGTAATGTACACCAATAACAATTTAAGCATGACACCTAATACCTACTCCATCAGCATGAGCATGAATACCACCGCTAACCACAGGTTCCTGGCCTGGGCATCTGTCAAGACCAGTACCTGTTCCCCACTCTGTCTGTGTACTCTCTTGTATGCAGGCGTCTTTCTTTAGTTATCACCTACTAACCTTCGGTTTGCTTCGGCGGTACCGGACAACACTTTACCTTCGATTTCCCTTCCATCACTGTAGTGTAGCTAGTGCATGGTAGGGGAGACGATGTAGATCCCTTTCGGATGATCGTCACCCGGTGTGGCGGAGGCGGGGCCACACCGAATAAAAAAAAAAAAAAAAAAAAACAAGTATCGCACAGTTCAACAGGATCATTCACGAGTTACACGTCGCACAATTCTTCAGAATCTCTTGTGTCGTAAAGCTAGTTATAAAATGTGAAATACTTGAATTAATAATGTGCGACAAATAAGTGATTATAGTTACATTCGAAAATATAACAGTTTCAGTCGGACGTGTATCAAGAGTAAATATGCGAAATTAATGAAGTGTGACGGCAATAAAAGTGTAAAAACAAATTATTTTATCAGTGTTATCTTTTAGTAACAACTCCTTTCCGTTTACACACCCTGTTCAAGAGATTTGCTCGACTGAGTAATAATAGCTAGCCGGAGGACAAAGAACCCAAATTTCAAAATAGTAAAACAATAACAGGCGCTCAGCAAATAAGATAACACGAACGATACCGCGACAACATAAATGCAGTTAATGAAGGATTCATTCCTCACTGGTATTAATTTATACCACACGTTTAACACACTTGTAGTTATATCTGAACGGGAAAGCATTACACTTTAACAATGGCTAGGGTTACAGCTATAGGCAGGGCGATCGTACCCCTCCCCAGTTTATTCTTCTCAAGTCATCGACGTTGCTAACAAGGAACACTTCACTCGTTCGAAATTAAAATTTGCGACAAATTCAAGAAGTTTTGGCCCTTAACGAATGCTAAAGTTTGAGCTGTCGGCCTTATAATTGGTACCTGAAGCAGTGATACGCGACTAAACTCTAAAAAATTACATTTTAAAAAAAAATTTACAACTTTTGCTGAACAGAATACACTAGGGTTTACATGACTGGGATATTACTTACCCCTTTTTTATTTTATTTATGGACGCTCTTTTATTCTTAGCGTCCCTTCTATACTGGGCGTGAAACACGGGAAATTTTTCTCAGAGGCGACTTTGAGGCTTGAGGTTCTTTTACGTGCCGTAAACCTACGGCATGGGACCATCTGCTTTACTTCCCTTCCAAAGGAAGCCATACCAAGGATTTTTACGCCTAAAAATATGCATCGGCCTCCATCGGGTTTGAACCCGCTATCTTGGGAACTAGAGACTAGCATGAATTTACGCCCTTTAATGGCTATTTAATAGGTAGTGTGCCAATTAAATGCCTTACCACATCTCCACTTTAAATTGGTTTTTCTCAAAACTATATTTTCTTTGCCTTATGTAGCTTTTTCTCTGAAAGTAGTGGGCCAATCGTAGTGAAATTTTGCAAGAACATGTGAAGTAATTCCTGCTTATTTCGAACTACAGTCCCCTCTGTATGTTGAATAATATTTGTGAATAATAGTAAAAAATATACTTTTTTTCTTAGAGCATATTTTTTTTTGAAAGATGTAATTGAGGCATTGGATTTATTCTACTTCGAATTAAACAAAATATTGCTGGAAGTCTTTGTACTAAATTTAAAAGTTATGTCCGATAGTTTCTACAAAAAACGGACGAAGTTCTATTTAAAAAAATATCTATAACCTCAGGATAAAAACGGCTGTTTTATGTAAGACACTCGTCAGATATTCACAAAATTTATGTTGAACGCATATGTAGCAGGCATTAGTATATATGCATATGAAATCTAGTGAGTTTATCTGCAATAACTTAAGAGAAATTTATGTTTTACGTGGGATACACTTTTGCTTATTTCAGCCCTTATCGCCTCTCAAATGAATGCAAGACTAGGAGAAGCCTACACATGCAGAAAGACTGACGGTTGACTGGCAGTCGACTGCTCAGAACCTCGAAGCTTGAAAACAGTCATAAATATAACTTTGGGTCAAACTGGATTCAGTTGGTATAAGAAGCATACTAAAATAGCTAACTTTGCAACCCGAGTGAAATCTCTGTTTCGAAAGAACGGATGCGCCTTGGAAGAAATGAAATGTTTTCTTCTAGTATTAATGGAATTAAGGCAATGGAATCCTCCAGAGATTTGTATACGCATTCTGCAACCGGGTGGGGGTGCGGAGCAACTTTCAGAAAATACTGTTTATCTGCATAGCGCTCCCGAAGTTTACTTGCGAGAGCGTTGGTTATCTCCGTTTACCTCCGACTTGGCGGCTGCGCCAATCTCCCGATAACTTTGAGCCATAGCCGCTGCGTCACAATATAATCCAATCCAGCATTCGCCTACCAAACAAAGAAAACTGCAAGAAAACCCAAGGTCAGTGTGGTTGACTCAATGGGAGTCTCACACTTAACCCTCGAAGTTATATTGTTTGGCACAGAACTACTGTAGAAGCACATATGAGACGTTATTTTAAAGTAGGTATCATAATTTTTTAAAAAGCAACAGAACTTACTTTCCAAATACTTTATTATCATTCATTACCTTACACTACTCCACATAGTCACCGCCATTGCAACTTGTCGCAACGGGAAACCAGTTTTTATATGCTTTGTCACCGAAAGATGCCGCCTGTGATGAAAGCCAACTCTGCACTTCTTGTTTCACAGCTCATCGTCGTTGAATTGTTTCCCCAGCAAGAAATTTCTTTAGATAAAGAAACAGATGAAAATCGCTTGGTGCCAAATCCGGTCTGTTGTGAAACAAGAAGTGTAGACTTGGCTTTCATCTCAGGTGGAATCAATGTTTATCGAAGACATACAAAAACTGATTTCCCGTTATGACAAGTGCCTGAATAGCGGCGGTAACTATGTGAAGAAGTGGTGTAAGGTAATGAATGATAATAAAGTAGTTGGAAAATAATGTTATGTTACTTTTTTAAAAGATTACCGGTACCTACCTTAAAAATACACCATGTAGAACGTGTAAATTCTTAAGATGACTTTACGTAAAATTCCACCCTATAAGATATGCTCACTATTTTGTGATGATGCAAATGGACTTCTAAATGTATAAGGGTTACAACTTGTTTTAATAAACTCGTCTATCATACGGTATAAAGAGAAGAGTGGTATAACGGAACCAGGTAGCTAATTGGACCCTCCTAGTTCTACAGCAAATCAATTTATAATTTTCAGTTATCATAGGCAATTGGGCGGCCTTTCTGGTAAGTTTTATTGTGATTTGGGTCAATTTAGCAACAAATCTATAATTCATTTTCATGCAGATTATTTGAGTGACAATCAAATTCCCTAATTAGAATGTAAATAATAGTGATAATGATGTTTAACAAACAACTGCAACAATTATGCGCATTGAAATATATTTATAATAGTTTGCAATGCGCACAAACTCTGTATTGTTTGTCCTTTCCATTATTCACCTGATCAATTTATAATGTTCTTCTCAAAAATGACATTCTATACTTACTAAAGACATTCATGTATGGCCACGTACGCAGTAGGTAGATAAGGTATTACATTCCACCCAAAAAATTCCATATCGAGATTTCACCGGAAATACCTACATGATTTAGGCCCCTGAATCCGAAAAAAGAGGGATTAAAAATGGTCCGTGTGTGCATATCTGTGTGTCTGTCTGTGAACAGCATAACTCAAAAACGAAAAATTGGATAAATACCAAACTTGGTGTTTAGGTTTAGTGCCTTCCAAAGAGATGAAACGAAGTTTTAAAAAAATTCCCGCACCCCAAATTACCCTTATTATGAAACATTTTTGGATGTTATTTTCTAAAAATTGGTTAATTTGACTAAAATACCATATGTTAACGATGAAAAATAAAATTTATGTATTGCGATTTATGTGGAATAGTCTGTGAAGTCCTGTTTATATACAAGGAATTTTGTATAATCTTGTATAACTGGTAAACGTTAAGCGACAGACGAAAACATACTACACAGAAATGTAGATATCTTTAAAACACACAATTTGTTTCAAATAACTTTTTGTTTGTGGCATCGGCCATTTCCGAGACATTCGTTATTAATGGTTCGAATTGTTCAATAATTAGCCATTCTTTTAGTCCTATCGATTTTCAGTTGTTTCAGTTGTTTGTCATGGAAGGAGTATCAATTTTAAGGCCAGCGTATAACGTCCAGTTCTTAAACGTTTGACCGATACTTGTAATGCAGATATTTTCGTAAAGGTTTATCTCGATTAAAATGAAGTAGATAGGACAACAAACTTTCGTAAGAATAATTTGTATACGTACTAATAAGTAATAGAGGGTAAAGAAAGTCATATGAATGTAACACATCAGAAATTTTTTTATTCACAAATACTATGTACACTAAAACCCGCACTTTAAATGTTACAACAGGAAATTTGCCTGTCAGAAGACGCGTGCCAGGGAGTCATTACCTCCGCTTTGCATGCGAAAGGCTTCGGCCGAATACCTGTTTACTGACACCCAAAGTTGTTTTTTGCTGGAGTGGCACTTAAACCCGCTTGCTTTTCACGTCAAGTAACACTTTAATGCCACGAGTACAGCAGTTTCCGAAAATCAAACATGCTCTTTGGAGTATTTCGCTGATGGACCAAAACAAACCTTAATATTCCTTTCAGTTTGCTAGAATGATCGCTTAAAAACTTTTGTGCAGCGTTTCGGATGTCTATCGGTTTATTGAGGAGAGAGCTATCTAGCGGCTAGCTTTTCAATCAACACATTCTCAGAGAGAACTTAGTTGCTGCCTTTTACGACTGTTTAACGGGTTTAGCGAGATGGAAGACTGGCTATAGACGACGTTAAGTGCACAAGGGAACTTTAAAATTCTTTCATCCCCATCTGCGTTTTTGGAGTCTAGTAATGCTGGGAACTGTTTTATTATTGCCATAATCTCAAGGGATGTCTTACTATATCCATTCACACCACTTCCGTTCATGAATTTTTGAACTTTACTGCAATATTATTCTCCAGTCATTTTGGCGCATGAAATGTAGTTCTTGTGTGCTTCTTGTGTAAATGGACTGCTTGCTTGTTCTTGGGATATTTTAAACTGGCATTTAGAGTAAAACAAACTTGTTACATTCACATGACTGTATCTAATGTCTATAGTTTACAAATTATTATTAAAAAGCTTATTTTTCTATCCACTCAATTTTAATCGAAATAAGCCTTTGTAGAAATAGCTAAATTACACGTTCCGTTATAGGTACAAAGGGAACAGAGATAGTGAAATGTTTAATAGCACGCTATATACTAGCCTTAAAATTCCATATTCTTTCCATGCAACCGCGAAAAACAACTTGACAAGGCTTTAAACAAATGATCAATGGTATTGAACAATGTGAACCATTAAAGAGGAATATCTGAAGCAGCAAAAAAAATGTTATTCTAAATAAATTGTATGTAAGGTTTAAGGAGATCTACATTTTTTGTGTAGTACGTTTAAGTCTATCCTCAGCGTTTACCAGTTACACAAGATTATATAAACTCCTGAATGAAGAGGACTTCTCAGGCTATTGTCAAAAAATTAAAGATATGCGTTTTATTTGTCACGTAAATATCTTTAATATACAACCATTAATATCTAATCAAAATCGTTAAGCCATTTTTGGAAAAGTCAAACATTTAGAAAAATGTTCATATCAAAAGTATTTTGGGTAGAGAGATTTTCTTCAAAACCTTTGTATCGCACCTTTGGGAGATACTGAAATTAAATGCCAAGTTTGGTATTTATCGACTTTTCGTTTTTGAGTTATGCTGTTCATAGGCACACACGGACCTTGCATGTATTTATTTCCGCGATATCTCGGTAACAATTTTTTAGTGAAACGCAATACCTTCTCTACCTACTCTGTACGTGGTAGTGAAAGCAATACCTAACGCGATCAACGAGGGTTCACGCCTTATGATCCGCATTCGGATTTGACAGAGAAGGAATTGTATATGCCAGATATGAGCATTTTATAACTGGAGTTACTTATCCTGCATTTCAAGTTTTTTATTTATTTTTTTATTTATTTGTTATTTTTTTACTATTAGATAAACAGGTCAAACGTGTGCAGTCTTCATTCCGTTTGTCAAACTGTTTTTATGGAGATTTATTTGACACTTGAGGCAATATTTTTAACACTTAAAAGATCTCAGTCTAATTATATAATATAAAATATTATAACAGCCCGCCTTAAAGCAATATGTGTATAATATATAAAATGCATGTAACAGCCATTGTATTAATGTTTATATTATTGTATACGTGTGTAATAATGTTATGTGAATGTATTACGTAATTTAATAATGTAGGAGCTGTGAGAATAATAGGTTAAAAGTTACTAACCATGAGGTGACAATGAGGTAACCTTGAGGCAATAATGAATTAGAAGGTATAAATGCTACTGGTAATTCTTGGAGCAACAATAATGTAATTTTTGAGACAGTATATAACAACCAGAAAAAGCTTTAGTTGAATGAAGGTTTTCTATTGGACCAGGATTAGCCAAAAAGAAACTAAAATGGAGCAAAATTTACAAATTCAGAAGTCAGTTGCTAGTAGACAGTGTTCCTAACCGGACGCATGACGCGTCCTCGTGAAGTTTAATACGTATTCCAGTGTGAGACAAAAATAGTTTACGTGTTAAAAAGTGCAAGTAGTTAATAAATAATCTCACAGCTCTCAATATCAGTGAAGTGTCATTTAAATCGTGTCTAGGATTAATAAATGGAGTGAAGTAAAAATTATAATCTGTGTAAGCCTACATTCTTTAGCCGCACCACTCCCTGCAAAGAGAAACATGTATCTACAAATTAATACTGACGCAGCCGAGGCAAACATATATTTAATACTTAAAGAAACAGTCAAATTACAAAGTTAATATTTTTAAACTTGGGGCAAAAGCCACCGGAAAGTAAAATTGGGGCGAAGGCTACCGGAAACTTTGTACCATACTGGTTGCAACTATTTCAAGTTCGACTCCTCCTTCAAAGATCATACTTCTTCAAAATTGGCTTTCTAACAGTGAGGAAGGCAATCAACTTTCTCACACTGAGTTTTTTTCTATGCTGTTGTATATGTAATAATGAAACAAGTTGCTCTTAGGAATCTGCCTAGGACACCCTGGAAGTGTGTATAAAATATCATGGATGAGCGGCAATTGGCTGAAAGGGACTGGAATGATAGGCACAGATGGAAAATGGGAATAAAGGTAACCGCTGAAAAGTTGAGACGCCCACAAAAGAAGAATCAGCTCTTATTGCCCTAAGCAGAGTGGAATAGATTAAAGAACACCACTTTGATGAATAATTCTTCCTAATAAAGTGAACAAAAGTATAGGATGCGGTTTTGCTGTCTAAATGGCCATAACTTTAATATAATTATTTATGTACTTCTTTCAATACTGAAAAAATTTGCAGCACTTAAATGAATGACTTCTTCTATTACTAAGGTTTTGAATAATTTCCTTCCACCGAGCGGGATGACTCAGGCGTAACGTTTGCCGGCCGCATTCGGCTAGTCCGAGGTTCAAATCCCGTAAGTCGACCAATCTGACTGATGGTTTTTGAAGTGATTTACCTCTGTCGCCAAGATAAGTAAATACCGGATTGGATGTTTAATACCATGACCCAAAGCTCCACTTTAAGTCTAAAACAATAGCAAATATGAAAACAGCGAATGCTCTACCATCTACCCACAGATAATGAAAACACGTAGACTAGACGACACCCTTATGCCATCTGTTCGGAACGTGTAGAAGCAGACACACAGTTGGAAAGGTAGAATCAGACAACTGAAAAATTCAATGCCATAGCCGGGAAATTAAATTTTTCAGTTGTCTGATTTTTACCTTTCCAACCTTGTCCAACACACGGCTTGTGTGGAAGAACAATTAATTCCATTATTTGACCAAATAGTGATTGAAACTATGAAACCTCGGACTTAAAGTACTTACAACATTGTAAGTCGCCATTGGGGTATGTCATCTCCATTCAACTTGAGATCTCCTTGTAGTTTACAGGGAAAAAATGCGAATCAGTAGGGGAATTTAATGTCATGCCGGCATGTTGCCATGGTAGCTGAATGGTTAGAGCAATCGAAGGGAGACCGGGAGATCCGTGGTTCAAATCCCGGCTGATTCTACCTTTTCAAACTTGTTCAACACACGGCTTGTGTGGAAGAACAATTAATTCCAGAGATACAGTTGCTAGCACTAAGATCTCTGTGCCGAAGCTCCAATCTGTCTGACACAGAAGAAGAGGTACAGTTGCCTAGCAACTAAGGCATCTGTGGACACGCAACAAGCAAGATGGTATAGTACAGGAATGAGAATTGGAAATCTTCCAGCACACACAGGTTCAAGAGGTATCTCCTAACAGATTCGTCGCGATAGGACTCCATAGTTAAAGCGACAACAAATAAATAGAGAGAGAAAGAAAGTTATTTCTTTTTTGTTTCCTCAGAGAATGACATTTCCCACATCTCTTATAATAAGGCATGTCCCTATTTTAACTGTATCTGTAATAGGAATTATGCGAACATGAGGCAGTTGTGGGGATACGAGGGGCAATATTTATACTTTGAGCCTTGTCAACCCTGAATGTTTTAGACGACATCTGACGTTTCCAATGGAAAGTTTGACATTTTTACCATAATCTAGTTTAAACATTTTTTCAATAGAGCGTCATTTGTTTTGTTTACACTAACTTGAAAATTGTGTGTCAACGAAAACATGAAATTAACTCGTGAAAATGTTCGTGCAATGATTTATTACGATTTTCGACGTGGATTATCAAGACAAGAGTGCAGTGATCAACTAACTTCCACATTTGGCTACGAAGCTCCATCCATTGCCACTGTGAAACGCTGGTATAACGAATTTAATCGTGGCCGCCGTTCGCTCAATGATTAAGTTCGTGAAGGTCGTCCAAAATCAATTGTTGCAGAAAACATTGATGTTGTGCAAAAACTAATAACGAAAGATCATCATGCAACATATTGTGAGATTGAAGCAACTCTAGGCATTAGTTTCACCAGCATATATAAAATATTGCATGATTATTTAGCCGTGAAAAACGTTTGCTCTCGTTGGATCCCACATAATTTGACGCAATCTGTCTATCGGTGTACAAAAATGCTCAAGAAATACAATGGCGGTGCCTCAAAAGACGTATATAAGATTGTAACAGTAAAGAATCATGGATCTATGCGTATGAGCCGGAACGTAAACAGCAGTCGACTGTAATGGCCGCCTGCTTTTTCAGCAAAACTGGCCATGTAGCAACAGTGGCTTTAGAGGAACGTAAAACGGTCAATGCCGAATGATATACAACCATTTTTTTGCCGGAAGTCTTCGGTGAAGTAAGGAAAACCAACAAGAACCGTAGAATCGTTCATCAAGACAATGCGAGCACACACATCTCGTCTAACAACAGAATATTTGAAGGCTCAAAAAATCGAATTGATGGGTTATCTGCCATACAATCCGGATTTGGCACCCAATGACTACTTTTCCCCCGAACATCAAGAATAAATTGCGTGGACAACGATTTTCGTTGGCAGAAGAAGCCGTTGATGCCTTCAAAAACCATTTTTGGAGGTGTCTCAAGATGACTGGAATAAATGTTTTGACAAATGGTTCAAATGGATGCAAAAGTGTATTGATCATAAAGGAGAATATTTTTAAAAACAATAAAGCAGTTTTCATTCCGAAATTATTTGTTTTAATTATTAGGCTCAAAATATATAGTGCCCCTCGTATTATAACTCGCTGTGGCGGCTGTTGTGGAGTTGTCATGCGATGGCCACAGTTTTAAGGAAAGGCACTGGATTCAGATAAATTATAACGTTAAATAAAAAACTAGTTTGTATTGTACAACAAACAATTACACCACAACAGCCAACGATAGTAATTGTCTAGTGCACGTGACAGTTAAAGGATACGCGACAAAATTATACGAACTGGTTTTAGTTGTAACTGTATACGAGTTGATTAAAATAATTATAGGTGTATAATCGTGCTGGTTAGTAAGTAAGGGTTTTCAATGAATAAAATTGTTCAATGTATATTGTCATTTACGCTCTATGGGGTCTACAGTAATGCCAAAACTTGACAACAGCTAGTTCTTTGTGTTTTGCTTTGCATAAAAGAGAGGCGTTTGTGCCAAGTTTCAAGGAAAGGTTTCTACATGAGCTGATCGTAAATTTGAAACATTGAACCCTCCCCCCCCCTCACCGACTACCCTGTTTCTGACCATGACAGCAAATGTTGTTATCCGCGCTACTGTGCATTGCTTTGCTCCTAAAGCCCACGGCTTCCGCACATTCCAGCGGCCATTTCCAGCTGTAATGGGAAGCTGCTTTTGACGGCATTGCAAACGCTGTTATGCGCACGTAATATTCCGGAGATAAATGAGCAGCACAAGTCTTGCTCGAATATTAACACAGGCGAAAGAAAGAGGGGTGGAATGTGAGACTGAGGAACAAAGGAAAACGCGTGCCAAAGACGTAGCGGTTTTTGTTGCTCGTGCTTGTCTGTGCTTCGGATTCGCAGGCTACGTCCTTCCTCAGAGCATTAACCTGCCAAATTAGAGCTTTTTGGACATCCGCTTAGGTCTCTGTAACTTTACATAGCCCCGAATAGCCGCGAAGCCTGTCAAAAATACTTGCAGTTAATTAAGTGTTGCAAATCAGTATTACGAACGAGTATTACGAATGCCAAGCAAGATAAAAGAAAAGAAAAATTCGATGTGTTACATTCACATGAGCTTCCCTATCCTCAAAGTTTATTTGTGGGTATACAAATTATTCATATGTAGGCTTATTTTCTACCTACTTCATTTTAACCAAGATAAACCTCTCCGCAAATAGTTGCATTACATATTTCACTATAGATACAAAGGGAACAGGATTAGTCAAAAGTTTTAGAACTGGACGCTATACGCTGCCCTTAAAATTCCACACTCCTTCAATGACATTGCGAGAAACAACTGAACATGAACAGTACTTATTTGAAATATACTGTGTGCTTAAAAGAGGTTTACTTTTTTTTTTTTTTTTTTACTTTCTCTACTACGTAGGTATAGTAAGTAGGGGAAGTATTGTATTCCACTCAAAAATTCGATACCGAGATTTCACCGGAAACATATGTTTTGAGGCCCCCTGAATCCCTGGAAACTTGTCCGTGTGTCAGAAACGAAGAGACGGATAAACACCAAACTTGGTATTTAGATTTAGTATCTTCCAGAGATGCGACACGAAGATTTTAAAGAAAATCCCCCACCCCAGATTACCCTTTACATGGTAGATTTTCCGAAAATTTTAATTTTCTTAAAAATGGCTCTAACATTTTGATTAAAATATCACATGTTTAAGATATTTTCATGACGAATAAAATGTATATCTTGAATTTTCTGGGAATGTCTCCAAAAGTATTCTTCATTGTGAACGACTTTTTCATAACTGGTAAACCATAAAGGATAGAAAAAATTTTACTACATAATAAATGTAGATCGCGTTAAAAACAATTTATGTCATATACATTTTTTTTGTTGAGTGAACCATTTTCGGGATATTCCTTGTTATTCCCTTAAATTTTCCAATACTTATACTTTTTCTCAAATGGGAATTCGTTATTCATTACTTTATTTACTGCGTATAGTAAGTAGGGAAAGTATTGCATTCCTCCCAAAAATGTGATAAGATTTCAACGGAAATACATGTTTTGAGGCGCCCTGAATCGAAATAAAGCATTTTTGGAAACATGTCCATATGTGTGTGTCTGTCTATCTGTGAACAGCATAACTCAAAAACTAAAAGCCAGATAAATACCAAACTTGGAATTTGAGTTTAGTATCTTCAATGCAACACAAAGATTTTCAAGAAAATCCCCCACTCCCAACTAACCTTTACGTGCAAGATTTTTCGAAATTTTTTATTTTCTAACAAATGACTAACAATTTAAAATACCATATATGAAAGATATTTATATGAGAAATAAAATGTATATCTTGAATTTTATGGGAATAGCCGAGGAAGCCCTCTTCATTCGGGAGGAATTTTGCATAATTTTTTATAACATGTAAACGTTAAGAGTTAGACGAAAACGTACCACAAAAAATGTAGATCTCTTTAAAACCCACAATTTATTTAAAGTACGTTTCTTTTGTAGCATAAACGTTTCTCAGATATCCGTTATTAAAGGTCCATTGTTCAATACTTGTCATTCTTTTAAAGTCCCATCGATTTTCAGTTTTTTCTCGCGACTGCATGGAAACTGTGGAATTTTAAGGCCAGCATATAGCGTCCGGTTCTGAACATTTGACTATCGCTCTTCTCTTTGTATTTATAACGAAATATTTATAGGTTTATTTGAATTAAATGTAGTAGATAGAGAATAAGCTTTAGTAGGAATAGTTTGTATACCCACTAATAAAGATAGAGGGTAGAGAAAGTCATGTCAATGTATCATATCAGATTTTTACCTATCCCTTATGGCTTTCAGGTGTACGCAATAATTATACAAGACTCAATCAGAATGAAAATTGTTTCACAGAAATTTACATAGAATTCAAGATACAGATGCTAATATCTCAAATCTATTTGGGTGGAGATTTTTTCGTGAAATTATCCGTGTTGTGTCCTGGCAAGTTACTGGTTAAGCACGAAGTATGGTATTCATCCCACTCTTTGTTTTAGGTTCTACCACACGCACGCACACGTGGCACACGCACACACGCCACAAAATTTGTATTTTGTTGAAATCTTAGGTGCAATACAATACTTCCTCTGCCTGCAGTACTTCCTCTGTAAGAGCAGAAGTAATTAAAAAGTAATTAAAAGTCCACTCCCTCTCAGCCACACCTCTATATTTTATTTTTCCTCATAAGAAGAATTTTGGTTTTTGACAGTTTCAATTACGCTTGATGTCCAAAAATCTGATACAGATATTTCACCGTAAATACACACTTTGAGGTCATCTGAATCCCAAAAATTAATTTCTACAAAATTTGCCGTGTGTGTGTAAACAACATAACTCAAAAACGTACAACCTGTTAAATACAAGAGTTGATGTTTAAATTCAGCAACTTCAGGATGTAACACGAGGATTTTAAAGAAATTTCCCCCTCCCCAAAGTACCCTTTACACTGGAAATTTTTAACTATTTTCATTTTATCAAAAATTGCTCAATTTTAATTAAAATACAATAAGTTTAACATATATTCATGACAAATAAAACTTAGATCTTTAAGTCCCCTTTATTCTGAATAACTGTTGTATAACTAGTAAACCTACGCAAAAAGAATGTCTCCTAAAAGCATACAATTTATGTCAAATAATTTTGTTTTATTTTGCTTTAACCATTTCCAAGATATTACTTATTATTGGTTTGAATTCATCATGCAAATATAACACAATTTTTAGGCTTACATAGAGATCTACCTTTTCTCCTTCTACCTATAACAAATGTGTAATAAACATTTGTCACAATTAACAAGAAATGTATAGAAGAATGAACAGTTGTTTGTAGAAGAGTAAGTATAAAAAGTCACGTGAATCCAAGAAATAAGGTTTGAAGATGCAATGATTAGCATTGTCTGGCTGGAAGCACACTACAACCTTGATACTAGTGGAGAGACATCTGTGATTATAGAATATCTCATTCTGTGTTCGTCTGGTCCCACGAGTTGGTCGGAGTCCAAGCGTGGTTCTGTCAGCGTTGGGAGACAGCCATACCCTACGTGTTACCGCGTCTCTTAGATGTCATTCCTTCGGATAGTTTAGTACCACAGCTGGTGAAGATCTCATTTACGCGACAGTTCGCGTTTTACTATGTAACATATCCATCCAAGGTTCTTACTTGGTTACAGTTGCTTTTACTGCATACCGTAGCTTCAGTATCTTTCAGCGACATCTGTGGTGGTCAAGGGGAGAATAAATGAAAAATTGTATGTTACATTCACATGGCTTTCTCTACCCTCTATCGTTTATTAGCGGTTATACAAATTATTCATTACTAAAGTTTATTTTCCTATCTACTTTATCTTAATCCAGATAAACCTCTCTGAAAATTGCAGATTTGGAGTTAGATACAAAGGCAATAGCGATATTCAAATGTTTAAGAATTAGACACTACATGTTGGTCTTTAAATCCTATACTCTTTCCATGACATCGCGAGAAACAACTGAAAATCTTCAGGACTTCAAAATAATGGCTAAGTATTGAACAATTCATACCACTGATAACGGATATCGTAAATGGCTGATACAACAAAAAGGCTATTTTAAATAAATTGTCTTTTTTAAAGAGATGGACGGTTTGTGTAGTGCGATTTGTCTATCGCTCAACGTTTGCCAGTTATACAAGATTATAAAGTTCCTTCCGAATGAAGAGGTCCCCACAAGCTGTTTTCAAAAAATTCATGTAAATATCTTTAATATATGGTATTTTAATCAAAATATTTGGAACTATAGTTTAGAAAATAAAAAAATTCTAAAAATACTCCATGTAAAATGTAGTTTGTTATGGGGAGATTTTCTTAAAAATCTTCGCGTCGCAGCTAGGAAGGCAGTGAACCTAAACATCCAGCTTGGTATTTATCCAACTTTTCGTTTTCGAGCTATGACGTTCACAGACACACACACACAATTTTTGAGTGGAATGAATATCTCCTCCACCTACTGTATGCAGTAGAGAAAGTGAAAATCAGTGAAGTAGTGAAGAATCACAATTCGTCAATTCACAGAAAAAAAATCTGATGTGTTACACTCACATGACTTTCTCTACTCTTGTACAATCTATTTTTACAAACGCCTATTCTCCATATGCTTCATGTTAATCGAGATATCGAGATGTCAATCTTATTGGTAATTTTCTTGTAGATGCAAGGGGAATATGGTAGCTTTTAAGCGATAGTCAAATATTTTAACGCTGGTTGCTATGTGGCGCATTCCATTCTCTTTGCATGTCCAGGACATAAAAAACTGAATAACGAATTTGAGAAAAAGTATAAGTATTGGAAAATTTAAGGAAATAACAAGCAATATCTCGAAAACGGTTCACTCAACAAAAGAAATGTATATGACATAAGTTGTGTATTTTAACGCGATCTACATTTTTTGTGTAGTAAAATTTTGTCTATCTCTTATGGTTTACCAGTTATGCAAAATTCGTTCACAATGAAGAATACTTTTGGAGACATTCCCAGAAAATTCGAGATATACATTTCATTTCTCATGACATTATCTTAAACATATGTTATTTTAATCAAAATCGTTAGAGCCATTTTTGAGAAAATTAAAATTTTCCAAAAATGTTCCATGTAAAGGGTAGTCTGGGGTGGGGAGATTTTCTTGAAAACCTTCGTGTCGCATCTCTGGAAGATACTGAACCTAAATACCAAGTTTGGTGCTTATCCGACTGTTCGTTTTTGAGTTATGCTGTTCACAGACACACACACAGACACACACACAGACACACACACGGACATGTTTCCAAAAATGCTTTTTTTTGGATTCAGGAGGTCTCAAAACGTGTATTTCCGGCGAAATCTCGGTATCGAATTTTTGGGTGGAATGCAATACTTCCCCTACTTACTATACGTAGTAGAGAAAGTAAAAACTATAACTACTGCAACCTTTGGAGGTGAGAAGTATATTTGCCAGTTTTTTCTCCGAAGTTGCTTTGAACAGATTATTTTGTGAATGACATTTTCTGGTAGCTATAAATGACCCGTTTTGTTAGATAATATTCAAGATAACTAAATTGAATTTTGGGAAGATGAAAACAACCTCTATTTGCTGTTGCGGATTTGCTTTGGTGTTAATAACGGGACTAGTTATTTTAAAAGAAAATAATTACTGATAAATGTGAATCAAAAGATGGCATAATTTGGAAGACAGCTATCTGCCTTAAAAAAGAAAATTGATAAAAGTATATCTTAGGAGGTATGCAATCAAATCCTTAAAAAGTTGAGTCTAGTATCTTAGTTTTCGAGATGTGTCATAAATTTAGGAGATTAAACGTTGGTGGGATAGGACGTTTTACCTCCCATTTATAAGCTTTGACATTGATCTCTTCTCCATCTTTAAGAACTCACGAACGTTTGTTTCTCAGTATACTTCTTTTGAACCTTGCTCTGTCCATCTTGGCTAAGATATATAGACTTTTCTTCATCCTACTGGTATGTACTTGTATAAGATTTATTACTTTCTCTACTACATATAGTAAGTAGGGGAAGTATTGTATTCCACTCAAAAACTCTATACCGAGATTTCACCGGAAATACATGTTTTGAGTCCTCCTGAATCCAAATAAAAGCATTTTTGGAAAAATCTAGGTGTGTGTGTCTGTGAACAGCATAACTCAGAAACGAACAATCAGATAAACATCAAACTTGGTATTTAGGTTCAGTATCTTCCAGAGATGCGACACAAAGGCTTTCAAGAAAATCCTCCCTCCCCAGATTACCCTTTACATGGAACATTTTTCGAAAGATTTGATTAAAATATCGTATATTTAAGATACTTTCATGACAAATAAAATGTATATCTCAAATTTTCTGGGAATGTCTCCAAAAGTATTCTTCATTGTGAACGACTTTTGCATAACTGGTAAACCATAAGAGATAGACAAAAGTTTGCTACACAAAAAATTTAGATCGCGCAAAAATGCACAATTTATGTCGTATACATTTTTTTTGAGTGAACTGGTTTCGAGATATTGCTTGTTATTCCCTTAAATTTTCCAATACTTATACTTTTTCTCAAATTCGTAATTCATTTTTTTTATGTCCTGGACATGCAAAGAGAATGGAATGCGCCACATAGCAACCAGTGCTTAAAATATTTGACTATCGCTTAAAACCTACCATATTCCCCTTGCATGTACAAGAAAATTAGCAATAAGATTGACATCTCGATATCTCGATTAACATGAAGTATATGGAGAATAAGCATTTGTAAAAATAGTTTGTACAAGAGTAGAGAAAGTCATGTGAGTGTAACACATCTAATATTTTTTATCTGTTCTGCACAGTCAGAATAGCTTTGTAACCATATGAAGGGTTCAGATACACAAAAGCACTTCAACTGTATATCGTTTCACACTAATATGCATTTCCGTATAAGGGAACTAACTAGTCGACTAAGATTTGGCCCACATTTTTACTTTCTCTACCACGACCTAGTAAGTAGAGAAGGTATTGCATTCCAATCAGAAATTCTATACCAAGATTTCATCGGGAATATATATTTTGAGGCCCCTGAATAAAAAAAGCATTTTTATAAAAAGGTCCATGTGTGCCTATACAGCGTAACTCAAAAACTAAAAGTCAGATAAATATCACAACCTTCCAAAGATGCGACACGAAGGTTTTCAAGAAAATCCCCACCCACACTACTTTTACATGAAACATTTTTCGAAAATTTTTATTTTTAAAAATGGCTGGTGATTTTGATTAAAATATCATATATTAAAGATATTTACATGACAAATAAAATGTATATGTTGAATTTTCTGGGAATAGCCTTTGAAGTTCTCTTCATTCAGAATTTTGTATATTCTTGTATAACTGGTAAACGTTAAGCGATAGACAAAAACGTACTACACAAAAAATGTAGATCTCTCTAAAACATACAATTTACTTCAAATAAGTTTTTATGTGGCATAATCCATTTCTGAGATATCCGTTATTAAAGGTTCGAATTGTTCACAGTAATACTTTGTATACCCACTAATAAATTTAGAGGGTAGAGAAAGTCATGAATGTATCACATCGGATTTTTACATATAAATACAGCGAGGATCAATTGCACATTATGTGGCATTATAGCTTTTGTCTTATACTGGCATTTTGAGGTGTACTAGTAATGCTGAAGTGGTCGAGTAGGCATTTAGAGCCTAATATTGTGTAATGTTTTTGAGTATTCTCCACTTGATTTTTTTATATATATAAATTATTCCTTACACATCAGTTGTGGCAAATTCTAAGAATTGTTTTATCTTTAAGAATAATGAAAACTCTAAGCAATACATCAGCCAAGATCGGTTGTTTGATTGAAAAAAGAAAAAAGTATCCTGTTTGTGGCACCTATCATTCGAGAAACTTTGTTGCAGTGTTCCTGAATCACCCTGTATAACTATTGTAGCTTAACGATATTTTAATCACGTTTGTGGATATTGGATCATCGTTATCCTTCGTATAACCTGAGCTATAATATATAATATCACACATATTCATCCCCACTAAGAATATGTTTCTTTAATTTCCAATATTCCAGTTGAAATATTAATTTACTATCTTCCAGTTGATATTTTAAAAATTGACACTTGGCCTCATGCTAAATTTTAAATTTAAAATTTGGGTATTTCAGATTTAATGATACGTCAAGTGAAAGAAAAATTCAAAGCATGTTATTTAGCATTTCATAAGTGTACCATATTATTTTTATTACTGTATGCTGATGACAACAGAAAACCATCAGATTCCATTAAGTGTTGCGCACACTCGCCTACAAGTTTTTTCTAGGAACAGTTTCAGTGTAGGAATTCTTTAAAGCTGGAATCTGTAGAACTGCTGTGGCATGCATTACTCAACTTATTGCAACGGTAGATGCTATTAATATTTCTGTATGTTTGACATGAATCGGATTGACGATGCCATTTTATCAAGAAGGCTCACGGAATTTTACGGAAATATAACTTAAGTATACCAATCTATTACATTTCTAAAATCTACAATTTCAGTTCCATACACTTTAAGTATTAATGTAGCATTCTGGGTTTAATTTATAATATGTACACCAAACTTCATGGGTATTTTTAAATTAGTTCCCTAGTTTTCAGATTTTAGAAAATTGTGCCACACGATGCAATTATTTTTTAAAACATTAATATTCTATAAAATTTGACAAATCTTATACATTAACTTTTTAATTGTCCTTTGGGAAGAAAATACAAATTTAATATGAGACTTAAAGCTTTTTTAAAAATCTGAAGTGTTGCACTCAAAAACTTTCTCTGCTTTCGTAAAAACGATTTTTACAAACGCTCATTCTCCATATACTACATGTTAATCGAGATACAATTTGCAGAAACTTATTGTTAATTTTCTTGTAGGCGCAAGGGGAATATGGTATGCTTTAAGCGATAGTCAAATGTTTAAGAGCTGGTTGCTATGTGGAGCATTCCCTTCTCTTTGCATGTGCAGGACACAAAAATACGAATAACGAATTCTCATTTGAGAAAAGGTATTGCAAAAATTCAAACAAAGAAAAGGAATATCTCGGAAATGCTTCACTCCACAAAAAAAATGTATATGACATAAATTGTGTGTTTTGACGAACTCTACATTTTTTTGCGTTTTAGAAGTTCATGTATCACATATGGTTTACCAGTTAAGCCAAAGTCATTCAGAAGGAAGAGGGTTTTTGGAGACATTTACAGAAAATTTGATATGTACATTTCATTTGCGATAAAAATATCTTAAACTTGTGATGTTTTAATCAAAATCGCCAGAGTCATTTTGGTAAAATGTTCCATGTAAAGTGTAGTCTAAGGTGGGAGATTTTCTTGAAAATCTTCGTGTCGCATCCCTTACTAAATTACAAATTACCAGTTTAGTGTTTATCCGACTTTTAGTTTTTTTCACAGACAGACAAACAGACATACACACACATGGTCATATTTCCAAAAATGCTTTATTTGGATTGAGGGCACCTCAAAACATGTATTTCCTGTTAAAGCTCGGTATGGAATTTTTGGGGGAGTGTAATATTTCCATTTACTCCCTTTAGTAGAAAAAGTAAAAATGCGTATATTATTATTATTATTTATATTATTATTATTATTATTATTATTATTATTATTATTAACTTCATATTTATACCGGAAAGTACATCGTGCGAAATAATTTTAAAATGAGAATATGACAAATGAAAATCGGAGAAGATAGAGTTAAAATTATAACATTAAGATACCACTGTTTCGAACTTCATACTCTTTAAAAAGCATTTCTACTTTTTCTGCTCCTCTGTAATTAATTTAGTATCTGAAGACATTTTGGGCCTCTTGAATGTTTTGTTCACTTTAATGTAGGCAAAAAGTAATATTTTTACTATAATTTTATAGAAAGCTAGGTTTCAAGCAGACATTTAAATCGCTGTATGACATGTTTTGTAAAGATAGAACCTACATAGAACTAAAATAGTAATGTAGTGTTTAGTAACACTGAAATTCATATTAATGAATTTTGGTAATTTTGGACTTCTTTTTCACATATGGGTATCCGTAATCAACCAATATTGCTTCTGAATTTAAATAAATGTAAGTTATCTGCGTACCAAATGAGTAAGTTTACTTGTTCTTTCTCTGTATTAAATGAGAATACCAATTATTTTATATTAGTATTTTTCTATCTAAACTAAAATCTTCAGTATGTTCCTTATGTAGTGACGCTTGGCCTATAAATCTCAAATGGCACGAGAGTACCTTCCTACCTATTTGGCTTGATCCAACTACACAGGCGAATTTCTGCAGTAGTGTTTCCCTTAGTATTGAGATTTAATCCTAAGGGTATTCAAATTATGCTTGCAATATTCCACGGTGAAACCGATTCTGGTATCTCTGTGATTCAATTGTAGCGGATGGTGTAATTAATATTCGAAATCCCAATACATGGTCATTAAGAACAGTAGTTATTACATAATATAACAATAATTACAAAAGGTTAAGGAGTATCAGGGCACATCATGTTCGGCACTTACACTCAACCAAGTTTTCGATAACTGAGATTTGAAACCTTTTGGAAGAAGTTCTAACAAAAAGAATACGTTTAATAGCAGCACATTTTTTACTTTCTCCACCATCTATCTCTTAGGTAATGAATTCCACCCAAAAATTCGATGTCGAGATTGCACCGAAAATACGTGCTTTGTTGCCCCTTAATCTACAAGAAAACCATTTTTAGAAAACTATATCTATCTGTTTGTGTGTGTGTGTGTGTGTGTGTGTGTGTGTGAATAGTATAACTCAGAAACAAAAAGTTAGATAAATGCTAAACACACTACTTTCAGTACCCTCCTGAGTAAGCGAAACGAAGATTTTCAAGAAAATACCCTCACCGCAAACTACTTTTACATAGAACACTTTTCAAAGTTTTTTTATTTTCTTAAAAGTCTGATAAATTCACAGGTATTCACAATCTCAGACATTCACATTTCTTTCCCTACCCTCTATTATTTATTAATGGGTATGCAAACTATTCATAAAATGGCTTATTTTATGTCTAGCACATTTTAATCCAATTAAGCCTTTGCAGAAATAGCTACATTGCACATTTCGTTATAGATACAAGGAGCACAGCGATAGTCAAATGTTTAAGAACAGGACGCTGTATACTGGCCTTAAAATTCGATACGTTTCCATGAAATTGCGAGAAACAACTGAATGTTAATAGGACTTTAAGAGAATGACGAAATAATGAACATTCGAACCATTAATAACATATCTCAGAAATGGCTTATGCCACAAAACCTTACTGGTAATAAATTGCGTGTTTTAAAAATACCTACATTTTTTGCTGTAGTACGTTTTCGTCTATTGCTTAACGTTTAACGGTTTTACATGGTTATACAAAATTCCTGCCGAATGCAGAGGACTTCACAAGCTATTCCGAGTAAATTCAAGATATACATTTTATTTGTCATGTAAACATCTTTAATATAATATTTAATCAAAAAGTTTATATTCCTTTTTAGAAAATCAAAGTTTGCGAAAAATATCTATTGTAAATTTGCGAAAAATGTCCCATGTAAAGGTAGTTGAGGATGAGGGGATTTTGTCGAAAATCTTCCTATCGCATCCTTGGAAGATACTGAACCTAAATACCAAGTTTGGTATTTATCCGCCTTTCGATTTGGAGTTGATGTTTTTCACAGACGCGTAGACAGCACACACACGCGCGCGGACATGTTTCCAAAATGCTTCATTTGGATTCAGAGGACCTCAAAACATGTATTTCCGATGAAATCTCAGTATCGATTTTTTCGGTGAAGCAATACCTTCGTTAAGTAGATAGATGTGAATCTAACGCCAGAATTTTTTTTAGCTGTCTTACAAAATTAATTCCATTTCTGCATGTATCTGTATGGCCTAGCGTATTAAAGCACATTGCTATCTTCAAATAATTACACTGAGGGCAATTCCTTCAATTCAAGCAAGATCAACAGTCAAAAAGAAAACAAAAAATTCTGATATGTTGCACACACATGACTTTCTCTGCAACCTAATTTTAGAAACGCTTATTATCCTTCTACTTCATGTTAATCGAGAGAAGCATTTGCAGAAATTATTGCTTATTTCCTTGTAGGCGCAACGGGAATATTGCAGGCTTTAAACAATAGTCAAATGTTTGATGAGCTGGTTGCTCTGTGGAGCATTCCATTCTCTATGCGTCTCCAGGACCTAAAAATAAAAAAATAAAAATGAATAATCTCCATTTGAGAAAAAGTATAAGTATTGGACGGAATATCTCGGAAATTGTTCGCTCACAAAAACTAATATATGACAAATTGTGCGTTTTAATGAGATTTTTTTGTGTAGTCAAACTGTGTCCATCTCTTACGGTTTACCAGTTATGCAACAGCCATTCAGAATAATGATGACTTTTGGGGACATTCCCAGAAAATTCAACATATATTTTATTATTTAAAAAATTCTAAATTTTTAATAATGTTTCATATAAAGGGTAGTCTGGATTGGGGGTTTTTCTTGAAAATCTTCGCGTCGCATCTTTGAAAAATACGGAATCTAAATACCAAGTTTGGTATTTATTCGACTTCTCGTTTTTGAGCTATGCTGTTAACAGACAGACAGGCACACACACGGACATTTTTCTAAAATTGCTTTATTCAGGGGTCCTCAAAACATGTATTTCCGGGAAATCTCGATATCGAATATTTGGGTGGAATGCAATACCTTACCTACTCACTATACATAGTAGAGAAAGTAAAAAAGGAACACCACATTTTGGATCGTACAATGCTGATGAATAAACAATCGAAATGTAAACAAAAAGAGGAAAAAGCAACTGTTAACTGATAGCGATATACAATACAATAATTGCCAGGCAGATCCATTGATGGAATGTTAATATCATCGGCAGAAAACCTGCGCCTGCACACAGCGGCAACTTCTTCGCCACTGTTGCACAGCAGGAGGTTTAAGTTGCTAATATCATGTGATATGGCGTATGCATGGCATGGGAGAAGGACGCTCTGAGGAAATCGTCTCCCGGACTGCGAGCGGTCTCCGGGACCCGACTCCCTCAGGGGATGTATAAGACCACAGGAGGACGGGAGACGGCTTCACTAGCCACCATCCAAGAGTTCAAATCTGTAAATGGTAGGGACCCTGAGCTCTGCCTGTCGTGCGTCCTGGTTTGGCCGTCTGTCTCCTCCCTCTTTCCCTCCCTCCCGGGGGCGCTCCGTCAGAGGCCTAGGTACAATAGATCTGGTAGGTCAAGGTGCCAAGTCCCCATCCCCTTCTAGTCCTCTCCTATCCTATCTAAAAGCCTTTGCGTTGAGACCAGAATCTAAACCCATATTGTGCGCATTTGAATTTCTATGATGCTGAAGATAAAACCTAAAATATTGCTTCTTTGTATCTATGATTATTGATTATAGATAATAAGTTTTAAAAAGAGAATTATTAGTAATATATTGGTGAGTTTAATGTTATTTATTTTTGTTAATTGAGGTATTTATAGAAGAGTTACAGTTTATTGTCGTGAGTATTTATTACACTAGTCTGCATGCTATCGGATGACTGAAAACTAATAAGTGATTCTGACTCACTTTTGTATGCTAATTTCAGAACTGTTTTTAGTTTTTTTCTATCACGTACAGTTTTTTTCACAATTTCACTTCAAAAATATAGAGATATAGAGATGTAAAGATATTGCTTCCGCCACTACACATAAAATTGGGCTTGATGAAGCAATTTGTAAAGACTCTACTACAGTATGGACCCTGCTTCAAGTACCTTTCCAAGAAATTTCCCTTCATTACATAAGACAAATTAAAGGCTGGAATTTTTGTTGGTCCTCAAATAAAGAAACTGATGCAGGATGAAGATTTTGAGAAGACAATGAATGAGAGAGAAACAGAAGCCTACCGATCATTTACTGAAAACTTCTTAGGCCATTGTCGAAACAATGTTGGAAAATTTCAGGAAGATGGGTTGTAACATGAGTGTAAAGGTGCATTTTCTGCATTCACATATCAACTACTTTCCAGAAAATCTGGGACCTTATAGTGAAGAGCAGGGTGAACGTTTTCACCAAGATATTAAGGAAATTAAGAGGAGGTACCAGGGGAGATGGAATGAAACTATGATGGCAGACTACTGTTGGATGTTGAGGAGGGACAGTCATCTTCAAGGATCTTCAAGGAAGTCAAAGAAGAGAAACTTTGAAAAAAATTACATGAAACACTTGGCTCCTTTTTTTGTTAAAATGTAATCATGAAATAAATTAGGGGAGTTCTTGAGAGTATTCTTAAAATGTTTCTTGATCATTAGTAAAATTCTCAAAACATTACTTATTTTGTGTAAACACCTGACGTGATAGAAAAAAACGGAAGTTATTTCTGGAATCAGCATAAAAACTTGATTCAAGAACACCTACTTTTAAGAAATCATCTTACAAAAGTTTGAAAATGCAGACTAGTGTTATTAATGTTATGCTGAGCAGACACTCGTCCTATATCTGGGACATAAAATGTGCATTTCGGGTCGGGAACCAGCACATCACTCTCTAGCCAACAACGCCACGGCGTAGGATACAAACAAATTTCTTTTGCAGAAATTTCGGAGCTCTGTATAAAGAGTTTAAGATCCCAAATGAAGGCGATATTATCTACAAAAAAACTGGATTTGCAGCTAACTACTTAGGGATTTTTTTTCTTTCGGTTTCAAATCATCATCATCATATCCAATTCACGTCATTGTCATCCAATGGCATTATCTGATTAATTATATTGATGCAGTAGTAAAAACAGGCATACCTGGAGCAGACATATCCTTACACCTTCAGAGTTACCTCCTCATGATTCCTCTCGCGCAGAGTATTTCGGTAGATTCCTCGACAATCCAATATACTGCAGTTATTGACCCCTACTTGTGAAAATTAAACGCCAAGATCGTGAGTTGAATCCGATGATATCGGCTCGGGAGGGAAGTCGATATGGAGGAAGTTTGGGTCTTCACATATTGCAGCGTTAAGAAGGGAAAGCGCTTCGAATAAAACACTTATTTCAAATTTATATAAGAGTATATTTCACAAAACCAAAACACTGTAGAGTCATTAAGTGCGTAACGAATATATAAGCCATCTTATGCCCTTGCAAATATAGATGACAATCATTTATGAATGGCTCTCGTCTATGATGTAGTACAGGAGAATGTGGCATCGTTGGGGGTTAAAATAAGCATCCGAGTAACCTTTAAATGGTGAGTAAAGAATAAAACGGTGGCATTGGATTGTATTTTTGGAACGACACATCGTTGCCACCTGCCGGTAGTTTAGGTTTGGTAGAGTGAAGGGATCCGAAGCATAGGAAATTATGGGACATTCCAAACAGGAAGCAGTTAATCCGTTCCCCTTAAGTCTGAACGATTTGGAAGAAGAAACCTCCCGAACTGCGGTGTCCTCTATGAGTGACGATAAAAGTCAGTATTGTTAACAATCTCTTGAAGTGCTGCGGAAAGAGGCATTATATATCTTAATTTACGTTCAGAAATTAGCGAAAAAATCGTATGTTACATTCATATGACCTTCTCTCTTATAAAAGCTATTCTTACAAAATCTTATTATTCTACATACTTCTTGTTAATTCCGATAAAATTTGAATTCAGTTTTACAAACTTCGTTATACGATACATAGGTAAGGCGATAGTCGGTTTTTTAAAGAGCGTGTGTCTAGATGATGCCTTTGAAAGTCATGTTCCTTGCAGGACCACGAGAAGTAAGAAAGAAAAAAATGACTTCCCATTTGAGAAAAGAATAAGTAGTTTAAAATTTAAACCAATAACAAGGATATCCCAGAAATGATTAACTTAACGAAAAAAAAATTAACATAAACTGTGTGCTTTAACCTGATCCAAAATCTTTTCTATGTGTACTTATATTTTGTCTACCTCTTACGGTTTACCAATTATGCCAAAGTCATTCAGAATGAAGATGACTTCACAGGCTACTCATTCGAGACATAAAGTTCATTTGTTATGAACATATCTTAAACATATATTTTTATGAAAATGTTTTTGAGTAAATAAAAATCTTTGAAGCATTTTCTATGTAAAGCGTGGTTTGGATTGGGGATTTTCTTTTTTTCTTATGTTCTAGTTATACTCCGCCTTTAACTGCAATGGTCTTATCGGCGGCCTTTTAACTTTGGAACATATTGCCGATCGACAATGAAGTTAACTCTCTACTGTTGCATTGGGTTTATGGCCACTTCTTTGGATTTTCTACATTAGATTGCACACACAAACCTTCACACTCATTCATGCTTCCAGACTCTGGGGAGGACAGGGATTAATTTTGGCTAGAGAACAATTCCCACCCCCAGCCGGGAATCGAACTCCAATGGAATTTATTCACATCTTCTAAGACTTTACTTGCGGTCCAAGTGTCCCAAAAGTGCCCATAAGGGGGCTTCCGAACCCTTCAGCTGCTTCGTGCGAGCGCTGCGGACCCCTAGTACTCATGGTACTTTCGAGGTTACTAAAAGTATGCCAGGCTGAACATTCGAGTACCTCCCAGAAGGGAAATGTTCGGATTGGGTTGGACTCGGCGGGGCAGTGGTTCCCGAAACACATGTGAGATTGGGTAGGCCTGGCTGGTTTACCGCCCAGGCGGAGTTGTGAGACGCCCAGATGTTCTCCGGCACCGACCATGAGGGTGAGAGCTGGTAAACGGTGGCTAGACACTGTCGCCCCACCAAGGTCTTCGGTGGTCTTTCCCTATAGGATTTTCCCTATTTGGGATGATGCGCCTAAGTGGCGTATCCACTTCCACTCTGAGGGACGCTTCGAGAGGAAGCAGGTGTCCTGACCTCGTCTGGCGAACAGGTGGCCGTGTATAAGATAGGTAATGGCCTACTGGAAATCCTCAAGACTTGACCTGGGGTGCAGAGAGTAGCGGGCTGAGTGGTCAGTCGAGCCGTTCATTGGTATTTATTTGTCCCTAAGGTGTTCAATTGAATTCAGGTAGGGATTCTATGCAGGCCAATCGAATCGGTTAACATTGTTGTCTGCATACACTTCAAGTAGTAGCTCTCGAAACATGGCACTCCTCGCACAGCAAGCAGGTGCTCTATCGACTGAGCTATAAGGCCAACAGGATTTTATTGAAAATCTTCATGTCGCATCCTTGGAAGATACTTAACTTGAACCAACTTAACTGGTCTTCCTCGTCCAATCCAATATCCAGGAAACAACTGATCAATAGTCACTTGCCGAGCCCTAATGAAAACTGAGCCGGACAGCCATCCTGTTGAAGCCACGTCGGCAGAGCCAGAACCATCGGCAAATGGTGCAAAAGGTTGACAAGGAAGTCCATCAATTGTTTGTGGCTAAGCATTAGTAGATAGAAAAAAATCTGACGTGTTACACTCACATGACTTTCTCTACTCTTGTACAATCTATTTTTGCAAACTCTTATTCTCCATCTATTTCATATTAATCGAGATAAACATTTGCAGAAACGATCTTCTGACATGCAAAGAGAATTCATTTTATACATAGCGACCAGTTCTACAAATATTTGACTGTCGCTACTATGTTCCCTTGTTTTGTAATTGCCTTTAAGCATCGACATATATCTTAATAGCTGGTTGCTAGGAGCAGCACCACTCTCTTTGCCACATACTAATACTCTTTGCATATCCAAAACAAAAAAAAATGAATATCGAATTCCCATTTGAGAAAAAGTATAAGTATTGGAAAATTTAAGGGAATAACAAGCAATATCTCGAAAATGGTTCACTCAACAAAAAAATATGTATGACATAAATTGTGTATTTTAACGCGAGCTACATTTTTTGTGTAGTAAAATTTTATCTATCTCTTATGGTTTACCAGTTAAGCAAAAGTCGTTCACAATGAAGAATACTTTTGGAGACATTCCCAGAAAATTCAAGATATACATTTTATTTATCATGAAAATATCTTAAACATATGATATTTTAATCAAAATCGTTTAGAGCCATTTTTGAGAAAATAGAAATTTTCGAAAAATGATGCATGTAAAGGGTAATCTGGGGTGGGGGAATTTTCTTAAAAACCTTCGCGTCGCATCTCTGGAAGATACTGAACCTAAATACCAAGTTTGGTGTTTATCCGACTGTTCGTTTCTGAGATATGCTGCTCACAGACACACACACACAAATATAGACACACAGACAGATAGACACACACGGACATGTTTCCAAAAATGCTTTTTTTTGGATTCAGGGGGTCTCAAAACATGTATTTCCGGTGAAATCTCGGTATAGAAGTTTTGGGTGGAATACAATACTTCCCATACTTACTATACGTAGTAGAGAAAGTAAAAAAAAAGGTTTGGTAAAACTTATTTCATGTTGAAAGTACTGTCCAATGGAACTTTAAGCAAACTATGTTCCCATTTAAAATTTCAAAGTTCACCACGAGTAACCCTACTTCCGGTTTGTTCCGGGAAATGAAAATATAATCAATCGATTCTTCACATAGTTTTCTGATTATCATATTGGTTTGTGAAGAACAAGTATCTTACAGTTTTAGAGAAAGAAAGGCTGATACGGGTGCTCTGGGATTCCTGGTAGATAATGATTCAAGAAAGCAAATGAGTCTTGCTACACATTATTGAGTCATTTTAATAGGACTAACATTTACTATTAAGTAATGAAATTTTTGCCTACTGACCTCATTTCATGTATCTGAATATTAAGTTCCGATCTCACTTCCTAAAGCAAACCATTGTAGTTTTATCTCTTTGATACTTTTTGCTAATACGAGCGGAGCAACAGCTCATTACGCCTGTGATTCACCATTTTATATCACAGGTTTTGCAAGTTCTTGTCCTAAAAAAACTTACCCCCTACCAGAAAAACCCGCAGAGTGGTTTGCTGTAGCAACAGCCCCAAAAATGCTTAAAAGATACGGACAAACAACACACAGGTATGTCCCCACAACAAGGACATACCTCCGCAATGGCCAAATGGCCGATCTCCAAACCCCTAATCCACGGGGGTCCCCCGAAGGGGCGCCTGCTCGAGAGCACCCGGAGGCGGGTCCTAACTGGGCAGTCCCGCAACGACGCCAGGGAAGGAACCTCTACAGAGTGCACATTCATCGCCCAGCCGCAACCCACCCGACCCGGTAAAACCACAAAAAGCCTATGGGTCGGAGCGGGTGGTCGCCGGGAATCGAATCCGGGATCTCCCGAATGCGAGTCGCATACGTTACCGTGGCGCCATCTCGTTCGGTACGAGATGTTTAATAGAAAATGTCGGGGGGCAACAGCGCTTGACAGAGTTCTGGCTGTTGCGTGACGGATAAGGTGCTGCACTGTTGTCGGACTATTATACCGTAGCTGATTTGTCCTTTTCTATTTCTGAAAAAGAACAAGAATCTAGTTCAGTAGCTCTCACACAATAAATACAGAACAACAACTTACCGATCTCGGAACCAAAGCATAAATTAAAGTTAATTAAATAAAATAAAGAAATATCCTTCATTAAGAACTACAATTAACTCTGGAACATGAACTAGCGGTGTACTAATGGTTTCTGAATATAAATAGTTTTCAACTTAAAAGAAAAGCACAGTGTTTATGCACTGTATTATTTGACAGAGAATGCAATAGAAAACTTGTCCACGCATATCAGAAGTTTTTAAACTACAGAGAAAAATTCCAAAGCATGTAGAATGTAAACTCTGTAGCTGATAATGAAAAAGGTTCAGATGCGGAATAAGGAAGACTGATGATCAAGATATGCGGGTTAATTGTATCAATTAATCATTACATCTGTTCTGATGCAATGGGTAAATTACACACCAGGTGGTCCAAACTAGCGTCCTTAGTTGAAATTAGCTTATACCGGATAGCGCGGATGCCAAAAGGTTTGCCTAAGTAGAACTGCAAAGGGATTCCATACAGAGACGAGATTACAAAAATTGAAAGACCAATGCTTGAAAACGAACACTAACTGCTATTACTTGTCCCAAACTCATTTGGTAGAGAAACTGCCTGCTATATGAGGTGTTCCAAGTTCGATTCGCGGTTGGGCTCCAAAAAGTTGTCCTTAAACAAAACATTTAACGGTATGCCCAGAGTCTGGTGTTGAATGTGACAGTAACTATGTGTGCGTGTGGGTTGTTGTTGGTTATTTAATACGAAATTTACTCATTAACAAGAATTCAGTGTTGCCACTTGATGAAAACCTGGGCAAACATGTTGAGTATTTAGTTCCATGACAGTTAATCTACAATCAGTACAACTATATGGCACAAATTGGTACCGCAAAGTTAACAAGATTAAACAAAATCTAATTTTAGTATATTTATATACCCTCAAAGGTGCGTTAGTATTAAATTATTTTCTATTAGCGCATTATTCATAATAAGCATGTGCAAAAGAATACCCGCCTTGGTGGAGAAGTGATGTAAGGGCCTCTCAGCCTCACGTTCTACCTGGAATGATCCATCATTTCTTAATATTATTTCTGTGCGTCAAAAACAAACAAACGAAAAACAAATTGCCCAAAAGATAGATGTCGCTTCTGAAAACATTTAAAACACAGTATTCGAGGCTCAGATGCATTTTGGTGCGTCTCCGCACAGATCGTAACCATACCCGTGTGTTCGTCATTGCTGAGCGTTATCTCTTTGTCTGGTTCGAACTGCATATAGGCGACCACGCAACGCTTATCAGTACGAAACTACCATGTAAGCCCTGCAGACAGCAGCGCTACTTCAGTGACCTTTCGCTTTGTACCTGCACTGCCCCTTTGAACAGCGGTGCTGCGGCAACTTCTCTTGCACCCATGTATGCGAGAAACATAAAACTGCAAAGGACGGCTTGTTTGGGCCACCTGGTATGCATTTCTAAAATAAGAGATAAAATATTTGCACAAAGCATGTGTCACTCATTAAATGTTTACTTTAGCACAATTAAGAAAGTCAGAAACGTGGCAATATTATCTTATTTATTATCGTCCTGTCTGATGTGTGTACGGCAGGCTATTACCTCTGCGCCTGCAAATTTTTTCGCGGCGACTCTAAGTTATTCAAGTTATTTTGTGGCGTTCTCCGTGGTGTAGTGGTTACAATGCTAGCTTCTAGTTCCCGAGGTCGCGGGTTCAAACCCGGCGGAGGGCGATGCATATTTTTTTCGGGCGTAAAAATCCTTAGCCTGGCTTCCTTCGGAAGGGAAGTAAAGCCAGTGGTCCCGTGTTATAGATTTACGGCACGTAAAAGAATCTCAAGCCTGATAGAGAGGCCTCTGAGCAAACTTATCTGGTATTTCACGTCCAATATAGAATGGGAGGCTAAGGACCATAGTATTTAAAGAGCGTCCATAAATAAAAAGGCTCAATTCAAGTTACTTTGTAGTGTAAATGTAACATATGGCGTAAGAATTGAGGAATTTTCTTTGCCTTTTGTGCTCTTTGCAATAGTCCATTATGCTAAGAAAATGTACATATTTTAAAGAATGAAGGAAAATATCTGATGCATTCCATTCGCAAGACCTTCTATGCTTATTCTCCTACAAACTATACTTGTAAAATAGTATTCTTCTATCTACTTCTTGTTAATATAGATAAACCTTCATCACTCACTCAAATCCTTGCAAGTATAAGCTAAGCTAAAGCTATATTCAAAGCTTTTCAAAGCCGGTCGCTCTGTAATGGCTTTGAAATTTTCTCTTTGCATTAACACGAAAAAGAAGGAAATAAAACTGATGCGTTGCACTTACATAACTTTCTCTACTCATGTACAAACTACTTTTAAAAACGATTATTCTCAATCTACTTCATGTTAATGAAATAAACATTTGCAGAATTATTGCTATTTGTCTTGTAAATGCAAGGGGAATATGCTAGGCTTTAAGCGATAGTCTAATCTAGTAAGAGCTGGTTGCTAAGTGGAGCATTCTACATGTTCAGGACATAAAAAAAACGAATAACGAATTCCCATTTGAGAAAAAGTACAAATATTGGAAAATTCAAACAAATAACAAGGAATATCTCGGAAATGGTTCACTCGACAAAAAATATATGACAAACTGTGTGTTTTAACGAGATCTACATTTTTGTGTAGTAAAATTTTGTCTATCTCCTAGAGTTTAGCAGATATGCAAAATTCGTTTAGAATGAGGAGGAATTTTGGGGAAATTCACAGAAAATTCAAGATGGAGATTTCATTTGTCATGAAAATATCTTAAATATATGATATTTTAATCACAATATTTAGAGCCAGTTTTGAAAAAATCAAAATTTGCGAAAAATGTTCCATGTAAAGGATAGTCTGGGGGGAGGAACTTCTTGAAAATCTTTGTCTCATTCCTGGAAGACACTAAACTCAAATACGAAGTTCGGTATTTATCTGACTTTTCGTTTTTGAGTTATGCTGTTCACAGATACAAACATGGACACGTTTCCAAAAATGCTTTATTTCGATTCAGGGCACCTCGAAACATCTATTTCATGTGAAATCTCAGTATCGAATTTTTGAGTGGAATGCAATACTTCCCCTACTTAGTATACGTAGTAGAGAAAGTAAAAACAAGAGCGATTAAGGTTGGGAAAATTATAAGCATTTGAAAATTCAAATCAATAACGAAGAATATCTTGGAAATGGTTAACACCATAAACCTTGACACAAATTGTGTGCTTTAGCGTGATAAACACTTTTTGTGTAACAAGATTTTGTCCATCTTTTAAGGTTTACCTATTATACAAAAATAATTCAGAATGAAATTTCAAAATATAGATTCTATTTGTCATGAAAATAGCTTAAACATGTGTTATTTTAATCAATATCATTATAGAACTTTTTGATAAACTCAAAAATAACGAAACCTTTTCCATATAAGGGGTAGTTTGGGGTACGGGTATTTTCTGAAACTCTTTGTGTCGCGTCCTTAAAAGGTCGTGAACTTAAATAAAAAACGTATTTAACCGATTTTTCGTTTTTGAGTTATGCTGTTCACAAACACACGGACCTTTTTCTAAAAATTGTATGCATTACATTCACATGACTTTCTCTGCCCTCTTCGCTTATTAGTGGGTATAAAAGTTATTCTTTTAAGATTTTATTTCCCTATCTACACCATTTTAATCGAGGTAAGTCTTTCCGGAATAGCTGCATTACACATTTCGTTTTAGTTGCAAAGGAAAAAGTGATAGTCAAATGTTTTGGAAGTGAACGCTACATGCTGGCCTTAAAATTGCATGCTCTTTCCACAACATCGCGAGAAACGGCGGAAAATCGACAACTTTGAAAGAGTAACTAAGTATTGAACAATTTGAACCATTAATAACGTATAGCTCGGAAATAGCTGATGCCGCCAAAAAGGTTATTTGAAATAATTTGGATGTCTTAAAGAGATCTACATTTTTGGTGTGCGTTTTCATCTATCGCTTAACGTTTACCAGTTATACAAGATTATATAAATGTCCTTCCGAATGAAGAAGACTTCACAAGCTATTCCCAGAAAATTCAAGATATACACTTTATTTGTCATGTAAATATTTTTAAGCATTCCAATACATTTTAGAGCCATTTTTTAGAAAATAAGAATATTCGAAGAGTATTACATGTAAAGTGGAAGTTTGCATGGGGGGATTTTCTTGAGAATTTTTGTGTCTCACCTTTGGAAGGTGCTAAATCTCAATACCAAATTTGGCATTTTTCTAACTATCCGTTATTGAGTTATGCTGTTCACAGGCGCACACATGCATTTTTCTAAAAATGCTCTTTTTGGATTCAGGGTGCCTCAAAACTGGTATTTCCAGTGAAATATTGGCTTCAAATTTTTTGGTGGAATGCAATACATTCCCTACTTACTAGGTACGTGGTAGAGAAAGTAAAATCTTTCATGAAAGACTACGATTAAGTTTGGAACTTTGAAACTGTTTTCCTGATCTAATAGAATAGGTTTTTTTTCAACTTAAGCGAAAAGTAGCACATGAAAGGGCTCTTGGGAGAAACAGTGTTTATGCAGTGTATGATTTGGCAGGGACTGCAATAGAAAACTAGGCCATTATATCGAAATTTATAAACAGAAAAACAATTCCAAAGCAGTGTAGGCCTCTGACAAGAAAGCTTTGCGGGGTGTTCTGCTATCCGGAGGAGTGAGGGGGAAGGACAGTACCAAGTAGTAGCTCTCAATGATGTCATAAATAGATCAACTATCTACATTAAAAACATCGCGCAACGTTGTTTACTTGGAGCAGTGTGTAAGTGTTTTCTAGTGATTTACTAAGTTATTTACAATGCCCATAAAAAACAAAGTATAAAAAATACAACGCAACGTCTGCTCACTCGTTCGCCTTATGAATCTGCAATTGTATTCAGCATTGCTAGCAGCAGAGCGTATGTTTTATAAAAGGCCTTAAGTCTTATTGATATGTTGAAAGTAGAGCCGTAACCTTTCTCAGATAGCGTTGGAATTGATGTCAACACATTTCTTACAGCCACATTCTCGTCAGAGGAACGCAGTATGTAGAATGTAAACTCTATAGCGACTCAGTAGCTAACAATGGAAACGGTTCAGATTCGGAATAGAAAAAAATTGACGATCAAAATGTGCAGCTTGGGTGTATCAAATAATCACGAAATATTTTCTGATGCAATAAATAAATTATAGATGATGCACTTGCACAAAACATGTTTTAATCATTAAATGTTTAATTTAGCACAGCAAGTGTGTCAGAAACGCGACAGTGATATCTTTGCCATGCTTCTATCTGCTATATTTATGGCAGCCTGCTACATGTGCGCCTGCATTTCTATTTTAAACTTTTCCGTGGATTTAAAGTCATTCAAGTTACTTTGTAGTGTAAATGAAACGTATAGAATACGAGTTGAAGATTTCTGAGGTTTCTTTGCCTTTTGTCCTCTTTGCAATGGTCCATTCTGCTAATTACTTTACTATCACACAATCTACACCCGCAAAGACAAATAAATAGTTGTTACATAATCAAAGGACTTTGCAATGTATGGCTATGTACTCGTACAAACTTTAAATAACAATTTCTGTTTGAATCAAATTTTAATTTTCTAAGATGAAGAAAATGCAGATAATTTAAGGAATGAAGGAAAAGATTTGACGTGTTTCATTCACATGGCCTACTCTACTCATTCTCCTAGAAATTATTCTCACAAAACTTATTATCTATTTACATATTTGATGTAGGTATAAGCTAAGCTAAAACGATAGTCAAAGCTTTTCAAAGCCGGTTGCTCTGGCTTGGCTTTCAATTTCTGTTCTCCTTGTATGAAACAAGAAGAAAAAAGAAAGAAAGTAGAATGTAATAGCGACTTGAAATTTGGAAAGGTATAAGTTTGATAATTCAAAGCAACAACAAAGAATATTTTGGAAATGTTAACGCCACAAAAACATTTTATTTGATATAAACTGTGTGCTTTAATAAGATATATATGTTTTGTATACTGAGATTTATTACTACTAGCCCCTCACCAAGGCGGCCCAGGTTCAATCCCAGGGAACTGAACTGTGATTTGTGGTGGACAAAGCGGTGACGGCGAGTTTTCTTCGCGTTCTCCGATTTCCACCGCCATTCAATCCACCAATTCCTCCTTCATCACCTTTCCTTTCATTCATCTCACCGCCATTTCATATCGTCTCCTTCCTCGCTGTCATCAGCTTCGGGCTGATCACCCATCCTGGCTGTTCTCTCTGATCTATAGTCTGTGCTCCCCGACAGGTCGGACCCCAGGCACCCGTTGTAAGTCCTGGGAGGTGTAAGCCCTAACAAAGGGGTGGATAAACAGAGAAAGAAGACCAAAAACAAGAGATTCCTGTCTATCTCTTACGGTTTACCAATTATACAGGTCAGTCAGAACGAAGAGGAGTTTGCATGCCATTCCCAAAAATTTAAGATATACATTTTATTTGTCATGGAATTAGGTGAAACATGTGGTATTTTAATCAAAATCATTAGAACCATTTTTGAGAAAATAAATTACAAAAACTTTTCCAAGTATGGGGTAGTTTGGAGTAGGGGTTTTTCTTGAAAATATTTGTTTCGGATTTAACAGGTTGTTTTTCGTTTTTTAATTATACTCTCTCAAACACAAACGAACCTTTTCCTAAAGATTCCTTTTGGATTCACGTGTTTCCGGTTAAATATCGAAATCAGTATTTAGATGAATACAGTATTCCTCCTCTTACTTAAGTAAATAGAAGAGAAAATAAAATAAAAATACAGGGAACAGAAAGACTAAATAAATGGATGAAGCTAAAGGGAATTGGTTGAACAACTGTTATTTCTACCTTTGGTAGAAGCAGTGTAGCAGTAAAACGCCTCGCTGTGAGACGACATTCAGACGACGTGATAATTTCACACTGTCTTCCCTCTGAATGACAGAACTGAGAACAGAACAAATTCCAAGCCAATTTCACGAACAAACGCACCTAACTTGGTGACAAGAGCCATGGTAAAATTGAGGTTATGTGTGTGCTTCAAAACAAAACTATTAGAGGGTAATAATCCGACTTGGGAACTCCGAAATGTAAGCAGATTATTACAGGGAAGCTAGCACGGGCGTACTTAATTAGTTTCTATACGAAGAAAAGCGGCATTTTAACGTCATAAAAGAAAGAAAGAAAATATGGTGTTATATCTACCTTAGCGACTCTCTTGGGCTTAACTTAAATCCAAGGAAGAAGTGAGAAAAAGTTTTAAGCGGATTGAGTTCGGGTCCCTTCCGTGGATCGACATGACACTGCTTACTTGAAGCGAAACCTCCATGTCGACACTTTATCGATACGGAGTTATCGACAGAGAGGGCACAGAGTTTATAGCAAAGACGGAGTTTAGAATCCTGTAGCGTTTTGTAACCTCATATTTAATGTAGCTTTTGACACTTTTACGTTTATTTACTACTAAAAAGAGACTTTTTCGTTCTGAAGCGAAGTATTTGAGCCCACTAACCTTAGGGGTAAATTAAAAGTTCTATCCCGCTATATTAAACTTGCTAAATGCATGTCCTTTTACCTCAGAAAATATTTAATAAATCAGACTGAAATGTTTTACGATGTAGACACATGTAATCAAGTTTACTTCATAGTTTTATAGAGTAAAAGTTTGTTTGTTGAAAAAATCTGATTATTTTCATAATGTGGCATCTTTCAATTAAAATTTATCAGTAATTACTTTTCTAAAAAAGAAAAAAGGCATGTTAATAACACCAAAGTAGGTACACAAAAGCATTTAGAGGTTGTATTTATCATTCCAAAATTTTATTTAGCTACCTTAAATTAGCCTTAATAGTTTCTTAGAAACTTAGAAATAGTTTCTGAGAAAAGGGGCCATCTATACTATAACATACAATGCCATTCGCAGAGAAAGCTGTTCAAAACAAAAATGAAGAAAAACTCATATATTTGCAATGTTTTAAGACTATTTTTTGTAAAGTTAAGCTCATAAGATCACATTCCGTTTTCTATTTTTACTGTTGTTGTTGAAAACATCTGCAATAAAAAGTCCACTAAATTAATTGAAAATATATATGTAAGTTAGCCATTTCAATACAAGTAGACTTAATGTTATGTTATTAAGTCTAAGCTAGTCTCATTCCTAAGGAAACAATTTTATGCTGAAATTAAAGGGTTGATACTTTAAGTATAATTCAATTTAGAAGATTGAAAAAATTCTGATGTGTTACATTCACGTGGCTTTCTCTGCAAACCCTTCTTACAAAACCTTGTTCTTCTATCTACTTCTTGTTAATACAGGTAAACCTTCATTACTCATTTCGTTGTAGATATAAAAAGAACACAGTGAAGTAAAACGATAAATCAAACGTTTCTATGGAGTTTTGAAGTTCTATCCTCTTTGTATGAACACGAAAAAGAATAGCGACTTGAAGTTGAAGAAAGCATAGTGTGTTTGAAAATACAAACCAACCAACAACGAATATCTCAGAAATAGTTAACTCCACAAGAAAGCATCATGTTAGCCTATAGTTACCGAGATCGGACGTAAAAATCCTTAGCATGGCTTCCTTCGGAAGGGAAGTAAAGCCGGTGGTCCCGCGTCGTAGCTTTGCGGCACGTAAAAGAACCTCAAGCCTGATAAAGAGGCCTCTGAGCAAAATTACCAGTCTTTCACACCCAATATTGAAAGGGTTACTAAGAACCATAGTAGTTAAGAACGTCCATACACAAAACAAATTTTTTCCACATGAAACTTTGAAATAAATTGTGCGCTTTAACGAGATCTACATTTTTTACTGTACGTCCGTGTGTTAAGGTTCACCAGTTATGCAAAAGTCATTCAGAATGAAGAGGACTTCACAGGCTACTCCCATAAAATTTAAGATATACATTTTGGCATAAAAATATCTTAAACATATCTGTTATAATCAAAATTCTTAGAACATTTTTGAGAAAATCAAAATATTCGAATAAAAATTCATGCAAGGGTAGTTAGGGTAGGGGATTTTCTTGAAAATCTTCATGTTGCATCCTTTGCAGAAGCTGAACTTAAAAATGAAACTTGGTATTTAACCGGAATTTCGTTTTTGAGTTATGCTTTTTACACACACCGGGACCTTTCTCTAAAACTGCTTTATTTGAATTCAGGGAGTCTCAGAACTTGCATTTCCTGTAAGATCTCTGTATAGAATTTTTGGTAGAATACGTATAATATTTATATAATATTTATATAATAGTATAATATTTATAATAATAGTATAATATATTATTATAGTAATAATAGTACAATATTTCCTCTACTTTTGCAATGTAGGTAAGTAGTAGAAAAAATAAAACACAAAAGTATTCTGTTTCAATATTTTTTTCTCTTACTTTTGTTTGTGTCGTCGTAATGTAATTAAAGAAATGACAGCCTTTGCTAGTGAAGCCGATGCCCCAAGCTCTGGTAGTGAGTGGTCCAAACCTTCCCTCCGGAATTTAACCAGCGGCAATACCATATAATGGAAATTGCTGCAGGAGTTATTAGTGGTTTTGGAAACTAATTAGTTTTCGCATCACTTTTATTTGTTTATTTTTAACGGCTCCTGCTGTTATTAACACTCAAATGAAATGAGATTGAATTAGGTACCATCTAACGTTCATTGAAGCTGAACTAATACTGAACGGTATTTTTATTTAGCATGTTAATAAAATAGCTTCATGGTTTAGGCACTTTCAGTCTGTAATTTCTTTTTAAAGCCATGTTATGCAATAAAACAAATGATAGCTAGAAGAGCTGCATAGAAAAGCTATGTATTAGTGATATTTGCAGTAAAATTATTACCCAAAGTTTAAAAATTACAGTTAAATGAATATTTACCAAAGTATTAAACTGATGACAAACTTAATTTTAAAAAAAATGAGGGCTCGAATAAATATTCAATAAAAATTCTATGCTACATTCATATGGCATTCTCTACCCTCTATCGTTTATTAGTGTAAATACAAATATTCTTACGAAAGGTTATTTTTCTATCTACTTCAGTTTTAGATAAACCTTTTGCAGAAACAGGTACATTACACATTTTGATAATAATATAAAGTTAATAACGATAGTCACATGTTTAACAACAGGACACCATATGCTGGTCGTTTGATAAATACCAAACTTGGCATTTTAGTTATGTATCTTCCAAGGATGCGACACGAAGATTTCCAACAAAATCTCCTTACCCCAATCTATTCTTTACGTGGAACATTTTTAAAAAATTTGGATTTTCTCAAAAAATGGCTCAAGATTTTGATTAAGATATATGTTTAAAACATTTCCATGGCAATTAAAATGTATATCTTGAATTTTTGGGATATGCTGTTCGCAGATTGACAGACAGACATACACACACGCGCGTACATGTTTCCTAAAATGCTTAATTTTATTCAGGGTACCTCGAAAGACCTATTTTAGTGAAATTTCGACATTGAATTTTTGGTTAGAATAGAATACTTCCCCTAGTATTCTACTTAGTAGTAGAGAAAATAAAAATTTGTTTCTCGTAATCATCAAAAAAAAACAGCGTTGCACTCGCATGACTTTCGTTACTCTTGTACAAACTATTTTTCCAAACACTTATTCTCCATATACTTCATGCTAATCAAGATCATGAGATGTTAATCTTACTGCTAATTTTTTGTAGGTACAAGGGAAATATGGCTTTAAGCGATAGTTAAAATTTTTAAGAGCTGGTTGCTATGTGGAACATTTTCATTCTCTTTGCGTATCAGGACATAGAAAAACGAATAAGAATTTCCATGCGAGAAAAAGTATAAGGTATTGGAAAATTCAAACAAATAACAAGGAATATCTCGGAAATGGTTCACTCAACAACAAATGTATATGCCATAGATTCTGTTTTAATATATCTTTCTCTCGCTTACGGTTTACCAGTTATGCAAAAGCCATTCACAATGAAGAGAATTTTTGGGGACATTCCCAGAAAATTCAAGATATACATTTAATATGTCATAAAATATCTTAAACATTGATAATTTTATCAAAATCGTTAGAGCCATTTTCAGAAAATTGAAGTTTTTGAAAAATGTTCCTTGTAAGGGGTAGTATTGGGTGGGAAGACTTTCTTGAAAATCTTCGTGTCGCATCTTTGAAAGATTGGTATTTATGCGACTTTTCATTTTTGAGTTATCCTGTTCACAGACACACACACACACACACGGACCTTTTTCTAAAAATGTTTTCTTTTTAATTCAGGTGGCCTCAAAACATGTATTTTCGGTACAATCTCGATATCGAATTTTTGGGTGGAATGCAATACTTCCCCTATTTATTATAGGTAGTAGAAAAAATAAAAAGCTTCTGGAAATAAATAACTTCCTTTGTATCTGTATATTATAAAATAAAATGCAACGACCAAACCACATATTGATAAGATAAATTCAGTAGACATAAAGTAATACGTACTTTTCGAGGGGAAACTCCCTAAAACTATGCACACTTACATAGGAATCTAGCATTATGGGAGCAGCATTCGCTATGATGTCACGAGCAGAACGTGTATAATTATTGTGCTTACATTAGTAAGGACAATAGAGCTTTACTCGATGTAAATGAAATAGGAGATTCTCTTATCCGTCTCATTACCTGGCTTCAAAAGATGAAAAGCTTATTTGAGGTTTTTACAATTATGCTTCAAGTACGATGTGTACAGGTTAATTTGGAGGCGTGTTTTTTTAGATTATTTTATCACTAAGGGCGTGACACATTGAAAACAATGCACAATAAATATCAAAATCTACAACATTTAATAAATTTTAGAGTTTAGTTGACTTCTAAAGTATGTATTGATACCGTAATTATCGACGGGATTATATAAATAAATAAAGTAACAGTAAGGTAGAGAAATAATTACAATAAACAATTCCCGTATATTAAATCAGTGTATAATGTAAAAAGTTTGAGTTGAAATGTTTGTCGGGAAAGATGAACGTAGTTAGGAAATCAGGTTAGCCAAAATCATCAGTATTAGCCGAATAGCGAACGCATTAGCTTAAAGCTTCTGGGAATTCAGTTAGGTTACAAGTTCAGTACGCTTGCAGTCACGTAGGCCAATTCTGTAAATTAGATAGGCAAAAGAAATTCTGAGAAAAGTGAAAGGATCAGTTAGCAACAAAATAGGAGCCGTGTATGAAGAGGGGTTAAGTATGGGCCTAGAAAAGAGTAAAGTTGGAATGTCTAGGCGGAGCTAAATTAATAAATGTTAGTACAATAGAAATCAGAGAGTTAGTCTGGTACCGACCCCGATACGTACTGCTTGTATCATATTTTATGCGCCTAATCACGCGCTTGTGTGAGTAAGATTTTGTTGCTATCGTGAAAGGTCTCGCCGATAAACAGTTGAGCCACTCGCTGCAAGTTGTGCTACTTGTTTCTTTTATTTAACCAGTCATTTCAAATCCTAAAATGAATACTGCAGAAGTCAGAAGATATAATAATTCAGTTGTTACAGTTTCGAGTGCTACGATTCATTATAATCAGGTTCATTCTTTATCTTGAAAGTGTCGGCAACTCGTCTAAAATGCTCAATTATTAATTCACAATAAATTTTTTTCAGTCAATTTAAACCGGTGCTGTCCTTCACAACATATCCACGCATACCCTGGGAGAAAGATCTCATAGCAAAACACTGGAGCAGCTGGCGGGCGGGACAACATAACAGCTATGAGATCACCGCAGCAGAATCAACAACGAAGCAGGTAAAGTAATCGGCTTCAATAGTGACGACCATTTCACCTGCAAGAAACTGGCGACCATCGCAGAGCTGTGATGACCATCATTCCCGTATCAGTACGTTGCATAAGTATATACACTGCCATTTGTGAAAATTGCAACACCAAGAAAGAATTTCCCGAATAACTCCGAACTTGGTGGAAGTGCAGAAGAGTGTGCAAGCTGTTCACTGATTTGACTTCATCATCGGTGTTAAATGTGCTTACATTTGGGTAGGAGAAACATGTGAAAATCACTAGGGGTAAGCTACGAGAAAACTTCCCAAGTTGAATCTTTTGTGTCGCATCCTTGGAGAAACTAAACTCAAATACCAAGTATGGTATTTATCCGATTTTTCCTTTTTGAGTTATGGTGTTCACAGGAAAACACGCACGCACGCGCGCGCACACACACACACACACACAGACTGTTTTAAAAAATGCCTTATTTGGATTTAGGGCACCTCAAAACTTGTGTTTCTGGTGAAATCTCGGTATCGAATTTATGGGTGGAGTGCAATACTTCTAGAGAAAAAATAACTTCCATAATTCTAATTACCAATAAATCCGCAAGGTGTCAAAAGTTAGTGTTCACGTGCTCTCGTACTCTTATAGGCAGCTGCCACTGGTTCTATACATTATGATTCCTAAACCTTGTTGGCATGCCACTAATCATACGTGTGGTTAAGAATACGAAATGTCATATCTTGCCGGTCTTTAACTATAACATGGCATTGTGAAGTCATTTAATTCGCGTTTCTATGGAAAGCTAGTGAAAGTTCATGCTCAGAAGAGACAACGAACCAGAACGTCCCAGCTCGTTTCTCACGAGACAGAATGGTCTTACAAATTTACGAACCGGAACAGATTTTCGCTCCCTTTAGGGCCCTTGCGAGTCCTGGATATCGCGACTTACTAGAATAAACTATGAAAACATACAATACAAAACTTCCAGCCATTTATTCATGATACAGTTAAACCCTATAAATTTCAGAAGTACTTGACCTAGAAAGGGCTACTGCGTATACCTGAATTTGAAGCATCTAGCCTCGAACTTCAACAGGGGCTTAATCAGATAGTAATTTTTACAGCCTTTGTTTTTACTCTGAAAATCAAGACCACAAAATTATAAAAACTGGAAAATTGGAACTATCTAATAAAACAGTAAAACTTAAAAAGAGTATATAATCAGAAGTTTACATACATAATGTATTTACCGACACGGGTAGTCGAGGCCGTTAAGGCACGTACTCGCGAACGGGAAGCTGCGGTTTAACTCCTGTTAGGACCGTTTTCTCCGACTGAGGTTTCTTTCAGGTTTTCCACAGTTCTATAACCGGCAACTGTTGAGGAGATACCCTAGACTTATGCCTTGGACGTTTCCTTCCCAAATTTCATTTACAGTTTGCTATTTTATTTAACCGCCTGATTGTAAGTCAAGTTTGCAATCGGAAAACATATAACAATCAATTGGTGTATTAAAACACATTTGGGTAGATGTAGAAGGAATTAGAGGAAGAAAACACTGTAGAAGAAATTAAACGGTATCAGCTCAAGTGTGAAGAGCATTTTCAAAGGATAGTATCTTCAAAATTACCTCGGCAAGCACTGTTTTATAAACCTTTGGGACGAAGAGACATTGGAAGAACCCATATGAGGTGGAGGGAGCAGTTTGATTAGCCTCGGAATAAGTCTAAAGGCCTAATCCATGTTAATGAAGAAGACCAAGAAGAGGAAGAAGCCTACCGCCTGTTATGCACTATGCAGTAAGCACCGCGTTCAACACTACCTGAAACAAATAATTTTCTTAATTTGCTTTGGACATACATTTTTAATATATGTGCTAGATATTCTCTCTCCCCCTCCATCTCTCTCTCTCTCTCACTCTCTAGCTGGTAAAACTTTAGGTGGCGTTTCTTTCTATACAAGCAAATTATCCTATGATTTGTAAATGTTGAACCTCTAACGCAGAGCCAGTCCTCTGAATTTGGGGAAGGTGGTTGCTTCACGTATGGTAAGCCAATTTGAAGAGGGTATTTTGTTGTATTAGTTTGCACCAAGCTTTGGGCGTCAATTTGAAGTAGGTCGTATTGAAGGAGTTGTATTATAGTTCTTATGTTGGGGAGCCGAACTTTTAGTAGTTGCACGTATAGTAAACAGTTTCCGGTAGCCTTCACCCCCAATGTACTTTCCGGTGGCCTTTGCCCCAAGTTTAAAAAAATATTAACTTTGTAATTTGACTGTTTCTTTAAATATTATATATTAGTGATTGCCTCGGCTGCGTCAGTATTTGTTAGAGATACGTTTCTCTTAGCAGGGTTGTAGTGCAACAGGAATGTAGGCTTACACAGATTATAATTTTGCTTCACTCCTTTTTTAATGCTTGACACGATTTAAATAATACTTCACTGATATAAAGAGAGAGCTGTGAGATGTTTTTATTAAATACTTGCACTTTTAACACGTAAACTATTTTTGTATCGCTCAAAATACGTATAATATCTATCGAGAACGCATCACGCATCCGGTTACAATTACAGGCAGGAAACTGACTTCTATATTTGTAAATTTTTCTCCTTTTTAGTTTCTGATTAGCTAATTCTAGTCCAATGGAATACCTTTATTTAACTAAAGCTTTTTCTGGTTGTTGATTGGCTATTTTATAAACTGTCACAAAAATTACATTATTGTTGCTCCAATAATGACTAGTAGCATTATTAAACATTCTTACTTATTATTGCCTCAAGGTTACCTCATTGTTAGCAACTTTTAACTTATTATTCTCACAGTTCCTACATTATTAAATTACGTAATAGATTCACATAACATTATTGAACATGTATACAATAATATAAGCATATTCAATGAGTGTTGCATACATTTTACAAATTATTACATACACACATTGCTTCAAGGCGGGCTGTTATTGAATTTATATATTATATAATTAAGACTGAAATTATTTAAGTGTTAAAAATACTGCCTTAAATTACGTGTGACATATCACAGTTGTGAGATGCAACACATTTTCTGGGGTTCGTTTGAGGGGTGCGATAGGAAATGAACGGTAGATTTTGCATGTTAAACCATGTTATCTATAGCTTGTATTCCCGTTATCCAGCTGGTCCGTTAAAGCTAGCCTCACCTTTCCTCTTATGTGTCCCGCACTTCTCTATGGATTTCGAGCTTAGAGGCGGGAACAAAAAGAGATTTGTTCGATTACGTCAAGAGCATTAAATTGGCTGACACTGCTCAAACGAATTGCTCTCGGATACACAAAAAAAGTTGTGCTGCCCCCAATAACCTTCAATGTATTGCGTTAACTCGAGATAGGACTGCAAGAAATAGCTCTATCCAATAAATTCAGTATCTGAGCACATTAACAGCCGCTTTGCACTAATTCCTGCAACCTTTAGATATTTAAATGAGAGGGTAAGAGATTGAGTAAAAAAAATGTAATGTATTGCACTCACATGACTTTCTCTACTCAAGTGCAAACTATTTTTACAAACGCTTATTCTTCTATCTTATTGCTAATTTTCTTGTAGGTGTAGGTGACAGTGAAATATTTTAAGAGCCGGTTGCTATGCGGAGCATTCTATTCTCTTTTCATGTCCAGCACATAAAAAACCGAATAACGAATTCTCATTTTTGAAAAAGTATAAGTATTAGAAAATTAATCAAATAACAATGAATATCTCGGACATGGTTGCCTTGACCAACAAAAAAATATTCTAGAGGGACAAAGAGTATGTCTTAACGAGTCTTCATTTTTTGTGTAGTAAAACTTTGTTTATCGCTTACGGTTTACCAGTTATGCGAAAGTCATTCAGAATGAAGAGGACTTTTGGGAATATTCCCAGAAAATTCAAGATATGCATTTCATTTGCTATGAAAAGATCTTAAACGTATGATATTTTAATCAAAATCGTTAGCCATTTTTTAGAAAATCAACTTACAAAAAATGTTCCAATAAAGAGTAGTCTGGGGTGGGGAGATTTTCTGGAAAATGTTCTTGTGGCATATTTAAAAGAAACTGAATCTAAATACCAAGTTTGTTCACAGACACACACACACGGATCTTTTTCTAAAAGTGAAATCTCGATATCGAATTCTTGGATGGAATGCAATTCTTCGCCTACTTACTAGGCATAATAGAGAAGGTAAAAATTAAAAATAGAAAGAAAGAGCAAAAGAAACTAAGCAGAACAAAACAAACATGTTGATATAAGTACAGTTAGAAAAAGAGCAGAAAGAGAATAAGATAAATGCATGAAAGAGCAAACAGAGAAAAAATAACAAAAAAAAAACCAAAAAGAGCATGAAAAAGAATAAGTGTATAAAGATGGTGAAGAATAGAAAGGATAAGTATATAGGGGAGGGTGGGGCAAGTGAGTCTTACCTTTCGTTTTTTCTTTCTAATGTACATGGTGTTTAAGTTTTAGGAATACGTTAAATTACAGCTAATACATTCAGTATCTTAAATACCTATGTTAAAATATTTTGTTCTTGTTTACAATTTCCTAAAATAGAAAAATAAACGTAGAAATGAGTGGAGCAAGTGAGACACCCCTTGGGGCAAGTGAGTCTTTAAACATGTTAAACAATTCTAGCAAAGAAATGCAACGACTTTTATTTAAAATTAATTTTTTCTGAAGATATAACACATGGCAAGTCTAATCCAATAAAATATAACATGTACTGATCACTTATAAATAAAATATTCACTGAGGTCCATAGTTCAACAGCTATTGTCACATCTTAAGCTCAGTAGATATTCACTTGGATTAACTTCGCAAGACTGCTGATGTTCTTAGTTTTAAACATTGCATAAAATAACATGAACCACGGAAAGAAAGACAAATAAAGGAATAGTCACTTGTTTTAATGGCAGGTATCACATACAAAACTGTTACTGCCAGTTTCATTATCTGTGCATTCCTCATGCATCCACTCTTCGAAACTTGGTATTAAACCAGATCTCATCTCGTTTAATGCCACTTGAGCATCATCTTCTGTCCACCCTTGCCCTCTATCAGTTTTCCTTTTATAGTTCCGGACCATACCTGCAATACGAGTTTCAATATAATTAAACTATGCTTTAGACATAACGTCTATTATATTGTCAAAAGGTGGCAGTAGTTACTAAATCTTCTAAATAAATTAAATATAGTTTTGCACACACGAATGGTGGAGCAAGTGCGTCACTGCCAGTATTCTAGAGGACTCTTGCCCCGCCACTACTACTCGGAATAAATTGGTACCTGTCATAGAGGCTACCTTAGGTATTCTGACACCACTGCACCAGAATATGCTTCAAACAATGTCATTTAAGGAGCATTAAAATCTGCCATGAAATTAACTTGTTAGAATACAATACGCCTGCTCTTAGAAATAGCAGTTCTTATATCAAAATCACCAAAAACAATATTTACCTGCCAAAACTGCAGTTTTTCCTGGAGCTCACTTTCTCTATTGTCACACTTCCGGGCAGCAAAGCTCTTACTGATAGCCTCTTACCAGGTCCCAAAAAAGTGTATTGTGGAAGAAAATGAAGGTGACGCTTTTGCCCCACCTGACTCACTTGCCCCTCCTTCCCCTAAATGGAAGGAATAACAGTTGTGGTAGAAGGAAGAAATTGAATAATGGAAACAGCTGCATTGCATCAGAGAAGATATGAAATAAGGGAAACAGGTATAAGAACAAAACTTGATATTAACAAAATAGTAGAGTTAATGAAAAAGTGTAAAGTACGGGATAGAAATAACCACTAAGAGAGATAATAAAAGGATTAGAGAACATATTTTAGAAGTTGAAAGAACAGAAAATGGAAGATAGTTACTAAAGGAAGAGTGGATGGTAAAACATTGTAAAAGAGGAAATCAGAATGGTGTAGTTCGCAAATGACAGAAACAGCCACACTCGCCGGAAATGAAAAGTGAAGGTAAACCGTGTTATGGAATCCAAACCTGTGTACTTTAAAACCAGTTAAAATATAAGCGCAGTAGGTAGGTATCACTGGAGCTGTGAAAGGATATCTATCAAACGCATCCGTTTCCTTTCATTGCACGCTATCTGCTGGGGATGTGAAAATCCTCTCGCCGCTTCCCTTGCCTGAGGTGATTTTTTATTTTTTAGTTATATTTGGTAACAACCCAAGGAATAAACTCCATATACCAACCGCCATATTGCATGTAATGCTGTAACTGTGAAAACCTCCTCTTTACATCTCCCCGGGTATACTTCACATATAATACATTATATTCCGCAAAGTAAAGCGCTCCTTTGAAGCTTAGAACGGTAATCCCATTATAAAGCAGCGCTTCTTGTTACTTTTTTGGAACATGTAAAATAATCTGAAAGCAAACTTTTACCTGCCCTTACCTTGAAGCAAATGCTTAAATAACTTTGAAACTCAAGAAGTGTGTGCCATTGGCGCAGCTCCTGTCTTGATCAAAGCATTATCTCTCGGTGTTTCGAATATGACATAATACCCGTTGTATGTATCCCCAACGGGTATGTAGAAAATATTATGAGGGAATGGACGCGGAAGGGAGAGAGACGAAGCGCGGCTAGCACAATGTTATATGTATGAGAGACTTAATCATCTTGAGATACGTTTTCTTCGTGTAGTGAAATCCTTTGCCGACTTTTTACTTTCTCTACTACGTATAGTAAGGATTTCACTGAAAATATATGTTTTGAGGCCCCCTGATTCCACAAAAAGCATTTTTGGAAACATGTCCGTGTGTGTGTGTTGTGTGTGTGTCTGTGAACAGCATAACTCAGAAACGAACAGTCGGATAAACACCAAACTTGGTATTTAGGTTCAGTATCTTTCAGAGATGCGACACGATGGTTTTCAAGAAAATCCCCCACCCCAGATTACGCTTTACATGGAACATTTTTCGAAAATTTTAATTTTCTCAAAAATGACTCAACGTTTTTAATTAAAATATCATATGTTTAAGATATTTTCATGACAAATGAAATGTATATCTCGAATTTTCTGGGAATGTCTCCAAAAGTATTCTTCATTGTGAACGACTTTTGCATAACTGGTAAACCATAAGAGAAAGACAAAAGTTTACTACACAAAAAATTAGATCGCGTTAAAATACACAATTTATGTCATATACTTTTTTTTGTTAAGTGAACGATTTTCGAGATATTGCTTGTTATTCCCTTAAATTTTCCAATACCTTTTCTCAAATGGGAATTCATTATTCATTTTTTTATGTCCTGGACATACAAAGAGAATGGAATTCGCCACATAGCAACCAGCTCTTAAAACATTTGACTATTGCTTAAAGTCTATCATATTCCCCTTGCATCTACAAGAAAATTAGCAATAAGATTAACGTCCTGATTAACATGAAGCATATGGAGAATAAGCGTTTGTAAAAATAGTTTGTACAAGAGTAGAGAAAGTTATGTGAGTGTAACACATAATTTTTTTACGAATAATATTTGCCCCTCTTTTTGATATTACATAAAAATGGACATTTTTCTGATACTATAAATTGCATTATATTTTTTAATATTTTTAATACAGGTAAGAAATGCTTTGAAGGGAGATTTAAAATAATTAGTTGCAAGTTTCATAATTTTTTTTAGAAATTTTACTTTGGATAGTGCCGAGTTATAAACTATTATAATGTAATCTGATACTGTTGAAGATAAGGAACATTTTCACAAATGGAACCGACATTTTAAAAAGCTTCTCTGCATTCTATGACACATTTTTAAAATACAGATTATATAAATCTAAGTATAGATTTACATATAAAAACAAAACGTCTGCAAGAAATCTGTCATTACTAAATGATAAAGAAACGTAGAAAAGCTCATTATTTTCTCTCTAACAGTTTTTGAGAAAATTTTCCTTATAGGAAGAAAATTGTAGGTTTCAGAAAACGAGTGCCAAAGTTTGCAAACATATGCCACGTGCTAAACCATATTTAAGTTAACTAACTCTGTCTCTAAAACGGAGAAACAAACTAATCTTTCCGTTAAAATAACATTCGTATGATTACCCACAGCCTCTGATACAAAGAGAAACCATTCCTATAATTTGAACGCACAAATTTGTAAAAAAAATAAGTAAATAACAGTGGCTAGAAAACATGACAGTTAAAAGGGAATGTGGCACTGCGCAGGCTGCAGTCTTTAAACTATGAGCTAGACTAATACTTTGATTATACAACTTTGTGAAGATATCCCAAGACTTTGGGCCAATTTTTCAAAATTGTGAAACGTATTCTTAACCTACATCTCCCCTGGTACCCACCGGTGAAATTTCTAAATCTTACAGTTTTTATTCAAATGTTATCAAACGTTTGTCACATACTGCTCTACACAATTAAGCGCGTTTTAAATTTCATGTATTTTCTTTAATACTTTGAGAAACAAACGTATTTTACTTTTATTATTTCTAATATTCAGGTTTTTTATTTAAATAATGATATAAAACCGGCATATATAATATTATTTGCTCTTTTGATAGTGTCGAAAAAAGTTTTAAACATATAATTTTTTAAACTATTTATCCTGGGTGCTTGAATTAATTATGTCAAATCTTGACCTGCAATAGTGCAGCAAAAATCATATGCCAGTTTTTTTACCTTCTCTACTGCGTATAGTAAGTAGGGGAAGTATTGCATTCCACCCAAAAATTCGATACCGAGATTTCACCGGAAATACATGTTTTGGGGCTCCTTGAATGTACAAAAAGGACTTTTAGAAAAAGATCCGTGTGTGTCTGTGAACAGCATAACTCAAAAACGAAAAATCGGATAAATACCAAAGTTCATATTTAGATTCAGTATGTTTCAGAGATGCAACACGAAGATTTTCAGAAAATCCCCACCCCGGACTACCCGTTAAATGAAACATTTTTCAAACATTTTGAGCTCAAAAATTGTTCTAACAATTTTGACTAAAATATCATATTTTTATGAGAAATAAAATGTATATCTTTAATTTTTGAGAATGTCCCCAAAAGTCCTCTTCTTTCTCAATCGTTTTTGCATAACTGGTAAACCGTAAGAGATAGACAAAATTTTTCTGAACACAAAATGTAGATCTCGTTAAAACACAGTTTTATACCTTTATACTTGGGAAATTTGTTATAATTTTTTATTGCTGGACATGCGAAGATAATGAAATGCTCCACATAACAACCCGCTCTTAAAAAATTTGACTATCACTTAATATCTACCATATTCTCCTTGTACCTACAAGAAAATTAGCAATAAGATAGGTTCTGCAAAAGTTTATCTCGATTAACATGAAGTAGATGGAGAATAAACGTTTGTAAAAACCTCATACGAGTGTAACATAAGATTTTTTAAATTCATTCTCTTCAGTTTCTGCTGAAATTTGAACAAGATTGGTTACAAACTGCATCACGCGGAGCTGTTTTAATGCTCAAAAGTGTAAGAAAAATCAAAGTTGAGTAAAGCATTGGAAATAAATACAGTACATTGGGTCGTGAACTCTTGGGCATTTAAATGGTCATGTATTGAAGTTTGAGCTCAAAAACCATAGAATGTATTTGAGGGTAAATGTTCGAGTATTTTTGGACATTAAACTAATTTTTACTTTTCAAATATTGACCAAATTTCAACTATAGGTACCCTTAGGTATAAATAAACAGCGCTACAAAGAGAAGAATGTAAACATTTGCTGGATAGTAATTTCTGCTTGCAATGTAGTAGTTAAGCGAGTAATTTCCACTGCCAAGAGGAAAGGATTGACAAGTTATTATGCAGTTCCAATCCTGCGCTGTTTTTAAGCGCAGTAGTAACTCCAGACCTTAAAAGATAATTTAACGACTAGCACATATAAATAATGGACGGTTGGGGTCCCAGCCGCATATTTGGTATACATATTTGAAGCTCAATGACCATAAATACACATATTTAGGAATTTTAGTAATGAAAGCCGAAATCCTATACACTAGTGGGTGCTGAAGTACACTATTACACTCACAGCTTGATCTTCTGTTCTAATCTGTTATTCATGTCAATAATTTATACCCAAATCATTTAAGAATAAGGTCCCCAGCCCGCATACCACACGGCAACTCAAGGTATGTTTTTTTTTCCTAGTAACGGTACCACAAAACTGCTGCGGTTACCAATGTATATATATAGTTCTAAACTCCACGAGGCTAACACTGGATGAATACGCACTTCCGGTGAAATTTTCGTAGAGGTACTAGAGAAAGTCATACTTTTTTATTTCCTATCATTTACATAGGAATAACTCCATACCGAGACTTCTCCGGAAATATATGTTTTGAGAACTCCAAAATCCCCCCAAAAAGCGTTTAAAAAAAGGTCCGTGTATGCGTGTGTGTGTGTGTGTTGTGTCAATGTGTGTCTGAACAACATAACTCAAAAACCAAAAGTCGGATAGCTACCAAACTTCGTTTTTAAGTCCATTATCTTCCCAAATACGACACGAAAATTTTCGAGAATCCCCCACCCCAACTACCCTTTACGTGGATCATTTTCCTATTTTTTTTTATTTTCACAAAAACTACTAAGGATTTTTATTAAAATACCAAATATTATGTATTTGCATGACAAATGAAATTTATATCATGAATTTTCTGGGAATAAACTGTGTAGTCTTCATTCGGAAGGAATGTTATATAATCTTGTATAAATGGTAAACCTTAATTGACAGACAAAAAACGTACTTGACATGAAATGTAGATCTGTTTAAAATGCACAATTTATTCCAAATAACTTTTGTTACGTCATAAGCCATTTCCGAGATATCGTTATTAATGTTTCGGTTTGCTCAATGCTATTGTCATTCCTTTTAACTCTTGTCGATTCCCGTTGTTTCTCGCGATTGCATGAAAAGAGTATGGAATTTTAAGGCCAGCATATTGTGACGTACAAGCATTGTTGCGTATGTGACCTGGCTACCCGGATCGGGTATTGCGCAATAGTGGAGGGGATAAGCGAGTTAGCATAGCGTTACCACGCCGAGTTGAGCGTGGGGGTTCAGTGAGAGTCGAGGCTAGAGACTGTTCGAGTCAAGACGTGTGTGTGCGCGCTGTCCATGCGACCAAGCATGGCGTCCTCACCGACAGACATGGAAACAAGGAGGTACTGTATCCCTTTACATCAATAAACCCACTTACCATCCATCGTCCTTATGTTTAAATTATCATAGTAGATAGTCCCTTCCCTCATCCACGCCATGTATTAATAGTTTTCCTAGAAGTATTCTGATATATTTTTCATATTTCTCTTAGCTGCGTCCCCCTCTGACCTCGTATAATGTAAACTAATAACTAAGATCTTTCGGTACCGAGTCGCTCTACCCCCCATTGAGCTAGTTAATAAAGAGGTCACGACATTATAACGTCCAGTTCTTAAACATTTGACTATCGCTGTTACTTTTGTATCTATAATGAAATGTGTAATGTAGCTATTTCTGCAAAGGTTTATCTCAACTAAAATGAGGCAGACAGAGAAATAAAATTTCGTAAGAATAATTTGTGTACCCACTAATAAACGATATAAAGGAGAAAGTTATGTGAAAGTCACATTTCTTTCCCCTGTTGTTTAGTTTCTCCTTCCCTTGAAGTCAACTGTTAGTGCGAGAGAGATAACAGGCAGTGGGTCTTGTCCCTGCAATACCGCTCTTTCTTACGTGGCTGCAAGTCAATTTTGCTGTCATATTTTAAAGGACAAAATGACTACACCACTGATGACAAATTATGTCGCTTGAAATTACGGTACCTACTGTATATTTTTTTTCAACGACAGTGGTTTTAAATATATGCATACGCTTTCACGGCCGGTATCTATAGTTTTGTGTTGTAAAAGTTCCAGGCTGTTTTGCCGTGGTTTGCAGGTTAAAAAGACTTTGGCCTGGCGTTTCGTCCCTCTCTGCGAGGGACATCTTCGGAGATCTCGAAATCATCGCTTCCTTCTCTGGATCCGAGAAAGAAGTTGAAAGCTGAAGGTGCGTTTAGTATTTCTTTCACAGATACTAATAAAATGTATTTAATCCTCCAATTATTTATGTGTACTTATATTTATTGTTTCAGAAATTTAATATACTATTTGATAGTTAAACTTTACCATTTAAATCTTATCGTCTTTACTACGGCTCAGCGATGATGTCTGTGGCCCGCATTTGGGAGTTGCCGGTTCAAATCTCGTGGGCGACCAGTAAGATTTTTTTCGAGGTTTCCAGTACATTCAAAGATAAATACGTTGTTTGAATATTTAATACCACGACCAAAAGTTCCACCTTAAGTCTAAAAAAATAGTAAAAACCATGAAAAAATATGGTAAAACGAAAGCTCTGCCATCTAAATGCAGATAATGAAAGCAGGTACATTGGACGACACCCCAAAATTATGCGCCCGACACGTGTGGAAGCAGAGGTACAGTGTTGTACACATGCCTCTGTGGACATGTAACGAAGTAAGGTGGTATGGTTCCAGAATGAGACCTAAAAGACTAACTGTCCGCCATATACCGATCCACAAAGTATCTCCTAACAAATCCGTCGCGATATGACCACGTAGTGAAAGCGACGTAAAATAATAAATAGTCTTCACTTCCCTTTATTTGTTGAACATTTACTTATGATTCACTCCCTTTGCGCAAGCAGCCATCTTACTTTCAGTGGTCTAAGGATATCACACTAACCTCTAGTTCCCAAAGTCGCGGGTTGCAATCCAGCGGAGGGCTATGGCATTTTTCGGGCGTAAAATTCCTTAGCATGGCTTCTACGGAAGAGAAGTAAAGCTGGTGGTCCTATGTCGTAGATTTACGGCACGTAAAGGAACCTCAATCCTGATAAAGAGGCCTCTGAGCAAGATTTGTAGTCTTTTGCACCCAATATAAAATGGAATGCTAAGAACTATAGTAGTTAAAGAGCGTCCATAAAAAAAACAAAAAAGCTTTCAGGTGTTGACTGGCTTGGTTACGCTATCAGGCGTGACTAATCGATCACCGTTTGCAGAGACTAGTGTAGTTTACTTTGATACTGCTTTTGAACAGCTGACAGTAATTAATTTATTTTCGCGAAAACATTTCTATTATTCACTAACGTGGAAAAAACAGTATGAAATATCCATCCATCAAGTCCTTTGCAGAAACTCAACTTCCTCTCGTATTTTCAAACTTCTTCCTCGTTCTGCAACGATGCATTTATCGTACTTGTATCGCAATACACTATTAACCTTCAGACACTTTTCCTAGTGTTAGAAAACTATGGGGTGTCCCCGGTATGTCAGTTCGTCATAAATCAAGCTCATAAGTCTGTATTGTAAGCATAACAGAGCAGAAGGACGAGGATAAAGATGGACGCCTGGCGTCGTCGGTCTGGTCTGAAAGTCAGACGCTGCATACTAATGGCCACCAAAGTCCAAGGCGCCGTAAAATAATAATATACAGCAACGACAACTGAATTCCAATGTGGAAAGTTGGAAACAGAAAAACACAACCGGTTTCCGGGAGTTGATGTTGTGACAGACCGTTATGTTGGACGCACCTGAGTGTTTTGCAACACGATCAATAAGCTTACATGCCACAAGGTGCGTTCTTTTCACCGCACTACCCTTCATATAAAAACTCCTTTTTCATATTTTTCTTCTACAATGAAACTAATATTAAGATCAGATCAAGAGCCACTATGAAAACCTGGTTTCAGTAGATGTGCGTTTCTATTTTCACATCCTCAAAGTCAGCCACAGGAGGCGCTTCTTTATTCAGACATAATATGAGCACGTGGCGGGTTTGCAGTTGATAATGCAACTTTAAATCGATGTTGCACTTTTTACTTTCTCTACTATGTATAGTAAGTAGGGGAAGTATTGTATTCCACCCAAAAATTCGATACCGAGATTTCACCGGAAATACATGTTTTGAGACTCACTGAATCCAAAAAAAGCATTTTTGGAAACATGTCCGTGTGTGTGTCTGTCTGTGTGTCTGTAAACAGCATAACTCAGAAACGAACAGTCATATAAACACCAAACTTGGTATTTAGGTTCAGTATCTTCCAGAGATGCGACACGAAGGTTTTCAAGAAAATCCCCCCACCCCAGACTACCCTATACATGGAACATTTTTCGAAAATTTTAATTTTCTCAAAAATGACTCTATGGATTTTGATTAAAATATCATATGTTTAAGATATTGTCATGAGAAATGAAATGTATATCTCGAATTTTCTGGGAATGTCTCCAAAAGTATTCTTCATTGTGAACGACTTTTGCATAACTAGTAAACCATAAGAGATAGACAAAATTTTACTAGACAAAAAATGTAGATCGCGTTAAAATACTAAGTTTATATCATACACATTTCTTTTGTTGAGTGAACCGTTTTCGAGATATTGCTTGTTATTTCCTTAAATTTTCCAATACTTTTTCTCAAATTCATTATTCATTTTTTTTATGTCCTGCACATGCAAAGAGAATGGAATGCGCTACATAGCAACCAGCGTTAAAATATTTGACTATCCCTTAACACCTAGCATATTCTTCTTGCATCTACATGAAAATTAGCAATAAGATTAACATCTCGATATCTCGATTAACATGAAGCATGTGGAGAATAAGAGTTTGTAAAAATAGTTTGTACAAGAGTAGAGAAAGTCATGTGAGTGTAACATCAGATTTTTTACTTTTTGTTCTTCCATTCATTGTTGCAGCTGCAGTTATTATGAATATAGCCCTTGGTAAACAGAAAACAACAATGCAGATTTACAAGCCATCGCCTATGAAACGCCGAGGAATTAGATAGGTAAAGTAGTATCCACCCATTTTAAATTTCTCTACCACAGAGAAGACTGGGTAGAGAAGACTGGTGTTGCTACCAAAAATTTGATATCGAGATTTTACTGGTAACGCATATTTTAAAACCTGAAACATAACAAAAAATATATTTTTTTAGAAAACAATCGTGTGTGTGTCTGAACAGCACAACTCAGAAACGAAAAGTCGCTTAAATATTAAGGATAGGATAGGACTAGAACCGGAGGGGGATTTAGTACCATGACCTACACAGATCTTTTGTGCCTAGACCTCTGAAGGGGCGCCCCCGGGAGGGAGAGGTGAGAGGAGACAGAAGGCGGCCGGACCAGGAGGCACGACGGGCAAAGGCAGGGTTCCTACCATTTATAGGTTTGAACTCCCCGTGGGCTGGCAGGAGCAGGCGGTCACTCTCCCCCTTAGGCTTACACATCCCTGGGGGATCCGGACCCGGGGACCGCTCGCAGTCCGGAGGATGAAGGTTTCCTCAGGGCATGCTTTACTTTGCCATGCACATGCCGAGACCTCCCGCCAACACTTTCAACCCTGAAAGAGACTAAGCAGATGAAAGGTGAAGTGAAATGAGAATGGAGATGAAATGGAGGGACAGGAAATTCGGGAGATGTAATGCTCCTTCCCAGCATTCTACTGGCGACCCTGAGAAACCCGAAAAAAAACCCATGGGTCAGGATGACTAGCCACGGAAATTGAACCCGTGACCTTCCAAATGCGGGCCACAGACGTTACCGCCTGAGTCATCCCGCTCGGTCGCTTAAATATCAAACTTCGTATTTAAGTTCAACGTCCTACAAGGATGCAACACGAAGATTTTCAAGAAAACCCTCATACCCAAACTACCCTCTCTTCTTCCTTAGCTGAAAACCTCCTCTTTGTAGAACTTACACCTCAAGGACTTACAAGCCAATGCCTTGGGTCAGTAACCTAGTAGCAAACCCTGGATCATAACATATCCAGGATGGTGTTCAGCCCAGTGCCTGGTATGGCGGCGAAGAAGGAAATGAAATGTATTGAGGAAAGAGACGATATGAAAATTAGCGGATCAAAGTGTCCAGCCTGTATTCGCCTAGCGACTGAGGAAAACTGCGAAAAACCTTCGGTCAAGTTGGTCTGCCCCGGGGGTTTGAAAGCGGGCAACTGATGTTAACGAATGAGCCATCCCTTTCGGTCCCTAAACTACCTTTTACGCGAAAATATTTTATTTTTGAGTTTCTAAAAATGGCTTTAACGATTTTGATTAAATTACCCTGAATATTTACCTGACGAATGAAATCTATATATTGAATTTTCTTGAACAGCCTGTGAAATCCTCTTCATTCTTAATGAATTTTATATAACTTTTAAACCGTAAGAAATAAACAAAAGTTACTACAAAAAATGTACAGCCTAAGACAAAATAAATGAGCAACAGTCAAGAGAGTTAAGTTCTATTCGGAAAATGTCGGAAGCATTCGCTGACGCTGCGTTCACAATACACGATTTAATACCACCCTGCGTTCATGTCAAAGCCATGCAATAATTAGGAAGATGCGTTGCAGTTTGCATGTAGGCATGGTAGATGTGAGGTGAAACGCATGTATCTCGTAATTGGAACAACCTGGGTTCGAATCCTTAGCGGAAATGTGTTTTTATTATTATTGTTATAATTTAATTTGTTAGCACAAACTACTCTTTTCTTTTAAAAAACAAGTGACATAGTAGTAAATATTATAAAGTGCATTCCATACTGTTTCCATGCGATTGCATAGAAACAGTAATGAATTTTAAGGCCAGTGTATAGTGTCCTGTTCTTAAACAATGGACTATCGCTATTCCCTTTGTATCTATAATGAACTGTGTAATGTAGCTATTGTGCAAAGATTAAAATGAAGTGGACAGAAAAATAAGCTTTAATAAGAATAGTTTGTATACACACTAATGAACGATAGAGGGTAGAGATGTCATGTGAATGTACTACGTCAGATTTTTTTATTTAGGTTTATAATATTAACTTATTTTTATATAGTTTGAAAACGAAAAGGAGAGCGTTTTTTATATGTAAACATAAAATCAAATAAGCTTTAGCAATTTAAAATTATATTATAGTATGCATAATAAACATTGCGTTTTTTTGGAAAAAAGAAACAAAGTTACGCTCGGAATACCAACCTCGGTAAGCCTCATTTAATGCGTACCTGCTTATAACCGCTCGTTGTAAGCGCATTTTAATATGAAAGATGACAATCGACCGAAGCTAAAGGCACGCCTCCCGAGTCACCATTGTGAGCTGGTCGCGGAAACGATTTGGACTTGGACAAATACACGCTTCGAGAGTTCGCTCATTCATTTATTTTTATTTATTTTTTGTCCTAGGGTTATATCTCGTCAAATCCTACTATTTACGAGTATATCTAATAAAAATGTTTGTGGTATTAGCAAATTCCGAAATATGCTTTATTATAGGTTTGAATTATGAAATATGTCATCAATTGGAAAATTGCTATTCGGTTTTTTATTGTCCCTACCACGTACATAGTAGGTAGAGAAGATATTGCATTTCACCCAAAAATTCGATACCAAGATTTCACCGTAAATACATGTTTTGAGGCCCCCGAATCCTAAAAAGGCACTTTTAGAAAAAGGTCAGTGTGTGTGTCTGTATCTGGCTGTCTGAACAGCATAACTCAAAAACGAAAAGTTGGATAAATACGAAACTTAGTATTTACGTTCAGTGTCTTTTAAAGATGCGACACGAACATTTTCAAGAAAATCACCCCACCAAAGTACACTTTACATGGAACATTTTTCGAATATTTTGATTTTCTCAAAAATAACTAACGATTTTGATTAAAATATTATATGTTTAAGACATTTGCACGACAAATAAAATGTATATCTTGAATTTTCTGGAAATGTGTCCAAAAGTCTTCTTCTTTATAAATGGCTTTTGCATAACTGGTAAACCATAAGAGAGAGACAAAGTTTTTGTGAAAAAAAAATGTATTCATTCATTCATTGTCTGTTTACCCTCCTCTTATGTAGGACTTACACCCCCCAAGACTTACAGGCGGGTGCCTGGGGTCAGAGGCCCGTCGAGGAGCAGGCACTCATGGATCAGACAGAATATCCAGGATGGGTGATCAGCCCGATGCCTGGTATGGGATGAAGGAAGTAGATGAAGCGAAATGGTGGTGAAATGGATGAAAGGAACGGTGATGATGGAGCAGTTGGTGGAATGAATGGCGGGGGAAACCGGAGAACCCGGAGAAAACCCGCCCAGACGCCGCTTCGTCCACCACAAATCCCACATGCAGGTCCCTGGAATTTGAACAACGGTCCGCCTCGGCCACGGCGCCGCCTACAAGAAATGTAGAGAACGTTAAAACACATAATTTACGTTCATATACGTTTTCAAATGGGAATTCGCTATTGGTTTTTTTTTATTACGTCCTGTACATACAAAGAGAATGGAATGCTCCACATAGCGACTAGTTCTTAAAAGATTTGATTATCGCTTAAAGCCTACTATAAAATGGCTACGTTACAAATTTTGTTATAGATACAAAGGAAACAACGATAATCAAATGTACAGCTGGACGCTTTATACTGGCCCTAAAATTCCATACTGTTTCTAGGCAATCGCTGAGACAACTCAAAAGCGACAGGACTTTAAAAGAATGTTAAAGTATTGAACAACTTGAATCATTACTAAAATATCTTGGAAAAGACTTATGCCACAAACAATTATTTCAAATAAATTGTGTTTTTAAGAAATATCGTCACTTTTTGGGTAGGCGTTTTAGTGATTTTCCTCTACACTTAACGTTTACCAGTTATACAAGATAATACAAAATTCCTTCCGAATGAAGAGAACTTCAACGGCTATTCTCAGAAAGTTCAATATATACATTTTATATGCAAATATCTTTAATATATGGTATTTTAATCAAAACCGTTTGAGCATTTTTGCGAAAATCATACATTTTGAAACATGTTCTATGTAAAGCGTAGCTGGTGTGAGGAATTTTCTTGAAAATCTTCGTGTCGAACTAAGTTTGGTATTTATCCTACTTTTCTTTTTAACAGACACGCGCACACGCGCGCTCCCTCACCTTTTTGCTAAAAACACTTATTTTTAATTCAGGAGGTGAGGCAGTATTTTTAACACTTAAATGATTTGAGTCTAATTATATAATATATAATTCAATAACAGCCCACCTTAGCAATAACTGTATGTAACTATATATAAAAAGTGTATATTACAGTCATTCTAAATGTTTATATTATTGTATGCATGTTTAATAATGTTATGTGAATGTATTACGCAATTTAATAATGTAGGAGCTGTGAGAATAATAGGTTAAAGGTTGCTAACAATGAGGTAGCCTTGAGGCAATAATGAATTAGAAAGTTTAAATGCTACTGGTAATTCTTGGAGCAACAATTATGTAATTTTTGAGACAGTTTATAAAACAGCCAATCAACAACCAGAAAAAGCTTTAGTTAAATGAAGGTATTCTGTTGGACTAGGATTAGCCAAAAAGAAAATAAAATGGAGCAAAATTTACAAATTCAGAAGTCAGTTGCTTGTAGACAGCGTTCCTAACCGGATGCGAGATGCGTCCTCGAGAAATTTAATACATATTTTGTGTGAGACAAGAATAGTTTACGTGTTAAAAAGTGCAAGTAATTAATAAAAAAGTCTCACAGCTCTCTCTATATCAGTGAAGTTTTATTTAAATCGTGCCAAACATTAATAAAATGAGTGAAGTAAAATTATAATCTGTGTAAGCCTACATTCTTCAGTCGCACCACTCCCTGCTAAGACATTCATGTCTCTAAAAGAATAAATACTGACGCAGCCGAGGCAAACATAAGTATATAATATTTAAAGAAACAGTCAAATTACAAAGTTAATATTTTTAAACTTGGGGCGAAGGCTACCGGGTACCATACGTGGTTACAACTACTTCAAGTTCGGCTCTCCAACAGTCGAAATATAATACATCTTCTTCAAACTGGCTTAGCAGCAACAAATCTTCTTCAGAGGTCACCAAACATATATTTCCGGAGAAATCTCGGTATGGAATTTTTGGGTGGAATGCAATACCTTCTCTACCTACTACGTATGTGGCAGAAGTAAAAAGCACTATCTCTGAAAAATAATACTAACTAGTCGAGAAAACTAACACTAGCTGGAGAAAGGTTAGCAATGACTGATTCAGTTATGGAATTGGAACCCATATTTGTTTGGTTTCTAGAGTCATTCTACCGTTAATTTAATTAGTCCAATACTATAGGGTGTGAAACAAACTAGAAGACGAATGAATGACGCCTACATCGATGAGGCAAAAGGGAGAGTTACGCGGAATTCCGGTTGCTTCTATTAATAACAGCTGAACGTTGTGGAATATGCGCTCTCTTGTTTTCTCTAGTGACAGGGCAGCTCTCTCGTTACGCTCTATACACAAACCGAAGGCTTTACGTCAGACATGAAGTCCGGAGTTCATTTCTCAGGTACATAATTGGAACACGTTACAGTGATTGAAGCTTTCCCTGGTAGTTACTCCTCATTAGTGGTCATTCATTAATTACGTCACGCATGCGCGGTATGGTGACGGGTATTAAATTACAGTGGGATGGAGTCTGCGGTCTGCTCCTACATGCAGAGCGTGACGAGGGAAGGGGTGGTAGCAGCACTTTGCGATGAAAGACAATCTTGTTATTGTTCACTGAAATTCACTCTCACCCCAAAAGGTAGCTTGTTTTGGTTCGCGTACTTCCTACGTACGTTCAGCAGCTTAGTTTAATTAAGTTGTGGGTTAATAATCCTGCAGGAAACTAATTAAATGCACGTACTCGTCAGTATCTGGATAATCAGATCCAAATTCTGAACACCTCGCACTAAAAACGGTAACTGATTTGAAAATGTAAATGCCATTATACAAATGAAATAGAGGTAATTGTTTACAACGTATACATCATTTAAACATGAATTTTCAAACAAAATGTCTGATTAATGAATTTAAAGGGAGGAGCGTACACCAAAAATAAAAAAAAATAGTGAAAATTTAGCTGTTTACAACATTTCACTGAAAAGTTTATATGTATATTTTACAAGAAATATTGAGTTTTAAAATTTAGGAAATTTTTTGTGTATGTGTATGTTTCAGAAACAAAAAAGTCGCATAAATTTTAACTAGCTATTTAAGTTCTGAATCCTCCATGTTTTTCAAGAAAATTCCTCACCACAAACTATTCTTTACAAGGAAAAACTTTCGTCAGTTTTTATTATCTCAACAATTGCTTTAACGATTTCGATTAAAATATCAGATGCTCACATTACAAATAAAATTTATATTTTTAATATTGGTGAATAGCCTTTGAAATCCTCTTCATTTTGAACCAACTTTATGTAACTGGGAAATCATAAAAGAGAGACCTAATCGTACTTCAGAGCTTACTAAAATATACAATTTATATCAAAACATTAGCTTTTTTGAGAATATTCGTTGTTATATCCATCTTCATATTTTTCCAGTAACTGTCAAACGACATCTAGCATCTATTAACTCCTCTTTTTGGTTTCTTGCGTTAATTCTTTAGTACTAACAGAACGCTGACTTACAATATGCTGTATTTTATTTTAGGTATTGTGCATGCAACCAGGTTCATATTGCTTCATTTGAGATAATTTCTAAAAAAAAAAAAAATAACGGGACGTGAAAAGAAATATACTATAATATATAAGCAGAGAAGTGAAGTTAACTGTGCATGGAGTAGGCTGAAATGAGGTGGCGCATTGGGGTGTTGTTTACCTGTGAGGCCGTATACAATCCGCATCGTGACTGGAGGTACAAACAGCACCAAAGAAAATCTTCAGCGGATTTTGTATCGTTTTCTGGGGTCTTTTGAGGCGTGTTCTTCCCCTTGCTTATCGCAGAGCGTGGTGGCTTGATAAATGATGGGAGGCCTTTGCTTTTTCTGGTGATATTGAAATCAAAACATGTTTATTGTCTTAGAACCAGTCATGCCGTATACTAGCGAAATTACTCGTGGACATATTGTGGGTATGTGGGAGGCTAGTCGTACTGCTACAGCAGTTGCAACGGCAGTGTATGAAAGTGTTTTAATAGTAAATTACTGGATAAAAATATTTCAGGAAAGTGGGGAAGACGGCCTACATACTCGTCAGAAAGTGGGCACTCCCCGTAAAACACACGCAGATGATGATATTCGTTTACTAAATGCAAATTACTCTTTTTTATAATTGACTGATCATGTTGAGAAACTAGAAATAAATGTGTATATGTATATTGGTTACCGAATATGCCATAGCAATAAAATTGGGTTATATTTGTGTCTATAATCCTGTTGTATTCATATGATCAGCAATATGTTAGTACAGGTATATTAACCAATTGTAGTTGTAGAGGGAAAACATGCTGCTTTATTTCTTTGTTATTTAGTTATGTTTGTTTCTATGTAGCAACAAGCATTGAAACCGCTGTAATGATACAGTTCTGTTTATTTTTTGTTATAAAGTGATGCATTGCTATGTATTTCGTGAATACCATTCAAGATTTAATTTGCACCCCCTGAAAATCTTCTCACACTACACATTCTACATTTCGCTAACCTGGACGCTCATCAAGTTTTCCCCTTAGCTTTTAACCATAGTGTCCTGCACTAACCGATAAGGTATGGGCTACCATCACGATAAGAGATCTGTATGAAAAACTGAATGCACTCACTCTAGCTCTCTCTCTCTCTCTCTCTCTCTCTCTCTCTCTCTCTCTCTCTCTTAGCCAATACGATCAAGAGCGTAAACATATATTTCGTTTCTACGCCATTTTGTAAACTTTGTTGTAGTTATTGGTGTAATATTTAGCAAAATGAGTTGCGCACCGTGGCCTATAGCAACCAATGAAATGGCCATGGCTTCGCAAGGCCAAGTACAACGATAAATAATGTGACAGACGAGAGGTGCAGTGAGATTTTCTTTGGCGCTCTTTCTATAATACACATTGTCTCTCATTCCGGTGTGTGTGTCATACTTCATTTTCCATCATCACTAGACTGTACTGTTTACAGCAGCACATTGGCGCCTTCGTTTGCATCAACATTGCTGTGTTTACGGAACTCCATAGTAAGGTTGCACATACATTGGTTGTTAACTTGTCCCGATCCTTAGCTTGCATATAAGGGATTCTGTGAGCTTACAAAGTAAGTCCATGAACATGGCACATTGGATATATTTTATTTTTAGCTTATATGTTCCTTGGTTTATTACAAACCTTCGACAAATCACTCAAAAGTTACCCTTTTAATAAAAATACTAGGCAACCATATTAATGCAGTTTATTAGTATAAAGTTATGTATCTCATAGTTTATGCATCTCAAAAAAGTAGTTTAAGAAATCGATAATTGAAAGTAAGAACTTCTTAGGCATCATTAATTACATTTTCCATGGAAGGAAATTTAGCTATTAAGATAGAATATGATTTCAAGTGCATAATGACGCCAGAAACTGGATCAGCAGTTGATTGCAGTATAAAATCACATTAATTTTACATTTTTATTCATATTTAAGTAACACACACTGGGGTAAGGCCAAAAGGTTTGCAGCTAAAATATTAAATTTAGTTACCCCGGCATAAGCATTGGGGGACGTAGACTCAGAGGCAACAGGAGGCCCAGGGTATTCAACTGTACATTCTAAAGAAGGAGTGGTACATTCATAAAAAATACACATAATTTCACATTACCTGTGGTTTATTATCAGTATGATTCTCTCACTAGAGGCCCCAAACATTTGTCTATATGTTGGCCATTTATGTGAGTTTTGTGATGAAAATTTGTGCTTACATGCCTTGAACAATGCACTGTCACATCCGATGCTGAAAATGGTCCCCTCCCAAATCCAAACACGTTTGTACACGTCGCTCCAAATTCTGGAATACTTTTATTAAAGTCTCCTGGATAATGGCTTCAATCTCTTGGCGTATAGCATCTTTCGACTCTACAATTGTACGTGGTCTATTTCTGTATACCTTTCCCTTCAGACATCCCCACAGGAAGAAGTCAGGTGGTGTTAGGGCAGGAGATCTTGGTGGCCTAAGAGTTTTTGAGATGATTCGATCTTCAAATAGCTTTTAATTTCCCTCATGCTTGCACGTTACGTGTGACTTGTTGCACCATCTAGTTGGAAATATTCGTGAGTTAATTCATTATCTATTAACTGATTGACAAAGTCAGTGAATATTCTAATGTATTATTCAGCGTTTACCGTATTCTCATGAAAAATACGGCCTATAATATGCCTATGTGACAGTGCGCACCACACTCCACTTTTCTGCGCATGTAGAGGATTTGTTTGTACCAATATACGCGTGTTCTGAGAGTTTATGTAGCCACTCAGATGAAACTACTTTTCACCCGTGAACCAATTAAAGTCCAAAATCCCAGGATTCTGACTAATGAAAGTTTGAAACCATACACAGAACTGCACACGTTTTTCATGGTCCGTCGGTTGCAATTCTTGAACACATGACACACGGTAAGCGTGGAGGTTTGCTTTCTTAGCAGCTCTTTGGCATGCAGAATATGGAACATTCATTTCCTGGGAAAGTCGTCGCAAGGATTTTGATGGTGACGCCAGTACTCGCTCCTTTACTTCTTACATTACACCCACATATTCCGGCCGCCTGCATGCTGTGTGATTAAGGTTCCAGTCGTCTCTTAACTTTGTTACCATTTTGAGGCACACGACGCGTACCAAATTCGGCCCGAAATGCCCTTTGACATGATTTAAATGAACCTGTTTGCCAGTAATTACGAACGAGAAACACGCATTCTGCAATTGTATACGACATTGTCGATACTGCTTCCAAGCCAACACTGGAATATAGCGCGTGGAGACGATCGTCAGACTAAGCAGAGCCATGGTCAGTGGAACAGTCCAAGCCTATTGGTAGGGGTGTGGCACTACATTCCATTGTTCAAGGTATGTGACACAAAGTTTCATCACAAAGCTCACATAAATGGCCAACATATACGTAAAAGTTTGGGGCCTCTAGCGAGAGAATCACACTGTACAATTAACGTGGTGCCTCTATATCATTCACAAAATATTACCAGAAAAAACATTGGAGGGAGATGTTCTACACTCACACGAAAACACGCATGCTATATACACAACCACTCGCCCTGAAGAGACACACACGACTGACCCACGCTACTACTGACGCCACCAGCCAAAGAAGCCAGTAACGCTACTTGCCCCCCTTTTCTCTCTCCATCCCTGGCTAGGAGGTGGGGGAGATGCCGCTCGGACAAAATTCAAACCCCAATTGAAATCCAACAATGTCATGCTACAAAGCAATAATGTGTCCGACGCGACAATGCACACACTACACGCTACTTCACGATCAATGGAGACAACACTACCGGATATCCACTGATTTACAAAGAGCACTCCTATCATTCGATGTATCCGAAGATAGTTCCGCATTGTTTTATTGTTAAATATTTATTTTATAAAACGTTGTAAAGTCGCGATATGACTAATATGCGACTACAAACTTCCAAAATAAAAAAAACAAAAAGTAACAAAACGCCATCTGCTAAGCATCATGATAGGTTGCTCATCGTGTTGAATTTGTGGGTACTGTTATATAGTAGGTAATTAATAATATGATGGAGGTGTTTCCATCTTCCTTTTCCATCTTAAACTTGAACTGTAATTTTCACATGGACGTTAATTGTTAGATCAAATAGTTAAATTTACGGTGTATAAAAATGTGTGCTAGTTATTGATTTGCCCGAAAAGTTTATACTGCGTCCTATAAAGAGAAACAAATCGCAAAGTTAAAAAAGTACTGCAAGTGTGATATGGGGTGGGGAGGTTTATAATACAGAATAGAGTGGCATAATAAATGAACGATTCCTACATGCTAACTATAACAAATTGAATTTTTTGAACTCCAAAATCAAGACTAGTACTAAAAATTGGTTTCTTAAACGTACAAAACATGATACAGCACACTAGGGAAAGACACGACTGCCGACTGCATTTATCTGGCACAAATGAGCACGTACAGGCTGCGTGTAACCACACCGAAGGCACCATGTTGCTGCTAGCAATGGCTGTGGGTAATGCTAGGCTGGGAAATCTCTAAAAAGAGATTTCAGCGTTAATTAAGAGTAGAGGGGTTGGGAGGGAGAGAAGAGAGAGGTAGACCGCGACTTTGTAAATATGCAATAAGCACCGAATGTTGCTGCGCATTTTGTGAAACAAGTAAAAGCACTGAAAATAGAATTTATGTTTGATTTTATTTTTCTGTGGACGGGGGAATGAGGGGCAGAACTCAACACGCTGAAAATTGTACCCAACGGTAAAATCTAGGGGCGACTTCTGCGCCAGAGAATAAAAAGTTAAATAAATTTATAACCTTGCACATAAACGTTACTCTCTTCGGAATCACGGTGCAGGTATTGCCATGCCAGACAACAAACAGGTTTACACTTTTAACATGTTACAGCGCTACACGTTAAAAGGAACGAGGTGTTATCGCTAAATGCATCCCTCATCAGGGGGTGTGTGGGGACGGTCACACTCCCACTGTGCTTTTTACCCTGCAAGATAACGCTCCTGCTGGCAACGTATTTTTATGTGTGTAGGATTTCCCCGGTTTAGATTCCCTCAAGTTAAGATGTTAACACATTATTTTTATGGAACCTGATAAATGTAAAGAATGTGCAAAAAGGGCGAAGAAAACGAAATGTGAATGCTTTCCAGATAAACTTCATATTGTGCGATGTTTAAGGAAGGAAAAAATACGATCATCCACGAACACTCAGTAAAACTTGCTTTAATCTCTAGCGTCCCCGTGTATCATAACCGACCGAAGTGGTGTTAACATGCGAGGCTCACATTCGGGAAGTCACGGGTTCGATACCCTACCACCGCCCACTCTGATCCACGTGTTTTTCGTGGTTTCCCCGGATCGGTTAGCGAATGCTGGGGTGTTTCATCTTCTACCATGACTTTCCTGTACCCATTATCTTCCTTGTCATCTGTTTCAGGGTTGCATGACCAGGCGGGTTGCAGCTAAGCGGTAGATGTGATCTCTGTAAAGGTATCTTCCATACCATCGTTGCGGAACTGTTCATTTAGGACACGGCTCCGGGGGCTCTCGGAGGTTAAAGACGTGTGGGTGGGCCCGGGCGTCGTGTGTTCGATCTGGAAACGTTATGGACCCCATTCCGCATCCGGATCTGGTTGCACTTCGGGTCTCTCTCCTCATCTCTCCCTGCCTGGGGTCACCATAAAGGCAAAAGCGCCTTTGTGGGCCTACTTGCGTGCTCTGCGCGGTTTCGGGGGTCCCACCGTTCGTCCGTACCGCACCCCGTGTATCATATATGATTTCGGATTTCGTGTTTTTTTTCTCGCTCTATGAACGAGCCAACCCTAAAAATTTGATATAAATCCCTTTGAATCCTTCTCAAAATTGAAACATTTGATCTGATGAATGCTCGTATTATTTTGGTAGTTAATAACACAGAGTAAAATTTACAGATGACTGCCTCTGCGGTCGGATGATGAGCATTCTGGCTTCTCTACCTAGAGGTCCCGGGTTCGATTCTCGCCCGATGTGGGTATTTTGTCTTTAAACAGAATCATTCGCTACCCACTACAGTATCTAAAAATATGAATGTCAGTGGATTTAATGTTAAAAAGTGTTAAAACTAACGTTTATAAACCCTACAGTTCAGCGAGTAATAACAGAATCAACTTTATCTCAAGTCAAAGCCCCCGATATGGCCAAAGAAGCTAAGGGAACTATGTAAATGAAAAACATTTTACGGATGTTTAAACCTCATTTTAGACTCCCAAAAAGCCCCTCAAATTTTCAAAAAAGCATTTTTGTGGAAAATTTGTTATATTTCCATCCAGATAAAGTTATTAAGCATACAAATATAAGTACAACTGTCTGCATTATGAGGCAATATTTTAAATCATAACATGCTGTGAATGCCAGAGTGATTGTAGTGCAAATTAATATTATTGTACGTGCAGGATTTTAGATGTTAGCCATAAGTATTGTTAGGAAATAAGTTTACACGGCCTAACTGAAACTGATAATAGAAGTGGATAACAATAAACCGAGGGGGTAAGTTGTTTATCACTAAGAAGAGATAAGCAAATGACGTCGGGGTAGCGTGCCTTTTTTTTTAGAAATGGAGGGAATATTTTCCCTAGAGCATATATGTTAGTAGTAGTAGTAATTGGCTGACTAAAACAGACGCTAAAGTGGACGCAATTTGGTAACCAATGGGAGCTATATCATAATGTTTAGGCAATTCGAAGTGAAGGAGTATTTATTCTCGAGCCATAAGCAAGTGTCGCACAGTTCTGAAGAATCTCTCACGAGGTGCACGTCACAGAGTTAGTTACAAAAATGTAAAGTACGCAAAGTAATTGGTGCGCGGCAACTAAAACGACTGTTGGTTAGATTCGGAAATATCACAGTTTCAGTCAGGCGTGTATAAAGATTAAATATGTCAATTATTAATTAAGTGTGACGGCAATAAAACTCTAGATTCAGATTTTTTTATTAGTGTTATCTTTTAGCAACAACTCCTTTCCGTTTACACACCCTGCTTAGAGACACGTGTTCGACTGAGTTATAATAACTAGCCGGAGGACAATTAACCCAAATTTAAAAAAAAACAAACAATAAGCGCCCAACAAATAAGATAACACAAGCCATAGAGAACTGCGACAATTTCATCTCGGGTCTCTAGAGGTTAAACGGAATCAAAAGGCGCATCTAAAACCGTTTAAGTGAAGGCTAAAAAACGAAAATAGCCAGAAAGTAACATTTATGGTCTTTAAGCTTGTAAATCGGAATCTTCTCTTTAATTTTATATACATTTTATCTCTATAGGCAAAATACATGTATTTTAAATATGGTTTTAAAGAGGGTACTGCATGTGACATTTTGTACTGTGCATTCTGTAGCACTTGACATTAAACAATCTTAATCCCTACAAACTTTAGAGTAGAATTGTGCACCTCAGTCCGTTTTTAAGGGAATTTTGGTCTACACATTGGTACTATTGCTAAGTATAAAAGCCTCTGTATGCTCATGTGGTTTCTTTCTTTGCAAATATATGCGAGATTGTTTTCTCCAGTTTTCTGTGAATGACAGTTTGCAGTATAAATTAGGATTATAAAAATAACCTCAAAGTGCTGTTGTGGATCTATTTGAGTGTTAATAAGATGAGCAAGTATTTAAAAAAATCTGATGTGTTACACTCGCATGACTTTTTCTACTCTTGTACAAACTATTTTTACAAACGATTATTCTCCATGTGCTTCATGTTAATGAGATGTTAATCTTATTGCTCGTTTTCTTGTAGATGCAAGGGGAATTGGTAGGATTTAAGCGATAGTCAAATATCTTAAGAGCTGGTTGCTATATGCAGTATTCCATTCTCTTTGCATTACCAGGACAAAAAAATTGAATAACGAATTTGAGAAAAACTATAAGTATTGGAAGATTTAAGGGAATAACAAACAATATCTCGAAAATGGTTCACTCAACAAAAAAATGTATATGACATAAATTGTGTATTTTAATGCGATCTACATTTTTTGTGTAGTAAAATTTTGTCTATCTCTTATGGTTTACCAGTTATGCAAAAGTCGTTCACAATGAAGAATACTTTTGGAGACATTCCCAGAAAATTCGAGATATACATTTCATTTGTCATGAAAATATCTTAAACTTATGATATTTTAATCAAAATCGTTAGCCATTTTTGAGAAAATTAAAATTTTCGAAAAATATTCCATGTAAAGCGTAATCTGGGGTGGAGCGATTTTCTTGAAAACCTTCGTGTCGCATCTCTGGAAGATATTGAACCTAAATATCAAGTTTGGTGTTTATCCGACTGTTCGTTTCTGAGTTATGCTGTTCACAGACACAGTCACACAGACATGTTTCCAAAAATGCTTGTTTTGGATTCAGGGGGTCTCAAAACATGTATTTTCGGTGAAATCTCAGTATCGAATTTTTGGGTGGAATGCAATACTTCCCCTACTTACTATACGTAGTAGAGAAAGTAAAAATATGATGCGATATATTCCCATGACTTTCTCTATTCTCTATCTTTATTAGTGGGATACAAACTATTCTTACTAAAGCTTATTTTTCTATCTATTACATTTTAATCCAAATAACCCTTTGCAAAAATAGCTACATTACACATTTCATTATAGATACAATGAAAACAGCGATACTCAAATGTTTTACAACTGAACGCTATATGCCGGCCTTAATTCCATACTGTTCCATGCAGTCGCGAGAAACAACTGAAAATCAATGACACTAAAGGAATGACAAGCATTGAACAATTTGAACCATTTATAATGGATCTCAGAAAGGGGTTATTTTAAGAAAATTGTGTTTTTATATGGTACGTTTTCATCTATACGCTTAACTTTTACCAGTTATAAAAGATTATAAAAATGTTTTTCAGAATGAAGAGTACTGCATAGGCTATTCCAAAAATTCAAGATATACATTTTATTTTTTGTGTATATATCTTTAATGTATGATATTTTAATCAAAATCGTTCCACCCATTTTTTAAAAAATAAAGTTTTGAAAAATGCTCCAAGTAAATGATAGTTCGGGGTAGAGGAATTTTCTTGAAGATCTTGTGTCGCAGCTTTGGAAAGTGTTGAACCTAAATACCAAGTGCGGTACTGATCTGACTTTTTGTTTTTGAGTTCCAATAACTTTTCGTAAGCTGTTTTCCTCCTTATTGCATTATTTCACGCTTTTAAAATTTAAATATTACTTTATATCTCGACTTAATACATTAACTTAGATATTTATTTTCATAATGCCACTAAACTTATGTAATCCCATACTCAACAATACATTGAAACAGTTCATACTTATTCCAACAACGGCGCCACTACACCACAACTTCCAAGGTTGCCAACATATATTACATCAATTCAGCTTACCTACAATTAGCACATTAAACATATGACTGCGTCCATGTCCAACGTATATATTTAACCAATATATAAAGTATTTCGACATAGTATGGAACAGAATATTGTACGTAACTGTAGTAAAGTGTTTTCTTCAGAACTCGTTTCGATATTCATCTTACTCGTCCTGAAAAAGCCCACTTTCCTATACAGTTACGTAAATAGCTTTTTGGTTGACCACACTATAAAGTATAATGCGCTGATTACATGCGATATAACTGAGCTATAATGGCTTCCATTATACTTCAGCGACTCATTATGCTGCGGCGCGCGCATTTTCCCCATATCTTTGAACACAAGCAGCAGTCCACTGTAAACCATTTCTTAAACAATGAAATAAGTATACGTATTTAAAATAAAGTAAATTCTGTTCATTGTAATTTTAATATTCTAGTAAACTGAATTCATGTCCTTTGTTTAAACGTTGTTCAACATGCATTACCTACAAAGAATCAATAAATACAGACTGGACTTAATAGTACTGCCATCATTGCACTCGCAATGCTCAAGGTGCTGCCATCCAATCGGCATTTAATTACACACAGTTAATAGGGTAAGAGTTTTGAAATTATAATCTGTTCGACCAAACAGTTGTGTGCAACTCGCCTATAAGGGTAATTAAGACGCTCGTATGAAAATTATGAAATTCGCCACAGCTCATTTCATAAATATACTCGCGTCTTAATTACTGACATTATAGTCTCTTTTTATTACTCTATTTATTTTACGTTGCTTTAACTACAGGGTCATATCGCGACGGATCTATTAGTGGATAACACTTAGATCGAGGTATGGCGGACAGTTAGCCTTCTAGGTCTCATCCCTGTAACCACCGCTTCGTCGTGTCCGCAGAGACCGTAGTACATAGCAACTGGATCTCTTGCTTCGTACCGTGCAGATGGCATTAGAGTGCCGTTCAGTCTAACTGCTGCTTTCATATAGAAAGACGGACAGTTAGCCTTTTAGGTCTCATTCCTGTGACCATGCCATCTTGCTTCGTCACGTGTCTACAGAGACCCCAAGGCAGCAGTTCCTAAACTTCTTGCACACACGATCCCCTTTCCGATTATGAAATTATTGGCGACCCTTACATCCACTTCACTGCTTAATCATTAATTTGCAAGTTTTCGCGCACAGTTCAACAACTTAATTGCGAAGTTAAAGGATAAATTAATTGAGCTTTCTTCAGACCAAAGTTTAAAACTGACTTTCCAGAAGGAAGACGTGCGTCAGTTCTGGCTAGAAAGAAGAGCAGAATACCCTGGTGTCTGCTGCACTAAATGTGCTTGTTTCATTCTGCGCCTCATATCTCTGCGAAATTCGATTTTCATCAATGATGAACATCAAGACTAAATCTAGGAGTAGACTTCAGTTAGAAAGTTGCTTAATAATGTGTGCAACTAATATATACCTAGACATTGAATGATTAATTAATAGCAAACAGCCTCACACTTATCACTTATCATGATGTGCGCTGTAATAATTAATGGTTTGCATAAAATTGTACATGTGCATTTACTGTGAAATTGCAGTATTAATATGCTTCTTAAATACACAACATTAATCTGTTTAAATGTAATAGGTGACTAAATTCCATTTCCCCATTGTTATAATAATAATTAACAGTAAAATGATTTATTAATAATTCCAAATATCCACTGCGACCTCCCAGATAGAATACCGCGGCCCCCTTGAGCATCACGACCGACAGTTTGGGAACCGCTGCCCTAGGGTAAAGCAGTCGGAACTTCTGCTACTTGCCGTGAGATGCCGTCCAGTCTTGCCTGCTTTCATTTTCTGTGGATGGATGGCACAGTAATCGCTATTACCAACTATTTTTCATTTTTACTATTGTTTTAGACTTAAGTTAGAACTTTGGGTCGTGGTATTAAATATCCAATCCGGTATTTACCTTAGCGGCTGAGGGAAACCACGAAAAAACCTCAGTTAGATTTATCGGCCCACAGGATTTGAACCCGGGACTTCCCAAATGTGGCCACATACGTTACCGCCATGCCGCTCGGTCATTATAGTCTTTTTGCATAATATACCTACTAATTTTCAACGACATCTTTTTTTAACCACTTCCCCTTCACGCCGTCATGGTGGAAATTTGAGGTAGTGCTTTCAAAGATTTCCCATTAGAAATTTAAAATTTATTAGCGTGGTGAATCTACTTTTATGAAATTTAAAAGCCATTTCATTCAGTAAAGAAATTTTTCAGAAAAGCTTTGACCTTATTTTTCATCAGATCTCTTAATATCCATTAATTTTAGGTTTACTGGATGGCATCCATTAAGCTTTTGAATTTTTTTGAAAAGCGTAAATTAAGGAAAAATCTAGGTTCTGTTATATTTCTACTCAGTAATGCTTTTCCATTTTAAAATGTTCTGCTTCTAACGCTATATTCTTCAGCTGATTCATTAAGTGTACAAGATTTTGAAACATTTAGCCTTATCATGGTTACAAAGTAACGAGGAGATAATTTATATTCCACGCAAAGTATTAATGCGAAAGCTAATTTAGAATTTCTCAATACCTGTTGAAACTCCCTTAGTACTTGCATGTTATAAGCTTTAAAACGCTAAACGAGCATCAGAGAGCTTAGGGAGGTGCACCTTTTTTCTAATGTAACTACAGGCATGAAACTTTAATCACGTCACATTTGTGTTAGTTTCACGGCTGAGCTGCTCAGAAAATGTTCATTAAATTCTCAGTGTACAGATGCTACCTTCATCATGCACTTCTCTTCTCTCAGAGCGCGTTCAAAATACCACAAAGCGCTCCTTCAGGTGCACGGGTGCCTCTAAGGCTTGCGCTATCTATTCACGTCATTTTGCTGTTAAGTAGTGCATACGGATTTTTGAATAAGCCGGAGTAAACTCCACAGTCATGATATATGAACAACGCTGAAGCAGAAACTTGACTGGCGTTACATCCATATTACGTGTTGGTGTATCTTTTCACCTTTAAGAGACGAATCTCTACTCCAGTGTTCCGTAACTGGATGCCAAGGTAGAGCTTTAACGAAATAGAATTCGCCTTTAGGACGTACCAGAAACTGACTTGTTACAAGGTGATTTTCTGAGAGCTTCAGGTTTTAATGCTAGTGAAGTTTCTTCCCTCTAATTGTACCTCATATGACGTGTCGGTTACTTATAAGAAGTAGCTAAGGGGAGACTAAATGACGATAATTGCTAAATAATTACATTGTTGGTTGCTCGTACAGTCTTATTAAATGAACTGTCTTCTTTAATCATCATAAACAAAATACTTATATTTTAAATATATTTTTAAAAATTCTGCATCACAGAAAAAAGTCATAAGTGCTACAATTTTGGAGCAGAAAGGCAAACTCCATATTTTGGAGAAGTTTTGCTCTAAAGCTTGGTGCATCTGGCTGAAACCGTGGGATTTCTATCTTTGCAAAAAAAAAAAAAAAAAAAAAAAAACATGAGTTTTTTTCCAGAATTTTATGAGAATGACATTTTCTGGTATAAATGACCCAATTTCTAGGAAATTACTGAAAATAGATAATTGAATTTTTTCTTCTTCAACAAGAATTAGGCCATTGGGGGTGTTTCGACTGCAATAATTGGTCTTGCTATCTTAGAAACGGCCTAACTCTGTTTCTATAACCTAGGGGTTTATAACTGAATATGATGTTTGGGAATCTGTGATCTGGCATACTCGTTATATGTTGACACCAGTCTTTTCCTTTCTTACTTCTAAATTTTTCTTCTGATCTATTAACTTATATCGACCAGTCGTTTGAGGAATTTCATTTCCGAGCTTTCAATTCTTATTCTGCCCTGTCTGCTTTAGGCCCAGTTTTCACTTCCGTAACAAAGGACTGGTACTGCCATTGTTTTCTATAGCTCTTATTGTTTTATTCTTTAGTGTTCTTCTCATGGTTCTACAGATTGCTTGAAACTTGTATAATTTTGTGCCTATGTCCATACAAAATACTGAAGCCCAGATAATTGAAACTGGTGACCTGATCTATGATTTTATTATTGAGTACTACTTTATATGTTATAAAATTTATTCCCTGAAATGATAATGTTTTGGTTTTCATATATGAAAGGCATAAACTATACTTTATCCCTATTTTTTCTAATTCTTGCAATAGATTTCTGAAGATGAATTTAATTTTAAAATGATAAAAAAACTAATGCTGTTTTGGATCTAATCTGGTGTGAATAACATTATTAGCTATATTTTTAACAAATATAATTGCTGACAAACGTTATTCAAAATATGGTATAATTAAGAATTTAACCTATCTTCCTTCTTAAACGAACTTAATGGATGATAATCATAGGTCAGCGAACTTAGAAGGAATGCATATACACTCTGTAAAAATTTCAGCCTTATATACTCAATAGTAAGAAATAATGGACCATTAATTTAGCAGATTTAACATTGGAGGGATACAGCTTTTAATCTCCCCTTGAATGAAAATAACACATCAGATTTTTTTCTATCTACTGCTTGTTAATGGAGACAAACAGATACATCTTTGCAGAAACAGTTCAATTACACATTTCGTTGCGGGTAAAAGTGGAATATAGGAAACAGAATCAACAGTCTAGATGTTTAAAAACGGGACGCTGTATGCTGGCCTTAAAATTCTGGTCTTTCCAATTACATCGCGAGAAACAATGGAAGAGCGACAGCATTTAAAAAAAATCGTATATGTTACATTCACATGACTTACTCTATCTTCTATCGATTATTAGTGGCTATAAAAATTATTCCTACGAATGCTTATTTCCCTATTTACGTAATTTTAATCCAGATAACCTTTGCAGAAATAGCCACATTACATGCTTTGCTATACACGGAATAGCGGCAGTCAAATATTTAAGAAGTGGACGCTAACGTTGGCCTTAAAATTTTATAATTCCATACTCTGTACATGCAATTGCGAGAAATAACTGAATGCCTTCAGCCTTTAAAAAAAATTACAAAGCATTGAACAAATCGAATAATTGATAACGTATATCTCGGAAATGGCTGATGCCACAAAAAGTTATTTGAAATAATTTTTGCGTTTTAAAGAGATCCACATTTTATGTGTAGTGCGTTTTCGCCTATCGCTTAGCGTTTGCCAATTATACAAGATAAAACAAAATTCCTTCTGAATGAAGAGGACTTTACAGGTTGTTCTCAGAAAATTCAAGATATACATTTTGTTTGTCATATAAATAACGGTGTTTAAATCAAAATAGTTAGAAGCATTGTTTAGAAAATAAAAATTACAAAACATGTTCCATGTAAAGTGTAGTTGGGATTTAGTATTTATTATATTTTCGTTTTTGGGTTATGCTGTTCACACACACGCGCGCGCGTACCTTTTTCTAAAGATGCCATTTTTGTATTCAAGGGTGTATTTTATTTCTCATGTAATAAACATTTTTCTTGCAAAGGTTAGTTTGATTTAATAAGGGGATATTTTTTATAATATTCATGTCACGTTTTTGGAAGATACTGAAACTAAATGTCAAGTTTGGTATGTCGAACATTACGTTTCAGAGTTGTGCGGCTTACACACACGCGGAATTTCTTTCCAAAAGATAGTTCTTTTCGGATTCAGTGGGGCCTCAAAATATGTATTTTCTCTGGAAACTCGATATCGAATTTTTAGGTGGAGTATACAATATTTCCTCGTACCTACCACATTCATGTCATCTATCATTTCGTTTATTGCATCACAATGTATAGATAGGTGATAGAGAAAGTAAAAATGAAGAAAAAGTACCAGTCGTTTCCCGGAGATTTCAGTGAAAAAAGAATATCATTTTGACTTCTCCGAAAACTGCTTGTGCGTTATATTTCTCAACTAATCACTTTGCTTTTGTGGTTTCTATGCTTTAGCGGCATGAAGAATGACATCGCAGGCTCCGATTTTCTACGGATCAATGAGTTCATTCGCCATTCTGACATGGGTTTTTTTAACAGTATTCTAAAATAATGAGAATGGTCTTTTTATCTTCAGTGTTAAAACTGATAAACAATTGTGCAGATTACCTAAACTGTCTTAATTGTGAACAAATTTGTTCCTTTTAGTCGCTAACCTTCATGAACTCCGTATATAAGTCACCGCAGAGTTTAAGGTCAATCTTAGGTTTGAATAGGCATTTTAGAACAGCATCTACATTATATAGAAGGTTCTCAAAATTTTCTGCTGGAGCTCTGTATACTGTTAACATAATTAATTCTTCGTCTATCTTTCTGATATGAACCACGCAATCTCAAAGGTTTGTTCTAGACAATATTTATCCAGATCAATAACGTTCAAATTCTGTTTTTCTTAACAAAGATACTCAATCTCCTTTAGAGAGTTTTTGTCTACAATAATAAGCTGCTCTGTTATAGCCATCCATTGAAATATGTGATATTTCCTGTTTTTCCATGTTATGTTCCGTTATGCACAAGATATTTGGGTTTATACTCTCATTTTTAAGACTAATTAACAAATTACCCTACATAAACAAGCAAACATACACACAAGCTTTCTCTCTGTATAATATTAGCATAGATAAAGAAGCACCATTACAGCAAAATGTAACAAAAGAATAAGAAGGTTTATTATGAAACAGCTCACCACATTTCACTCGACTGCCCCTGCTGACCTTTGTTTTCGTTTATTTACATCATACCACATTAAAACTTTTCCATCATGCTTGTGGTGGACCAGTATCAAAATTGTCTAAAGGGTTAAGAGATATAACAGTACAGGTAATTAGAACCTAATAATTAAAGCACCAATACCAGACTGATCGGTTACTCTGGTGTATAAAACGCTATCGAAATAGCTCCCCGCCCTTTTTTTGTGGACTCATTTTACAGACCCTTCTTTGAGGCTCGTTATTAAGAAAATTAGCGAGATGTGCGAAATGTCTAAACAAATATTGCATAGAAGTTTGCAGTACTGTCAGGATATTAAGGAATTGTATGCAGTTTTATATATTGGTTTTAGAGATATTGGGTGCTTTCGAATTCCAAACGGAATAAAAGATAATGAATGTGTTAAAAGTTAAACAAAGAGTAATATAACAATATTTACGATACTGTGTGAAATCTTATTAAAAAAATCTGATGTATTACACTCACATGACTTTCTCTACTCTCGTACAAACTATTTTTGCAGACGCTTGTTCTCCATCTACTTAATGTTAATCGAGATAAACGTTTGCAGAAACCTATAGAATCTTACTACTAACCTTCTTGTAGGTGCAAGGGGTAATTGGTAGGCTTTAAACGATAGCCAAATCGTTTAAGAGCTGGTTGCTATGTGGAGCATTCCATTCCCTTTGAATGTCCAGGGCAAAAGAAGTGAATAACGAACTCCGAACTCCCATTTGAGAAAGGTATAAGTATTCGAAAATTCAAACAAATACTTGTAACAAAGAATATCCTGGAAATTGTTCAGTCGGCAAAAAAAATGTATGAGATAAATTGTGTGTTTTAACGAGATCAACATTTTTTGCGTAGTAAAAGTGTTTTGTCTCTTACGGTTTACCAGTTATGCAAGTCATTCAGAATGAAGAGGACTTTTTGGGTCATTCCCAAAAAATTAAAGATATAGATTCCATTTACCATGAAAATATCTTAAACATATGATATTTTAATCAAAATAATTATAACCATGTTTGAGAAAATTAAAATTTTCTAAAAATGTTCCATGTAAAGGGTAGTCTGGGGTGTAGAAATTTTCTTGAAAATCTTAATATCGTATCCTTGGAACATACTAAAGTCAAATATCAAGTTTGGTATTTATCCGACTTTTCGTTTTTGAGTTATGCTGTTCACAGACAGACACCACACGGACATGTTTCCAAAAATTCTTTATTTGGATTCAGGGCACCACAAAATATCTATTTCCGGTGAATCTCTGTATCGAATTTGAAGAAGTTGGTTTGTTGTATTGTTATTTGCACGTTTTGGGAGCCAGTTTGAACAAGGTTTGTTGCCGCTACGTAGGAAAGTCAGTTTGAAGACTGTATTTTGACTGTTGGGGAGCCGAACTTGAAGTAGTAGCAACCGCACGTATGGTAAAAATTTTCCGGTAGCCTTCGCCCCAAATGTTATTTCCGGGGCCTTTGCCCCAAGTTTAAAAAATAAATATTAACTTTGTAATTTTTACTGTTTCTTTAAATATTATATATTTATGTTTGCCTCGGCTGCGCCAGTATTTATATTATTTTTTAGAGACATGAATGTCTTAGCAGGGAGGTGGTGCGACTGAAGAATGTAGGCTTACACAGATTATAATTTTTACTTCACTCCTTTTATTAATGCTTGACACTATTAGATAACACTTCACTGATATAGAGAGAGAGCTGCGAGATTTTTTTATTAATTACTTGCACATTTTAACACGTAAACTATTTTTGTCTCGCACGAATACGTATTAAATTTCTCGAGGACACATCTCGCGTTTGGTTAGGAACACTGCCTACAAGCAACGCGTCCAGTTATGAGTGCTCTCTACAAGCAACTGGCTTGATTTATACCACCTAAATTTGGTATTTCAAGTCTCTAATTGGCTAATCCTAGTCCAATAGAATACTTTTAGTTAACATAAGCTTTTTTCTGGCTGTTGATTGGCTATTTTATAAACTGTCACAAAAATTACATTATTGTTACTCCAAGAATGACTAGTAGCATTATTACACTTTCTTACTCATTATTGCCTCAAGGTTACCTCATTGTTAGCAACATTTAACCTATTATTCTCACAGCTCCTTCATTATTAAATTACGTAATACATTCACATAACATGATTACATGTATACAATAATATAAACATATACAATGACTGTAATATACACTTTTTATATCTTGTTACATATACATATTGCTTTAAAGCGGGCTGTTATTGAATTTTTTATTATATAATTTGACTAAAATCATTTAAGTGTTATAAATACTGCCTCATTTTTTTGGATGCAATACAATAATTTTCCTACTTACTATAATAATAGAGAAAGTAATGACTCTTAATTGGTTTCTAGCGGTGTGTATGAAATATAAACAGATGAGAGTAGTATTGTATTTGGATGCGCTGGACAGATGAATAGTACACATATTCTTTGTTTGCGCCATGCTCCTAGCCTTAGTAGGTAGTCTGGTCACCGTTGCATCATATTTATAAGTTCGAAATGAAGCAAAGGACTAAACTTCTCATCAACAGATATAGGAATTTCTAAGGATTAAAGGAAATGATCTTAAACTGTTAATGGGCTTAACGCAGTAGCAATGATTGATTGGTTAGAAAATGGGTTACTCCGTTCTGGAGCCTTGAACATAAGGCAAAAAAGTTCCATTTCACCTCTTTGACTAAGGAATTCAACATACCAATAAAGGTAATCAAGCTCCTAGGTTCAAAAGCTTTAATATACTCCGATTCAAAAAGGAAGATCCCAAAGAAGTCATCCTCTGCTGTGCATATGCCATATATTTACAGGGGGTGTGCATGGAAATTTCATCCTCCTCTCCAAACTTCCTGTACAATAGATTATCAATCAAACCCTGTGTGGAGATTCCTATGGAAAGAGTCTGTACCCGGTGTGCATACCTAATACAACCCTTATTCGCTCCCTATTGAAGGTCATCAAGACCTTTTTATACCCTTGTAGTGTCCCCATGATTAACTCATGGTTCTATTTGGCTACTCGCAGCTTACAAACCACTCTCATCCCTTGTAGAGTCTGTTGGCATTTGCAATCACAAGACCGCGTTTACCTGCCCGTCAGTGATCCTTAGCCGATGTTGTTTACATTCTTTGTATTGATAATGGTTTGAGTGTAGATAACTTGAAGCGAACTGTTTTAAGAGTTCCGATGCCTGACCATTAGTATTACTTGCTGCAGAACATACATTGTTTTCAGAAAAAATTGCTGGCAGAACAGGTATCGTAATTATCGATATACCGTACTCATCACTGTCTCTTACAAGCCTTCCCTAACTACCTAATAGATTGCAAATAGGCACTGCAGGTTTTGTTCGTATGCATATCTTTCCGCTGCTCTGATCGATATCTGATTTTACTTATTTGCATAGAAACAAACGCCCATATCCGAGTATGGAATTCAAATCTACAGTCCCCCATTCCACATAATATCAGAGTGTTACACCGTAGGAAACGCACGGAAAAGATATCGCAAATTGGCGTATGCTAGCTCCTTTGTAGCTGGGCTGATAGCCCAATCATGTTACTACGTTACACATACTCGAAGTATGTAAATGCAGGCTTCGCCTTGAGAGTAGATTGTTCCGGTGCACAGCTTAAGTGATGAAGTTGCCTACACATAAGGAGCTTATTTGAAAAGCAGATATTTAAAATCTCTTAAGCTTCTAACTTAAGAGCACACAGCGTTATGTGCCAAACGCTGTACCTTCATAAAGTTTAATTTTAAATGCATTTGTCTGGCGCGAAGCTTATACTTTTCAGTGTCCCAAGATTAGAGAAACTAAATAATTTAAGGGCCTGCAAATATATTTTGCTGTATTAACTGCAATCTTATTGGTTCTGCTTTATTTGTAAACAGAGTATGTATTAATACCTAGGTACCATCCACGTTAGAGAGCCTTTTTCAATTTCAACTTTTCCTTAAACTCTTGTGAAGATCCCTGAGGGTATTCCAGTCGCTCCTGTCTCACTTTAGGCATCCCATAATCGATCTTAGAACGTAAACAGTGCAAAACAAACAAACACGGTACCTACTTAATCCTGCCATCTCTGTGATGGGCGACAGAGTTCTGGGGACTTTACTTTGTTTCCACTGTTCTCTTATGTACTGTTTTTTTGGAACCTGAGAACGCATTCGCAGTCCCTACAACTGGGTCAAATATTTAGAAACTGTTTGTTTGTTTCAAGTTTTTATGTTAGTACTCGAGGCAGCTGCATGTAATAAGGGGAGAAATACAATAGGAATGCTCTTATCGCTCTTCCTGTTTAATATTTACTCGGAAATTTGTTGAAGAATTTTTTTCCAGTACAAGCGAGGAGTGGTAGTAGGAGGAAAACTAGCGAAATGGAAGCAATTTGCTGAATATATGACACTGTTAATATAAAAGACAAAGCAATATGCATGTGGAGACGAAGAGCAGCTCTGGGAACTACAAATTGAATAAAATGCAAAGAAGAGAGAACTATACAGGGTGTAAATAAATGTTACAAGGCTTAATGTTATGTAAATTAGTACCATATGATCATAATTTATACATAAACGCTTTATTTGTGTGCTAGAGTCTCTAGAGGACTAGACAGTACGGATTACAAAAGACAGAAAATATTCGTACGTAAAAACCAAAACTGAAATACTGTAAGTAGTCAGATGACATTTTAATCAACTGCTGAAAGTACCCAACTTCGTCAACTTCGACATTTTCTGCATCGCCAGATTATAACTTTGGTGTACGGCGTTTTTGTGGACGACAAGTGTGTGTCAAGAAATAAGACCTGCTTCTCTTACCCACCTCTCCAATTTAGGAAACATGCTGTGGGCTGGGTGACACCTGTTGGAGTAACGTTGTTGATATAGCCGGCAATCCCCTCTTATTCCTTCGGGCTTCCCAGTATATAAGAAGTATCTCTGCGTGCAAGGCCGCTATTGTTCATTCCCATTTGACAACCCGCGAATACACTCTGTAAAACCTGAAAGTACTGAACAGAATAATACCTTTGGCTGCAGGTATGGTGAAAGACTGCTTGCTTCAGGTAATAGCTGAAGCAATATCATTGATAAAAAACTGTTTGTCGCGAATTCTACGTTTGTTTACCTACAGACATTCCCCTTCCCATTTTGGAGGATCTTGCGTGCAAAGACTTTCTGGGCATGGGATGGTACACATCTACCACCAAGCCTTGTAAAACACACTTCTTTACATCCTGTAGAATGAAAAGCAGAGAATATACACATACTAACTCGAAATGAGGTAGTGGAACAAGTGGACAGCTACCTTTCATTGGGATGCGCCATAAGTATCAAGAATAGCTTTGTAAGAAGTCAAACAGAGGATAACAACAGCAAATGAAACGTCCAAAGAAAAGTCTTATATGTTGCATTCACAAGACTTTCTCTACTCGCTCTTCTACAAACGATAGTTACAAAAGCTTATTCCTCGATCTATTCATTTATACAGATATATTTCATTTACTTGTAGGTATAAGAATAAAACAATAAGCTAAAGCAATCGTCAAATCTTTTCAAAGCCGGTGATTTTATTATGATCGCTTTAAACAATTGTTCTTATTGCATAAGCACGAAAAAGAAAGAAAGAAAGAAATAATAATAACAAATTTGCAATTGAAAAAAGCATTATATATATGAAAACTAAAAAAGAAACATAATATCTCGGAAATGGTTAAAGCCTCAAAAATTTTAATTTACATTAATTATATGCTTCGACAAGATCTATAGCTTTTGTGTATTAAGATTTTGTCTGTCTGTTACGTTTTATCAATACAAGTGGTTCAGAATAAAAAGAACTCCAGAGGCTATTTCAAAAAAAAATTAAATATGCATCGTTATCAAAATGACTTAACGAATACTATTTTAGTCAAAATGTTACAGCCATTTTTGAGAAAATCAAAAATAATTAATTGTTTTCTATGTACAGAATTTTCTTGGGTAGGAGATTTCCCTAAAAATCTCGTATCGCATCCTTGGAAGAACTTGTACTTAAATACCAAGTTTCTATTTAACCGACTTTTCGTTTTTAGTTACAATACTCGCGCGCGCGCACACGCACACGCACACGCACACACACCGACCTTTTTTCAAAAATGCTTTATGGGCTCAAGGGGCTTTAAAACATGTATTTCTGATGAAATATCGACGTCAAATTTTTGGATGGAGTACAACGCTCGCTCTATGTACTACAAGTACGTCGTAGATAAAGTAAACAGAAAGAACATAGCCGGGACAACATAATACCTTCTTCCGATTCTGCCCACTGCGCAAGCGAATGTAAATACAGTTTTTCTTTCAAAGCATGCATTAGTTGAGAGTGTCGCAACATGATGTGAACGTCCTTAAAGATGTTCCCACAGATATGGATGGAACGTTATATAAAACCATTTTAGCCTATAGGCCATGGCAAGACAGTCCGGAAATTGCAGAAAATAAATTAATGGATACTGAACAAAAAAATTAAATTGAGTTTTATTTACAGACGCTCTTTAACTCCTGTGATCTTTAGAGCCTGAAGAAGGTAGTATCTTTACGTTATTTGCACCACGCTTTGGGCGTCAATTTGCAGTAGGTTGTATTGAAGGAGTTGTATTATATTTCAACTGTTGGGGAGCCGAACTTGAAGTAGTTGCAACCGCACGTATGGTAGCCTTCGTGCAAAAAAAATATTAACCGTTTCTTTAAATATTATGCATTTATGTTTGCCTCGGCTGCGTCAGTATTTATTTTAGAGACATGGCAGGGTTGTGGTGCGATTTAAGAATGTAGGCTTACACAGATTATAATTTTACTTCACTCCTTTTTATTAATTCTTGACACGATTTAAATAACACTTCACTGGTATAGAGCTGCGAGATTATTTTATCAATTACTTGTACTTTTTAACACGTAAACTTATTTTTCGTCTCACACGAATACGTATGAAATCTCTGGAGGATGCATCTCGCATCCGGTTACAAACACTGTCTGCAGGCAACTGAATTGATTTCAACCGCCTAAACTTGTAAATTTCTGAATTTCAAGTCTGATTGGCTATTCCTAATCCAATAGAATACCTTCATTTAATTAAAGCTTTTTGTGGTTGTTGATTGGCTATTTTTATAAACTGTCACTAAAATTACATTATTGCTTCCAAGAATCACAAGTAGTACTATTAAACTTTCAAATTCATTATTGCCTCAAGGTTACCTCATTGTTAGCAACTTTTAACTTACTATTCTCACAGCTCCTACATTATTAAATTACGTAATATATTCACATAACATTATTACACATGGTTACAATAATACAAGAATACACATATTGCTTATTGAATTTACATATTATATAATTAGACTGAAAGTATTTAAGTGTTAAAAATACTGCCTCATGCCTCATTCTATGTTGGCGTGAAAGACCAGTAATTTTTCTCAGAGGCCTCTTTATCAGGCTTGAGGTTCTTTTACGTGCCGTAAATCTACGACACGGGACCGCCGGCTTTACTTCCCTTCCGAAGGAAGCCATGCTAAGGATTTTTACGCACGAAAAAATCACCGCCCTCCGCCGGGTTTGAACCCGCGACCTCGGGAACTAGAGGCTAGCATGGTAACCACTACACCACGGAGAATGACGTGTAAGCTTACGCATATATTATTCATTACGAAATCTCAAACATACGATGTTTCAATCAAAATCGTTACATTAGTCTTTGAGAAAATAAAAGATAGCGAAACATTTTCCATGTAAGGAATGTCTGACGTGAAGATCTCGTGCTGCAACCTTGAAAGATACTGGACTTGAATACAAAGTTTGATGTTCACCTGAACACACGCGCTTGACTTTTACTTTCTCTACCACGTACATGGTAGGTGGAGAAGGTATTGCATTCCACCCAAAAATTCGACACTGAGATTTCACCGGAAATACATGCTGTGAGGTCCCATGAATGAAAAACACATTTTTTAGAAAAGGTTCTTATATGTGTGTGTGAACATACAAAAATATAATAATTCAAAAACGAAAAGTCGGATAAATATCTAATCGGGTACTTAAGTTCACTTTTTTCTAAAGATGTTACACGAAGATTTAAAAAACTCCCCCGACCCCAAATAATCTTTAGATGGAACATTTTTCGAAATTTTTTATTTTCTCAAAATGACTATAACGATTTTTAATAAAATGGCGTATATTAAAAGTATTTACATGACATATAAATTGTAATTTTCTGGAAATAGCTTATGAAGTCTTCTTCACTAGGAAGGAATTTTGTATAAACTTATATAACTGGTAAAGGTTAAGCGATAGGCCAACAAGTACTACACAAAACATTTAGGTCTCTTTAAAACACACAATTTATTTTGAGCCAGCTTTCTTGGTGGCCACATCACCTCCCCATATCGGTTGATGATCACCCGCCTCTGCCATGCGTACGTGGGCGTGAGGCCGGCATTCGGGTTGGCAGACCCAGGCCCAGGCCCTTCGCGGGCTGTAGCGGCACAGGATTTATTTAACCTAGTTAAACTCAAAGTTTTAAACCATTTGTTATTGAAAGAATTTTCAATCGTAGGAATTTTTTCTGGGATAGCCTCGAGTAAGGTAGCTATTGCGTTATTAGTAAACCAGCTGTATCGGTGTTACTCCTAATTTGTAATAAAATTAACGTACTTTAACAGCCAACTGGAAGTAACTTCTCTCCAGTTACAGCGGAAACTGCCAAGACCTCTGCGACACATCCTTTCCGGGCACAAAGACACCAGCACGCGAGTTAATATATCTAGGGAACACATTTTTCTCAAAGTTGATCCAGTGGAATGGCAGACGCCAGAGCAGAAAATTACGTTTTGGTGTGAACCTCAAGCATCTGAAGCATGCACAAAAAACCGCGAAGTGACGAAGATTAGTGGTAAGCCTGGCGCAGCTGAGAACTACAGCCGATTTATCATATCCCCCCCACACACTTACATTCTGTTAACCCTAGCCTCAAGTAAAACCATCTCAAATACAGAAACTAAATTGAACTTCTTGGAAAAGAAAACACCGCAACTGACTCAAAATATAAATTCAACTGCTTTCCCGTCTGTTTCCAGTGGTAAAATATACTTTACTTACAGAGAAATACTTCAGGCGCTTGAAGAGAAAGAAAAATACTAACTTGTAATGTTCACACAAGCAGTCCACCCATAACAGAAGACGATGAAAGAGATATCAGAGGGAATACCGAATGGAAAGAGAAGCAAAAGCAAAGGAGAGAACGGCACAAAGCGGAGGAAGTTCAAGCAAAAAAGGAAAACTCAATTCCAAGAACGACCTCCTGGCTGATACCCTTAGACTCAGAGTATGTCAAGGACATACAGCTCAACAAGAAGGAGCAGAGTTACAGGATCCTGTAAAACTGTAATTACGTCCTTTTATGTTTTGGTAATAAAAGCTAAGTATACTATGTGCCAAAGCAGATAGGTTCGTCCTAAATATCACCACTGCATTGAAGAAACAAGCGTAAGCCTTAATAAAGAACAGAAAGACAAAGAGCATGGTAGGAAATAAAAGGAAAACGCCGAGAATAATGACAATCATTCTCAAACAAATTGAAAATCAAAAATCTTAGAGGAAATAAAATGACTATTTCACTCATGACCTCATTCTACTTTTGACAAACAAAATATTATGAAATGTTACATTTCAAGCAATCACAGCCGCACTTCTCGATAATTTTGCAGGATCCTTATTCTGTTTTCAGATAATTACAGCTTTCTTATCTCATTTCCTCAGTATCGCCAACCATATCTAAATAAATTAACGAAGACCATATGGCAGTACTATATAAATTACGAAATTACGCTTCAACATCAACTTTTAACGACATGGCCTCTGTTACGACACGGCCTCTGTTACGACACGGCCTCTGTTACGACACGGCCTCTGTTACGACACGGCCGTTAAATCAAATCCGAAGACTCTTTCGCCCGGGATTGATAACTACGCTTAAAAACGGTACATATCATTTATGAGTATTTGAGGAGTTATTTGTTGTTGATGTTTATTTTATTTTGTTGTAGGAGTTTTACTGTTGGAGTTGAAGGAATTTGCACCACGCTTTGGGCGTCAATTTTAAGAAGATTGTTCTTTACATAATATGCTGTTATGCATGCGAAGATGCATTTTTGTTGTTATGCTCCAAGCTTTAAAAAATATTTATTAACTTTGTTATTAAACTGCTTCTATAGCTAGTATTTATATTTATGTTCACCTCGGCTGCTTCAGTATTACTTTAGAGACAAGTTTCTCTTAATCAGGGCGTGGTGCGACAAGAATGTAGGCTTACACAGATTTCAAGTTTAAATTCACTTCTTTTTATTAATCCTTGACACAAATTAAATAGCACTACACTGATATCAAGAGCTGTGAGATTCTTTTACTTAATACTTGCACTTTGTTAACGTATATACTTATTTTCGTTTCTCACGAATACGTAATATTTCTCTAGAGAACACATCTTCCATCCGCTCACTACCAAGGTCTGCCAGCAACCGTTTATTTCAACCGTCCAAACCCGTAAACTTCTGTATTTCAAATCTGTGATTGGCTAATGCTAGTCCAATAGAATACCTGCATTTTACTAAAGCTTTTTCTGGATTTTGATTGGCTAATTTTAAACTGTCACAAAATTTACATTATCGTTGCTCTAATCATGACTAGTAACATTTAAACTCTCAAACTCATTATTGCCTCAAGGTTACCTCATTGTTAGCAACCTTAAACTTATTACACAATGCATTCACATAACATTATTAAACATGTTTACAATAATATAAGCACTTGCAATGACTGTTGCATACATTTTAAAAATTATTACACACATATTGCTTCAAGACGGGCTGTTATTGAAATTACATATTATATAATTTAATTTAAATTATTCAAGTGTTAAAAATACTGCCTCGTATTACAACAAGAGGTAAACACAAACAATTATGTATTGCACTTTGCTGCATTTCTACAATTATTAAACTATTCTATTCTCGTTAATACAGATAAACTTTTTTTTACACATTTACACATTTCGCTGTAAGAATAAGAAGAACACAGCAATCTAAAGCGAGACTCATATCGGTCGCTATGTGATGCCTTTGATATTCGGCTCTATTTGCATGAACACACAGAAAAATATTAAAAATGGGATTATTACCCTCTATGGCATATTAGTGGGTATACAAATTATTCTTACTAAAGTTTATTTTCTTATCTACTTCATTTTAATCGAGTAAAAACTTTACAAAATAACCACATTGCACATTTCGTTATAAATATAAAGGGAACAGCAATAGTCAAATGTATTAGAACTTGAGGTTATATGCTGGCACCTCTTTGCGTGCAATTGAGAGAAGCAACTGAATATCGAAAACACTTGAAAAAAATGACAAACATGATGATCAATTCAAAGCATTAATAAGGGGTATCTCGGAAGCGCCTGATGCCAAAAAAGTTATTTTAAAGAAAGAGTGCTTTAAAGAGATCTAGATATTTTGTATAGTAGGGTTTAGTCAATCTAGCTTAGTAGTTATACACGACTATATAAAATTCCTTCCAAACGAAGACTTCAAAGGTTAATCCAAGAAAATTTAAGATATACATTTTATTTGCCATGTAAATGTCATTAATATATGGTAGTTTAATCAAAATCGTTAGTCATTTTTACGAAATAAAAAATATCGAAAAATCTTCCATGTAAAGGGTAGTTTGGTGTGGGCGATTTTCTTGAAAAACCTTTGTGTCACATCTTTAGAAGGTATTAAACCGAAATGCCAAGTTTGGTGTTTATCCGACATTTCGTTTTTAAGTTATGCTGTTCACAGACAAACAGACACACACATACACACACACTCACGGATCTTTATTTTTTCTAAAAATGGTTGTTTTTATTCAGGAGCCTCAAAATTTGAAACATATGTATCGAAATTTTGGGTAGGATGGAATACCTATTATGAACGTGGTGGAGAAAGTAATAATTGGATCTTCAGTTGGGGAAAGTATTTGAAAATTTAAGCTAGTAACAAATATCTTGGAAATGGTTAATAACACAACAAAGATTTTATTTGAGATAAATTGTGTGCTTTAATCAGATCTAAATTTTTGTGTACTTCTTACGTTTTACAACTTATATAAAAGTCATTCATTATAAAGAGAAGCTCACAGGCTCTTGCAGAAAGTTCAAGACAATTTTATTTGCTATGCAAATATTTGAAGCATGTGGTATTTTAATACAATTTGTTAAAGATACAATTTTGAGAAAAGCAAAATTAACTATTAATGTTAAATTAATGCTTTCATGAAAAGTATAGTTAGGAGTCGGCGGATTTTATTGAAAATCTTCGTGTCGCATCTTTGGAAGAACTGAACTTAAATACCAAGCTTGATATTTAACCGACTTAACGTTTTTGAGTAATTCTATTCCAGACCGAGCGGGATGGCTAAGGCGGTTACGTCCTTGGCCGACCTTCCTGACCCATTGGTTTTGTTTCGCAGATTTTCTCCGTTCGCCAGGCGAATGTTGTGAAGGATTGTCACATTCCCGTAATTTTCTGCTCCTCCATTTCTATCTCCATCCTCATTTCACTTCATCTTTCATCCGTTAGTCTCTTTCAGGGTTGAAAGTATCGATGGCGTTTCGGTACAGTGTGGCAGGGGAAAAGGATGCGCTTTGTGACTCTTTCAGTCCCTCGGCTTTAAGCTGGCTGCCGGGGGTATCTGAACCCCCTTGAGGAGCGTTGGGTACCTCTGCCTGTCCGTCTGCCGGGGAAACTATCTGGAAACTTGGATACCCTGCCATTCCTGTGCCGTCGCTCCAAATTAATATTTTGTTATAAACTATCCTTTGATATCTTACATTTACTACTAACAATTAGTTTAATTCTTAGAATTACTTTCTTATTTTTAAATCATCCGGTTCCGACCGCCCGGTGTCTCATCTCGCCTCATTCTTCCTCCCCGGGACGCCCCTTTGTGAGGCGTAAGTACAATATCTCCTATGTGGATCAGTGCCGAGCCTCCTCCGTAGCCAATCCAATCCTTTGTTATCATACAGGCGAGGGATTTTGGGGGTTGTAACCCCCCCTTGCTAAAAATGATGCAAAAATTAGTAGCAAAGATACCTTCCGTAGAGTAACAGCATCTTTCTAGGTTGGTGGAAGCGAGATACTTTCTAATCGTATCACTGGTAGCGCTGTATTTACACCGCACGTCTTAGACAATATTGCTAATGGTGACAACAGAAGCTGTACTTTAGATGGCGTGACTACAACCATATTAAAATATCGGGAGCATGTTTTCGTTCCGGTGCTAAATTTGAGAGGTTTCAAATTAGTGCAATAGCTTCCAGTTTTAACATAACAAGAAAGCCCATTTTATAGTGAAATAAAATGTCCTGCAGGGATTCCATGACCTTCACAGAGGTCAAATTCTCACATCAACACATTTGCCTTTTAGAACACGCAAAACATCCTATCCTAATTTTAATTCCAAGTGCTGCATCTTAATATGTGAATATAAAATCGTTTATATAAATATTGCAACTCAGGATTAATTCATATTTATCATTTTAATAGATATAATTTGTTTAAAAATGCATCTATATACATAAACCCCCTTAATATTTTTCTGGCTATGCTACTGCCCTGTATTTACGGTGGAATAGTTAACTACTTTTTGGGAGTCTTAGGGTGACTAAATGGTTAAAGTATTCGTAATTATAAGTAAGTTATTGTGAGAGAATTTTAGGGGAATAACATTTAAATGCTTACTTATTCCCTCAAGGAACTGTAATTTCCAGATAAATTCACTCAACACGTTCATGAATTTATCCCGAAGGAAATCCGAGGGAAAGAAGGGTAGGCTAGTCTAAAGCGGGTCAAAGGATAAAGTGTGTCAATTTTAGAAAATTGTCTGTTCTCAAAAATATTTCGATTCAAGCAAGTGCTGACGTCTACCGGCCAAAAGAAGAATTTCCTTATTTCGTTAAATGTCTTGGATGCAAGCAGGCGTGTATATGGTTTGTGTGGAAAATAAAAGAATGTAGTTATTTTAAAGGTAGGTGAAAAGTCTTCCATATATTTTAAAAGGAGTCTCAGTTTCCGTTATTATTTTACAACAAATAATGCTGTTGATTTGAGCAATTAACCTTCATGATTAAGTTTAACCTTTTTAGAAGCGGTTACGCTTATCGCCATCTTTTTCTAAACGGTATTTAGTACTACCAACCCTGATATGAAACAATGTAATTGGGGATTAAAAGGATCAGGAATTTTTACCAAAGGGGGTCAAAAAATTATAAGTATATCGATATAGGATATAATATTTCTATTTACTTACGTTTTGGTAGTGAATGTATAAATATAAAAGTAAAACGTCAAATTTAGACTAAG